>JAJJHY010008789.1:11098702-11110235 GCA_021224005.1 Drosophila setifemur
AAAGGGGGTCAAAACGACGACGCTAATCGCAGGTGTCAGTCACACAAGTCCCAGGTATCTCCGCTCTCACCTCTACCTCCGATTTTGTGCCCCAAGCAATTAGCCAGAGCGTCGCACGCCTGTTTTTTTTGTTGTTGTATTTTTTGTTACCTTTGTATTTTTTATGAGTCAGCAGACAAAACTTGGTCAAAAGTGTAACAGGTTTTGCTCGCTGTCATTGTAGTGCACTCGCCAAAAAGTAACGGTATCTGTAGCAAAGCAAATCGGACAGATCGGGTCTACCATATAGTAGTATAGTGAGTCGGTTTCATAATAGTCAGCGATCGGCCTGAGTGGGCAGATCAAGTTCAGCGAGGTTCGGAATTGCGAAAATGTTTAGAGCAAGTATTGCAATTTCAAATACTAAACGGTGTTTATATTTTAATTTAAAATATGGGAACTAAATTTTAGTTTATTATTAAAATCATGAATATTAAAAATTTTGAGTATTAAAAGGTATTTATTTTCACTTAAAATATGGGAAAACAACTTTTAGAGAATGGAAATCAAAAAGTTATCTATTAAAAATTCTGTTAATTAACGAAACTATGGATATTAAAAATATATGAAAATTATTAAAGGAAATAATGCAATTTTCAGTATTAAAAGTTGTTTATATTTAAACTTAAAATATAGGAAAATACATTTTTAAGAATTGGAATCGGGAATGATATCTAATAGAAATTGAGTCAATTATCAAAATTTTGAATATTAAAAATATATGAAAATAATAGGAACAAATAATGCAATTTTGAATACTAAACGGTGTTTATATTTTAGCTTAAATATAGGAAAATATTTAGGAAGATATCTAATTTGAATTCATTTAACTATCAAAATCATGAATATTAAAAATATAAGATATATAAATATAAGAAATGTTATAAAATACTACTCTAAAAAATGTATTTATTATCCATAATCACACATTTATTTGTCTATAAAACCAAATTAATTCAACAAATTTGGATTGATCTAACTTTACCCCCAGTAACTCATTTAAAAACCAATTACCCTGGCCATTTCATTCATAAATACCTGGTTAACTGCTGCTACCTAGTAAACAAATTATTGGCTGTAACAATTAATGTGTTTCGAATTGTTACAAAATATTTTTTTACCGCCTGCTTTGCATTCGCTCGTGAAATTATTCGCCGGCTTGCCGTTTGCTGTTTACGTTTTCAATTGTTTTCACTCCATTTCTCGGCTCCATTCAATTGCGATTCGCTTCCATTCATTAGCAGCGGAACTCAGTGCATCAGTTCTGCTCTTCAGATATACTAGTAGTACGTCTCTTTCTTTTCGAGTAGTCCCATCTCTTTCGCTAGCTATTTTGCTATATGTACGCCCCCACGTGCTCGACATTTTGTTCTTTTTTTTTTTTGTGTTTTCTGTTTGATCTCCGACACAGTCGACAAATTTTTATTACCGCCTCGAGTTGATCTCGGGTTTTGTTTTGCTTTTTTTATTTATCGCGGCCGGCTTTTGTTTTCTATTTATCTGGCGCTCTCCGTTCTCTCAGATTCTTTTGCTGCTTTATAGAATTATTTATAATTTTTGATGTAGTTTTTTTTTTTTGTCTTTCATTGTGTTGTTTCTACTTTTCGGTGGTCAACGTTGGGCTACTAAATTTACATTTTTATATTTGCATGTCATAAACGAGATTTTATTGTGGGCATGTCTCTCGTGCATATAGGATTTTTATTCGTTGTCTTTATTTTTTCTGAATATTTTGCTATTGAGTAATCGAGAAAAACAAAAAAAAAAAAACAAAAACGATTGACAAAGTCAAACCAAGTGCAGTGCGTTAAGAAACTGGAAAATTTATACGAATATTAAAAATATTCTTGTTGTCATCAGATTTTTCCTGTAAAATCATGGCGATTCTTAAATTTTTGTCACTTGTTTATTGGTTGGCTGTGACATTTTTATACGTATGACACGCACTGTAGTTCCCGCTCACTTGTTTTAGCATTGAGTCAGGTTTATGATTATTTTTTTTTTAGGGTTGGTCTCCAAATAAAATGTGGGTAAACAACTTTTTTTCCAATGGAATTATATAAATAATTGTTGAATTACAAGTTTGTTTAAGTTTGATGTGGATTTGAAGTCCGTTTAAGTTGAGTTTTGAGTAAGTTTAACATAGTAATTTGGAGGTATCTGAAATAGTGTATTATTTTCTACGCTAAAACAAACATTTTTTTATTTTTACTTCAAGTGATTCATCAGATTCTTTAATAAATTAAACTCCAAAACCTTTTAAATTGTTCAGCATCGTGCCTGAATCATTCCACAACCGGAAATCTCTTACAGACATGCAGTCTATAACTATTTATAGAATGCTGCATTAATTCAGAAATTCGCGTTGTAAATATCTTTGATGATTGCAAAAGTATGCATAATTTATGCAAATATAATTAATCAGCTTTACTTGGCTCCCTTAGTTATTTTTAGTTATTACCAATTACCAACTGGCTAACAACAATGTACCTCATGCATATTTACACGATTTTTCGCCATAAATTTGAGCTTCGGAAAAAAAATGCGAAACAATTTGAAGCGCTCAAATCGTTTTTACACTTCGGGAATGTAACTTTTTATATTTTCCTCTTTTCGGTTTCGGTTTATTGCCTTATTTTTCGGACGTTCTGTAGTGTTGCGTGTACATATATAAAAAATATTGTTATATATATTTTATACATTTTTCTTAATGGCGCCCCGAGGCTTTCGACTTTTCGATAAATTTAATTTATTGCCTAGTTGAGAAGTGCAAATTTGCTACTCGTTTGTGGAAAACTCTACTCACTTTGCCTTAACTGTTTTCCAATTAGCATAAAGTCCGCAGCAGCAACAACAAAAAGAAAAACAACAAGGTGAACCAGTCAGGTTGCAGTGCAAAAGATAAATGGAAGATGCGCTTCGGGTTTATATATATATGTGTACATAGTATATATAGTTATATATGGAAGGGTAGACGGGTCTGGCGCCATTGTTCCGATTGTCTTGACCATCAACGAGTTGCTGACATCATCATCATCATCATAATCATCAACACAAGCGGCTGCGGCTAGAAACCTGGCCAACTTCTGACCTTTACAGGTGGCCTTGATGCCTCTGCCCCTGCCTTCGCCTCCGCCTCCGTCTCCTTGGTCCTCCCTTTAACGGCCTTTTCATAATTGGCCATGGCAAATCGAAGTTTGCAATTGCAATTGCAATGACCCAGACCCCAAAGCTCCGGGTGCATCAATAAAGCTGATTATTAAAATGTTTATTTATGGGAGTAGTAAAATAAGTAAGCAGTTGGAGTCGGAATTAATTAAAGCCTTAAATTGCTGCTAAATGCAAAAAATGTTTATGCTTTAATCAGCCATTATTTCTTAAATGGTTATATAAATATTTTTATTATCCAAATTATTGTCCCCAGATTTTATTATGCATATTTAAAAACTAAATAGTGCCTTAGAGGAAATATGTGACATTATTCTTTTTGTCATCGAATATTTTAATATTTTCATCCTACAAAAATTATTGTCTCCTTTTTTTATTATGCATATTTCAAAATCTTTATAGTGCCTTAGAGAAAAACTATTACATTATTTTTATGCTATCGAATATTCATATTATTGCTTCTGGCTAACATGCATTTTTTAATAAATTCCAAGCTGAAATAATAAAAAAAACTGATTCTTTACTGAATATTATATTACATTTTTCCCTCAAGGCTTTTCATATTATACTATTTTTTTGTTAGCATTGCCAAATGGCCCTAAGCTGATGCTAAAATATTTTCATTTACATTAAAGCTTTAATATTTAATGTATGCTTTTTCATTTGACTTTTGGCCCCATTGATAATGATGGCCGTCTGGCTTTTTTGTTGATTTTATTTATTTAACTATAATTTATTTGTATGGATGTTGCACTTTTTTTTTAGTAACCTTCAACTTCATCACGATTTCGACATCAATTTCAATTAATATAATACTCATATGTGCGCATATTAAATTGCAATTAACATGGATACTTTAATGAATATGAATTGTGGGTTAAGGGATACATAGAAGGGTTAATGTACATTTTTCCTGTCCTGAGGCAATTTAGTATGAGTTTCTATTTTTATTCTAGGGACAGGCAACTCAATCTCCAATCTATTTCCTGCCATTTCATTAACACCGAACACACACTCTAGAGAAAATCGCATTTCGAACACTTCCAACTGCCTTATCCTTTCCTCCGTACTTCCTTTTTTTTTCGTCTCGTTGCTAATTCCCTTTTATTGTGGATAGATGAAGTCCCTTCTCCAGTTTCCTGCCTGTCCTGGCCTGTCCAGCCTGCCCAAATAGACAATTTCCTTTTCTTATTAAATGCTATTTGTATTTCACTCACAGCGAAGTGAACGAAAACGTTGAAATGCCCGTCGCTGCCGCTTGACTATTTATTTGTTTTTAGCCCATCGACCACGCCCCCGTCCCCTGGTCTGTCCTTTGAACATCATCCAATTACACAGCGAACCGCACCCGAGACACGTGTGCAGCATCTGTTACCAGCTTCCAGCTCTCGACATCGCATCGCATCGATTGATGGGCATATAGTAGAACGTAGAACGTTCGAAACTGAACTGAGAACTGAGAATTGTATATTGTATACCCACTAAAATCGTTTCGCTAAAGTGAAGTTCGGCAACGTCGCCGACGTTCTCAGCGTGGCCCCCAAAAACCGAAAACATTTTGTAATTGTGTAGCCCGGCCGACCCCGGCGCCCAATTCCCCCCTCCGTCCCTTTACGGGCTCGTTGTGAATTTTCTTTTCTGCCCGCCGCTTGAAACAAATCAAATTGTGAGTCCGTTCTGCCTTCAAACATATGCGACTGCAAAAGAACACTCAGAAAAAAGAAGGGGAAACTAAGAATTAAGGGGTTTCTTTATTTTAAAGGATTTAATAAATTTCAAAGTTAATAAAAAATTTTGTTTTAAATATGAAATTAAATCAACATTATTTTGTAGGCTTTTTAAACTGTGTTAATTTTCATTGGGAACTCGAAAATAAAGGTATTCTTTATTTAAAATAATTTAAAGTTGGCTTTAAATAGGAAATTGAATCAAAATTATTTTGTAGCTTTCCAAAACCATGTTTCTTCAATATTAATTAAAAAAAAAAAACTCAATTCCCCTCAATTAATTTGGCAACAAATTTTTCCAAGTGAAGAAAAAAAAACGCTCTAACGAAGCGGAACGAGGCAAGGAACCATAGGACAACCGTGGGTTAACAGTGGACCTGGGGTCAGGGTCGCCCTTTTCGTTTCGCCAGCGAGTGCAAAATAATGGCCAAGATGGAACAACGGCGGCAAAGAAACTCATACATATTATATTTTGTACCTCTACACGGGTTGCAGAAAAAAAATAAAATAAAACACAGCACACACAAAAATGAATAAATGGCTGGGCGGGGAAAAGGGGGCTGATGGGGTGATGTTGTGACCCAAGAGCCAACCCCAGAGCAACTTGGCATCACCATTGTGACATTTAAGAGGCTCAAGAGAGGCGGCAGCATCCACAGCGGCAGCAAGCTAAAAACAAAACCCACGCACACACACCTCCTATAAATACCACCCTCTGTACCCACTCCACGCCACCCCCTTGCCACCCCCCTTGCCACTCCCTTGCCACCTCCTTTCTACCCCCTTTCCACCCCCTTACCAACCCCCTTGATGCCACCCAGTTTTGGCCATTCCCGAGCAACCCTCGGGGGAAGGACACCCCATTAAAGGGGGGAGCGGAGTCGAGTTGAGTCCTTTGCTCAGTGTGTGGCCCCTCAGGAGCACCATGGGTGATGCTGTATAAATCTATATATATATAAAACATATATATATATATATATGTGCCACCTCGGGAGCATTGCCTGCTTTGCGGTATTGGTGTGGGGTTGCTGCTTAAAATAATTAAAAATCAATATTTAAACTATGGAATGTAGCCTATCAGCAGAGCCGGTTTTAGCATTTAAAGCGTTGAGGAAAATCAACAACTAAATTTAGATTGAAAAAATAAAAACTAATGCAGATGATGGCTAAATAAATACACACAAAATGTGCCTCTAAAAATGAAACATTTCTTCACATTTATCCTGCTTTAATTAAATTCACCTCCCCCAAAAAAAAATCTACCCCAGATAACAGGAAAAAGCGACATAAACAATTGTCCATTCCTCCTCAAAAATTTTGCGAGATGAAATTTGCATAATTTCCCAAAGAAGAATTTAATTATACCTCCTCTGAATTACATAATTTTCTTGAAATTTGCATACATTTTCACGGGCCACCCATAAAATATATGCCTCCACACTTTATTTCGGTTTAAAAATTATTTCAGCTCTTAATCAAATCAACTGAAAATGGGGAAAAAAATTCGCATTTTATGCGAATTAAAATGAATTTATCAAAATTCAGGCAGCAAATCAAATTAAATGCCTGATAAATTGAGGTAGAAAACAAATTGAAGACTTGAGCTTGAATATATATACTAACATATATATAAATAATGTTTTGGAGTTTTTTTTGTTCGGGTTGCCAGGTTTCTCACAGTGGGTGGCAAAAAATGACGGCGACTAAATAAATCACTGGAATATCAACCAAATTAAATACTTATAATTCAACGAACAAAAGGCGAATATGCTGATGACAAGTTCAATTGATTTATTAAGTGGAGCAAAATTCGAGAGCTGCGTTTTTATGGTAATTTGTGGGCCACAAAGAAAATATATATACTTGTATATATGCGACGGAATAAATTGGATCCTGAAACAAAAAAAAACGTGACATCAAAAATCGTGAATTATAGGGCCGGAGGGCTGGGTTTTATCTGCCAAAAACTTTCAAACATCTGTTACATATTAAATTTCCTATTTTCCCCATCTATTTGTGAATTTTTGCCTGGTTTTTGCCTGGTTTTCCTCGTTAATTAGCGTTGGAAATCCCCGCATTTAGCCATGTGACATTGCTCTGATAACCGAAAAATGTCCGCATCAGGTGGAAGTTTAAGGGTTCATTAAATGCTCGTCACATGGTTGTCGGGAGCCTCATTAGATAAATCCCAACTGGGTTTCGGATATTTATGCAATATACGTATATATATATACATATGTATCTGTCAGATGTTTGTGGTAGTTACCAGGCCCAATGACAATTAGCCTGGTGATAAGATAAGCCGCCTGCCTAAACCAATTTCGGTTGGTTGTATCTCGCCTGAAGGGGGCGGCGGGGGGGAAACCCCTTTTTATCTCAAAAATTAAATGGCGGCAGCTGTCGCATATATAGAAAACTTCGAACTTTGACTTTGAGTGCGTTTGCCATTTTGATTTTGTTTGTGGCGCTGTTTTTTGGGGCCGCCTTCCAGGCTTCAATCAAAAAAGTTTGCCACATGCCAAATTAGTCTTCTTTTTGTTGTTGCTGTTTTTTGATTGTTGTTCTTCGTATCTGTATCCGCTGGATACATGTGACTGTCAAAGCGGCTAAAGTTTTATATGTGCGTGTTTCTATTAGTTCGCCTGCCAATCAGTGACTTTGAATGTGAAAGGAATTTGATTCGATTGAGGTGCGCCATGACAAGGCGAAAAGTGTTGTGTTTGAGTGAGTATCTTTCGGATACTTGTGCAGCGTGACAGCTTAATTTCTGGGCTCTCTGCACTTGAAGTTTCAATCTTAAATTCCATCTCCCTTAAGTCCACATATGAATTTAATTTCCAGTGTTTGCAAGGAGGGGGGGAGAATTTTTCAGCATAAATTTAAATTATCCCCCATGCGTTGATTGCTTTAGGGCCTCATTTTATATCCCCCCCCCCCTGTTTTTTTTTTATTCTGGTTTTTTATTCTCGTTGCCAAGGCTCGTCATATGTGCCAGCTCATCTCCATTTCCCTCACTGAAATTTTAAACACACCGAAATTGTTGTTAATTACGTCGTGTATGTGTGGCCAGGAAAATGGGGTTTCCTACCATGAATAAAATATTAATTAAAGACTTTGCTTGGACAGGAAAAGCACACACACACACACACACACACACACCCACATAGCCTCGTTTTTCCAAGAGAGATGCGAGGCGGAAAAAGTTGTGTTGACCAGATTTCTACTGGACACTTTTGTGGGCCATTTTTTTTTGGCCAGTTGTGACAACTTTGCCTGAGAATTTATTAAATGTCAGAGGCAAACTGATAATGAAAAGATCGAAAAAAAATGGTATGTGTCAATTTTGCTTGTTTTTGCGGTTCCCCTACGAAAGTAAATTAATTTAAATTTGGAAAAAAATGTGCTGACAGCTGGGTTGGAAAATGAAAAAAAATGGAAGCTGACTCACTTTTCTATTGATTCACTTTTTAGTTGGCCGGGCTGATGGCCTCTTTTTCATGGGGTATTCATCGAATACAGCTATTTATGGATATTCGATGGTTTAATCAATCAACGAAACTTGTTCAGGGTGTAAATATATAAAAACAGAAAGTGTAAATTCGATTTAAAAGTACATTTAACTTTAAATTGTGATGCATCATTTTTGATTAATTTTAATACAAAGTAATAGTAATATTAATTAAATCCCCACATTGATTTTATCAATGAAGTTAGTCCCCCCCAGAGCCACATAATTTTGCAGTTGGCATCTGTTTCTGCCGACAGCTAATCTAATCTATGAGGATGCTTATCTTGTGCTCAACCCCACAAATAAACATTTAGATATATAGATACATACAAATACAAATGCAAAGATGCAGCTGCTGCGGAGCTGCACTCCAAGACTTTCAACATTTGGGAATAATTTATATACTATACTTAGGTATATAGATTGCTCGGTTCCGTTCTGGAAGTGTCGTAATAAATTTGTGAGGTCTGAAAGACAACTAAGAACTCGGCAAATAAACTTTTGCTGTTTGCACACTTGGCCTGGGCCTTGGGAAGTTAACTTGCCATGTCATGCCAAATGCAAATCCCCGAGTTTATAGAGATGCCAAGAAGCTGGTGAAGGTGTCAGATACATTGACTGAGAAGTTTCCTCTCAACTCGAACGGAGCCAACATTAATGTGATATATATATATATATATATAAAGTGAGGAACGGTCCGAAGATGTCTAAGCTTAGCTGAGCTTTGAAGTTGCTTCGTTGAAAATTAATTAACTTCACAGCCAGCTCAGAAATATAATAAATCAATAATCTGTTTGGTAAACCATCATCTTGTTCCCTTTTCTTTAAGCATTTAAGCCATTTGCCATGGTTACCCGAAAGCCAGCATCAGTTCATTAGGTTAATTAAATGTACAACAAAAATGCCGTGGGTTTCCTGCTGTCATCGAAAACCCATCATTAGGCCAGAACCACACAAACAAAAAAAAAAATTATGTTAGCAATTAGAGCCTAAAAATATAAATTGTTCTTAAACAGATTGCTTTACAATCGGTTTTAAGGGAACAAATTTTTTAACAATTCAATCAGCGCAAAAAGGAAACCGCGCACACAAAAAATAATTAATCAAGATTTCAGTTTATATGGTTGTATTTTTTTTTTGCTGTTGTTCTGGCTTTGCAATAATTTAAAAGAGAACGCGCAGAACGTATTCTTATATTGAGTTTCGACTTTGAGATACTTTTTTTTTTGCTGTTTTTGCACGCTTCAAGCGATCTGTCCTTGAGTCGAGGCTGTTTGGAAGTCGAGCTCAAAGCCCTCTTGAGGCCGTTTTTTTTATTTCTTCTCTCTGGGCTGCTTGGTCTGATTATGACACTGAGAGGAGACCGCAGAGATTGCCTCTCCCCGCATCTTCCTTGGGCTCTCGGCGGCATTAGAAGAACCGGAATAACCAGTGGAAAACCTCATCATCGGCCAGCTGGAAAATAACAAGCCAGATAGCCAGATAGCCAGCCAGCCAGCCAGTAGTAGGCTGAAAAGCGAGTGCGAATGCGAGTGCATTAAACTCGGTTAGTGACAGTGAAAGTGGTTGGCGCAGTTGCTAACTGGGCCTGACGACTGCTCCACAACACAACGCAGTTACATGACCAATTTTAATTTATGGAAAGGATTGTGACGCTCACTCCTAGGGCGAAAAGCAAACATGTTACTCAATTGGAGTTGCTTGTCCAAATGGAAGGGGAAAAAAATGTTTTGCAGATCGCAAAGAGATTGTGAAATGAGAACATGTGTTTTTTTTTCGGTTTCTTGCGAAGCCATAATTTTTTACAAGCTAAAAACATTTATTTAAAAAAAAAGTTATAGAGTTGTGTTGGTAGTTGAATTTGCGAGAAAAAAGATTTTTAAATAAAGTATAAAATATTTAAAGATTGGGAAATGTTTGAATACTTTTAAATTTGAAGATGCTAAAGATTGTTTTTTAAAAATTCCATGGCAAGATTTACGAAATTTTTTTATCAAATTTATATTTGAGTAGTTAAGTTAGTTAATTACATTTATTTATAAATAACTATAAATTAGTGTTAGTATTTGAATTCAGTTCCAAAAAGATTTTTATATAAATATATATTATTCATAAATATTGGCAAATATTTGAGTACATTGAAATTTAAAGATGTTTAAAAATTAAAACCCTTTTATTGGACCATCGAATGGCAAGATTTAGGAAATTAAATTTAAATACTTTTGCATTTATTTTATCAACTATTCTGTGGTTTTAGTATTTAAATTCTCTTGTAAAAAGATTTGTATATAAAATATGAATCATCAGAAATAAATCTTGGGAAATGTTTGAGTTTAAAGATTTTAAAGATTGTTTTTGGAAGAATCCCTTTTAGTTGTTCCATTGAGTTCAGAATGGCAAGGTTTAGGAAAACAAAATTTGAATATTTTTGCATGTGTATTATTTTTTGTAAAGTTTTTTTTTCTAAATTCTGGAATATTTCATATGCTGTGGAAAATGTCCGCTTTCCGCTCGGAAAACACCTCAACCGAGTATTGCATCACAAAAATATGGCGACGATGCGCGCATAATTTGGCATTTCCGGTGGCAAAGCGCACCTCTGAAAAGAGAGGTACCAGAGAGAGAGAGAGAGATAGGGATATAGAATAAAAAAGAGACAAGAAGAGATATATAGAAGGCGAAGTGACAACGATTTTTTCGTATTTATTTATGTGTTTTTTTTTATTATTATTATTATTATTATTATTTTTCCTGCTTGTGGCGTTGTGAATGCACGCGCGAGTGGCAATAATTTATTCAATCAACGCAAAAGCCAGCACACCGAACGACGAGCACTCACAGGGGCACTCACCGAGATACCCGCACCGCACTCACAGATACAGATACACACACAGATACATGCGTAGACAGACGGTCGGCACTTGGCACGCGGAGAGCCTAAATTGTCTAATGATGCCATCATTTGAGGCGGACACACAGCAGACACATAGCACTTACGATGGCCAGGGATTGGTTTTTTTTTTGTTTTTTTTTCTGTATGCTTACGATGGCCAGGGATTGGTTTTTTTTTTGTTTTTTTTTCTGTATGTTT
>JAJJHY010008789.1:11110283-11152813 GCA_021224005.1 Drosophila setifemur
GGGGGGGGGGTGAATAGAGGGGCAGGAAGCGAGGCCAGCACAGGAAGCAACACTTGATGCGCAGTTATGAAATACACAAAAACCGAAAAAAGATACAGATATGTGCTGTGTATCTGTGTGTGTGTTGTGTGCGTTTGAGTGGGATTGATGGCTGTGTGGCAACAATGGGGAATATCTATGGCTACCTGGGTCCAAGTGGCACGCAGATACCGCCCGGGTATCTGCTAGATACATAGTGAAATATCCGAGTAGGGGCTGGGGGAATGTGCCTGAGTAGTAGAATGGATGGTGTGCAGATAAGCATAATGTATCCGTAAATGGAATGACTGAATGGTTAACCGAAATTCAATTACCACAAATTATTGAAATATTCCAAAAACTAGAAATACAAAATCCAATTAGTTTCTTTATTTTTTAAATGTTACATATTCACAAAGAAAAAATGTGAAATTGAGAGAAATTTTACAGCTAAAGCGCCTTAGTTTTTTTTTTATTTGAACTTTATTGATTCCCATGTTTGTATATTTGGTTTGGATTATTTGATTTTTCGTTAGAATTGAACTCCCTTTCATTTCTGCCAGTCACCATATTTTTTTTTAGTTTGGTATTTTTGGCTATGTCGCCAACCCAATTGGCAAAAACTGATTTAACACGCGGCCATCATCAAATTGTGCACACGGCTAATTGCAATTTGTTGCGCCTCGCTTTTGGCACCTGATGGGCCAAATTAAAGCTTCGCAAAAGCCAAACAAGAAAATAAATAAACCAAGATAAAACCCAGCTATGTATGTGTAATTAAAAAATAAAAAATTGCACTGACAGATGGACACAAAGAGACCAGGGCATATAGAAACATTTAATCAAAAGATATTTTTGTAGCGGATTTTTATATATTTACAAAATTCTTTAATTAGAAGAGAGAGAGAGAGGGAGAGATTAGTGGAACTCCTGCGGAAATCCCCCTTGATTTGTTTTCATGTGTTTAATCCCTCGGAATCCCCCTACAAATTCCTTCTTTTACCTCGCCAAAGCTCTCCTCGAGGAAAATCCCTCAATCATGTAACCCACTCATGTCCAGCTTCAATGAACTGACAAGCTCGCATCATTAGCAGGGGGAAGAGCAGCAGAACTCTGGAATGGTGGGGAATGTATCCACTCCCTGTTTGTCAGGAAACTTATGTGCTGGCATTTTTTTCCCCCGGTTTTTTTTTCGGCTTTTTCCTCGACTCTAAAAAAGCGCCGAAATCGATGAATCTCCAGAGCTGTTTTTATGCTCGCCACAAACGCTAATTCGAAATCATCCATCAAGCTGACTAAAAGGCAAACCGAGGCAACCCACCAAAGAGTCATTCAGTCAAGAACAAGGGGGAAAAAAACTCTTACAAAAAAGAAAAAAAATGGGTTTTTTGGTAAGACAAATGCAATCTCCTGACTGCTGTCTCCTGGGCGCGGCCAAGAAACAAACAAAAGAGAAAAAGTCTAGAAACAAGGATGTGTTTTAGGGTTACAACTAAGGGATACTTGGTACTTAATAAAAGATATTATTTGGTTAACTAAAATTGGCATTTTCTTTAGTTATTAAAAATCTAAAAAAAATTAAATCTTAACCCCATTTTATATATAAATTTCCGAAGAATTCAATATACCCTTCGAATATTCTACTGAGTGCATAAAATTCGCTGCACCAACGCCAAAGTTTTGCAACTCTTTTGTCTGATGACAAAAGTTTATTGTAGGCGCGTTTCTGCTGCTGCGACTTTGACAATGAATTTAGCCTTAAGGCAGAGAGGCACAAGCCCGAGCAAAAGCAAAACAAAGCAAAGCCAACCCAATCCAAGTCAAAAAGGCTGGGACAAAAATCCTGTTTTGTTCCCTGGAATGAAGGCGAACTGGTTTTCGGGTTGTGGGTGTGGAAAATGGTAGCCGAAGTGCAGTCTCAGTCGACTACGTCATCAAGGCGTTTGTTTTCTTTTTTTTTTTTGCTTTCTTCAGATTTGGTAGAGCTTCTTTTTTTGTTGTTGTTGTATCTTTTGTGCTGGGACAACAATGAGGAGGCAACTTGACTGGGCGCTGACAAAGCGAGATTGATGCCCATCTAGGGCATGTCTTGGTCGCTTTCTGGGCGTTGATTATATTGATGGTGGGTGGGTGGTGGTGGTGTGGTGTGGCTCATGTTAGTTAACCAAGAACCATAAGAACAGGTAACGAAAAATGCACAAAAAAGCTGAAAGGGAAATGTATGAATACGGAAGGAATCCTTTGCCAAAGGATCATAAAGGGTAATGGCTACAGTGTTAACAAAAGGTAACAGGGAAAACTAAGGCATTTATTAATCATTCCAAGATTTCCCATTTCCTTGTTGTATCCCTAAAAAAAAAACACTTCTTAAATCAGAGCTAAACCTAAACCTTTCCACCAATTATACTTCTCATAACCTTAGCCTAAAAATCTTGTATCTTTTTTTTTTTTGGTAATTTGTGCTAATTACTAATTCCCTCTTCTCTCTCTTTGCAACTTTTTCATTACAGGTAAGTTGAAGAACTCATAAAACTGCGCCAGAGAGTCAAAGTTACCTCATGAGTGGAGGGAATCCACCGACGAAGGTAACTTTAATTAGTGCCCAAAAAAAAAAATGAAGAACCTTCACGCCTTCGGAGGAAACTTTGGGCTGGGATTTTTTGGGTCATAAATCTTGGGAAAACAGGAAAAAGTAACAACAACAACTAAACAGGTGCTCCACCGGCCAAAATCCCAAATCCCGGTAAATTGAATTAATGCCCACAGCTAAGATGAAAGGCCTAGCCCTAGAAAGGGACAGCAAGAGAGAGAGTTAGAGCGGGATGGACAAACGGACAACTTTTTAATGCTTTGGCAATTTTATGCTTAATATTTCGTTACCTGCATCAAAAGTACGGGGCCCAAACTAAAAGTCAAGACCCCTTAAAAACAGATGCTGCAAGATTTCCGCAAAAGATAAACAGAAACCGAAACAGAAACCGAAAGATGGGTAGAGAGAGAGAGAGAGGGAGATACCGACAGGAAAGAGATAGACAGACGGAGAAAGGCAGAGACAAGGATGGACAGTTTTAAGCTTAATAAGATCAAAATCTCTGCGGATTATTTCATACACTTTTTTATTTATACATATATATATATTCCTTTTTTTTGCGTACCGAAACTTTTCTTACCTTTTTGTGGGCCACGCCCCCTTCCGCCTCTCTGGGGAAACTCAAGGCCCCTTTGCGGTTTTGGTCAAGAAAAACGAGATTCGCATTTTGATATATATATATTTTTTATTTCGTTTCCTTGTTTTTTTTTTGGTTCCTGCTTTTTGTTTATTCATTTTTCTTCTCTTAAGTCAAAAGTTTGTTCTGTGTAAATTATTCGCAAAGCAAACAACTCAAAAGGGGGATTTCTGGAGGGGATTGGGAGAAGCATGTGACATGTTTTGGCAGTTTTTTAACAGAGATTAGAACGTCGTACAAGTTGTAACTTTTCAAGGAGCAGTCCAGCAGCAGCAGCACGAAAACATTTCCCAGCGACTGCCACAAAAAGTTTTTTTATTTTCATTCCGCAACTTGCTCCGATTTCAAGTGCTGCAAAACATTCCGAAAAGAATGAATATTTAATGCCCCAGGGTCGGAGTTTGGATGGAAATCATTTGACACGTCGCGATAGAGGAGATCCCCTCCTCATCCCCCTCCTTCTCCGCCTCTGAACAGTAATAAAAAATAATGCAAATGACGACTTTATGCATATGAAAGAGATGAGATGCATGGAAAACAGATGAATCTGATGGGTTCTGGGTTCGGGATGGGTGATGATTTCCATCGTACTACCATCTCTTCCATCATGTTGCATAAATTGCAGCAGCATTAAAATCTCAACCCGATGCTGTGGCGCTTATCTTTTGGCTCTTTTGAAAACCCTCGGAGCAGAAAGAAAAATTGTCATTGTAACTACATAAAAATGAAATGCAATAAAAATACCCGCAGAAAACTCAAAACCAGAAAAAGCAAACAACAACAACAAAAAAACAACAATAACAATTTAAACAACAACAAATCGAGAGGAGAAATTAAAGCTGAAAACGAATGTTTGATGCCCTTTAAATTCTTTGGGGGAGTAGAGATACGATATCTATAAATTCTTTAGAAAATGTGGAATATAGTATAGTAAACTTATTTAAATAGAGAAAAACCTTCTCAATAGAGATACGTTTCTTATAAATTCTTTAGAAATTGTAGAATATAGTATTTAAATAGGGAATAACCTTCTCCCGAATAAAAAAATTGATATATATTATAGGTTCAAAAGAACATTTCTCTTCAAAAAATTAAAATACCCCCCGAAAGAGTATCGTACAAAAACCAGAAGGCAGCATATAAAAATAATTTCAAATGAGCAGCGCCAACGAAAGAGGGAAAGAGAACGGAATACAGCAGAAGAAAGAGAGGGGAAACATTTGGGGAAGTGCTGGCAAATATAAATGAAAATTGTTCGCCTGCTGCTGCTGCTGCGGATGCTGCTGCTGGCTTTGTTGTTGTTGACTTTTTGCTCGATTTTTATTTTGCCACAGAAATGAAAACTATTGAATGTCAAACAAAACGTGCAATCGCAATCGACACATACAAGAAAAAACAAAAAAAAACACACAGATAGGGAGGGAAAGATAGTGAGGGAAAAAGTTGGGAGAAAATGGTGGAAATGCGGAGGAACACACGGCGTATACTTAACCAAAATATTTACCCGCTCAAAAATCGCATATGTGCGAGCATGTTGCTGTTGTATACATTGAAGATTAAATGGTTTTTTATGTTTATTGCACAAATACTTTTGTTATTGTTGTTATTCCCCGTTAGTTGTTATTGAGGTTTTTCTCATCGGGTTATTGTGGTGGAAAAAAAAGAATGGTAAAATGGAAAAACATATCCCACCATATTCCATTTATGGTAGATAAAATTTCATTTTGTTCATTGAGAATAGGATTTGGAAATGGGAATTGTGTAGTGGTAGGAGGTAAAAGTCATTTTGTGGATTGAACATTAAGATTGGGCCAAGTAATTAACGATACGAATTTGATTACTTATTGATGAATAGTTTGTACTTCAGCTTTTGTAATCAAAGCGTTTTAAAGTTCCCATAAAATCAGCATAAAATATTCAGATATTTATTTTTGCCTCTTCCAATTATTTGAAATGGAATTTTGATTGCCTATTTTGTTATGCAAACTAGGCAATCTAATAATTTCTTTTTTTTTTGCCAAAACCTATTTAAATTCCTTCGATTGTTTGTGTCAAACAACTCCCACAACTAATTTCGCGGACAATTTAATACAAAAATTTCATTCGATTGCCTATAAATAAATCAGTTTGCTATTTATTTTAAAATCCGCCGCCTTGATGGATATTCGCCAAAGCAATCCATCAATGTAAAAGTCGCCATGACCTTGACGATGATTTTTGGCAGAGCTCGTTAGACTGATAAATGCGTTTCAGTTGCAGGTTCCCCCAGACGAATATATATATATATATATATCGATAGTTGCTTTGTGTTCTGGGTTATGTGAAAGAAATTGCAGCTGCAACAAAGGATATATACTAGTATATATATTTAAAGTTTCCTTACTTAACGACCCAGAATATCGTTTGCTAGGCGACAAATTACCCCAACATTTATCCCTGTCTCAACGCCCGTTTGGCCCCGTAATTAATTGACAGATTGGCTTAAATCGGGGTTATAACTTTTTCACTTGTTTCGCCGGAACGGAAGGAAATTTTCGGCGGGCCCTTGGCCATGTTTCGAAATCCACTTTAGCATAATTTTCGCCAAGCCCTCGGGGGGGGGTGAAAGAAAAGGAGCTCTATTAAATGCTTATCGCTCGCTTTTGCTCTTATCCCCGGGCCAGAGAAACCCATCTAGACAGCTCCCAGTCCCCCGGAATGAAACTTATTGATTAAACGCGAGGCGAGGGAAACTAAAACTCAGCCAATGCAAGTCAAGGGAAAATTACTGAGACTAAGGGGCTGGACAGGGGCGGGGGTGGAAGTTTCGACAAAATACCGAATCGACACGCGAGCCAGCAATTTTCCAGTTTAGTTTTAACACCAGCCCAAGGCAGCTGCCTTGGTTGTTTGGCAGTGGCGGGTAATAGAGGGGGGCGAAGGGGGGGCGAACGCTAATAAGCCAGTCCATTGTTGTTGCTTTGGCTACACACAAAATTTGTGCTGGCTAATGGCCCAATACAAACTTTTTACTAATTTAACGCTGAATTTTTTTTACGTCTCCATTAGAATGCCGAAATCTATGTTTTTGTTGATAATAAAGTTATTAGCAATTTAATTTAATGATAAAACACATTTTGCCAGTGCAATTATATTTCAATTACTTTGATTTGCAATGAGTAAAAATGCAAAAAATTAATTAAAGCCGGGATCTTATTATTCCGTGAAAAGATTTCAATACAAAAAGAATATTTGTTGCATTAATTATGTCCGGAAGAGAGAAGCCCTCCTTTAAGCCCGTTCAGTAATACCAACTGAATGCATTCGAGGGGGGGCGGCTTTAATGTGCCATATTTTAATTAATTTTTCACCCGGGCATGCAAAAAATACACAAAATTACCAAGTGAAAAAATCCTTTTGACTCTCTGTCGAAAAATTCGCAAAATAAAAAACAAAACGTGGTAAAGAGCCATAAACAAAAAAAACAAAAAGCCAACTTTGCCCTGCGCTGCTTCTGCCAATGATGAATGCAACTTATTGTGGAATGGGCTCCCATGAGTTTTAAGTTCAAACGAAATGTGAGTCCGGGCTCTGATTTATTTGGAATACATTTTTATTATGATTTATTTTGCGCATCTGCAGCTGAGTAATTACAATAATTGTTGCTGCAAACCCTTTGGGAGAGGGCAGTCGAAAATAGTTGACCCCGCACCTTTTTGGTGGCCACTCACTAAACAAATTATGATCTAATTATTCGGCGTAATTGCCCTGTCGTAGCTAGAAATTGAAATTGAGTTTGCATTAAATTAAATTCGGCTCGAAATATTTTGCATTGGCCATAAAAATACAAATTCAAAGACAAAATAACGTACAACACGCTAAATTAAATTTGCTGTCAAATTGCATTTGATGTTAACATGAATTTATTGTCGTTTACATTTTTTTTTTGTTCATCATCATTTAATTATAAAATTGCCGCATTTCGGTATTTTTTTTTTGTTTGCATAAAATGATTTTATAAATTGTTTTGTCAGCACAGGGGGAATAATTTATTATTTGACAGAATTTAGTTTAGCTCGACAACTTTTTGGGTTTATTTTTATCGGATGATTTTATCGGAGCCTAATGTGGAATGTTTTTTTTTTTGTTGGTTCATATCCCATTTCCTTGACATATTTAATTTTAAATAGGTTTTTTTCCCTTCTGATGCTCTTTAAAACCGCTGACAGTCACAAATTATGTTCAAGATATATTGACAAAGCAATTTCCACATCCTTTGGCTCGTCTCAAATTTCAATTTTTCATTTTTTTTTTTGGGGCCACAGGCGAAGGTAGAGTCTTATATATATATACTTTTCCCCTACATGTATCTATCCATATGAGCTGTCAATAATGTAGGCATGAGTTCCATCTTGTCTCCCAAGCGCCAAATGCTTAAACTCTTTGACAATTCCAACGATAAAAATGTGTCAGAAAATATTCGAATCTCTCCCCCCCCCCCTCTCACCCTTCAGCTTACACTTTTCAATTTTCATAAATTCTTTCGGGTTCCGTTTTCTTTTTTTCTTGTTATTTTTGGTTGGTTTTTCTTTATTTCGTTTTTTTTTGGCCATGTGCCAACCAACTGATTTACGGCAGCCAGGGAAATGAATAAGGAGGACGAAGAGTGTGGGTGACTCAATGGGGACTTTTGGATCTGATGGATAGCTGATGGAACGCTGACTACGTAAGCGGAAGTTGGCAGTTTCAATTATTTATTTAGCATTTTTCCGTCCCCTGTTGGTACACAAAATTAGTTGCTTTTGTTAGACATGCTAGGCAAAATATTTATCTATTTTCTATTGTTGTCCTGCGGTTCCTTTTTTGGGGACTCTTGGGGTGAAAGGGTATGTTGGTTTTTTGGGGTAGGGAAAGGTTACCCATTACATAGCTATAATATCTATAGAAATTAGATTAATATTTATAAACTAACTAGGTAGAAGAAAGGTATTCTTTTTGGTAGAAATATGAATCAAAGTAAGGGGTATTTAATAGCCTGTTTACTCGCATAAAGCATTCCTTCTTGACTTGCCTTCTGACATTAGCCCGGCAAAGTGCCGGACAATTGCAATTGTTGCGCTGACCTGACCCCACCACCTCCAGGTCCAACCTCCATGACCAGGTCCACCTCCCCCGTCCTGATCCAATCCGATCCGATCTGGGGCGCTATTGTTTGCATGTCAATCCCATGCCCAAAGAGAGAGAGAGAGGGCGGCGTTCTCCTGGCTTGTATGTTGTGTCATTTAAGTGCCTCATAAAAGTGTCAACTTGTTGTAGCACCGCCCCCATTCATTCGCCATGTCCTTTGTCCGATTCTCTTACAACTATATGTTGTACCCTATATATATATAGATAGGGGTACCCCTTCCCCCCAACTATATATGGTCAGTGTGTGTGAAAGGATTTCATTTCATTTCTTTCAGCCCAGAACCAGGCCCAGAACCAGGCCTGTTTGTTTTTTTGTTTTCCCTGCTGTCGGGCGTTATTTGTTCGCTTTTATACCTCTTTTGCTGGCCAAATGTCGACTTCAAGCCCTTCTCCCAGTTCCCAGTTCTCTCACTCTCTTGGCCCTTTCTCGGGGGCACTTCTCCATGCACTTAATACATATTTTTGTCACCCTTATCTGGCCATGGACGTCATGTGTGTGCAGTGCCCAGCCCGATAACATTGTCTGACTTTCAGGCAGCAGGCAGGCAATGTGTGTGAAGTGGATGTGGATTCTATGATGAGTTGGGGATTCTCTCCTTTTTGCTGGCCGAAAGAATGGTGGAATCCTGGAGGGCCTGTTATGATTGTCATGCGAGTTTCTGGTCTCTCTCTCTTTAAACTTTTGACCATTAAATTAAATGCTCTCCCAGAACTAGAATACAATTTGAAAACCAATATTATATTTTATTCTTAAATTTGCAATACAACTCAATAAACCTTTTCCCCTTTTTTAACCCTTTTGTTAACAGCTTCCTTCTTCTTGTTTTTTTTTGGGAGATGACAAAGCTTTCCTCTTCGTTTCCAATTATAATTTACACATTCCGACCATTTGTCTTCGCTGGTTGTTGGTGCTCTTTTGGCCCTTTTGTTTTTGGGTTTTTGATTCTTGGTTCTTGGAGACGCTTATACGCGACATTGCCATAATTTAGCCACTTGGCCATAATTTAAAGCGGGCGGCGCTCTCTGACATTTCGTTTTTACGACTTTTTAGCAAGTTAATAAAGTGTTCTTCTCCCATACTCCCCACCCCCCCTAGAATTTTCCACCCACATATATATATATATATATACATATAGCATATATAGCAACACATGTGCATATATAAGTTTTGAGCCCTTTGCAGACAGTACGTGACTTCCGGCCAAAACAAAACGGTTTTTGTTGCCATTATTTTATGTGTTCTTCTTCTTTTTTCGGTCGCCAGACATTTTATGATAATTTATTTGATTATTTTCTTGTTAAAGTGCAAACTTTGTCATATTTTCTTTTGCTCGATTTTTGTTGTTGTTGTTATTTCGCGCTATTTTCTTTGCGCGGTTTTTGGGCGAAAAGTTTATGCTGCTGCATGTGTTATGCATGTTTGCGTATGAAAAATCGTCGGCGGAAGCGGAAATGTTGCACAACATATGCGCCAGTTTGTGGAGTTTGTCTCTGATCCTGCTGCCATCCTCTCTACTGACACCCACACATACACAACTGTGTGTTATCCTGTGTGAGCAAATAAATTTTATTGCATATTTTTCGGCGCCACATGACGGGACAGCAAACGGACTGGCAAGTGCTATTTATATGGTGTGTCCTATGCCATACTGATTTAAAAATCACTTTTTTTTTGCTCACCACCCGCCCGGAGGTATGTTTTTTTTTTTTTTTTTTTCGGTTTTTCCTGCCGTCGCCATTCAATCAGCCAACAACGAACACAAATGAAATGAAAACTCGAGCCAAAGTTTTTCCTTCTCACTTTGTGAGACCTTCGAAAGGGTAGTATAGTTTTATAAAGGGGTTTGAGACTTTTTAAATCATAGGAAATATTTTCTTCTGGTCATCAACAACCTTGATTTTATTGGGTTTCTTTGTAGTTCACAATTTAAAATTTATTAAGGTAATATTTCACAGAACTACTTCTGTATAATTCTGTATATTCTTTGTATAATTTTTTATATTTTCCTAATACTATTTTTAGAATATTAGGGTATCAAATAAGGACATCTCCGATGTGCTCTTACATCCTGGATTTTTTGCTCGCTTCGTTTTCGTTTGTTATTTGCACTTTCAGCAGCAGCCTGGCAGTCTAGTCAAAACTTTTGTTTGGCATCGGCAATATCCTGGCGGCAGCTGTGCTTCTCTCTCTCTCTATTTTCAACGTTTTCCTTTTATTTTCCAGTTTTTCCTCAATTTTTGGATTTATTTTTTTTTCGTTTTCGTGCATAGGTAAAGGGCGCAGCAATCAAAGTCGGCATTTTGATGCATTTTCCTTGCCCTCGCCACGTGCACTCTTAATTAATTTCTACCTTTTGTTAAATTGTTTGGGCCAAATGCAAAAGTTTCCCCATTGGGATTGCGTTTCCCGTTTATTTTTTTTGCTGAGTGGAAAAAAGAGAGCATCAGAAATTATTTGACTTTTTTTTTGCAGGTGCTTTTTGTAATAATAATTGAAATGCATAAATTTTATTTTATTTGCCATCGCCATCGCTCTTTGGCCGCGGTGTTGGTTTTACTTACCATATTAAAATAATATTTTCCTGTTTGCCCGCATTTCCATTTCGAAAGCCTCCTTCCCTTTGTGAACTTTACTTCTTTC
The DNA here is from genome assembly GCA_021224005.1 of Drosophila setifemur. NCBI lineage: Eukaryota > Metazoa > Arthropoda > Insecta > Diptera > Drosophilidae > Drosophila > Drosophila setifemur. The sequence continues at coordinate 11,121,336 of JAJJHY010008789.1, forward strand.
TTTCATTTTTTTTTTGTTCGCTCGATTTGCGTCAACGAATTAAATGCGCATTTTGTGTGCTAAACAATTATTATTATTTTTTTTTTATTATTATTATTAGGGAAGTTCATTGTGTGGGGAAAGGGGGGAAGACCGTTGTGGCGGCATCATTTGTTATGATTCCGGCTGCGGAAAATTGCGAAAAAATATTCTTTCTTTTGCCGGCGCGACGCTGGAGTTTTCTCTTCCGCTCTTCCGCCTTTCGTCTGCCACCTTTTGCGGCAGGCATAAAATACGCATTTGTGCTGACAGCCTGCCGCAGCTTTTTGGCCAACTTCTCTGGCATTGTTGCCGCAAATCCAGCAGCCGAAAAATTAAGGCATAAAAACGCAATAAAACGCAAAGAATGATGAGCAAATAAGAGAGACACAGAGAGACAGAGAGTGGAAATCCCTCGATTCCATTTCCACTTTTCCCCAACTAATTACAGGCGTTTGCATAATTAGCCAGCTTTCGTTCAATTTGGTTTCATCTCCCAATTCAGCACCACTTCAATTTCCATTCTGCGGTGGCTCCCGTCCCTTTCCCCTCTAGCATTTTGTAAATCTTTAAACTTTGTCCTTCGTCGTCTTTTAATTTTTCCTTAGCCACTTTTTCAACTCTTTTTTGTTACTCAACTAACTCATGCATATGCAAATGGCATGGAAATTTTCTTATTGCATACATGAAGGGGCACCGAAAAAGTTCCTTATGGCCAGTGGAAAAAAAAGAAGAAGTTTGCTAGTTTGAAAACCCCCAGAAACGATTTGTTTTGTTGCCTTTTAATTGAGTTACAAAATGCAGAGCAAAGAAAACATTTCCCTCTAGGTTGGGTTGAATTAAAACAAAGAACAAAACCTTCTGTAATCAAAAATTTTGCTCTACAAAATATTATATTATAATTTGATTTACAATTTTTTTTTCCACTAAATTTTAACTAAGAAATTTTGGACTTTTCTCACCTTTTGGAAAAGAAAAATACGAATCCAGTCAATTTAATTGAATTTAGAACAAAGCCTGTGTTTATGATGAAAAAGTTTGGATTCTCAGTTCTTGACAAATGGTTCCCTAAAAAGCAATCAAACTAAAAGTCTAAAAAAAAAGAGAGGGCAAATTTTGTATACGCCTTGATTTGCTTTTTCCTCAACTTAATTTTTTTTTGTTTTTATCTTTTAGTAATTAAACATTTCTGGGCGTTAAATCTGCTTTGAAAATGTCATTTCACTAAGCTCTTGCCACTCCCTCTCTCTCTACCGTTCAATCCCGCTGAAGCGTAAATCTCATTTTAATGCCGAGAGAGTTCTTAATTTAGTTTAATTACACCAAACACATACAGTGGAGGGTGGAGGAGGAGGAGCAGGAGCAGCAGGAGCAGGAGGATGAGGAAAAGCGACAGCTTAAAGGAAGAGTAAGAGGACGAGGGACCCACACGTTAACAAGTTTTTGTTGCCTTTTGCCTCAAAGGCGAAAGTCTGGCTTGGATTTTCCCACTGCTGCATGCTTCAATGCGATTTTAATTACAAGAAATATATGCAGCCGGGGCCAAACCAGAACCAGGACCAGTACCAGAACTCCGCTCTTCTGCAGAGTCAGCCAAAGTCGCGTCCGTACAACATGACGTATGCGTATTCCAGCTGAAAGGGATACAGAGGATAGGAGGAGAGAGGGATGCAGGACACAAAGCCAGACAAGGATGTGGGCTCCAACTCTGATGAGTTGACTGCCTGTTGGCAACACTTTTGTATAGCTGCCTGCTCCCTGCTCCTGCTGCTGCTCCTCCTGTTGTGGCTGCCTTTGCCACGTAATTATGCGCACACAAAATTCCAGCCAACATTTTTGTGTGTCCCGTGAAAAATGCAACAACGCTGCAGATAGAGACCGGCGGTGTCATCATCAGCAGATGGCTCCATGTTGCATGTCGACGATCCCGGAGTTTGTCCCACCATGTTGATGATGTCATCATCGTGTTGTTGTTTTCGTTTGTAACTCATAATCCATAACTCGGAGACGGCCAACACTTTTCAAATTTTCCGAATCTTCCCTTTTTCGCAATTAGCAACAGCCGTGGGCGAACCTAAATTGTTTGTGAATTTTCCAAGAGTTTGAACATGGGGACAAGGGGGCACGGAGAGAAAATGGGAGAGCGTTTAAGTGAAGGAGGTAAAGGAAAGGATTCTAAAGAAATTAATTTAAAATAAACAATAATAAAATGCAAATAAAATACTCAATAAAAGTCACTGTTAAATAGTTTCAAATATAATTTAAAAAATAGATCCTGCAGCTAAAGAAAATAATATAAAGATTATGGTAAACGAAAATCCATATAATACTCAATATTATATAATATCAAATATAAATTTATAATAAAAAATATTACATTTCCCATAAAACAATTAAAATTCTCCACTGCATCATTTTTTCGAAGTGATCTGATGACAAAGCTTGAGCCTGCAAGTCAAGATACTTTTTTATCTCGAAGTTTATGTACATTCATTTGATAGGAAACAAGTGGCCTGGCTGATGGGTTGGTTGTTGGGTTCTTCGGCTGGGTAAGTGCATTACCCCAGTTGAAATGGAAAAAAAAACGGGAAAAATAAAGGAGCAGAAGGGGGTTGTGTATTTTCCAGATGAGGGTTTTGGAGGCGCTGAAACGTGACAATGCAGCGACAGCCCCGAAGGGTGGGAATCCCGTGGACGAAGAAGACGACAGTGCAACATCGCAAGGCAGTCAAGGCAACACTTTATCATGTCAGTTAGCAAAGTGGAAATGGAATAAAACCGAGAAAGATGCGACGGAGACTGGGACGGGGACTGGGACTGGGTCTGGGATGGTGGAACAAGTACATCTCCCCTCCCCTTCCCCCTCCCCTTAAAGTCTGCGATGGGGGAATATTCTGTTGCATATTTGTTTTAATTTCACGTGACTTGCCCAAAGGTGGCAAGATAAATAAAACATGCAAAGGACAAAAAATTGACAAAAGGTGCACAAATACGTAAAAGAGAGAGAAATTTCACATGAAGGGGTTTTCTTAAGAGGAATATCTTTAATTCTTTAAAGAATTTTAATGATATTTTAAGCAATAATGCAGATAAAAGCATACATGAAATTAATTATTTCGAAAAAGACAATTTACGGTCTTTTATAAAAAATACCAAATTTGAGGCATATTAAATATTACAAAAATTCAAAAATTTTAAATATAACAAACAAAAATTTATTAAAAATAATTGTACTTAATATTTAAATAATAAAAAATTTAAAAAAGTTATAAAATCAGTTCCCCTCTTACCAACCGTCGCAACAAAGTTGTTGGGTTAACCCTTTCGGGCCATCTCCCTTTCGGCCACATAAAGGTGTGCCATGGCCTGTGCAAGTGTTGGCACAAAGCAAAAAAACAACTGCAAAAACTCGTCGGGAAAGTCCTCTGAATATGCAAATGAAAATTCGTCAGGTGCGGGACTGAAAACACAGCAGCCCCAGAACTGAGGAACGAGGTTAAGTTGAGCAGCGTCAATTGTAGCTGACGGAAATGAAAGCAAGATGTGTGTGTGTGGAGGGGGGAGGAGGAGCACCTCCTCCGGATGGGATCGGGGGGTCGGGGTTCCATCCATCCAGTTGCAGATGCAGTCGCATACTCAGATGGAGATGAGCTCCGGCACTGGGGCGACTGCTGCGGTGGCTTTACTTTTTGTTGCCCTCCACCTCTCGGGCATAAAATTTGAAATGAAAATGTCGCGAACTTTACACGCAGAATGCAACAACGCAGGGGGAAAATTCAAGGGAAAAGCGTACACTGATAGTTTTTTTAGCAGGCTTATGAATTCCCAATATTTGACAAGATCTACTCGGGTTGAGATCCTTTAAATTAAATTAATATAATCAGTTTTTTAAAGTAACAATTTCAAAAACAATCCTGAAATTTCCTATATTTGTTTCTTGAAATTTATTCTTTTTATATTTAATATTCCATTGCAATTATGCATTGTAAAAAATTTTCTGTGCGTGCCTGGAACCGAATCAAAACATGAAACAAGCTTGATTCGAATTTTCGAGCAACCAGAAGAAGGGAAAAGTAAAAATAAACCAATTTTTAATTAAAAATTGACTAGAAGGGGGAAGAACTCGAACAGAAGATTGAGTGCTTGAAAAACAAAGGAACAAAGTTGAAATGAAGTCAAATGGCAGCCTCGTTTGTTGCCTAGCATTTCATCTAGAATTTCAAAGGAAAATCAATTTAAGCCTTTCGCATCTTGTAGGTTCTCGTAGGTTCTCTCCTACACATTGATTGCCTCCCCTTCAGGAGATGCAAAACAAAAAACAAGAGAATCTAAAAACTCTTTCTCCGGAATACGAAATGTAGGCCTAGACCGGAGAAATGTAATTGTTCATTTTGTATTCGTGGCAGAGTAGTAAAATGGCAAACGAACAATATTGAAAACGCTTTTGCCACGAGCTCTGAATTAAAAGAACATTTTCACAGAGACGAGCCAATCAAGGCTGTGACCCAGAGATGTACAAAATGGAAATTACAGTTGAGATATAGAGTGGAGTGGAGGCCAGATTGGTCAATGGGGCAGATGCTCGGTCATTAGAGTGCTGAGCTGGTCAGGTGGTTGCCTCATTTCGGGCCGAAACATACCACTTTTTTGTAAGCCTTAAAATTATAACTTTTCCGCACTTTTGTGCCGAGAAAAACCATTATCCATTCAACTAGTTTTTTAGGCCAAGCAAGGTAAAAGGTTTTTTTTTTAATTTTTTCGTTCCTATGCTTTTAATTACGCACGCCTTCGTCTAAGGTCTTTTTTTTCTGGGTTTTTTTTCGGTTAAATTTGTTAACTTGTGCGTGGCCAAAGAGATCATAATATGCCCCAGGTGGCTCATTAAAAAATATATAGAAAAAAAGAAACAAACTAACAACCAGTCATCGCAGAGCCAAGTTTAGGCGCCTAACGAGTTTCGTGCTTAATTTGTTTGCTCGCCTCGTTTTGTCAATTCAGAAAATACAGAAAATTAGAGAGGAAGGGTCGAGAAACTGCCAGGTAATGCCAAAATATTTTGAGCACCGTCTCGTTGAACAATTGATTAAACATTATAGTTGGATGTTGTTATGTTTTGATAGATTATTAAGTCGAGGAGTTCAGGTTTCAAGCATTAATCATAATTTGTCTTCCATCATTTTGCAGGTACGTTTATGTTTTTGGGTTTGGTCTTGAACTCTGTGAACACCGACAAAGATTGATTTAGTTTGAGATATATATTTTACATGCGCTATGGAAATATATAAATTTTAAGAATTTAATCTTGTAATCTTGGCAAGACTTTTCCTAACTTCCGTTTCTTGATTTTTTCGCGAATATTTTCTTGAGTTTGAGTTGAGGGCGTTTGCTTTATCCCAAAGTTAATCTTGGTCAACAGTGGTTCAATCTATCTATCTATCTAAAGTCCTTTTCTTGGCCGCTTCGATTATGGCCAAGGAGACCTCTTATCTCATTTATCCTGAACAAAATTTCCTCCTCTCCTTCCTTCCCCATCTTAGTTGATGGCGGCAATATAAACAGCATCCTGTCTGCGTTGTTGACACATAACAGCACTGCGTACTTTAGCTGCCATCCATAAGCGGAGGTTTTCCCTGCCAATCCCCCTGGCTTTTCCTATATATACTTTTTCCCTCTCTCTCTCAGACTCTGAGCATGTTTTTCTCCTCACTGGATATCGCGCCATTTCGCCTCAATCATTTCAATCAGCTTTGGCTCACTTATAGCTTCACTTACATTGACTCGCCTTTTGGCTTCTGTCTGCCAGCGCGTTTCCACCATTTTCCTCCTGCATTTTCCTTCTGGATAGCTTCCTGGTTGGCTGGGTGTACTTTGTGTATATTGTGACTCCAGATCGAACTTTAATCAAAGTAATCTTTTATGCGCTTTGGTTATACGCAATTTTTAAGATGCTCTCTTTTTTAATACCCTTGCAAGGAGAGTCTTTTTTTGCAATGACAAATTGGTGGAATCAAAGCAATATATCAGATATAAATATTCGCTTATCTCTATCTATAATATTAAGTTTCAAATAAACATAACTTAAGCTGCAATAAACTTTTTAATGTGGAGTTTATTTAAAGATTTAACTACTATACTCTTAAGTTTTATAGCGTTGACTTATTTCCTGTGCTAAAAAAAAGGGTATTAAAACTTCAGTAGTATTTGTGATATATTTTTTTTAGCTGCTTGCTTGATGGATTTTGATATTCCCTCATGCCACATCTCCCTCCTCCCACCCCTCCAACCCATCCACACATTGTGCGTATTTTTTCGGGAGTAACAAGTTGCCTGGCCTGGTATAAAAGGGATATGGCTAAAAGGAGTGATGCGGTGCGAAATTGAATGGGGTACACCACACACCACACACCAGCAAGTCAGAAATAAGAAACCTGAGATCGGGCCAACAAAGAAATAAAAAAAAAAAAAACAAAAAAGAAAAGGAAAAAGTGAGCGGAACAAAAAAAAAAACCAAAAAAAAAGATGCGAAAAACTTTAAATTGAAAACTGTATTCAAGCGTTAAATTGGCTTTTTCTGCGTTACTCCATCTTGCTCGCACTGCTCTGTCTCTGTCTCTGTCTTGCTTTCACCTCCTCACAATTCTATGCCACAATGCACTTCATTCGGCTCCTGCACTTTTACCCTTTGCAGATGTTGCAGATGGTTTTGTTTTTTTTTCGGCACTTTTATATACGTGTTTCATACCCTCTGCCTTAAGTATTTTCCTTTTTCCAAGAGGTTTTCCACACGGGGGGAAGATACAACTTTTACTTTGTCAATAATAAAATGTATTGTTTTTTTGTTATGGTTAAATAAAAGTAGTTCTGAAATGCATCATTAAGGTTTTCAAAATGTATTGTCTGGTGGAAATATAACCATTTTTAATGTTCTTAAATTAGTATTTTTTTTTAAGTTAAAAAATACCTTTTTCTGAATTATTCCAGATAAATAAACCATTCATAAAGTTGAAAAAAAATATTGAATTAATGTTAGAAACATTTTTATAAAAGATAAATAGATTAACATATTGTTTCTTTTACAAATACGTTAAATACAATTTATCGTATTTATACTAGTATTAATTATTATTTAAAAACAATCTATTAAAGCACAAACTCTTCTATCTTCAAGAGTATTTTTAGTTTCATGCCATTTTGAACCGTAAAATCAGCATGTGCAAGTCCACAAGACATTCAGTGGCTTTTCCATTAGCTTTGCCATTACAAATCGGAGGCCACCTTTCTCTATATTTTCCCCCATCCCCTTTTCCCCCGGGCACATAAATTTCCAATAATGATTGTATGTTTTGCATGTTAATTCTCTTCGATTCTGTGATTTTGATTCTGATTTTCGGAGCTGTCTTTTGTCTTGGAGCATTTCTGCAGCAGCTGTTGTTTGTGTTGTTGCTTGAGTTGTTGCTGCTTCTGTATTTGGCGTCTTTGGTGTTGTCTTGGTGCTTTATGGTGCTGTTCATGTTTTGCGTATTCAATAAGCGCAAACGACTCGCACATGTGCTCGACTCCTCCGGACACCACCACCCCTCAAAACCTGCCCATCGTCCCCTTCTCGGTGGAATCTATGATTTTGACATTTGTTTTGAAGCTCCTCTGCATGCAAATGACAACAACGAAGCTTTTGCCACTACATAACTGATTGTCAAATGTGTTGAGATTGAGAGGGGTGGGGGGAGGAAGGTTGAGGTTGAGGTTGAGGTTGAGGATGGGGTTGGGGATAGGCAACTAAACTGCCTTGGTAATAGTACTGAGAAAAATATTATTGAGAATGTTTTGTTATGTTTAAAGATTTGTTGAGTGGTGCGAAGATATGTTAAACAATTATTTTTGCTCTATTGTAAACTATTTATTTTCTACCATGAAAAATGTAATACTGAAGGATATATTTTTTTAAATGTACGAGTAATTTAATTACCTGCATAATTAGGAAGAAACATTATTAGAAAAAAATGTTTTCAAAATATTAGTTTTCATTCATACAAAATATCCCTAAAATATGCTAACAAATATGTTATTCTCCAATTATTTGGAATTATTATGTTCTTATCATGTACAATTTAATATTCAAAGCTTTTTTTTAAAGTGTTTTCTACAATTTCGAACTAATCATAAATTTGTTGGCTACTTAAATAGGAACAAACTTGTTAAATTATTAGAATAGTTTTCCTGCATGCAAATTAAACTTTTTACTTTAAGAATATCCCCAGGCCTGACCGTTAGTTTGTTTCACCAATTTGTTTGCCTTTTTTGATCAACTTTGGCAGAAATAATGAGAAAAATATCCGTTTATAATCTCGGCTCGAGGGGAACAGAAAAAAAACAGTAGCCCACAGGTCCTTCAGGGCCGACAAACACTTATCAAATTATCTGCAGACGAGCAAAAAACACAGAATGAAGATTGCAAGTATCTTTCTTCCCGTCGGGAGGGTTTTGTTGAGTTCGATTTGAGTCTTGAGGTTGAGGTTGAGTCTTGTTGCGTGCCAGATAGCCATCAATATGCTTTGGCGATATATTTATGAGGCGCGCCCGCAGGATACGGGCTTTAATGATAGCCCAAAACAGGCCACTTAATTTCCCAGTCTCCGGGCAGCAGCAGCAGTAGCAGCAGCACCACCATCGAAGCAGCCAGCACCACCATTGAAGCACCACCATCGAAACAGTGGAACCACTAGCACCACCTTCACACAATCAATAACGATTTGATGAGGGCTCCCTTTGGGGAGAGAGAAGGCTGCGAAGGCAGGAGCAGGAGCAGGATGCGAGTATCCAATCCCACCTAGGCCATGGCCACTTAATTGCACGTGTGTTGGTATGTGACCCGGCAGTGTGTGAGTGTGTATCTGTGTGAAACGAAAGCGAAATAATAATGAGGCTAATATTAGGCAGCAAAAGGAAAGGAAGCAAAACTGAGTAAAACAAAATAAGAAATTGAACCAGCTAAGAATTGGAGTATAACAAATTTGGTTTCCTTTGTTTTCTGGTTTTTTAGGTTATTTAAAAGAGGTCTACATAGTTTTCTTGAAGAAGTTGTGAGGCTCTTTTATGAATAATAAAATATTTTTTCTGATTTCAAAAAAGCAACTCATTGAGATTCCTTGTAAAATAAGCATTATCAATATATAATTCTCTATATTTATATGTTGTATTGCCATTTAAAATCATTCCTAATACATTTATAATGCTTTCAGTCATTAGCACTTCACTTATTTAAATTCCAAAGAACATGAATAAACAAAAACCCATAACTTTCGAAATGTTATGCAGAGCTTTATGGTTTTTCCAATAAAAACAGCCATAAACCATTTCCCATTACCCACAACAAAAAAAGAGTATCCCTAAGTTTTCCTCTTCATTTGTAAGACCCTTAGTTTTTGTATTGTGAAGCCGAAGCCGATTCCGAAGCCTTTGTGTCCGCAACAAAGAAAAGCGGCGAATAAAAACTAAAAGTGGCCAGGACTCGTGCTGTCCCTTTTTGTTGTTCTGCTTCTGGCCAAAAACTTCCTTTTAATGCTAGCCAAACACGCAAGCCAATTTGTTGTTGCTATTGTCGGTTGTTGTTTGTTAGTACTGCAACTTATTTACAACCGTGGAAAACATTCGTTTCTCGGTTATCGCTGTCGTTGTTATTGTTATTGTTTTTTTGCCCCAGCCCCCGTTTTTTTTAGTGTGTGTGAAAAACCTAATAAAGGCCAATTTCAGGCAATTCACATTTGATCGCCTTAGGAAATATTTTCGTCGTTTCATGCGGGTCCTGACGATGGAATTTTTAATGCAATTATGACAAGTTTATTGAAATATGCTGGCAAAGCCGCCGGAAGGAACTCGACTGGGTAGGGGGGAGGGACACACCCTCAGATAGATACAGATAGGTGGGCACCTTCAGATAGATACACGAGGTGGGCACTTAATCAACGCCCACGCACGCACGGCCCATATGACAAGCTATAGATCCTTGTTAGCCTAACGCTTTCTGGCAAATCAAAGTAACGCATATCCGAGGCCACGCCCCCCTCTAAGGCAGCTAAGACGGAAATAAATTGGTATCCACTAGATACAGGGGTGGTGGAAAAAATACCCTCTAACTTAGAAAATTAAGATCGAATTAATGGAAGAAGTAGAACAAAATATAAACCAATATTAAGTGCTTTTATTTTTTTAAACATGGATTTATATTCACAAAATAAATATATCTTTAGCCTTTATATTTCATAAAAAGTTATTTCAAAATGCTTAACATTACCTCAAAATAATGATTATTTTAGCTAATAGCCAAAGTAGCTATAAAATAAATGTTTACAAAAATTACATTTTAAATACTTTGACCCTGGGGACCTAAATTACACTGAAATACCTCAGAAAAACAGGGTAATGTTGAGGCCTAATTCCCATCTCCGACTGATTTTATTGCTGTTGTTATTGTTGCAGCAAAAAGCCATTACATTTATTTATGTTTATGCCATTTTTTTTTTGTGTTGCCTTGAGTAAAGAGACTTCTTCGTAGGTTACCACGCCGACAGTATCTTCCCATTTTTAGATCCCCTTCCACGCCCTCCCCGCCCATGTCATTCTGTCTTTCGCCTCGTTTGACACCGAGCGCTAAAATATTTTGTTTAATTTCAATGCCAGTCACGCATATCCTGCCAAAGGCGCCTCGGTATTATTTTTGCAGCTATTTTTAAAGTTATCTATAAGTATTTTGCCTTGAATATATGTATATATATATTTGAGGAATTTTTACACCATTACTTAAGCTTAAGCGTGTTTGTTGTTTGAGTGATTTTTTGGGAGCAAAATAATTACTAGATGGAGGTGCAAGTGCCGCCCAGAACGGAATGCTAATGGAAAATGCCTGCAGTGCTCGCTGCCTGCCTGCCTGCTCCTATCTATTTTAGAAATTTATGATTTTGAAATTCCGTCGCTGTTTTGTGCTATCTCCATTGTCGTACGAAGCCAACGCCCAGCAGCGAAAAATATAAACAAAAACAAAAAGGAATTCTATCTTAATGAATTTGACCCCCAGTGTCAATTTAAACTGATTAAACGACCAGACCCAGAGAGCTCAGCCTCTCATCTGTCCAAGCGGAGCCCAGATGCGCGATGAGTGAGAAAAATGGAAATGGAAATGGGATTGGGAATGGGCTGGGGCTGGGGTATGGACATGGGGAATTAGGGTGTCGCGGAAATGTTTCTCTCTCGTAGTTTGTTGTTACTCGCTTATTTTTAATTTTGTAATTGAAACATTTGCCGAACCAATTTTATCTCTCAATTTGTTTACACATTCGAAATGTTTCTTTTGGGGGCTAGACAATGCCAAACCAAACAGAACCCGGGAATAATCTGCTTTTGGTTCGCAAATTCCAAACAATTTACGCACATTTAAATCGAAAAAGCATACATTCGCCAGTATTTATATATATATATAATTTATTCAATTCCATTTGGTTGATGTGTTTTTTGTTTTTTGTATTTTACTTTGCATTTTTGTCACACAACAAAATCTGGGTGCTGAAAGTACTGCAGATGTGTTTGGGCGGAATTTTATATATTTGCTTTTGACTTTTTGAACTCAATTCATGTGAAAATAAGCGGATTTATGTGTGGGGCACAATATTAAATATTGTTTTTCAGTATCGTTTCGGGCTTACTTTTATTTTAAACACATTTCGCGGAAACAATATTCATCGATAGTAATTTTTTTTGGAGGGGGGAAGAGAGTCAAAGAGGATTAGGACTTTACGCAAATAATTTGACTAAGCTCTGCTATCAGTGCTATAAACCTAAAAACCAGTTGTGTAAATATATACTGAAATTGGAAACTAATATTTCTGGTTACAAAGTTACCAATCTACGGAGTTAAATAAACAAATCTGTTTGTGCTAGTTTTAATTAATATTTAACAAAAACCTTTTCTAATTATAATTCTTCTCTATCTTTTTCAGGTACGTGGAAAATGTATAATTTTTGGGAAATCAAGGAAAACCAATTAGAAATCCCATTGCAAATTAAATCAACGATGTCGGTGAATTTTTCATTTAATTATTTCTTAGGCATTTAAACCTTCTTTCCATTAAATGCATTGTTATGCTCTCGATTATATTCATATTTGATGGGATATTAATTATTTAAAGAGCTGAAATGGCTCAATAATTTACTACGCATTAGTTGAAAAAATTAAAAGCCTCTTTCTTATGCCGGTTTGCCATTGCCATGGCCTCCTCTCATAATGAATCGACTTCGTCTGGAGTCTAAATTTAGCTGGGACCTCAGTCTTCAGACTGGGAATCCAAATGGGCAGAAGGGGCGATCTCTTCTAGAGGCTGATGTTTCATTTTTTTTTCTTTCCCCTGCTACTGTTTCAACTTGTTGTGGGGTTGCGATATGCACAGTGAATAATTTGTAAATATTTTATACATTGTATAGAAATCTATGAAGGTCTAGAAATTATGTTGAATATTTTTAAAGGGTTTCTGTGTACTTGAGATACAATTATACACAAAATTGTAGGAGCTGAAGAGGCTGTTGTGAGCCTGTAATTTGTATTTATTTTACATTTTGTGTCCAAATCTATGAAGACCTAAAAATGATTTCAAATATTTGTAAAGTGTTTCCATATGTATGGGATTCTTTCTCCCCTTTGTTTTCCTCTGTTGTCTGAGTATGAAATCAAAGACTGATATTTTTCTTCGAGTGTGGGATGTACGCAGCATGGGGTGCCCACTTCAAGAGAACCCGTAGCAGTTGCAGAACCATCAGCAGCTGAACAAAAAAGGAAAATAAACACACATAAAGAGGCTGGCTGGCTGACTGGCTGGCAAAGAGACAGAAAGGAAAGTTTATTAAAGAGGTAGAGGCTGCGATGGACGCTAACACTCCATACACAATTACGACAAATCCACAGCTCTCTCTCTCTCTCTCTCTCTTGGTGCCCAGCACTTGGGTAAACTCAAATCCCCCCAACTCCTCCGGGTGATAATGCGAACGAACCCCAGAGAACTCTGGTGCAGGGCCCTGCAAGGGGTTAAAAATAGACGGCAGAAAGGATATTGTAGCAGCAAAGTGGAGGAAAGGCATCACTCTCCGAACTGAACGTACTATATAGAAGAAAACTCAAAAAAAAAAACAAGAGACAAGAGCAATGCAAAACGGAGCTGAAAGTCGAGAGGAAAAGCGGGGAAAATCTCTGTCTCTGTCTCTGCAGGGTCGCCATGTGTTGCATTTCAAAGTGTGTGAGTTATGGGCAGGGACAGAGACAGAGACTGGGGAAAGATACAGAAAGTGGGAAATGGTTGGAAAATCCCGAGCTGAAGGCAAAGGGAAACTCTCTGCCAGATGAGAAGGCAAATTACAAGATGGCAAGTGCTGTACCTGCAAATCAATCAAAATCCTTTTGCACCAAGTTTACCTTCACTAATTGAAGTTTTGGGTGTCAGGAAAAATGACAGATCTATGGGTGTTGGAAAAGGATTTAGCGGATTTTTTTGTTGCTAGATAAATGTTATTTGAATTGTTTGTTTTTGTAAAAGGATTTCTATTTATTAATCAATTCAATTGAATAATCTAAACTCTTGGTTTTTATTCATATTTATTTATTCCACAATGTAGAACAATAAATATTAATTTATTAACCAGTTTATATCCATTAATAATCATCTCGAAAAGTGCATTGGTAATTCCTTACCCTTTTGCGTTCAATACCCTGCAAAGTCAATCACTTTTCGTATGCAAATTAATGTTAGGTAATTAATATCACCTCCCTTTGCCACATTCCCCTAAAGTTGCAACGATTCTCATATCGTAAATACCGAAAATGTTTACCATTCCATATAGTTTGTGGAGGAATGAGGGGTTTTCGAAAGCCCCGAGGCAAAAGTTGAAGAGAGTTTTGTGGGTGGGGGAAAACTTAAATCAAAGGCCGGAATATGCATTATATTTTTAATTGCTTTTCTGAGGGGGAGGAATGGTTTGGGGAAAGGATATGCTGCCCTGAAAATAAATGTATTAAATTCCAATCATACTAGATCAGCACAAAATAATTTTCAATCAGAAAATTAAAAGTTCGGTTTGTTGTAACATAAAAACAGGAGCACAAATTTTCCTTCCAAGTTTGTCTCCTTTATTTACGTACTATAGTTATCCCATAAAACAAAGCTCAGTTTTTATCATATAAAAAACTTAAAGTTTTTCCACTAAAAACTTCATCCTAGTTGCCGCCCTCTAATCCCGAAAAAAAAGTTTCATGTAATTTTCACCAAATTTAGTTCCACCACTCAGGAAAATAAATTTAATTTCCCGAGGTAAAAACAATTTCCATGCAAAATTTAGGTGCCTGTGCGAAGAGCTGTGAAAATCTAGCAGGATTTTCCTCAGGAACATTTATCAACCGAGATTGTTCGCAACCCCAGCTTATTATTCTCCGGCCACATTTCAATGGGGAAATTTTAATTAAGGCTGCGATGGGCGATGGTCGATGGTCGATGGTCCACTCACCACTAAATCTCAAATGTCAATGAGCTTTGGTCACAACTTTCAGGTGCTTCCCTCTGCATTCCCAGCCATTTGTTACCCGGGGGGAAAAAGGTGAACTGCCAGAGGCAGGTGTCGTTGTGGGCAACAAAAAAAAAAAAATCCAGGTGAAATCCCAGCTCAAATTTCGGACTATCCCCCCTTGAAAATGATAAATTATCTGAGAAATTTTGCAAACTCCTGAAAATTACGCATTAAATCATGCAGAAAACGGGGGGTACAAAAAAAAGTGGAGGAGGGTCACCAAAGGGTTAAGCAGTGCGAAGTCATTGTGTAGTTTACGAGTGAGTTTTCCACAGGGGGAGTTGCGAGTTATGGGTTAAAATTTTTATCGCTCGCATGAGCTGCAATTTTATAACATTTTTACATTTATTTTATGTGGGTTTTTTCTTTGTCTTTTATTTGGCACACAAATATTTGTTTTTTTTTTAACGTATTTTTTAACTGGTCACGTCTGCTTTTTGCGAAGCTCTTTTATACTACTTTTGCTGGATGCTCGTAAATTTGGGCAAACAAACTGCAATTGCACAAGGTGAAGCATCAGCCAGCTCCACCTACAGCCAAACGATGAATATTCGCCCACCCACCTGGGCTATTTTGTATTTTGTAGTTTGTATTTTGTATTTTGTATTTTCATTATTATGACCAGTAAGCCAGGTGGATTTCTCGTCTTGGCACATATTTCATGGCTATGATTTACTCCATTGTTCAGGGCTGTTGGCCACCCTTTATACCAACAGCAACAACAAACCATCTCAGGCAGAACAAGTGGCCAGTTTTTGGCAACGCCCCCCACATCATCATCATCGAAATGTTTGCTTTGGCCCCTTTTTCGGACTCGGGTCAAAGCTATAGTTGAGACATAAACCTAATTTACTGGCTGAGTGCCTTTCATGCTTTTGGCCTTTTTGCGTGGAATTACCAAATGTCTTTATTTAGTTTTCCAGGGAAAGCGCATGTTAGCTCCAAAAACATTTCGATGGGTGGAACTAATTCGGTGTTAAAAAATATATTAATCAAATTTAAGATTATCAAAACCTCTGTCCTGCCCCTTTAATTGTTACTAGATTTGCTGGTTAATTGCCGGGCAAACCTGTTAACCCACCAGAATGTCAATCGATGTAAACAGAAAAGGGGGACTCAAGAGCCTATCCCCAAGCCTAAAATGCAGACAATTTACCCCTTTTTATCCTTTCCTTCGGTTGTGAACGAAGGCCCTTCACGTAACCCAGGATGCTCGAGAGGATTCCACAACAAGCCACTTGATACCCATGTTCAAGTCACCCACAAACGTACATAGAGACACGCTCGTAGTTTTTAATGAAGGCTCATCATCAACAATGTGTGGGATGTGGTTTTGGGGGGCGGGCAGGTAACCCAATTACTTAGTCATTAGGAGAGTCCTGGAATCGGTAGGGATAATTGCTACTCCTTTGGGGGAAAAAGACACAGACAGAGGACAGAGAACAGAGCTTTTGCCAAGCCCACAACTACTCTACCGCCAGTGCTTCTTCGCCAGGGGTTGTGAGTTCACTATTGTCCTGCTGCGATTTATATCGCCCTGCTCCTGCTCCTGCTCCTGGTACTTGTCCTTAGCCACATCCTGATCGCCTTTCGCACCGCTTTCAGAGATTTCCTCGCAGGTTAGCTGATGCTTCTCGATTTTCGGATGATAGCAGATGTTGTACCGCCAAAAGGAGGAGGTGGAATGAAAGTCCACTTGGTTAATGGGCGCCAACATGCAGACGATCACAATCTTGTCGCGACCCTTCTTCGAGAGCTCCGCATCCTTGCATCTGGTCACAAGGACATGGGCGTGCCCCAAGCCCTTCAGGAGACCCCAGCGGGGACGAATATTGAACTTGCCAAACACCGTGCTTTGTAGCTGAGGGGATATTTAAGGGAAAATGTTATAAGCAGGGATTCTTTTAGGATTCAAGGATGTGTATATATATATAATATAGAACTAACAACCTTATAGGTAACAGTTGCATGACCTATATTCCTTATCACAATTTCTTGAGTATTAAACGCCTTGGAAAAGGTCAACGGTCCATTTGGTGAAATTGATAGAAATTTTGTAGCCATTTTCCAAAAAAGGTGGTCTTTAATATGTGTAAAAAATTAACTATAAATTTTGATAAAAAATAAATAAAATAAATATAATTTTTTTTTGTGTGTTCACACTTTGATTGTCAGAAGCCTTGTGAATATTTTCCGAATGATGGAGAAAGCACAGGTTTTAAAAAGTTTTCGTATTTGTTTACATACAAAATTTAATGGGATTTAAATGAAATATGAATGATGAATTTCCATATAAATTAAATAACATATATTCAAGCATTTAAAGATAGTTTTTAACTATTAATGGAGAAATCATGGATTCTCAATAATTTCATATTGAATTGCATACGTGTACAAAATTCAATGGAACTTAAATTTAATATTACGAATATTGGATTTCTTAATAAACTAATTAACAAGTTTTCAAGCAAGCCCCAAACTGTATTAATTTTTTTTTACTTTATAACTAGGGATGGAGATAACACAGATTTTTAGAATGTTTCCTTATTTCAATAGAAGTTAAATTAAATATTATGAGTATTTAATATCTTAAGAAACTATTTGACACATTTTCAAGCACTTAAAGGCATAAAATACTCTAATATGCGTTTAACAAATTATTATATATTAGAAAAAATATATTAATTATTTAAATGTATAACTATTAATCCCTTTAAGGTATTTAAGCCTTCTTAAATACTAAAATATATAGAGAACCATAATAATTACCTTTGGGCAGCCGCAATGCGGAGCTTCCTTTACACACAATTGACCCCGAATGTGCGGGATCAAGTTGTGGGCCATGTATTAATTACATTTCAACGGCCGCTGCTCAAGCAAATCAGAAAAGCCCTGATCAGGCCAGAGCAGACCAGACCCCGTCCCAGTCCCAGTTCCACTTCCACTACCAACATTTACAGCCGGCAATTTGCTTTCAAAACAACAAAAGGGGAAACAAGAGTTCCCACACAGAAGGAACCCCTCTTCCGCCCCCCTCTTTAGCATATAGTACTATATAGTAGTATAGTAGCTCCATTGGAGCATTGCAGAGGCTTCCACAATCCTTGGGCAGTCGAGCATTTTGAGCTTAGCCGGCGCTTAGGCTAAATGACCAACCCGACCGACCGACCAACCAACCAGCCAGCAGGTGGTGGCTCCATTTTCAGTTTCACTACCAGTTCCAGTTCCTATAGTTAGGAGTCCTATACTCTAGTTAGCCACGGCAACAACAATAAGCTGTAAAATTAATTGATTTACAAGTGTGAAAATGGGCAGCGAGCGAGTATAACAATAACGCCCGATCCGGAATGGGAATGAGAACTGAAATGGAAATGAAAATGAAAATGAAAACATAGCGCCAGCGAATGCGCATTTAGTTCTGGCTTAGTTTTATGCGTGTGTGTTGGGGTTTGGTTTTGGGTTGGGATTGGGGTTGGGGTTGGGGTTCTTGTGCATAGAGTGTAAACTACAATCCGCTTAACGGTAATTGCTCGACGACGCCCCATGCCCAAACTCTTTGCCTACACCGAAAGAAATAAGCTTACGGGAAAACAAAAGGAAACTAAAAAAAAATATTATTGGTATGAAGAAATGTAAAGGGTTTGTTGAGTGGAATGAATTATAAGGTTGTTAAGAATTGTTATAATATTTTAAGAGTAGGAATTAAACACTAATTACTAGTTATTAATTATATATATAAAAAAGGTATTAAATAAATTTTTTTAAATTATTTGAATGGCGGAATCACCTCAATATTTCAATTTTCAGAGCAACTTGCAATTTCAATAAATTTCAGTTTAATTTTTGTCACATATGTTTATTGTTATTTCCAATATTACATATTCTTCAGATTTATGAGTATATATTGGTATGCCACTAAATATCTAAAAAATTCAATATTTCATAGAAATTTATTTTGAGAAACTTGTTTTTATAAATCAACTATAAAGGGGTTTAATATTTATACCCATTTACCTCCTTTGATCATTTGTAATAAATCATAAGCTATAGCTAAATCCTACTATTTTTTTTCCTTAGTGGAATTTCGGTATTTTGTCGCGTGCTCTTTAAAGCCAACTTAATGGGTTTTGATGGCCACGCCCACTTCCTGCACCTGCCACATCCATAAATTGCGAGTAATTTTGGATTTCTTACAGTTTGAATGTTCAGCAAAGCTCATTTATATTTCATAAAGCCGGTCAGGTGGGGGCAGGAGGGGCAGAGTAGGATGAGGGGCAGGAGGGGCAGGTCTGAGTGGGTGGCAGGAAGTTGGCTTTTGTTTTTCAGCCGTTAGTTCCTTCCGCTTCGACTGCTTGTTTATTTGCCTGCCGTTCTGTTCAGTTTTGTTTTATTTTGTATTATTTTTACCTTAGCTTCTGTTTTTTTTTTGTGTTGCTTTTTTCGATGGTAGGCAATTTAATAAGCGACTTTTGGGCTTTGCGTGATTTTCTGTTTTTTTGTTGGGGAATAAATATTAGGTGGCATTCGGGCTTAAAGCCCTTCGAAGGTGTTCCCATTGATTGGTTGACTGTTGTTGGGGGTGTGTCGCTGCCTTTTGCTTGTTTTATTGTTCAGTGTCGTTTGGCTCTTTTTTTTTTTGTTGGGGCGTGGCCAGGACAAATATTGTTGCCTTTGATTGCATTTAATGTCTAAGCTCAAATCAATCAATGGCAACAACAACAACTACAATATCAACTACAACAGGGGCTCGATTTCAACTGCAATCGGTGCAATCAAGAGAATCGTTTATTTGTTGCGAAAACGCAACTCGAAAGTTGCCCAATTTCAGTCTCGATTTCAGTTTTTCGCTTTTATTTTCTGGGAGGGAATGAAATTCAAGACAGATAAGTGAACTATGCTCTGTCCTTTAAACACAGAGAGAAAAGGGTTTTACATTAGAAATTTTATGTTTTTAAATCTTATTGTTGTACAAAAACATTGGTATATAAAAAAAGGCAAAGATACTTTAGTACGTAAATTAAAAATTGTATATGTTAAAAATTATTTATTGGGATATAAATAAAGAGCAAAGATACTTTAGTATGTGGATTAATAATTGTATATTTTCAATATGATTTAGTGGTATATAAAAAGAGCAAAAATATTTCATAAATTCAGTATGACCATTGAATTTAAAAAATATATTAGAAAAATCACACAATTGCAAACAACAATTTTTCCCTGTGCACTCCTTTTGTGTGTGTCGAAAATGTAATGTGATATTTGCAGCGTGATTGCGCTGCGAGTTCAATTGGCCATTTTGCAGTTTTCTACTTCATCATTTGGTCGACTTGTAATCGATGTCAGGCTAAAGGAATTTTTGGCCATTCCGATAATCGCCAATTAAAAGAGAGAAATCTTGGGAAATTTATGGGCAGCCAAAACATCAAACATTAAATGTTGTGAGCCACTTGTGAGGTGGTGGCTTATTTCGGCTATTTCGGTTATTTCGGTTATTTAGCATGTTTGCCGCATCATTTGAAATGCGTTTCGCAGCTGCAGCCCTTTGGACACGCTTTCGTGGTGCTTGTTAGCCCATGAAAAGAAGCCACATCGAAATTATATATACTTGTGGAAAATAAAAGTAAAGTTGGTCGCTCTCTTTTTTTTCTTTCTTCTGATTTTCTGTTTTACATATATTTTTTGTTTTGATGTTTTTTGATGTTGCGCCAATTGACAGGGCCTTTAATTTTTGGTTTTTTTATTTTTATTTTCCCTCTCGGGTTTTTGCCTTGTCAACGCATCTTTTGGCTGCCATAATTCAAGTCTTTTCTGTCTGCTGGTGGCACGCCGTTTGCATAGCCAAACATTTGCTCTTAAATAAAAATTTATTTGGTATTTGCGCGAGAGTTTTTTTTTTCAAGCTCGTCGTTTTTTGCCTTCTTTATTGACAAGTTGAAGGAACGTGAAGATCTTATTGTTTTTTATTTTTGTTTTGTATATTTTGTGTGTGCTTTGGATATTTGTCTTCATTTATTTTTATTGATTTTGCTGGAACTGCTGCCTGCTGATTTAGTACCTACATACATATATATACGGGGATGGTCAATGGCCAATTTCGTTTTCATTTGCAAAGCCAGTGAATAATCACAATGCATTTATCTATCGACCTCTTCAGCTTCTCACACTTTTCTCCCACTTTTCTCCCATCTATTCTCAATTCTCCCCCGCCAGCCATCCCCTCAAACAAGTAGTAGCTCTTCAATTATTTAATTTTCCGCTCACGTTTTGTTAGTTTTTCACGTAGTTTTTCATTGGCCCTCCAGCTACTACAGCTAAATGCGACAAAAGGAAAATCCAAGCGAAATTCGGTGCGATAAAAATCTCAAACAAAGGAAAAAAATACGAAAAGAAATGGCAAACTCAAAGTGCATCTTCAACTTGAAGGCGGCGACATTCTCACGTTTCCATTGGCATTAACGTTTAGTTGATCGCCTGCACCATTCAATTTTGGGGGGAAAAGTGGTAAATAAAATGCACTCTAAACTATTTTTATTGGTTACATAAAAGGGGGAGATATTTAGGGAATTAAATAAGCACAGTACAGGGAAGGTAACTTTACTATTTAACTAATAATAGGTTTGATGCCCGATAAATTTAATAGTTTAGAGAAGTATTTTAAAGGCAGACTACTATTTTTCCCAGTGTAGTTGTGGGTGTGTGTTGGTAACTGCCTTCCTTCTCCCGTTCACTGGCTTTCATGCTTCATTTGGCAAAGCTGCAAGGCAATTGATGACAGACTCGGAGTTGGAGTTTGAGAGTTGGACTTTGGGTACGGCAGCATAAATTCCATTTAAATGGCAAACCAGTCCTCAGCTGCATCATCATCTTGACGATGATGCTGCGATGCATCTTTAGACATTAACAACCATAGAAACTGCGATGTGGGCAGCCCAGTGACACACTAAAACTGGCACCTAAGAAAGCAAAAAATTTTATTTCTTATATATAGTATCTGAGATGAGAAAAAACTCTAGCACGAAGTAACAGAAACCGCATTTAAATGCCTGGGAGTTGGAGTTTTTGCAGATGCGCAAACCGAACCGGTGGGCCTCCATATATCCTAGCCCGATTGAAAACCAACCGGTTTATGGCTTAGCCCAAAACTTGCCTAGGGCCATCTATTCTTTTCGTTTTTCGTTTTTGGTTTCGTTTTGTTTTTTGTTTTTTTCCCCGGTGTTTGAGTCGCCGTTTTGCCGTTTTCTCGTTGTATTTGGCAAACGTTTTGCTGGTGTGTGTATATGTTTCATTTTTGTGTTGCCATGGCTATTTGCTGCTGTAGGCACCTGCATTTGACGTTCCGAGTTTACCGGTCTGCAGTGGCAGTTTTCCACGGTTAACCTGGTCAGTTGTTGTCCAGTGCTCTGCCCTTTCGAGGCCGTAATTTCATTCATAAATGTGGGTTTCACTAAGCCTTCCGTAACTTTAAAGGGGAAAAGTGGAAATTCAGATAATTGTTGGGTCGGGTTATAGCCCGAAAGTTATTGTTGTTGATATGGGGTGTAGGTAAACTTTATATAATTTGCAAATATAGTAAAGCAGTTTCATGCGAAATTTTATTTACTAATAATTTCTAAGACTATGTTATACAAATTATATTAAATAAAGCAACAGAGTCAAGTACTCTAATATAAACATTTGTTATATATAAATTTGCAAATTTAATATAACAACTTAATAAAGTAACTCCCTGGGAAATTTTGTACTGACATAATAATATCTAATATGATGTAATTGAAAAGTTTATAATAAAGCCAACCCAGTCAAGTAGGCAAACAACTCTGTAAAATTCTCTAAAATCAAGAAGTCAAATAACATCAAAGAGCCCAAAATATAAGACAGACTAATTCTCTTCTTAATTACCATAAAATCCGAGTTTAAGAACTTGTAAATTTGATTATGAAGATTGAATAAGAGTGGCAGAGTGGCATATGAAATTATCCAAGAAACATGTTGCAATAATCAAATTGCCACAAGTCAAGCCAACGCAACCCTATGCCTAAAAACTGTTAGCCTTAGCCTGTTAGCCAAACTTGTCATGATTATGAAGAAGCAGCAGCTGGCTTATTGCATTACAATTCTCATTACGTATACGAGACGTGGGCGGTGCTTTTCATTAAACTTCGTGTCGTGTTTGTCTTATTTGAAAGGATGCATAGCATTTTGTGTATTTTGAAATAAATTTCCGTTTTGTTGACTCGCACGAACACACACACACACACACAGAGATATACACACGTTTGTATCTTGTAGCTCGTATCTGACACCCGCATAGTGCAATTTTAGCATCCAGCTTCCGAATCAGCCAGCGTAGAGAGCGATTCCCGCAGTCATATTGCATGTCAGGTGGCCCCCCCTCACACCTAAATTCCCATTTAAGAACATCCTTTTACACTTCAACACGCTTTCGCTATAATTTCCTGTTGGCAAAAACTGAAAACTGAACGCTGGTAACTGACAGAGGCAGCAGAAGCAGCAGCAGCAGCAACAGCAGCAGGAACACGAGCTATCTGCCATCTGTGCTGTCCTAATTTGCACAAGGTCTGACTAGATAAGTTATAGAGAAGCAACCTGGGAAGGTATAGAAATATTTATAACATCGGTATCTGGTCAAGGAAAATGTATTTTATATTTATTATTCTAACAAATTCTTAACAAATTAATTTATCAAACAAAGAATATTCCTCGCTGGATAAATTTAATCTATTAATAAATAAGGAAACATATATATTAAAGAATATTACACTATTAAATTAAATTATTAAAAGAAATTCATGAATCTCCAAACTGTTAAAAGTATCTATAACCACATTTCGATTAGTTTTGGCCCATCTCTATGGCCAACTCGATTTATCTTTCGCATATGCTATTGGTAGTTTAATATCCTTGGCTGGTTCTCCGTCGCCTGCCAATTGGAATTGCCATGTAAATTGATTTGGCACGTTCTGCATTGCTTTCCGTGGCAATTATGGTGATTCGACCTTCGACCAGTCCAGCTCGGATCACACCAAATAAGCCCAGACATATTGCTGTGGCATCTATCTGTTTCGGTATCTGTATATTCGATGCTATAATACTTTCCGAATGTAATCTGGGCGGCAGACGTGACCTGCATCGACCCACATCGTAAACCCATATACATACGCCCATTGGGCAATCTCAAAAATTGCTAAAATAAAAATAAATATACGAGTACAAAAAAATCCCAAAAGACTCGAAGACTTAATTCGGAACAATCGGTTGGCGCGTGTTAGGCAAATTTTCCATTTCAATTTCAATTGGTTAGCGAGCGAGCATTTGGTTTTCGGATTGTTTTTTATTTATATCTATTTTTTCGTTGGTTGACTGTTGACTGTATTTTTGTTTTTTTTTGTTTAATTGGCATTCGCGGCATGAGCCAAGTAACCGACTTGGCCCGGCGTTCTTTTTTTTAACGAGCGTCGCCCCAAATTTGCCATTGCAACGGGGGCCAAAATTGGTGCTTCGATCCGTCGGATTGCGTCAGCGATTGAGCAATTGTTCAAATCACTTTAGACTGTGTCAGGTTCAAACTGGGAATCGGAATAGGAAAATATATATGTATATATATATATATTGGCAGTGGCAATGCTAATCGAAATGGACAACAAAAAACCCGCTTGACGCACGTGGCCCAGAAAAGTACCGAAAGTACGAAAAAATTTTCACTCGCCTTGATGTACGTCACGGTTTATTAATATTCCGTTGATGTAATGCGCACACATAACTTATATACGAGTACATATATATATATATATAATTTCGTTTGACTTCTGACAAGTGTGGCAGCTTTTTCGTGTTTGTTTAGTTTCTGTCTAAATATTTGGCTTAAATTTTAAGATAGTTTCTTTGGGTGTGTCTCGCGATTTCCAGAAATGCATTTCCCAGCTCCCCCACAAATATTTCAACGCATTTTTCTTTTTCATTATTTATGTTATGCATATAGTACATATATATCTATATTTTTTTTGGCTGCCATCAATCACCGGACGGTGGAATGTGTGACACACTTAATTCATAACGCATACGCAGCGTGTGCTGCTGCCGAAAATATACGCAATTTCTTTAATGAGTATGGAAAATTGGTCTAAAAAATTGTTCGCGGAAAGGCGTAGACAAAAGTCTTGAAAGCGCCACTTGAAAGCGCAACGCAGTGAATTTCGTTGCAAAATGAAAACGTAAAGTGTTTTGTTGAAAATTCTCCCCAAAAAAAAAAAAAACAACAGAGAGAGAAATGTAAACAAAAAGCGATGGTACTGACGACGGCTGCTGGCCCCAGTCAATAAAACAGTGCCAGCTGGACTCCTTTTTTCCATTCTATATTTATAGTATATGTTTTTTTTTTCCTCCTGGAGAGTAACTACAAATGCAAATTGCCGGGGACCCCATTTTTCCATTGGTGCTGCAGCGAAATATTTGCCATGTAAATATGGCCCCGAAAAACAGATGAAACGAACGAAAAAATAAAAAATAAACAGAGACAGGAGCAGAAATACTTAACTCTTCCCAGTTCTCGTCCTGTTCAAGAGCAATTAAACGAAAAATATTTGCGAATGCAGCCAAGTATTTGGCTGTAGTGCTGCGAAATGGTTGACAGAAAATTATGAAAGTTATCGAGCGGCAGAACAGAGTTGTTTAAAGGGGAAAAGTTGGCTGAAAGGAAAACTTCAGACAGCCAGACAGCCAGACACATACGCAGACTCATTAAGAGAACACGAATGTTCTCAAGTGCAAGCTGGCAGGTCTCTGATTTTCATTCGCTAAATAAAACAAAGTAAAAATAAAGTTAAAATAAGAATAAGAAAACATTTTCATTGGCACATCACAAAATGAATATTCATACAAATTTTTTGTAAATTTAACATGACAAGTTCTCTTTTCCGTTGCTTTCTTTTTTTTATGATTTAACTATATATATATATATGTATATGCGAATATGAACGGGCATATATATCATGGGTTGGCCGACGTGGCGGATGAGCAACGTGAGCACCAATTTGCAGTGCGGATTATGTCACAAGATTGGTTGGCCCAGCGGGTGGTTGGGGAAGATACATGCACTCGTAGATACGGATACTTGCACCTCGGGGCTAAGAGAAGAGGAGACATGTCATATGGGGGCTAGCATTTAATTAACAAGCTAATTTTTCAAAGCGCAAATCGCTGAGAAGTAGAAGTGGAAAGCAGCGCTGTGCGCTGTGCACTATGCAATCTGATGGGTTGTGCCAAAAGTATATATAAATATAAAATAAATACCGCATTGATATTTTTGTGGCGCGTTGAAAGAGCTGGTTTATGCCCTGCTTGCCAAGATAGATGAACTGTGTCCAACGGATGATATAGTCCAACGTCTAGGCATTTGAAAATCGTTTTTGGGTATTTTTAAAATAAACTAATTAACAGAATAGTTGCACACACCGCACACACACAGAATACACACAACAACCATGGGATTAAATTGGTTTTGCGCAACCGAATTTTCGTGTTGAACACGAACCGTTTCCTAATTGAAAAGCACACACTTATTTTCACTTCTGCGGTGTCACATGCAGCATTAAGCATTCAGCATCCTCCACTTACCTACCTGCATTTCACTGACATTTGCATTAAACCGAAAAATTAATAACCATTTCGTGTAACCAGAAACGCAGAGCGAGAGCGAGGGAATCTTCCGCCACTTGGGCAATGGCAAGGCAACAATTTTCCATGGCTAAAAACATATTAAAATGCCACTCACACGATAATCCCGTTCTTGCCATTTTACCACCCAAAAAAAAAGGGAAGGAAGTACCCAGCAAAAGTTTTCCTCAGCCCTTCTTTTTTGTAGGTCCTACACTCAGGAAATTATCTAGGATATAGCTCGAAAAATTGGAAATCAATTCTATAGGTCCAAAAAGGTTTTGAGAATGGTGAAATAAATAATATAGATTCAGAATTTCCTTGCAGATTTCGCAATAAAATCTTTTTAAAATAAATGCGATTATTAAAAAGGTATAGGATATAGCTTGAAAAATCGGAAATTAATTATATTATACCAACAAGATTTTGAAAACTTGGAAATTAATATTGTTTTGAAAATTGTTTTCAGTTTTCGAACTGGTAAAAAAAAATCATATTTTCTAATATATTTATTATATCTAAAATATCTAAATAGTACAATAACTATTAAAGTAATTAGTAGTATTCTTGAGGTAATCTTCATTATTTGGTTCATATTTTTTGTCAGTGTACTATATGTGCGTCTGTATTTATATATATGTGGGTACACCCAACAATAAGCTGCGAATTTTGCATATTTCATAGATGCTGACAGAGGTTGGGTTGGAAATCCGGGCGAGACAAGCCAAATAATGGCAAAAATTTATACAAATAAAACTGACAATTTAAAGCGCATTTTGTTATCCTTCCCCGGGAACCCTTTCCCTCTCCCACATCCTCGTCCTGACTGTCTCGCTCTCTTCTAAGTCCTGTGTGTGTGTGTGCACGGCTGTGTCCTTTTGTCTAACGAAGAGCTTAATACCGAAAAGCTGTGGCCCAGCACCCGATGGGGTTACCACCTGCAAAATAAACTACCTGGATTTAATTTTGTACTTTTATGGCCCAGTCACCCGCACACGAAAATGCTTTCCAGGAGGCGGAAGAGAAGAGGTGTCGTCGGTGAATCCTCGAGTAGTCATAATGTTTAGTTTAAATGTGCAATTTGTGGATATTCTCTTTTTGAAGAGGGGGAAAGAAAAACTATTTACTTGGAATAATTAGCAACTTCTAAATGGTTTTATTTAAGGAAATAATTGTTTATCTTGGGACTAGTCACACTTAAATTCAGGTTTTTAAATAATAGTAACATTTATGAAATCTTCTATTTTATAATAGTTTATTAAACTAACTTACTAACTATTTAAATTAAATAATTATCAATTTTGAAGTGGCAACTTTATTTAATGAAACAATTGTTTACCTTTGGACTTATTATACCTAATCCAAGTGGTTAAATAATATCAAAATTCGAGAAATGTTAAAAGTTTAACTATAAATTAATCCTTGAGATTATTTGTTAAATTGTTATAATAATTTTACTAACTAACAACCTTTAAATGCTTTTATAAAATACAACAATTATTTATCTTGGGACTAGTCACACTTAAACCATATTAAATAATATCATAAGGGAAGAAAGGTTAAAAATTAACATATAAAAAAGGGTTCGTGGTATTATTTGTTAAATTTTTATAATAATCTCTTTATTAGGGAATATACAAATTTAGTGTTATTTGAAGTTAAAGTTATGTATGGGATTGAGATTCATGGAAATTGAATTAATTTTTTTTTTAGTTTTGTTTGTTTGCCTTATTAGGAATGCTTTTGTTCACCAAATTGTTGTTGGAGTGCGCTATTTTGGGGGGAAACCTACATTGTAATGCCCGATACTAATCCGAGAATCCCATCTCTTCTCTCTCTCTCTCTCTCTCTCTGCATTCCCTGCGTTTCTCTTTGAATTTCTCCAAACTGCAGCACATGGTGCAGGCGGGCGTGGCACCCTTTCCGGGTGCTCCGGCCGGCTATGCCGCCGCACCGGGTCAGGCCGTAGCGGCTGCGGCAGCCGCAGCAGCGGCCCAACAGCAGCAGCAGCAGGCGCAGCAGCAGCAACAACAACAGCAGCAGGCGCAGCAGCAGCAGCAGGCGCAGCAGCAGGTGGGTGGTGCGCCAAATGCTGCGGACAGTTTGTCGCTGGCGGTGGCAGCTGCGGCAGCCAAACAGGCTGATCCAGTGACCCAATTGAAGGCGGCAGGCGATGCCGCAGGTGCTGCAGGCAGCAACAGCAGCAGCAGCAATAACAACAACACAGCCGCCGCAGCAGCGGTCGCAGCAGCAGCTGCAGCAGCGGCGGCAGGAGCGCCAGGAGCGCCAGGATCCACAGTTAATTCGAATTCGGGTGGCGATCTGTCCGATGTTGCCGCGTTGTACATGCAACAGAAGGTGAGTTTGCCACACGAAAAATTGTTTGAACTATAGAACCGCATACCCTTTTTACCCCCCTGCTACTCCTCACCCCTTTTTCTCTCTGTGTGTGTTTTGTTTTTTTTCGTGCAATGTTTGGATTTTGGCTTGGGTACGGAGCTCGCTTTGCTTTGGTTTTGATTTCGTTTTGGTTTGTTTGGGTTTTTGGTTTGGTTTGCTTTGGTTTGGGCTTGTTCTTTGGTTTTTGCTGCTTTTATTTGGCCTACGCACACTCACGCACATTATGACCATGCACTTAAATTGAAATCTTATTATTTACATTTATTTATACTTTTACATATTACTTAAAATGTATTAGTTTGTATATCATTTGTTGTTTTTTTTTTTGGGGTGTTTCATTGGTTTTTTATTTTATTCTTTTTTTATTATGTTCCAACCTACAGAAAAATAGATTTTAATATTAAGACCCTTATAATTTATTTTGGGTAATTAAAAACATATTCTCTTAATTTTTGGTTATACTAATTCAATACCCCATGTTTACCTAAACTTCTCTTTAGTTTTTTAGAACATTTAAAAAGTTTTAAAAAATTATGTAAATACCCAAACAATTTTTCGTAGATATTAAGCGTTTATTCAAATAATTTGTATCATCTTTAAAATGTTACATATTAAAGAAACACCTCTTAAATGTGATGTATTTTTAATCCTGTCGATGCGCAATAACAAGTTCCTATGCAGAATATCATCTTATAATATTTGAATTATTTTTCCAAGTGTAGGCAATAGGCCGTATTTATTTTTTCGCTGTGCCACCTGCTCTTGTTGTGATTGCATTTGTTTTTGTTGGTGTTGCTGTTGCTGTTCCTGATGCTGGTGCTTTGCTTTACATTTTTAATTGCAAGAGGGGGGCAGAGAGAGCAAAGTGCCAACAGCAACCAACACTCACGCACTCTGTCACTAACACACTCTCGCAACTTGCAACTCGCAACACCTGTACATTTTGTATCTTTATTTGCTTATGCTGGGCGTTTTTATTGTAGCATACTTTTAGTTGCATCTCCCCGCATCTCGTTGCGTTCTCAGGTGACCCTGGAGCTGGATGCCAGCTTGCTACTGCATAGTTTATTGTTTCGTTTCTTCTAATTAAAAATGTATTCAGACTGTTGCAGAACTATCTCGTTTTTCCAGGCAATTTACCTGGGAAGAATCAGTTGCATTCTTCGCATTCCTCGCATTGCTCACAAATCAAATTAAAAAATATATTTTACTTCTTAAACTATTTGCAAAATGGTTTTCTTCTATTTTTTTTGCCACAGTTTCTAACTGGGGGAAATTGAATTCGAATTTTTCGGTCTAACCATTTGAATAAATAATAAAAATGTAGTATATTTGCTGTTCAGACCAAAAGAGATATTTGCTTATGAAAATTGATTCGTGCATTTGTATAATTTAAAAAAGCATTAGGAATATATATATGTATATCTAGAACTGCTGATGTTTGCTTTCGGATTGAAGTGAATTTGTGCCTTGCAGGTGTAATAAATAAGCAAATATTGAATTAAATGCAATAAATATAGTTTTGTGCAGTTTGCGCTTTATTGTTTTTTCACCTTTGAATGACTTTAGTTCTTATTTAATTAAATATTGTATTTTCCCCACACACACACCAAAACAGACGAACAATGCGTATACGCAGTGGTGTACGACATGAAAGCTGGCACTCTGAATGGAACTCTATTGTTGGTGGTGTTTGTTTTGCCTGCGGCAAAATGTCCGGAAAATGCCAATTAATTCAAGACTCGAATAGGGAAAGAGAATTTGAATTTAATTCGCATATTTATGTGTATGTGTGTGTGTTGTGTGTTATGTGTTTTCTTAGGGAAAAGCAAAACAAATGAGCTGAAGAATGCTCAAAACTATGTTTGTTATCTTGAAGGATTAAATCAGCTGTCAACAAATTCATCCATTTCCCCTTTTTATACTTGCGAAACATATTTCTTGCAATCAAAATTTGATCAATATTAATTGGCCAAAAACAACTGAAAAGGCTGTCACATTTCAAGATTTACCATAAATGATTTATTTTGTGGCAGTTGCAGAAGAAAAGGACGTTGAATAAACATCAGTGGCATTGTTTAAATCAATTAGCTGAAAGTGTGTGTGGTTTAGAAGTAATAATCCTGAATTTAAAATAATTTTAAATCTAGTTTTAAGAGTGGCATTATGAATGACAAGTTTTCTTGCATTTTGAATATTTCAACTTTTATATCTTCTCGTTTTATATATATATATTTTCATATGCAAGGCATGTTGCAAGCAATTAAGCAGCCGTTCCCCAATTGAGAGTAAAAAATTAAGCTACCCAAATTAAGCAAATTGTTGGTGTTGGTCGCCTGGTTTTTTTTTTCCTCCTCCTCCACAATCTCTATCTCTTAATCCAAGTGCTCCAACTAAAACGCAAATCCTTGTTGTTATCCGAAAATTTATCACAGACAAATCTGTCAACAATGTCCGCGTCTGGGTCCGCGTCCGCGGAGTACAATGGAGTCCTCATCCCCAGTCCCATTTCGGCGATCCCAGTGGTCACGCAGCCATCTCTGACAAATGGACATGCCATGGAGCAAGTGCAGCCAGAACAGCCGCAACATGACCAACAGCAGATGCAATCATCGCAGCCCCCACAAAATGTGCTCAGCATAGTGAGTCAGTCAGCACAACAAAAAAAATTAAATTATAATAAAATAAACAGTGGAGAAAAAACTTGGATATATATATATATATATAAATATATATATTTAAAGAAGGGCTGGGCTGGGCTGTACAATTGAAATTTACGTGCCAGT
>JAJJHY010008789.1:11153581-11185429 GCA_021224005.1 Drosophila setifemur
TATGGGGGCCAAAAGTTTTTCACGCCATTTCACTTTGGGACCGAAATGTGAAATGTTCGGTAAACATGCAAACCAGGAAAAATGCAAAGCTCTCGGGGAAAAACAACAAGAAGAACAAAAAAGCGACGGGACGGGAAGTTGTATATACAAAATTTTTCTGTTTAGATTTATGTGTCAACAATGCGCAGCAAATTAAGTTAAGCGTTATTTCTATTGCCTACATTATGGGGTTCTATATATATATGCATACATATTTCTCCTGGTTTTTATTGCATTGTCATCGAATTTGGCGGAGCTTTTGCGTGTCGTCTGCGTAAATTGAGAATTTCCCATATTATTGGAAACAACAATACGGATACGGAATACGGATGCGGATGCGGATGCCGGGGCGCCGAGCATTTTCAGTTTTAATAATGCAGAAATACGAAATGCAAACATTTCCGCGGGCCTCGTTGGGGATTTTCCGTATTGTGTTGGGATTGGTTATATTGCAACAGTTTGCGCGACAGTTTTATTGCATAAGTCAACACAAGTTTGTGCCACAAAATATCTGTGGGTGTGCGTGCGTTTGTGTATCTGCATTTTTCAGCTCCTGTGTGTGTGTGGGTTACTTTTTTATTGGGTCACACAGCCACGCCCCCTCTCGCAGGATTTCCATCTGTGCCGGAATGTAAACCACTTGAAAATTGTATTTTCATTTCAATTGTTTATTTATTGCACCACTTGTTCGCATTCGATTTACCAGCCAGCCAAACACAGCGCTGAAAATTCAACTCCAAAAAAAAAAATATCCGACTGCAAATAGCAGCGACAGAGCAAACACAGCAGAATCCAAGTGCTTTCGAAAGTTTTCAAAAACTGCATTCGCAGTACTCGATTTTTCGCAGTACTTGTAGTTGCGCGAAAAATGAGATTGGAAAATTTAATTTTCAATTTGCAAAAATAAAAAAAAAAGTAGCAATTGAAAGAATATCTCTGGGTTTTCGAGTTCTCAATTGCAAATATTTATAATAAAGGAATTATTTGATTTAACACTGCATAATTTGTGCTATATTTTATTATATGATTTTTCAACGTATGCTTTAATATTTATTTTATTTTTCACTGAAAGTGTTATTAAACTGCATATTTTGTGTTTTATCTAATAATACTTATGCTGCTATATATATTTATATTTCATTATTACAAAAAGAGTTCTTAAAGTGCATATTTTTTATGATTTATCCCACTGCTCCTATATATATATATTATTTTATACTAAAAACTATCTTAAACTTTATTTATTTTCTCTAGAATTTAAAAAAACCTTCAAATATTAATTGATGTATTATTTTTCTTTCTTTGCAGTCCACAGTATTGATCGCCAATGAGGCAGCAGATTCCCAACAGAGCTCCGCCCTGCCGAATGCAGGCGGCACTGGCGGCGGCGGCACCGGCGGAGGAGGAGGCGGCGGCGGCGGTTGTGGCACGCCCAGCTCGCCCCTCAGCAGCTCCCCGTCCAGCGCATCAAACTCGCAGAACGCGGCGGCGGCGGCGGCAGCAGCTGCGGCTGGTGGGATGAATCTCAATGGCAGCGTCACCGAGGGCAGTGTATCGGGGAACACATCGCCGGTGGCCAGTGGTGAGCCCCTCCTCCAGACGCCTCCTGCCCTCCAGCAGCAGCAACAGCAGCAGCAGCAGCCGCTCCTCTGCAGCAGTCCCACAATGATGCAATCGACGGGCACTTCGGTGACGGGCAGTTCGATAGCAACTGGCGCCTTGTCCGCCACGAGCAGCAGTGGCGTTGGCCTCTTGCCCACCACCAATACCTCCGGTCTGGATAGCATTGCCAACGGTGGCGGAGGCGCCGGTGGAGGAGCTGCCATCGTCCCGGCCAGCACCTCGCAGGTGATCGCCCACCTGAATGCAGCCGCAGCAGCGGCCAGTGGCATTATGGCCACCTCGGTGCAGTCGCCACCGCCACCGAATGTGGTCTCTAGTCTCAGCAGCGCCCTAGTCCCGGCCCAGTCCGTCTCCTCGGTGGCTGCCGCCGTCGCTGCAGCAGCCTCTCTCGATGCCAAGAGTCAGCCGAAGAGGCTGCATGTCTCCAACATACCGTTCCGCTTCCGGGATCCCGATCTGCGCGCCATGTTTGGGGTGAGTTGAGAAAATATATCGTATCTAAAAGATACTTTGAAGGGAGAGGGAAAATTAGGAGACTTTTTGGTCATGTTTCCTTTAGAATTTATGAGTTAAGATAAAAACAAATTGAACAGATATACGTGGTTATTTAAATAGATTGTAGAACAATTATTTGTATTTTTTTAATTTATATTTTAGTATTTATTAATTGACCAAAATTAAATATACTCATTTTGCATATGCAAAGTACTTTTTTAAAAAGGATTTTCAACACACAAATATGAATATAGCTTGCAAGTAAATCAAGTGAATAAAAACTGAATTTACATAACCTGTTTGATTTTAAAATAATTTAAAAATGGAATATAATATTTAAATTTCAAAATTAACTAATAATCAAGAAGTTCCAGCTTTAATCAATTAAATTTAAATCCATAAACATCGTTTATTTAGAAAGAATGACCCCTCATTAGAAACCCCTTTGCAAGCTCTCTGAAAATGAATATTTATTATTTGTATCTTATTCTCCTGCAGCAATTTGGAACCATTCTGGATGTGGAAATCATCTTCAATGAGCGCGGCAGCAAGGTGAGTTGTTGTTGTTGTTTGCAACATTTGAATCGTCCTTAGAAATAGCCTTCGCCTGCCTCCGAAACTCTCGCTCGACTGCTTAGAAATTCGCCAACTCTCAATTGTGCGGGACATTTTGCATATAATTGTCGCACAATTCATTTAAATTATGCACTTCAAGGATTCCCGGGAGATGTTTTTCGTCCGTCGTCCGGGGCAACGTCGTCGGGATGTCTTTTTTTTTAACAGCGACGACAGCAGCATTATTATTATTATTATTATTGTTGTTATACTGGAGAGCTAGGGCGAAAATAATTGCATAGTTGCCATGGAAGCGGTAATTGTGCATAATTCAGAAACGAACGAAGACCGAACACCTTGAGATGCTGCAGCTGAGCTGAGTTTTTGGCGAGGGGAGTTCGAGGAGTTTGAGTGAGGCAGGCGGGTGAGGAGAGGAAACTAGGGCACGTGCATGTCGCAGTCGCAGCCAGCTAAAAAGACAACCCCCCCTTAAAAAATCCCCCTTTAAAAAAAACCCCCAACCCTTAAAAATCCCCCCTTTCGAAACTTAAATCCAACTATCTCCCAATTTCTTTTGGAAGTAAGGAGATGTGCCAATGGTCCCTGTCCGAAAGCATGTCCTTGGCCGCCTTGTTGATGTATTTTTGTAGCTTTAGCTTTATATAATATATAATATATATATATTTTTTTTATTATTTTTCCAAATGCGACTTCAACAAAACCAAAGAAAAGAAGACTTTGCTGTTGTTTGGGAATCGCTTTTTTCTTTGATTTAGTTTTCATTTAACTTTTTTTTTCGGAAAATCGTAATCTATATACTCTATATGTTTCTTTAATTGCATGTTTGATTGCGAATGGCAGGGATTCGGTTTTGTAACATTCGCTAACAGCAACGATGCAGAACGAGCACGCGAACGTCTACACGGCACCGTGGTTGAGGGACGCAAAATCGAGGTGGGTGCATGCCATATCATCTACTATATATATATATATCCAACTTACCCACACACACACACACACCTTTCCATATATACACACCCACACACACACACACACCCTAACTGAATCCACAAAAAGTATCTCAGGAGTAGCGTAAAGAAATTGCTTTTCAACCTTTTTAATCCTTGCGTGTCAAAGTGATAGCTTTAAAAATCAGCTCTTTCATTATTTTCCACCATTTTTTTGGTTTTTCATTAAATCCAAGGACTAGCCACAAAGTGATTGATTCTTATTTGCCTTTCATTAAAAATTAATTACACGTTCTTCCTTTCGCCTTCCATCTGATTAATGCTCACCCCCGCAGCAGAGAGAGAGCCGCAAATAATTGGCATTTAAAATATGCTGAAAATGCGCAAAGTACGGAAAATGTTTCGCCTGTCAGTTGGTCGGTTGGTTGGTTAAACAAATTAACTGGGCCGCATAAAAGGCAGCAATGCAAAGTTATTCTCATTTACCATTTCCATTTCCAATATCGTAATGGCAGCGGAAATCGCGCGAGTCTAATTAACTCTCCGTGTCCACATATATAAAAAGCAACCGGAAACGGAAACGCGTGTCTGTCCGTTCTCTGAAAGGCTGCGAAAGAATTAATTTTTCACTTTACACCAAGTCGAAACAAATGAAATTTTAATAAATTCAGTCAGATTACAGTGTAAGGAATAAATTTCCAAATGATATTAATTCTTCACGAATTAGTAAAAGAAACGATTTCCATGTTATTCAAGTTTGAAATCCCTTTTTTAGCACACAATTTCCCCTAAAACACTTTGAACACAATTTGCAAAAGAATTTTTTCGTAATTGTTAACTAACACATAATTTATTTCTACATTCTCCACATGCGATCTTTATATATATACACTCTGCTCACATGTGTGTGTGTATATTATATAAAAAATCTTTCAAAAAAAAAAAAATCAAACAAATATCATCACCAAACCAACAACAACTACAACAACAACAACCACCACGCTCGCTGATATCTCAATCTCAAAAATTAAATAAAAATTTACAATAACCAATTGTGAAGGTGAATAACGCCACTGCACGTGTACAAACCAAAAAAGTGACAACAGTACCCAACGGTAAGTGATCCTAACACACTCACACTATCACCACCAACACCAATACCAATACACACACACACACACCTAACACATGCACATAAAAAAAGCTACATAGATACACCCAAAAAAGATTCTAGGGCTATTGAGATACTCTCTTAATGAGAATTTTGTTAGAATTACTATAATTTGTATCTTTAAAAGTAAATGCTTAATATTAAGTTAAATAAAAAAGGTATTTACCTAAAGTTTATATATTGTTAAAGAACTGAACTTGAAGATTAAATACAACCCTCTTTTTTTTTGGGTGTACCTACATGGCATCTAAGTTTAAGCCACATAATGAAACAAGTTTAAATGTTTTTGGCCAAAGAAAATGCAATTACGATGAAATGCAACAGCAGCAGCAGCAGTTCAACAATAAAAGTCTGCTCAATCTAAGTGTGCATTGTTTTTGCAGCTTTCGTTAGTTTCTTAACATTCCCTAAGTTTTAGTTTTTTAGATTTTTTTGTTGTTTTTTGTGTTTCTTGTTGTTTGTTTGTTTGTTTGGCAACTTTTCACATCAACTTCTTTTGGTGGCCAAAAACTAAAAACTGACAGAGAAACGGAGTTGCCAGCGAATGTGTGTGTTTCCCTAATGAAAATGTTACCTTTTTCCATCGTTTTCGTTCGTTTGTTTGTTAATCGAAATACCAGAAAATGGAGTTGTTAACAATTTGCTGGAACCAACTTAGCTGGAAAGCGCATTTTGCCTTTTGTAATTATTTTTTGTAATTTACATTTTCGGGGTTTTGCGGCTGCTAAAAACTAAACCAAAATAATAATTAATACACTCATTGAATTAATGCGAACTTGTGGTTTCGATTAAGTTAAGTTTTTATGCGTATGCCCAATGATGATGATAATGATATGAAGATAATGATGATGATGATGATGATTGACCAGAGTTATTTATATGATTTTCATTTTGTTTTCTCTCAAACACCCCACACAGTTGTACTGACCAAAGATGGTGCCATACCGGCTCCAGCTCTAGGTGAGCCAAATCCAAAACCCCCCTTAAAATGAAATCCCCCCCCAAAAAAATAAGATATAATTAAAAAACCCATAAAAAAACCCATCCAAGAACAAAAACCATAATGAGAAAAGAATGTACTTCGTGATAGTTTTTGTTTTTGTGCGTGTGTGCCTGCCTTTTGAGAATGCTCGCTGCCTGCAGCTTCCGATCCATCCCGCCCTTCTATATACATACACATCTATATATATCCCCTCGATCTGGGTCTGTGAAGATCTGAATATATATGCCTTGGCATGTTGCACGTTAACTGTTGCTAACTGTGTACTGTATCCGCCCCACTCTATTCATATGTTTTATATACTCATTGGCTGAATGAAATCCAAATTAAAACTTCACCCACAATCTAAATAAGATAAGGTTTAAATTTCTATCCCAGCATGTTACCAAAAATTAAGGTGTGATTTCCCGACTAGCCAAGTTTAGGCAAAATTCTCTCTGAAATCTACTTTCCTATTCATTTCCTTCCCTCAACTCTCTAATTCTGTTTAATACTTTCCATATTGGTTGAATAGCAATCGAACCTTTTAATTTATTTGTATACTTTCGTGGTGAATCCTCTTACGCAATTATCCCGCCTATATCTAAAAATAATTCCTTGATATTTACCCCCATCCGAAAAGATTTCTATCGGATTTATATCCCTTTTAAAGTTCATTCAGCTGGAAGTTCTTAGATAGATTTCATGTACCATTTGCAGTTTAGCGAAGTTACTCTTTTTTTCCTACTCTGATTCCGATTCCTATTCCTATTCGATTCGATTACAAAAATAACTATAAAAAAGCAAAGGAAGTTGGAGACCGAGGAAAAGTTTTTCCATGCAATGTATAATAAATAATACTGCTGATTAAATCGTCTCCACTCTGTGTTTGCCATTAAAAAGTATTCACAGCACAAAATCTATACTTTGGGTTCGCTCAATACGATAAGCCGCTTACAGACCAACCAAACCCCAAGATTGGGTTGGGAATGGGGAGGAGCATCCTGGTAAAGCGGCTCAGGACGTTGCTACAGCTTTGCTACAGCTCCACAGCTCCTCTCCTGCCCGGCTGACTGGAGATCCGAGCTCCTGTTCCATCTCCGGGTCCCATCTCCTTTTTTGCATCTCCAGCTGCTGCTATTCCCTGGCGGTCGGTTATCCTTTTGCTGATGCAAAATGCTTTTGTATTGCCAACAAAACTTAGACTCGGACACAAAAAGGCCAATATGATTGAGCCGGTAGGGGCAGGGGTGGGGCAGGGTAAAAGAAGGGGTGGCATGTTTGCCTTTTTCCCAGCCAGGATGGAAATATCCTGGCAGCAGCTTCCCAACTCATCCTCTTCAACCTGTCCTTGGCCCTATGCACGTGCACCTAATGCGCTTCATTTGCGTTGCACTAAATGCTACCACGGTCTGTGGGCCGCCGGAAGTTTACAGGCTATGGCAGTCCTTGCTGGATATTATATACTCGAAGAAAAAAAATCAGAATCCCCTCTGGAGTAATCTGAAATATGGTGGATACAGATTTAAATACAGATGTCTTTATAGCAGTATTTTATTTACATGTATTTAGGAAGTACACAAATCAAAATAGAGAGTTTAAAGAAGTGAATCAAAAGGAAAGACTAAAACTAATTTTAGAAAATAAAAATAGGGTTTTTATATATACCAAATTCACCAAAATACATGCAGATATTTTTTACAAAAAGATATAATTATTATTATATAGAGTGAAAAATTTATTGTATTACTTTTGTTGAAAAAATATTTATACCTGATTATTTTGTAGGAATAACTAAATCTGAGAATATTAATTAATATTACGTGCCTTAAACATTTGTAGAACGAAAGTAAATATATTTAAAAATATAAAATCACAATTTTTAAATAATATAAAAATTAATAAGTAACATTTATAAATAAATTACTTCAACTTAGAGGCAAATATTTGTTCTTCGAGTGCAGAAAGTCCTGGCAACGAATTGAAAGGACAGCCAAGCTGTATTTTTTCAAAGTCCTGGCAGTCACTTTATCACGTTTCAAACTGGCTTCTTTTGCATGGCAAATCGCCTGCTGCATTATTACCCAGTCGGAGGACGACTCACGTCCTCGTTGTCCTGCTCGTTAGGAAGAAGACAGAGAGAGAGACAGAGGGAGTTGGGGATTCCGGGGAGCGATCCGTTGGAGTTGGATCCGGCTGGCAGTCAGTCAGTCAGTCAAGCGGCAGTCGGGATAATTGCAAATAAACCACAAAGTTGCAAACATGTGGCTCAGCTCACACTCGCACACCCTGGCTATAAATTCTGTGGCAAAAAAAAAAAAATAGTAAAGTTTTCCCGGTTATCCTGGGGAGGAGATGGGGCCGGGGCAGGACCCTGGGGGCTGCCGCAGGAACGTTTTACTCGAAGCCCTGTGTTTTGTTATGTCTTATGCAAATGCGATGCCCCCCCTCACTTACTTTGTGCATTTGCAAGAAAATTTCCCAAGTATAGGTTGATTTTCTTTCCCCCGCTGAATTCTTGCTGTTTTTCCTTATATTTTCTTTTTTTTTTTTGCGTTGATCCTTTGACATGTTAAACTTAATGCGCCCTGCCCTGCCCTGCCTCCCATCAAGCAAGTGTCTGACATGTCTCCTGCTGCATTTTTCGGTAGTATTTATTTTGGCATTTTCCAAAGGATTCGCATGGAGCGCATTCGATTGGTGGAAGGAAGCAATCATTGTCAAGGATAAAATGTCATATTATTATATCTCGATTACCCTCGGGTTCACTAACTATTCGTGTTAATGTTTAATTGCTAATACCACACAGAAATACATATGGCTTAAATCCTTTTCTAAAAGTGCTGCAAGTCCCATTTACATATTGAGAGAAAACACAAGGATGCTGCATGTACTGGCAAGGAAAACAGAGAAATTGTGCCACATATATCAATTAGAGCTCTAAAGTATTTAACCAATTACCATAAGCACTAAAGAACGAATATCAATCCTAGTATCTATTATAAAGCTGCCTGTTTTTGTGTGCCTAAGACATGTATATCCCACAATATTTATAATAGACAATCCCCAGAAAAATAAAATGCAACAGGAAAAAAACTCTTTTTAAATGCGAAACTAATAAAAATATTTTCTCTTGCCTTTTCCATGCTAAACAATAAAAACACAAACAAATATATATATATAAAATATATATATATAAATGGATGCAGTCTGCGTACAATGGCCAGAAGGTAAGCTTTTTTTCCACAATTTTGAATTCAATGTTTTTTTGCTACTATTACGTATTTATTGCCTGTCTTACTATCGTTGTAAACTCTCGAAAAATAATATATATACACACACACACAAAACACACACACAATTAAACATGATGCCATACAATAAGTTATCATAAATGTACAATAATTGACCAGTTTTCGTTTCTATATATAAATATATATATAAAGCTACACGTACATATTTGTAAGAGTTTTTATCATCGATTTTTTTAGCTCGTAAGCCAACAAGAAGAAAACAACAAAAGAAAATCGAAATATTTTAGGCAGGCAAAAATGTTGATATTGATAAATGGGTTATTGATAAAGAAATATATATACTATATATATATATATATATATTACACGATAAATGCCAAATGTGTAGGTTCATCGCCGGGAGGATCAAAAACGTCCAAAGTTCACCCAAACGAAACCATTTTGTTATTCCTTTCATTTGTTTTGGTTTGGACGGAAAATAATACATATATACATAAATCCGATTTGAGTTGGACCAGAGTTTTATGTTTGGTTTCATAGTAGGTCCCGACGAAAATTGCGTTAATTTACATTAAACTATGCATACAATCTATATTATGAATATAATGCTGCAACTGTTTTGTAATTGTTAAAACTCCTATTTTTTTAAATTATAATTTATTCTTATTTCGTCTGCATATAACCAAAAGTTCAATCAAAGTGAAAAATACCAAGCAAGCGCAAAAGATATATAGATTGATTTTTTAAAATCATCAAATGCCACATTAACACCCGCTCGAAAATCCCGATTGTTACAGCAGGCGCGACTGCCATTTTCTTTCTAGTCCTGATTTCATATTAATAATTAATTAATTAATTATAATAATAATAATAATAATGATGATGATGATGATGATTATGATGACAATGACTGAGATATAACGATGGTTATGAGTTTAGCATATTGCGGCTGTGTTGTCTTATGCATACTACCTACTATATAAACTTTATATATCAATTTATATGCCAACTACTTTATCTACATATCCTTTTCTTAACCAGTTTCGTTGTATGTGCGTTCCATTATTACGATTATGATTATGATTGATTATTATATTATATATATTATATTATTGTGTACCATTCTCTGTTGTCCTGATTTTCTTCGTTCTTACACTGTTTTTTTTTTCGTTTGGTCTGGTATTCCTTTGGTCTGAACATGTCTGAAATGCTCCTTAGCGTAAAAAAAACTACTACTATATACTTGTAACTCGTAACTCGTATCTTGTAACTGGTAATCCTTCGAAGCGCGCCAATTAAAAAAGCCATAAAAACAACAACAACAAAAATTAAGATCCAACCAAGTCTAACTTAGCACTAGAACTAAGCCAAAAGCAACAACCAACAACAGCAATATCATCATGCATCCCTCGAATATGTATATATTTACCTATTAAATCAAATCCACGCACACCTAACACACCCATCTATGTTCGATTTAGTGCACTCGGAAAAATGAATCACCCTCAAATCTAGAAGATACTTTTTAAATCCAAAAGCATGCCAAGTCGTTACGGAATTCAAAGATAGGAAAAGTTCAGAATTATTTTACTTTAAATCCAGCTAAAATTGGATTTAAATTCTATCATGTTTGAAAGTTATTTAGAAATTATTTTCATCAGATATTCTAGATTTCGAGGTATTTAATTTTTCCGAGTGCGATGACCAGCAAGCAAAAACCAATGCAATGAAAAAATAGAGAAAAAAAACCCTAGTAAATACTTAATTGAAATGTATGACAACCCAAGGTTATCGCCTGCCGGTGGCCGCCGCCTGGCCATTTTTGGGTGCCCCCGTCGGCGCCGGAGCCCACTCCGCCCTCACTCCGCTGCCCATGCCCGTCTCCGTGCAGGTGCCCCAAGCTCCGCCCTCGGTTAACGGCGGCGCAACGGCGACGTCGGCGTCGGCCGCTCATGCCGCTGCAGCGGCTGCGGCAGCTGCAGCGGCCACGCCCATTATGCTAGCGCAACACCGCCCAACGCACAGCGCTGTCCAAGCGGCAGCGAATACAGCAGCAACGCCAAGGCGGAGGTACGACGTCAACCATGTTCAAAAAGTGTTCCAAAATATTCCCGGATTTTCGGGGTATTTTCGGGTGAAAACGCGCGCCTAAAAAGCAGAGTTCAAAAATTAATTAAAAATTACATTTCAATTTTTGTCACGTTTTTAAGCAAGGTATTTTCGGAATTTAAAATTTATTAAATTTAAAAGTGGAAAAATACGGTCCCAAAAAAATACCTATTTAATTACTGAAGTGAAATGAGAAATAATTAAAACAAAATATTTTAATGATTAGCTTAAATTTATTTATTATCTATGTTATTCCTTAAAGAAAACTTCAAGCTTTTGGAATTTTTATTTATTTAGAAATTACAAAGTAATATTTTTCAATCTATAAATTATTCTGTTGTATTTTTCCCATTCAAAAATAAATCCCAAATAAAAAACCCTCGCTTACAAAACGTGACAGAGAATAAATCAATAAATCAAAAATAAAAAATATATCTATATATCTGCAACGATGCAACAACAACAACAACAACAACTAGAACCAGAACCAGAACCAAGATCACGCAACTCTTTAGCTATGAGAATCTTTGTACCATAATTGCCAGTGTAAATGTTTGTTGTCTTGTTACTTTGGTTTCCGCATTTGGGTATGATTAATTTGACTATCGATATATTCCATAAATATTGCATACTTTGAGATTGCATTGTTCTAGGCACACACACACACCCACACACTCGATCGAAGAACTATATATATATATATACTCCATATATATATATATATGAAAAGAAACAAAACTAGTGGCAACCAACTGAAACTGTAACCGTAACTTTTTAGCTGTTAAGTATGGCAAGGTTTTTAGCTTTAACCAAATAGTCTAAAA
Source organism: Drosophila setifemur (assembly GCA_021224005.1). Lineage (NCBI taxonomy): Eukaryota > Metazoa > Arthropoda > Insecta > Diptera > Drosophilidae > Drosophila > Drosophila setifemur. The sequence continues at coordinate 11,165,599 of JAJJHY010008789.1, forward strand.
TGTATATCGTAATTATCGATTATCATCGTTATATCGTTTATCGGTAGCGAACATTATTGCCGCAGCAAGCATTTTTTCGTAAGGCCTTTTCTCTTAGAGCATCACTTTCCTAGCAACCATACTTTCTCGTACTTTCTTTTCTTTCTCTGTATCCAAAAAAAAAAAAACAAAAACAAAATCTTTCCCCCAACTTTCTGTCTCTGTGGAATTAGCTATTTGCTTTTCCCAACTTTTACGTTTTGGAGTTTTGTACGATTTTCGATTTCAGTTTGTATTTGTGTTTATCCTTAGAACTTTGAAAAAAAATTTGAGCAAATGAAGGAAAACGAATTCAATTTGCCAATTAAAAATCGCAAAAGCAGAAATCGAATGGAATTTTTAAAAATGATTTTTGCATGCCACCTCCTACTAAGCTCTTTCCCCATTTTGTTCCTTTGATTATTTTGTTGTCGAAGCTTTTAATTTGCCAAACGTTGCCACAAAAATTAACCCAGAAATCTCTGGAAAACAATTCATCTCGAATTTTGCGAAAAACATTTCCCCCCCAAATAATTTGCATACAAATATAGTAAATCGAATTTTTAATTGCACGTTGGCCGAACAAATTTTCAATTTGTGGCAAAATGTTGTTGCTGTCGCACATTTTGGGGGGCACCGAAAATCATTTTCCATTTATGATTTAAGCGCTGATTTGCGTTGTGGAACTGTGTGGAATACCTGCGGCCGATCCAGGATTTCTGGTTATCGGTCAGCTTTTGTGGCAGGCTCTCGCGAAAAGGTTAATTATGTTGGCCTTTATATGGCATTTATTATAAATTGAGTGAGAAAACCGCGTGGAATTATTAAAAGTGCAATATTAAAACTGTGGCTGTGGCTGCGGCTTTTGTGCCGCAATTCCCAATAAAATAAGTTGCAATTGTGACAAATTTTTGGGAATTTGCCGAGCCATAAACAATTGAATAATTGAAAATTGTGATCAAAAATTCCGAAACAAAGGGAAAAATCGAATTCCAATTCAGACCAGCAAAAAAATAATTTAAATTAGGATAAATCTGTATCAATTAATTTGAACAATAGATTTTTTTGTTTGTTAAACCCCTTAATTTCATTTATTCAGCATGCTAATTATTATTTCTGCCCTAAACAATCTTCTTTATTATTCCCCGACTTCCCCCAAACCTATCTCCATCTCCATCTGAATTTCAACTTCATTCCATTTAGCACTTGGTAAATGTTCTTGCTAGTTTTAAATGTATTTCGAGAAGGTGCAAGGGTTAATTAAATGAAATTCAATGTATGTTATTTACTTTAAAAAATGCTTTTAAATAATATCCCCCCCACAAAAAAAACCCACACACACAGCAAAATAATGCAAATGCAATGAGTTGTTGAAAATGAAACCAAAAAATGTACACAAGTGGATGTATGCCTACTACTACTACTGCTACTGCTACTTCTATTGTACTAAAGATCTCGGTCTCATGTTTTTTCGTATTGTTGATCATGATAATGATACTATATATATATATATCTCTATAATCCATATAATTATGCAATATAAAATGCAACTACTGCGTAGCAACTCTTGGTAATATTCAGTGTTCTAATGTTTAAGTATGTTTCGATATATAAAACCCATTTACATATGTATTGAGCTATATACACGTATGTCTTATGTATTGTATGTATGTATATACCAAAAACATCATCTCAGCGCTCTATATATACAATATATATATATACCAAACAAAATAATGCCTAGATTTGCCTTATACTATACATATATATACTATAAATACTTAATTATATATATATATCAAGAGAGTGAGAGAGAGAGAAAACTAACCGCATGCGTTTTATGTTCTTTTCTTTTCCTTTTTTTCTACTTTTTGCACACGAATAAACACATACAAACACACCACACACAAACACACAAATACATTCAACTACACTGGTCAAAAAAAAATAAAAATGTTGTGTCAAATGGTTGCAAAAAAATACGAAAAAAAAAACAAACAAAAATCTGCATACAAAAATCTGCACACGACTCCCCCGTTGTGATTTTTGTGCCTTGCGGTGTGTGTCGATTACAACTCCGGCGATATATGTGTTTCCGTAGCCGCCGTTGCAGCCGCCATGCGTGGAGTGGCCATTCAGCGCGGACATGTGGGCGTGGTCGGCGCCGCCCCCTACCATCATCCCCATCATCCGCACCACCATCCGGCCCTGCTGGCGGCCTCCGCCGCCGCCGCCCAGCAGCAACAGCGCCAGGTTGCCACCGCGATGGCCGCAGCAGCCGCCCAGCAGCAGGCGCAGCAGCAGCAGCAGGTGGCAGCCGTCACAGCGGCTGCCCAGCAGCAGCACCAGCACCAGCAGGCCCAGCAGCAGCATCAACAGGCCCAGCAGCAGGCCCAGCAGCAGCAGCAGCAGGCCCAGCAGCAACAGACGCAGCAGCAGCAACACCAGCAACAGCAGGCCCAGCAGCAACACCAGCAGCAGCAGGCCCAGCAGCAACATCAGCAACTCCAGCAATTGCAGCAGGCCGCCGCCGCCTCTCATCCGCATGTCCATGCCCATGCTCATGCCCTCGGTCATGCCCAGCAGTTGGCCCAGCTCCAGCCGGGACTCCAGGCCGTCGCTGTGCCCACCGCGGCCGGAAATGCTGCTGCCCTGCAGCAATCATTGGCAGCCGCCGCCGCCGCTGCGGCCGCTGCTGCCCAGAATCCGGCCGGAGTGCAACAGAATGCGGCAAGTGCCGCCGCCGCCGCCGCCTATGCCGCCCGTCTCTCCTCCTCGCAAACGCCGCAAACGGCCGCCGCTGCTGCTGCTGCGGCTGCTTCCATGGCCGCGTCGGCCAATGCGGCCAACAACGCTGCCGCTTTGCATGGATTCCCGGCGTAAGTAGAGTCCTCCGTAAGCGGACTCCTCCTCATCCGTCCGTCCTCCTCCGACTCTCACCCACCCGACGCGTCAAAACTATCAAACCCAATCCGGCTTCGTCTCCGCCGGCGTCGTAGTTCCGTAGCTGTATCTTTGTATCTTTCGGCTGAATGTAGTCTTAGAGCACCTAATATTTATATATGCTCCCTCATTACGATATATATAATAATACTACGTTTATGCGCACGCTTAATTTTTAATTATTTATGAATGTTTTTGGTTGAAGTAAATTGATTGTGTTTTATTTTTTTGTTAACTAAAAATATGACAAATCTGTGAAAAATATAATTTTTGGATTTTTGAATTTCTCCAATTAAATCATAAATCAAATGAAAAATACATAAAAATATAACTTCAAATTTAACAAATAATTATCAATTGATAAAATAAGCTATATTTGGAAAAAACTTAATATAAAACATTTATTTACAAGCATTTTAAAATATTTATTTCCAATCCTTGAGCACGATTCAGAAATGACATAAAAAAGATTTAAATAAAATAATAAAACTTATAATTTCCCTGCAATAAGCTAGCGTATAAACGTAGTAAAAATCCATAATTTGTTAACCTATATCCCTAACCCCATTTTGGTTGATTTATGTGGTGTCAAAATTATATAGTATACTTCCACAAAAATCAAAAGCCCGATCATCCGCTTCAAATTGTTTATAGCTTAAAGTTCGTTTTTCCTTCCACAACTCTCTATGTTACTCTATCTGTCTCTATCTTGTTGGTGGAAATGTTTTTTTAGCTATCTTGTGTGTGTACAGTTTTTAATATCGCATATAATGCAGCTAGACTTTGACTTACTATATATATATTTTTTGTACAAATCCAGCTAAACAAATAGAGTCGAGCGAATCGCAAAATCAAACAAAACTGAATACAGCAAAAAAGCAGCAACCGATTAATAACGCACGCTAACACTATCTACTCTATAACTGCTATATAAAAACACTCATATATATATAGTCAGAACTGGCGGCAGTGTGTTTATGGCATCGTTTGAACTACCTAATATCATTATTTTTATTCGGTTAAGGGACCTACTCGATTGTACTATATATATATATTAGGCGTATGATGAATTTCGATTTGAATTTGAATTTGACTTGAAAGTGTCTCGCGCTCTGCAAAGAGCCTTGCGTGCATGATATCTGCCCCGATTGAATACCAAAAATATATATCTCTATATCCTAGACATTTCATTAACTTATTCTTTTGTGGCTGCTCTCTACTCTAAACACACGAATCCATAAACACAACTCCACCACACAATAGCGTATGAATGAATGCTCCATTAAATATTGTATTAAGTATGAAACACACAAAAATTAAAAATATAAACAAAACAAAAAAACTAATTAGCTAGGTGCATGAGTGTCTGTTCTGTCTAAAGGTTAAATGCAAATGCAAATGCAAAATTGAAAGCAAGCTAAGCAAGACAATTTTTCTGTAGTACTTGTTGGGGAATGGAATGACCTTTGTATTGTGGTTGGTTGGCTATATTTGCTAGTGTACTACTCTCCTTTATATAAATACATTATAAATAAACCTTTTAATTTTCCCTTTGTTTCGTTTCCTCTGTCTAAACAACATCTCCTCCAATCATCAAGTGGGGAATCAGGTCAGCTCAGGTCAGTTTAGCACCGGCTAGAAGAGATCTTAGATCCTAGGCTAGGCTAGGTAGGCGGGGCATCTCTTACTATATAGGTGAACGATTACTATTTTTTATTTTTTTTTGTTTCAGTTGCTCCTTAAGTTTTCAGCCATTTACCCACAGCATCTGGTACCGAAAAAAATACAAATAAATGAAAACCAAACAACAACAAATAAACCCAAACCGCAAGGGGATAAAGTTCCATTGGCCGGCAAAAAAAAAAAAAAAAACACATTGCCAATTTTTCTAACGAGCCAACTTTATCCCGACTGGTTTCTCAAATCAAAGACCACACAAGTGCGTTAAAAAAAAAATCAACCAAAGGAAAATTTTTGAATTTTGCTTTTAAGTGCCTTCTTGAATGAGAGGCAACCAAAGCGAACGAGTAGCTTTGAGTGCCTGCCATTTTCCTCACCTTACCCAGACATCGTTTCCACCGAATCCACTATCATTTATTAATCCAATGACTTTTCTCGTTCCTCAACATGCAGTGTATACTATGATCCCTTCTTAGCAGCCGCTGCTTCCGCTGATCCAAATCTACGCTTCCAGGTAAGTTCCGCCCAAACCAACCAGAGATCACAAAACTAGTCTACAACTAAGTTTATACTCGATAGATGTCACCTAAGTTAGAGACTAAGTCCAGCCCTAGCCTAACACTGAAAATACATGAAAATATTATATATAAATTTTACAGGCAGCCAAACCGGTCACTGAAGTTCCAGCCGCTCAGCCAGCCGCCATATTAAATGTAATAAAACTTTTTCAAAATAATACGCTAACCACCAAGAAAAAAAAAACAAAAAGAAAACACCACCAGAACGATAATGATACGTTTCAATTATAATTTGTATATTTTTGATGGTAGCTTGTAACAAACAAAAACAAATGATACACCGATTGAGTTTTGAAACATTTGACTTGGTTTTTGGATAAAACTTATGAATATCTATCTATCTATACTTTTGGTTTTGAGTATCGCTTCCTTTTTGCCTTTCGTTCTGCATTTCAACTTTCATCCCGAACTAAAACTACAACTAACTAAAAAAAAAAAAAAACGCGTCTTGATTTGTGTTGCTGTGTAAATTGTTCCTCCGCCGAGATCACTCTTTATTTCCTTGGATTAAGCCAAGGACAAGAAGCTTAACTGAACACTTGTGTATAAGATCTCTACTATATAAATGCATCCTTTGTTTGCTTTGAGCATATCCAACTTTTGGGTTTTCTTTGAACATTTTTTTTTAAACTAGTGACCACAGGAATCTTGCCAAGGCATACGCTCTATTTCTATATTTTTCTATATATTTTTTTTTAACTAAAACCCAATTTTGAGTCCTTTTGCTAGTTTCATTTGATTTCACAAATTTTTCTTTCACAATTTTTTGCTTTTGCTGAATATATCTTACGAAACTTCTATACTATAAATATACATATATTCAATGCTGTATTTCGTAACTACTACAAATTCTCCTTTGGTTATCTTTCACGACTGTTACATCACACCCAACAACAACAACAACAACAACTACAACAACAACCAAATCAACAACTACAACCACAACACAATCGAACTAAAATCGAATCAACAAACAATTATTCAAATACCAAAAAAAACCATAAATTACAGCGCCGCACTGTGACTACGCTAAACAGTAACCCACATACGATCAACCGCATTCCGGTTCCACAGAATGTTTTGGTAAAAATAATCATATCTAGCTTCTAGTCGAATTCCAAACAAAAAAAAACTGCACCCCCCTCCAGAGATTCTGGAAATTTCGTTTTTGATTGTCGTTATTTTGTATGCACCACCTTAAAATATAATAATATTAATCTGTATGTCTCTATATGCCGTAAGCCCTAAGTTAACCCTAGATGTAAATTTAATACAATAAGTTTACTTAATGGTTCGAGTCGCGCTTTTACGTTTATTCTTTGTTGGCCTGGCATCTTGGGTTCTCCGTAGCTCGGTTTATATATTTATATTGTTCTATTATTAAGTGTACATAGAGTATATACTTTATTCTATTCACACTGACTCGACTTGTTTGCACATGTTTTTTATTCTGGTTTTGGTTTACTATATTATCCGTATGATCTATATATATATATGTGTGTATACTTTTGGCCTTCACTGGTTTGGTTTGGTTTGGGTTCCTAATTATTTATCTCACCATCCCCGCCCTCACTTGCTCAAGTCTTGTCGTTTGCCGTTGTCGCCCCCCTTAAAAGAAAAACCCCCCTCCAAAAAAAAAGTAAACATCCCCCGAAAAGTCGCAAGTGTTCGCGAGTCCTTGTCCCCAGTTCTAATGCCCCCTCTGCTTACCACAATTCCAGGCCACTGCTCCGCTGTTAAAGACACCGCTGTCTCAGGCCCAGCAGCAGGCGTACGCCCAGGCGGCGACCACCTACACGGCGGTGGCCGCCCGGGCCGCCTATGGAGCAGCTGCAGCAGCAGCCGCCCAGCCGGCACTCGCCGGCTACGCCACCGTAGCTGGGTAAGTTCAAGTCCCTGGAAGATCGGGGAGAGTCCATAGAGGGGTCTCTCTCTCTGGAGTACTCACTCACCTACATCACTCGCCTTCACTCACCTCTATAACTCCCCGAAAGTCCTCCCTAATTAAAATACTAAATACAATAATTAACATGAATATTATAAATATTAACCAAAATAACAATAAAGAAAATATTTGATTTATAAATTAATAAATGCAATAATACCTATTAAAAAAGTATATTTATAATATCTGAATAATTTGAAGAAGAAAAACTTCTTTCTTCACTAACTAATTAAAAACTATAACTTAAATGAATTTGATAAATAATAACAAAAATAATAATAGCCAAAATAAAAGATTTTAAGTTTTTTCAATGAAATTAAAAATGAATAGCATACAAACAAATATTGGAGTTGGTGTCTATTTAATTTCTTAATTATTTTTCCTAAGTTATTAAATTGTTAGTACATTTTTTAGTTACTTGTTGATTATTATTAGCTTATTATTTGTAATATTTCGAAGTTAAATTATTTTTATAATTTCAATTAAAACTAAAATATGTAGGGATAAGTATATTTATTTATAAAATTAATTAATATACTATTTAGTACTTATTTGGTTTTTTATTTAATTACCCTTTTATTTGAAATTTCGCTAATCAGGTATTTCTAATATTTCTAAATTTATTATTAATAGTCATATATTGATTTTTGAAATAACCCATTTATTTGAAATTTAATTGATTGGGTATACGTATATTTATTTCAAAAAATCTATAAATATTATATTTAATAATTATTTGGTTTTTTATTTAATTACCCCTTTATTTGAAATTTGACTAATTATTTGATTTACATTTTTCTTTCCCTAAATGATGCCTAATTGTGTAAAGTGTAGAAATCTAACTTCAAAAACTGATGAACTGCAACTAACGATTGAGCATTATTGCAAGACCCTATCCAAACTAAACAACTACTATTAAAAACAATTAAAAACACACAATTTTGGGGCTGAAGAGATGCAACTAAAAATCACAATCACAATTAACAACTAACAAAGCTAACAAACATTCAACTGGAATCATCAATCAATCATCTCCCATTACTAAAAAACAAAATGCAAATGCAGCTGCAAAAAAAAAAAACTAATAAGCTTCATAAATCCCTTGACAAATATTTATAGATACGCGCGCGAATATGCAGATCCTTATCTAGGACATGGCATTGGACCAGTTCCTGGCTACGGGGTAAGAGTCCTTCAAACAATATATTTCTCTCTATTATGTTAATGCATTGTTTATTCATATTTACTAAATACTTTTTTATTTCTTTTTCAATTGTTTCCCCCCTTTTTCTGTATAGGCAACCATGTATCGTGGTGGCTTCAATCGTTTCACGCCATATTAAGAACAATCTACGCCAGTCAGCCAAAAAATAATCCACTTGAACTACTCTCGATGAAAATGCTCAATATATGAACAAAGCAAAGCAAAGCAAAGCAAATAAGTAACTTAGACGTAAATACTCCTACTCCCTATGTGCAGTAAGTAGAAGAAGATACAACAAATATCTACAACCGATAGATGCAAGATACTCAACACACAACAACAGCAACAACAACAACAGACGCTCAAAGACCTTGGAGAGTTGAAAATCAAAGCTAAGCAGCAACAAAGCATAAACAAATCAATGTCGTCCAGTAAAAGCAAAAAGCTAAACCAAAAACTAAAAACAAAACAAACAAACAAAAAAAACATACGCCGCTAAACGCAGTTCTATGGAGTTTATATAAGCAGAAAAAAAAAATTAAAAACATAAATTCAGTTTGCGAAATAGTTTTGCAAGACAAATGAGAAAAATGCTTCGTGCGTAGATTTTTACCAGAACAAAAGCTGAAACTTTGTGCGGCAGATCAGAATTTATATATATACATACACATTTATATATATATTACCAACATGATATATAGTTATTATAGGCATTGTATTTGTATATCGAAAACAAACCGGAAAGTGAAAAGAGAGAGAGCAATGTGTTTTTTAGATACTATTCATGCTGAAAACCTTATCAAAAATAATATATATATACATTATATATGTGTAGTCCTTTTGGTTGTTAATTTCATAACTTTGTTGATTTAAGTTAGAACCTTATTCTAAAAAGCATTGTTGTGCACATAAACAAAAAAAATCATGTATATTATTTGTGAGCTGCTAAAGCACAAAACAGAAATATATTTATTCGTATATTATTTTAGTTTGATATTTCTATAATTTGATTGCCCAAAGAATACTCATTTCACATGTATTTACAAAATGTATTTGTCAACGAATTTAATTTTAATGCATTGCTTTGTTGTTCCTAATAAGTTTATATATATATTTGATTTGGCAGCTAACACACAACTCAATTCGAATTGCTCAAAATATAAAAAACAAAACAAAACTGTAGCGCATAGGTAAATGCAAAAAGATCAACACGTAGACATATCCTTGGAATATACAATAATATTTACTTTAATTGCCGCCATAGCAGCAAAGCAAAAAAAAAAAAAAACATAAAACAAGAAAAAACAAAAAACAACAAGAAAAAAAAAACAAAAATATTAGTTTTAAAAGGTCAAGCTTCCAGTGACAAAAAAGCCATTGATGTGGAATGATGTGGAAATCGAATAATAAGCATTAAAAATTACAAACTTTTAGCTCTTACTCCGTAGCACTTTCCTTGTGTGTTGTGTAAAGAAACAAAAAACAAATTAAGAACGAAAAATTAAGCAGGAGCATTGCATCGTCGTCGTTTCGATGTTGTTCATTTAGCGGCGAACACCGAGAAATTGAAAACTTCCCTAAGCTAACTAAGAATTTATTTTATACACACTCGAATCTAATGCACACACAAAAAGCAAAACAAAACGAAACGAAAATCCAAAAAATACTTTTTAACGTTGTGTATTTTTCAACTGTTAATGATTACAAAAACAAAAATGCTCAATGGAAAACGGGGGAAAACTCCAACCAAACAAAACGATGTCGTTCTCTATTTTGATTCTTAGGCAGCTACTGTCGTCAAAAATTTACACTAGTTGTTTATCAACCAAACTATGCTAAAAAAAACAATTGCAAACCAAGCTACTAATTATTGTGTGTGTGTAATCGTGCAATTCTTTAAGTGTTCTTCGAAACTTCCTCAAAAACCAAAAATGAAAACCCCCTAAAAATTACTCGAAATTAAGGAAAAGAAGGAGGAGGAAAAGTATATGAAAAACGGAATGAAAATTTCATCAACTCCAAAGAGCTTCAACTTTGATGTGTGTCTTTTTATTTGTTCTCAACTAATCAGAGTCTCTATTCAACTGTCTCAGAGTGTATATATTTATGATCGGAAAGATATTTTACTTTATTCCTCTCACACATACACACACAAGCACACACACACACACACACGCACACACAGTGAAGGTTAAGATAAGGTCTTGAGAACTCGAAGCAATTTATGTCATACTCACATTAGTACTCACTTAACGAGTACTCCTTCTGTTTTATTTACTACAAGGATATAATATACTATTTTTACGTTGACATTTTTAAAGCCAAAGTTTATATTTTAAATGAGTTTTTTAGTTAGGTATTTAGTTTTAAAATGCTGACGACAGACGCAAATCGAGTACGAAAACTAAATGGAAGAAGGTAATACAAAAATAAGGAGAAAAAAAACAACCAACAAAAATCGAACCCAACAATTGCCAAATTAAATGTAGCTTTCAAGTGAATTATAAAAATAAAGACGTAATTAAATTTAATGAATTTTTCAACTAGCGCAACAGATAGTTTGCCAAAAAGCATAGCATACTTTTTGGCCCACCCCAATCACACACACCAACAAACAAACAACAAACCAACAACAAACAAAGAAACACAGACACAGATTTGGGTTTTTGACGAGATAAACCATCTAGTTATAGAGCAAAACTTAAATATAATATGGTACGGTATATACATTTAAATTATGAACTCAACTTCCACCGCAAAACTTTTAAAAACAAACAAAAAGAAAAACAAAAGTGAAAAAAACCAACTAAGAAAAACACAATTTTTGTCTTAAGCAATGCGTTGAGTCAAAAAGTCAACCTAACAAATAAATTATAAATGCAACTCAATCAAACACTGCAGCTATATGATTAACATACAATATATGATGATGATGATGTATATGAATAAAGACCTTATTTAATTCGATTCATTTTGTGACCCCTCCCCCCAGGAGAACCCTTTAATCTGTGTAGTCTAACCATAAGCCAGCGCCAGCTTTTCGTTTACTTTCACATAAATCAGATGCGTATGCGTCATATAAAGTATAAATATAAAGTATATATATATATATATTATTATATTGAAACTCTAATCTTTAATGATGTGCCAAATTGTAAGTTGTACCATTTGTTTTCTCGACGAGCAAATGCAAAAACACAAATTGAAATAAAAATATGAATTAAAAAAAAAACATAACATTACAGTTTTCACCCATTTGATTTTGAAAAACATTTTAGAAGGTAAAGATGGTAAACGTATTTTTTTAATTTGGCCTTTGTGTGCAGGAGCGGGCCAGGCTGCTCCACAATAAACAAAAGTAAAGGCCAAGCCGAGCGTTCTCAGGCGCTACCTTACGAAGAAAATAATTAATAATAATAGAACCGAAGCGATAAACAAGTATTATATATTAGCAAGAATCGCGGAACAAAGCCCAACCTAAAAAACAAACACACACACTAAAAAACTAAAATGGTAAATCCCGCTCAAATTGATTTTATTTGATGGTAAGAAATTCAATAACACACGTGTACACAAATTCCGAACTGGAATTTTATTGGTTTATATCAATTTTCAATTTGTAAGGTTGTGACAAATTGTAAACAAAACATACAAAAACAAAAATACGAACAAGAACAAGAAACATAAAAAAAATCCATGAAAAATCACTTGGAAAACAAAAGCAGAGAAATGTAATATTGTTTGTGAATGGCAAATAAAATAGCAAACGAATGCAAAACATTTGAGATTCATACAGAACAGAAAAAAAACATACATGCGAAAAGATGAATGCCAGTGAGAAAGAGCGAGAAATGCAATAAAAATAACTTTAAAAAATGCGAAAATAATCGAAAGAGTTGTGTTTTTATTTAAGGGAAGTCTGACTGAATCTACATAAAATCTTCTCTTTTTTTTCGAGGAGTCGGCACCCACACAATCAATCATTGGGGTGGCTCCAACTCCCATCCAACTCCTGCTTATCCATGGATTCCATCTACCGGAAACCCTTTGACGGCTCACACCTCCACTGAAAAGCTCTCACTCTCCATGCAGACAAAACACGCAGCCATACAAAAAAAAAACGATTCCATCAATCATCAATCATCAGGCCCGGCAGTTTTTCTTCATTACCCCCGAATCTGAAACTCTCGGGGCACTCTCGGGGCATAATTAAAGTTGATGGCCGGCCATTTGCATGCAAGTTTATTACAATGCAACCGCAAACATTTAACACCTCCTAAGCTCCGGACACCGCACTCGGTTCAGATCCGGGTGTACTATATATATAGAGGTATATATATAGAAGCCGCGACATGCAAACGCTATTAACGTGATTAAATCAAATGGCGCCACCACTTGAGGGCTGCAGTCGTCCAGCCTGTAATTATACAAAATTTAGCATTTGATTGAAGAGCCCCGACATTCAACATCCGACAATCATTCCACATGACATCTCTCTGAGGTGCCACCTCATAGATGCACTTAAAGAAATTCGCTACAATTTGTTGTTGAATGGAAATTGTAAACAAGTTAAAGTAAGTATGAAGAGTGCATTTTGGTTTTGGCTTGAGAACAAAGGAACTCTAAAAAAGGGAGAATGAGAAAATAAAACTATTTAAAATATTATTGACATTAAATAATAAAAAATCTAAAAAGATTTAAATTCAAATTCCACTTATTTTACATACAATTACATTTACCTTAAATATAATTGGAAGTTTGAAGAATGCTAATTTGTCTTGGCTAGAGAATAAAATATTATTGGCTTGAGCTCTTAAAAGTTGTCTTGGGAATGAGTACCTAAAACAATTTAAAATATTAATGACATTTATTAATACAAAATCGAAAAAGATTTAAATTCAAATTCTTTTTAATTGACAAACAAATTTATGCACCATTTATTATTATACGAAGAATAAAAAAATTTGCCTTAGCTTGGGAAGAAAATATTCCTGGCTTAAGCTCTAAAAATTGGTTGGAGAATGAATATATATACGAGTATATATATATATTAATGAAAATGTATACTGTGATTAAAACAAAAGATCTAAAAACATTTTAATTAAAAATCTCTTTATTTGAAATTAATTTGGGAGTATGAAGAATACAAATGATTTTCAAAATATTAATGTGATTATAATAAAAATCTAAAAAGATTTAAAATCAAGTTGCCTTTATTTTAAAGACAAATACATTTACATTACATATGCTTGTTTCATTGTTCTTTAAGAATTAATTTTTGTGTGGACTGAGTTCGTTTCCCCAACCTCCAATAAAATCCGATTTATTTTCTTTGAGTGCAGTGGCTGTGTTATTAAATGGGCCAGGGCAAACCACCGAACCGCAGGAAAAAAGCGGCGCCTCCTTCGCTGTCCAGCTTGATTTGGTTCATCTGAATGGCAGTTTTGGGGTTTGCGGCCTCTGCGGCCGCTGTGTGACATAATAAATTATGCTGCATGCCGATGATTAATTTTAGATGAATGCGACATGACAGCTTGGGATTGGGATGGGGTTGGGGATTGGGGTGTGGGCAATCCGCATCGCTCCATATCGAATGCATGCGAAATTATCAGTCGGAATTAGCCATCCCCCCAGCGGAAAACACCGGTCCCTGCGAAAATCTGTGCATTATTTTACTTTCTCCCCTCCCCAACACCAATATATATATCCATCTATCTATCTCCATTTGAATGGCCCGTTGGGCCCCATGAATTATTACGTGCAATTATTTTCTAATTAATTATTTGACAGCACAGCGAATGGCGGACGATGGTGCGATAATTTTTGGGGCACAATTGGCCATTGGATATGGCGCGTAATGGGCGCCATTAAATTGGCCAGTCCGACGCGACTGCTTTCTGCTTCTGGAAAATGGAATGTGGCCAAAAAAAACTTTTTCACCCTTAGCCCGGCAGCTTGAAATAAGAGTTACTTAAATATGTAGGCCACAAATGGAGCTGGAGCCGGTGCTGGGTCCGGGAAATGCGGCGATGGAATAATAGAAAAAGTCTGCGATTCGAATCCAGTTAACAGTCTGCAGCTGTTGGAATATGAATTATGACAAAATTAAATTCGAATTGAAATTGAAATTGCGTTTTGTCTGCTGAGTGCCAAAATATGGAAGGTTGCGCTATTAAAATAAATGGAACTGCTGGGATTTCAAACTAAATTGTTTGGAAATAATTCTGAACTATTAAAATTAATTGAATTGTAAATTTAAGAATAATCATTGTAAACAATAAATAATCTTAAATAAGTTAGACGTCTTCTGGTTTGTATAAGATTATAAACCTCTAAAAAAAAACTGTTTTTTATGGGAATAAAAAATAACGTATTTATTATGTCATGTGTTATAAAAACGAATAAATAAAAAATATGGATTGATTTTCTAAGGGTTTCGCATTCGATATGACAACATTAATTACATTCGATATATGACAACATTAATACGTTTAACTTCATAGTTTTACATTTCTAAAATTATTGAAATTAGTAATTGTTCAAGGCCTGATTTTAATGTGAATAAAAAATAAAATATTTTGCATATTAAAAAGAGGATCAGAATAAAAACTTAAATATATATGGATTGTTTTACGTGGGATTTAGCATATAACAAAATAATATAATATTATAACGTATAATTTCCTTGTTTTATATTTATATAAAAATGATTAAATATGTTGATTTCTATAGGCATGATACTTATATTGTCAGAGAAATCATTATAAAATATAATTTAAATTTTACAAAATCTAAGAAAATATATTGTTTTTTATTGAGGGCAAATACCTGGGTCAGAACTAAAAAATACAAAAAATATGTATTGATATACTACTATTTTTCGCACTCAATATATATTATATAAATATATTTAATTTCGATGTTTGTTTATTTTGCTAAAATAACTAAGTGTAAATTTGTGGGATGGCAAGTTATCAAATATAAACTTTCTGACTTTTTCCAAACAAAATATGTAGCATACTTTTCAGTACTAGTTGCTATAGAAAAACCCTTTCCCCGATCGAAACCTCATTCAATTAAAAAGTGTGAAAATTGCTCTGCCCATCTAATCAGAGGCACTTCTCAATCCCGGATTTCGAATCGAAACAAACAATCGCAATCCCACATTTCTGGTGGCTCTCGTATCCGCAAAACAAACTGCTAACGAGGCCCCAAAACATCGGACATCGGGAGAACTTAAACTGAGCACTGAACGTTGGACCCGACCCAACAGCCGAAACCCAACATTCGAAACCCAAAAACCGAAAACCCCAAGCCACATCAGCAATCCCCACTCCCATCCACTCCACTTCAATTGCATCGCATCGGTTCCCATCCTCCTCCGGCGACCGCAGCACAAAAACTAATTACATTATTTCAACTTGATGCAATCAGAGAGTGCGTATGCGTGCCCTCTGCGCTCTGCCCTCTACTCTCTGCCCTCTGACCCCTGACCCCTGGCCTGTGCCCCTCTTCCCCCTCTCCAACCCCCGCAACGGTTTACCCCAGTGACCATCCGCGTTTCGGTTCAATTGAATGTCAGACAGAAACGCGAGAGCACAAAAAATGCCAGGATATTATGATTGACAACAGGATCGATTGCGATATACCCAGGAGTTAATATTTGAACTAACTTTGGGTAATCTTTTGTTCTTAAATTACCTTTTTTGGAAAATAATTTAAAGAGTTATTAGTATATAAAATTTCATTAGAAAATTTATGTTTTTGGAAGATATTTTAAAGGATTATTGGTAGTTTAAATAACATACAAATCATTTAGACCTTTAAAATATTTGCATTATATATTAAAAAAAAAATACATTTTAAATTCGTTTACTTACTTTTTTGAGCTTAATTCCAAATATCAGTTTCCATATCTTAGAAAAATCTGAACAGATTATTATACATTAAAATTCACCTTAATTTGATATTCCACTAAATAAAAGGTGATGCAAAACCTGATGCATTTTTCGAAACATAACATATTGCCAATATATAAACAAATTAATAATGATGGTTTAAAATTCTCCCATTATTATAAATTATAGTAAATATAGTACTTACAAAATACATAATCACCTCTACTAATAATTTATATTTAACCAACAATGGAGATACCCTTAAAACTCACCGATACTAACCATTACAAAAAAAAAAAAAATGAAACAACGAGGAAAGCCCCGCGGCAATGGTGGCTCAAAATCCTTGCAGGACATGCCGATGCACGCAAATCACTGCAAAAATGCACATTGGCCGGGCTCTGATGTCGATTCGAACTGGAAGCGGAGCGGAGCTGCCAGGATGCGAGCTGGTAGAGAGCCATCCTGGTGCGGCATTGTTGCTGCTTTACGAGCCGCATCGGTTAGACGTAACCATGGTGTGTGCGATTGCGAATGGGAATGGGCCGGGGCCAGGACCAGGGCCAGTAGAAGTGCGTATGTGAGGATCCGTGTCCTGGAAGAGAGCATGCCGGATTAATGCCGGCAGCTGCGGCCAGAACAACCGCCAATAATTCAGCTGGCCAGCAGAGATGGGCCTTAAAAAAAAACAACAAAAAAAACAAAATAAATCGAAGCATCTGCAAACGTGGCATTCTGCTGGCAGTTATTTGTTGTTATATTTGTCTGTTAATTGCCGATGCAGCGCAATAAAAACACAGATACGCACACACACACACATGGACACTCCCCCCCAGAGAGAAATTTATAATTAACAGTGTCGCTGTCGTTGTCGCCTTGTACGTGACTCGCATCGCGTTTCAATTAAAACTTTTTAAAGGCCTCAGGGCCTGAATTCCTTTTACCATTCGCGATTAAGCCGGATGGTTAAGGTTGTAACACACTTTTGCTCGCAAATAATAATAGTAACTCTCCCCTGGCATACAGGTCATTCGAGTATTTATATAATTTAATAGAAATAATTTATTCAATATTGTAATTGCTATAAATATTTTAATAAAATTAAAATAAATGAAAATGATTTTTCAGAAAGTATCTTGATTCTTTATATTCCTTAAATTTAAATACTCAATTATTGTGATAAAAGTCAGTATGTATAGTTAAATAATAATTATCCATAGAAAATTTAAAAACATTCCGATTGTCTCAAATAATTATGGTATTATTTTAAAATATTTTATTCAAAGTTTTAATTGCATAATATAATTATCAAAAAATAAATATGGTATAAATAAAAATGATTTTTTCAGCAAAAAAAACTAGTTGATTGATTCTTTATTTTTATTTAATTTAAATACTCAATTATAGTGTTAAAAGTCGAAATGTCTTATTAATTACCCATACAATATTTAAAAACTTTAAAGAGCGTCAAATTATATTATAATAAATATTTTCTTCAAATTGTAATTGCTCTAAATAATTTTCAAAAAATTAATATAAATAGAAATGATTTTTCAGCAACTACTAATTTTTGGATTCTTTATTTTTCGTAAATATAAGTACTCCATGATATGAAAATTCAAAATATATAATTATTTAAAAAAAATCCTTAAAATTTTTAACAAGCTTTCAATACTCTCATGTTGCTTATAATAAATATTTTATTATTAAATACAAATATTTATTTTTATTGCTTACCAGTTCCAATACCAAACACCTTTAATTTAAGCTACTTACCAATTAATTGCCGAATTTGCTGAGCAAACTACATCCCAAAAAACAGTGTAAAACAGCCTTTTAACGGTCTGCAGATTTTCGGTTTTCCTTGCCGTCAAAGCAAAATGTCTAATTAATCGAACAGCCAGGCGGGCAACATTCGAGAAGCTTTCACCCTTTGACCTCATTTGCGCGTTTAATGAAAAACCCCTTGGCTTTTGGCTTCAGGCTTCTGGCGAATACCAAATTCCGCCTTTGACTTTGTTTTGGAGGCCACTTTGCAGTTTGCAGCAAAAGCGGCAGCAGCGGCAGCGGCAGTAGAAACAACCAACAGCAAAATCGGCACCACAAAATCGGGCAGCAAACCGAAACGTAAACGAAATTCCCATCAGCTCTAGATTTGGCCAACACCGCAAAGGAATCGGAATCAGAATCCTAGTCCGAGTCCGAATCCGGATCGATTTTGGGTGGCAAGCACATCTTAACCACAAAATAAATAGCTTGCCCTGCCGCAAATCTTGTTTGATTGTCTAAATATTTAGACGAGAGGATGCAGCAGATTTTCAATTGTCCGAAATTATCCTCGAATGGCATCCGGACCGCAGGAATCTCAATAGATGCATTTGACAATTATCGAATGAGGGAATTTCCAGTGTCTTCAGGGAAAAGGGGAATATATTTCAGGCACTTACTAGTACTACCTTTTTTTCGCCACGAAGTGAATAAGGTGTAACCCAATTTGATGTGTAATCATTTTCCTATTTACAATCAATTGCCGTTCACTTGGCAGCCTCTCAGCCCGGATTGCTGGTCGGTCGCATTCTTGGCCAACTGTTATTGCCGCATCATTGCACTCGAGTGGAGGGAAATCCTCAAACACCTCGACTGTCACTTGCCATCTGCAATGCAATGCGATGCAATGCGATGCATGGGAGCTGTCCGACTTCCAATCCCCCATCACCAATCTCCATCCTGCAACCTGCAACTTGCAACCTCCAATCCTGCCACCTCCAATCCTGCCATTCGACTTGGCCAGCCATCTGCGACAGCTGCTGCCGTCGTGACCTTAGACGAGTGTCATAACTCAGGATGCAGCTTGTAGCTCCCTTTGGGGTGCCCCATGGGTTGCGGATTCTGGTTCCCAGATCTATTGTCCTTTTTCCCCTCCCCCTCCCCCTCCCCTGCTGCGGCGGAATTATGCAATGTCTGGTGTGCAGCCATTTTTCAAAAATTCAATTGCATATACAATTCAATTTTTGTGATCAACAACGCCAACATTGACAGCCCTCGGGGAAATGGGGCAGACGACTGGGGGAGATGACACTGACACTAAGGAAAAACTGTAAAATACACTGGAAAAAGGGATTGGAAATATAAAAAAAGATATGGTATTAAATGGAAAATAGCACTTTTGAAATGAACAAATATTAATATAGTTGGCATACTTTTTGGCACTCTTGAAATCAATAAATAATAGTTTATTATAAGTAACATATAAAGAAAAAATTTCTACCATTAATAAATAAATTTTCAAATATATTAATTAAAGACAATTTAAAACCTTTCAAAATCGATCTAAAAATTAATAAATAAGTTATTGCAAGCTGGAAGGTAAAATTGTTAATTTTTAACATAACTCAGCATTAAACGTTTTCCAAAATGTATACTAAAAAATATTTTCTGTTCTTAAAGTACATAAAGTTTTAACCCACTTCCACAAATTGTTGCAAGCTAGTATCTAATAATATTATATTATTTAAAAATAATTTCAAATAATTGGAAATATGTATTATATTTATTTATTTTAAAA
>JAJJHY010008789.1:11185487-11213166 GCA_021224005.1 Drosophila setifemur
TTTCTATATTTATATGTTAAACAATAATACAAAATGTGCTTTTAAAAATGATTGAAAAGTTTAAACCAAATTCAACAAAACTTTTTATAATTAAAGACAACAATATACAATAAATTATAACTAAAGAAAACACTTTAATTTATTCTCCAACTCCCCCCTGAAATTGTAACTAATTTTTAGCAATGTAGTGTGTAAAAAGAAAAGCAATCGCTTCGGAAAGCACTTTGATGTGCAATGCAATTGAGGGATGAACGTCAAAGGCATCCTCAAAGTGTTCCCCCAGCCAAATGTGTGTGGGATTGGGTCCGCGGGGGAAAGGGAATTAAATCGAAGCACAATTTTGGCGCTGTCAAACAAATGACCGAAATAATTGCGTTAATTAAGCATGAGTTTAATAACACACTCAAATGAATAGGAAAAGTGACAGGAGCGAGCATCCTTGGGGGACCTTTGGGCCATCAATCAAGAGGATGACAACGAAAATGTTCTTTGCCAAATAAATCATAAAAAAATGGAATAACAAACGAGGCATCGGTCCTCCCTTCTCTATTTTTTTGTTTTGCTGTGTTTTTCTGCGGCTGAGGCTGCGCCTAGTTTAGTGTTTTGTGTATTTGAAGGGGGCTTCTAATATTCCTTCCTCTGGATTGGGTGTTGTTCTCGATGAGGTGGTGTTCTGTATGTGTTGGTGGTTTTTGTGGTTTACGTTTCAGGCAGCGGCTTTACCTGGACAAACACCGGAAGTGGGTGTGGCTGCTGCTGCTGATGCGGGAACTGCGCTCCACTGCGTATCACTCCATGCCCCGTCACTTACGGTCTCCATGTGCACTCAGAACAAAAATATGTGGAAATAAATAAAAAAAATTAATGTCTTTGTACTTATTTTAAGCGTTTGTATATGAAAAAAATATGTAAAAATAAATATAAACAACTTTGTCTTTAGCCTTATTTACAGCGTTTCTAAAAAATGTTTAATACCATTTTTAAGTATGGTTTTAATATTTTTATTTTTTTTTATTTTCTGTAGATATAGTTTAAAGCACATCTAAATTTATAATTTAAATTTGAATAATTTATAATTCGATTTTAATGACGAAAAAATTCGCAGAAATTATAATAATACATTTTGTATGTGTTTTGTTTGTTTTAAACTATTATTATTTTAGAAAATATTTAAACTGGAAAATTTGTAAAGTACCTTAACTGTAATTCCCAATTAATTTTAACTTAAAAAATTCTTAATAAAATTAAAAACTAAGTAAAACTTTCCCTTAAATATTAAAAAATTCTTCTCCTGGTGTATACATCTACGTACAGACATATATGAGGGTATATATAAGAGGATGTATATGGGAGCAGGTGTAAGGGTATGGGTGTGTGTATGTATGTGAAAATGCGAGAGTGTGTGTGTGTTGTCGTCGTCGTGTTTCATTATAAGCTCAACGGCACTTAGCACACATTTAAGCCGCTTTGGATTTGCTCTCTTTGTTCACACCATCCAGCCAGCCGCTGCTCTCGGAGACCTTTTTCTGTTCCGTTGTTTGGTCCTTTAGAGAGATGCCCACCTACAACCGCAACCCCACATCCAGCCCCAACCCCATCCCCCACCCAAACCCCAATCCCGACCCCAAAGCCCTGTATTCCGTCGCCAGTGTTAGTTGTCCACCCTTTTGGCTGAATTATACACACAAGTTGCAGGAGGCATGCCTCATCCGTTTTGGCCACTTGCCCAACTCCAGCTGAGAAGGCAAACCCGGGCTGAAATCTCAACTTTGTTGGCACACGCTTTCATTATGCAATTATTGCATTTTTAATTTTTGTGTCGAGTCATTTAAAATAATTGTGCGAACACTTTGTGACAACTGAGCAGAGGGGATCGCAAGGGGAGCTGTGTTGCAAGTAGCAAGTTGCCATTTTTCCTTTTTTTTCTGGCTCTCAGCCCTCTTTGCTAAATGCCATTAGCCAAATGACCATCAACAAGTGGCTTAGATTGCATCTATTATGTCTGCATGCTTGATAAATATAATTTGTAATTTCGGGGAAATTGTTTAGAAAAGCAAAAATTTCTTTGAGATCAGAAGGGATAAAGTGTGGTGGGAATTTAAACAAATAATAATGTGTTTGATTTTATTACAATGAAAATATATAATTTAAGGTTTATTTTTCTAAATAAATAAGCTTCCATTAATCCATAAAAAATTTAGAAATTCGAATGTTTTATTTACTTTTTTTTCTTATCCTAATAAAATCATTTCAACAGCATTAAAATCAAGTACTTTATTTATTTACTCTATTAAGATCAAAATCGTTTATTTAGAAAATGATTAATTTTCTAAGAAAATATATTATTTAGAGTACAGGTTTATTTTTCTAAATAAATAAACTTTCCATTAATCAATAAAAATTAATAAATCCTAAGGGTTTATTTACTTATTTCTCTAATCCCAATAAAATCATTTCTAAAGCATTGAAAACAAGTACTTAATTACTCTATGGAGATCAAAATCCTTTATTTGGAAATCAAAATAATGTTAATATTTTGAGCTATAATTTATTCCACCACCTCCAAAGCTCAATTCAAAACAATTAAACATCTAGATGTTTACCATTTCGATTAATCGGTGGGTAAAGGCATATTGTCTGTTGACTTGCTGCTGCTTGTGATTTGCATGAACGCGTTATCTGACTAATTATATTAGTTGACTGCCTCCGACTTCCCCGACATGGCAGAACATAAGCGCATTATAACGCTTCACATAACGCCAAAACCGCTAAATGCAACCCCGGAATTATTATGCATTGCAATTACACGAAAGCGAATGCATTGGGGCGATATCAATTGCAATCGGACAGCGTAACATACACTCAAAAGCCGTTCGGCCACCTCACACATTTTCCTCACAACCCATTTTCCCCACCCATTTTCCTCACAACCATTTTCCCCAACACATTTTACTCAACCATTTTCCCCAACCATTTTCCCCCACCCATTTTTCCTTCTCCATTTTCCCGACCCTTTCGTTCGAGCTTCGTGCTCCGCAGCCAAAATGACTTAATTGTTGGGCACACGCCCCTCTTTTCGCCTCAACAAGTTTGCAAAGGTAACCAAAAAATCAATAGGCCTCAAAAAAGCAGCAAAAAAAAAGTCGAAAGTGAGGCAGGGGAATATTAATTGGCCGTTTCAGCGTTACGCCAAAAATGCTGAAAATACTTTCATGCTCGTTTCAAGGCAGACGAGTGGCAGGTTGGATTGTGTAGGCCGAAGATATGTGAGTACATTTGCTGCCACGTGCCTCTGCGTCCCTCCTCGGGACCCTTCCTTGTTGTCCTCGTTGCCGCTGTCCTCGTCTAATGGGTGTCCTGCACGCAAGCCTCAGTGAAAGCTACAGCCGCAGCTACCGCAGCCAAGCCGATGCCAAAGCCCAAGTCTGAGCCGGAGTTGCTGCCAAAAGACAACCATCTTGAGGTCCTTACTCGTCGGATTAGCCAAGCGCAAATACGTATAATCAGGCTAGCTCACTGCAGAAAATATGGCCCTTTTTAAATTCTTTAGACACACGAAATTGTAACTTAAGAAAGTTGGAAAAAATAAATTGAATTCAAAATAACTAAACTAGGCTTAAAAATATAAATTCTGTTGAAAATGGTAAGACAGTCCTGGTTATAATTAGACTCACAAAATTCTAACTTAAGGAAGTATGAAAAATAAATGTAATTTTAAAATAACTAAATGCTAACTAAATAACTAATAACTAAATATGAAAAAATTAATTAAATTTTGAAATACCTAAACTAGGCTTATAAATTTATATTCTATTAAAAAGGTAAGACCGTCGTAGTTATAATTGTTCTAAAGTATTATTAAATATATACAAATGGGTCAAAAATAATTGTTTATGAAATGTGCAAGCTTGTAACCTAATATTCATTAAATTATAATAATTCAATTTGGATTTGCTCGTATAAAAAGTATTTTTGAATATTCTAAAACAAATTACGAAGCATTTAATTAATGCATTTTACTGAAATTTGCAGCCTACAACTAATTGACTTAAATACGTAACTGAAAACTCAAGGAAAATTTAAAAAAATAATACATACAATATTTTAATGAATGCTGTATGGGCTTACTAAAATATTTAATCATTTAATTTAAAACAGCTTGTAGTACAACCAAATAAAAATGTCATTAAGTGTTTTTATGTGTTTTGAGTTAACTAAAAGAACTTCAAAATAAAACACTTGTTCATGAATTTTTCCTGAGTGCTCTTACATATGTGTGCCTTGTTTATATATTTAACTTTTCAACTTGGAACTGTCCTGAGTCGGCTGGTGGCTTTGCAGTTGAATTTATATGCCTGCTACAGAGATTTCTCCACCACCCCGGCGACGCGTCGGTCAAGGCTGGCACAATAACGCACCTGGGGGATCGGGGCAGCGTTTTGCCAGAGCGTTGCGACTGTTACCAAGTGCCTGGCAAGACCTGGCCAAACCTGGCAAAACCTGGCCAAACCTGGCAAAACCCCAACCATAACCAAACCGAACCGAACTGAAACGAAACGATCTGAAACGAACCGAACGCGGTGGCTGCTTGTAAATTTATGCCCATAAAAATGCACACACAAAAGGATCCGTGGAAATGTGTGTGTGTGTGTTGTGTAAAAAGGACGACGTTGAAAATAAAATCAACAATAAATTCTGCATGCAGCCACATTACGAAACAATGGCCAACTGGATGCCTTCCTGTCCCCCCTTTTCCTTTTTTTCCTTGCTCCTGCTGCTCCTGCTGCTGCTGCTACTTTACGTGGGTGGGCGAACACGCTGCAATTGGTATTTTTATTGCGTGTTCAACACGGCGTATGCGTAATATAAGCGCATGCCTGGCAAGACGCTTTTTATGGCCGCTTTTGACTTATGCCCCATAAAATGCCATAAAATGAAATTAAATACGCGAAATGCGAAAGAGATATTTTTGAAAGGCAGGTCACAAAGCGACTTTGTGCATCCTCATAAATTGATTGGCATTTCTATCAAATTTTTGGACATTTATGCCAAGAGCGCTACTGTTCCCGGTAGCCCGAAATGTCCCATCCCCAAATGATTCATAGGCATTTTGGCAAGATTTATGGGCAACCCTTTTTGGTAATCGATTCGAAAACAATGACCATTCCATGCTACAATTTTTATTAGCGAACGTTTTCCGTTTTCCCCTTGAAATTGGTTGTCCCCTTCGATTTAAAGCTTGTTTTTGCTACGAAATTTTATGCTCACAGCTATGCACAGGAAAAAATGTCGTTTTTTTGGTCAAATACAAGAATATACAACATTTTCTGCATACCTTTGGTAGTCAAATATTTTTCCAGATTTTATATATGTATGTGGACTTTTAATTTTATTCCTAATTCTTATTTGTTTTGTATATAAATCAAATGTATATTAAAACCAGGCTTACAATATATATTTTTTTCGATTTTTTATTGCCAATTTTTTCCCTGTGGAGGCTGTGGTGGTTGGGGGCGTGGCCCAGGCGCAGGCGGTTCGGTTACGTGAGGCACATCAAAGGTAAAGTAACCGAGAGCAGCGCCCACTTTTCATGCTCGAAACAACAACGTCAAACGCTGATGAGGTGAGGTGGACAGGAATCGGGGTTGACATGGGACATGGGACATGGGGACATGGGACAGGGGACGCTTTGGTAGCTCCTCATCTGTCGCATCTGTTGATTAAGCTTTCCTCTGCACAGCTCTGCCATTTGGCCGTTCCGCTCTGCTTTCCACTGGGTTCCCACTTTTGTCATCATTAATCAACTGCCGACAAGGCGAATCGACAAAGCCAAAGGAATGTGAGCAAATTGTTCAGCATCTACAAGTTCCAAAAGGGGGATCGGGGGGCTTGGGGGAATTCGAATATAGAAATGACTGCTGTTCATCACTCGGATCTCTCTATTTTCTATTTCCAGCTGCTTCTCCAGCTGAATTACAAATAACAAAGAGTCAACACATTGACACTTGATTTTGCACTGCACTGCACAGCTGAGTCTGATTAAAATCCACACACATTTTACACCTGGCAGACCACATAGCACCGCACCGCACCCCGTTTTCCATTTCCCATTTCCCTTTGAACTTGAAACTTGAAACCGAGCCGGAAACGGAAACGGAAACAGAAAACTTGACAGGCCAGACTGCCTGGGGACAAGTTATCCGAAGATAACGCCTCCGTAAGCTGCCATAAGCCATTCCAAATCAAATGCTTCGAGTGAAACAACAATTACATAGACTTAATAACTTGATAGCTCCAACGATAAGCATAGCTGCAAAAAAAGAACACTGAACGAAAATTTGCCAATGGAAATTAAATAAAATAATTAACGAAACTAAAGGTGTTTGAATCAAATTTAAAAAAAATGTTTAATGCTTTTTCATTTAGTAAAATGTAAAAGGTTAAAATTGAAATTAGAAAAGAGAACTATTATTAATTGAACTAAAATAAAATATTTGTATAATAAAAGAACGATGATTATTAAAATAATGGACAAATTGTAATTGGAATCTAAGCTTCATTAGACTGAAATAAAATGTTTTTTTAATAAAAGAAAATTCCTTATCGAAGTAGTCCACAAATTGTAAACCATTTATGTATAGAAAAATTAACTGAAATCTATGAAATTTGGAAAAATATTTTGGTTTATTTATCACTTTCTTAAAACATATTAATATTCTGTATTTTTATTGTTTTTAAATACTTTATTGCAATTTCACAATTCAAAGAATTCAATAAGTAAATCATTATTTTATTAAACTAATATTAGAAAAGGGAACTATGATTAATACTAATAAAATAAAATATTTGTTCAATAAAGGAAAGATGCTGATCAAAATAATTGACAAATAATAAACATTTTATTAAAAAAAATATAGTGAAAAAAGGTTAGAGATATCTAACATTAGAAATATAGTATTGATGACATTCTATATTAATTTAAAATTTTTAAAATTGTGAAACTGAACAATTCAAAAACACATGAATGAAATCATTATTATATTAAATCTCGCAGTGTATTTGGAGGACCCGAGACCGAAAAGATGGAACCCAAAAGAGCCAACAAAATGCCCACCGGCCGAGTTGATGCCTGTGCGAGAGCTCATTCCCAATTACAACTTCGGCCTGGGGGCCTTTTCGGACCTTCGGTTGCACACAAATTTTATGGCCGCAAACAGTTTTCCAACGTTTCGTAAACTTTTCAATGCGCCACAAGCCGGAGCCGGAGCAGGAGCCGGAGCAGTGCCGGGCCGGGCAGAAGCTTTTAAGGATATCTACTGGATGTACAAGGGGCTTGTTGTTGGGTAAATACACTTCACTTATTACAACACTTACAGCCGTAAACGAGCGAACGGCCCAAGGCTCGATTTGACTCCACTCGAGAGCCGCATGAATATTGCAGGAGGAGGCGAGCAAACTAAATGGAAGAGCCGAAAGCCGAGAGTCTCAGGGAATTAACCCAACAGGAGCTGCAAGGACGAAATGACAACTCTTTGCGTGTGGCGATGGTTGTGGGATGCTAGTGGGATGCTAGTGGGATTCTAGTGGGTAGACAGATCAATCATACGTGTGTGCTTTTCATCTTCTCGACAGGATGGCGGAAGGAATTCATGTAATGCACATACTGTATGGTTTTTTTTTTTTAAATGTGTGTGCGCAAACTGACAGCAAACTGCCAACCTTTCCATGTGGCAGTATGCAAACGAGCTGAAAAGTATGCAATGAAAGCTTGATTAGCATATTGCGTATACGCCATGGGGCGCAGCGTGAAAAATGTGCAAATTGTGAATGCTTTAAGTGGCGGCTACAAGACCCCTTCGATGAGTGCGGACAAGTTGAAGTTGCCTTCGAAAGCAATCTCCCAGCACTCATTATTCATGGGGTCGTGAGCAGAAAAAAATCAAGAATATTACGCATACGCCACATGGGTAGTTCGGACTTTAAGCGGAACGGATGTCAAAAGCATTTGCAAACTAATTTAGAAACTATTTCGAAATGTTCTCCCCATTGCCAGACCACAAAATGTGCCACTTCAGCGCAATGAGCCAGCAGACGACTCAAGATAATCATTTACAAGAAAACAACAACAGATTCGGCAGACAAAGGCAAACAACTACACAAGCAACTACAACATATGGAAGCCATTTCCCAGGGCAGACCAAACAACAACAGAAAAAATGTATATAAATAAAAGAGAGAGAGACGGAGGGAGAGAAAAATCCCCAACTTTTTGCGTGCATGGTATGCCCTTTGTGGCCATAATTTATAGACTATCTGCCAAAATATTCCAGCTGAACCATAAAGATTCAATTTCACAAGCAATTTATATAACTGAAACCCCTTAGCACACACACACCCCCCACCCAGAACCTTCTCCTACCCTTCCCCTACCCCTTCCCTGTACCTTCTCCTACCCCTTTCCTATCCCCATTCCCTTGCCCAACAAATGAGCAACATGCTCGGACCACAGACTGTTATTTATGCCCCGAAAATCACGTGTAAGGGCTGCACCCCCTAGAAAATCTGCCATGTCCAAATTAGTTTTAAATGCAAAACTCCCCAATTGTATCTCTCTATTTGCGTTTGCCTCGTCTCGGTGTAAATTAAATTAAAATTATTATATTTTTGAAGCGCAAATACAAACACATACACTTTGCCACGTGCAAAAGTTTAATTAAATAGTATTTTATTCCTTTGCGCTGTCTACTCTCCCGCTTATGCGCATAACTCGTGCATAAGTTCCGGCAGCTCTTTTCCCACTTTTCCCCATTGTATACCCTTCCGGGGGGTATTACGGTTACACAAAGAAGGGAGTGAGGTATTGGTATTAACAGGAAGTAATTGAGGTAGTAAGGATCCCAAAAAATTCCCAAATAATTGTAGATAACTTGTTCATTATTGATTGATTAAATCGGTTTACAATATTCTCTAGCTTCTATAGTTTTATGTATGTGATAGAGTATTCCCGGCTTTGGTTCCCCAATCCTTCATTTTCTTTATAGTTTTCCCTCCCCACCACTTGCACCCATCTCATTTTCCCTGGACCGGGAGTGGAAAAAGTTTTAATTTGTTGACTTAACCGCAGTTACAGTTACAGGGGCCCCAGCCCCCAGATCGGGCATAACTTTGCCCGGCGCAACTTAACATGCATATCTCGTTGGGCTGCTGCTCCGGCTGCTCCTGCTACTCCTGCGAATCCCCTGGGATAGAGGGCGGAGTCCTGGGAAGCGGAATCCTGGCTCCACTTTCAACTTCCATTTGCAGCTCGCTTATCGTCCTGCCGCACACGCAGCTGCAACGTTTTTGCATGTTTCTGGCTTTCAGCTCGAATCGCACTCGTTCCTGAAATCCAATGGCTCCCAGTTCCCAAGCTCGCAGCTCGCAGCTCCATCTGCAAACCTCCAGCATCCCAGACCTCCAGCCCTGCTGCTTAGCCATAAATATGAAGCTTAAAATGGCTTTCGACTGGCGGCTTTCGGCTTGCGGTTTACGTGGCGTATGATTGATGCCTCTTTGGCGATGCTCTCTCTGCCTTCTTCTCTGCCCGCTTTCGCTGTTGGTTGTTTGTTGGTTTTTGCTGATGGTGCTGATGTTGGTGTTGTCTCATGGTTGTCAGGTTGTTGGGCCATTAGCCAGCGATAAGTGCGAAAGCAAGCAGAACTGGGAAAATGGAGATAAACTTATGTGACGAGCTCTAATTTTTTTAATTGAAGAGCTATTAATTTATTTGTTGATTATTGTTTAATTATACAAATATTTCTTATGGTTTTATTTATGGATTTCCGTACCTAAGTAGTATTATTTTTCATTAAATATTATTTAAATTGTTAAATAAGCTCCAGATGATCAAGCATCAACCAACATCTCAACATCACTCCATTGATCTAAATACATTTTACTTTTAATCACTCACACCAACTTATTTAAAATTCAAACAACTGACATACTAACACGCACTTTAAATATTACAAAGGCTCTTCACAAATTAACAAACTTTAATTACTCCAAAACATACATAATATATATTTATTGCGCATACGCCATGTCAGCCCGTAACATTCGACTTTCAATCAGTAAAAATGGGAAATAAATCCAAAATGCAGCTATCAGAGCATATGCATTAAGCATAATTATTAAATATGCATATACTTAATTTGTATATATATATATTTATTCTTTATTTCGATTGGCATCATATTTATCACGCCTCTCTGCCGGCGAGTCTATTAATTATGCAGTGCACTTTCCGAATTAAATGTTAATTAATTATGTACCATTGACAGTCATCAATTGTTGGCTCAGCTGTGGCAATTTTAGCCCTGATAGAAAATGGTAGAGGAGACCCACCCCCCCCCTCCCCCTCCCGCGCACTTGCAAAATGCCAACAATTTTCACGCTCTAATCAATCTTCGTGCTCTTGGCCAAAAAAGCATTTGCCAAGAGTCACTCACTCGTCACTTATGCTAAATTAACAAAAAGCGGAATGCAGCCGTGGGGATGAGGAAAGGATTGGGCTAAAAGGATTGGGTGGCCCCGCAATGTAAGTCACAGAACCAACAAAATCAACAAAACTTGGTGCCTGGCTTGGGGGTTCCCCCCTCGTCTCTCCTCTCTCCCCACTCCTCAAATTTATTTGAACTTTTCGCTTCAGTTTTTCGCTGCTGCGCTACTTAGCCAAGTCGGAAATTTTGAATTGGATTGGCTTCGCTGCTGTGGCAGTGCAATCAACAGAGGGAATCCCTCTGGGCCATGTTAGATATTCATTTTTGTATTTAATACCCAAGATAGTTTATTACCCAGAGTAACAAATGGGACCACACTCGGAAAAATTGGGACCCTATGAGAAATCATAAGTTGGTAATCATGGAAACTTTTTCAAACAAAATTTAAGAAAACGATCAGTAATAATATTCATTGATTTTTTTTAGTAATCTCTGATTTTAGATATTATTTCAATATCAGTTCATAGTTATAGCTTATTTTAAGAGATTAGTAAACTTAAGAAAAAGTTTGGAAAATGCTCTTAACATTTTAATTTAAGCCAACTACAAATTAAAGATTTAAATAATAAATGTAACATAATCCTAGTATTCAATAAAATGGTATTTTATTTCATACCCATAATGAAAACTATTAAAATTAATTGTACATATATTTAAGACAACTATCAGTAATGAAGTTCTTTGAATATTTTAGTAATCTATTTGTTTTAGTTATTATTTCAATTTTAATTCATAGTTATAGCTTATTTTAGGAGAACAATAAACTCTAATTTTGATAACAGTTTTAAACCAACTACAAATAAAGATTTAAATTATATATTCAATCAAATAAAAGTTTTCTTTAGAAATACATCCCTAAAAGTCATTATTTTCACATTATTCGATTTTAAATGTACTCTATCACCGGAATTAAAAGTATATCTAAAATACTTATCGAAGTACTGGAACTGGCAGTAATATTTGTTGTTCCAGCTCAAACGGCCAAATGTCAATTCAATTGAAAGAAATTGACATCGCAAATGCCATTTGGTGCAGTCAATGTTTGTTTGAGGCTTTGATGGCCGCTTGTCAAAGAATTTCCCATTTTATTTAGTTTTATTTTTCCTATTTTTTGTTTGGATGCAGGTCCCTTAAAAGCGATAAAAAGTCATTTGAAGTTTGGGCTGCTGTCGAAACTGTTGCCACATTCATTAGACGACATCATTGTTGGCTGCTTCACAACAATGTTGCAGCAAATGAATGAATGAATGACTGAATGAGTGAGTGGAGGAAGGGAAAGGGGAAGGTGGTGGTGAAGAGGGGAGGTTGAATGCTGGCAATGGGTAGAAAATACAGTACTACTAGAAGTGAATGCACAGCGACGACAATGTTTTCAATTCGTTACAAAACGTGCACTTGCCATGCTGCTAGCTCCACTTCCATCAGCATCAACAACGGTTCTCCAACATCGCATCGGGAATTCCCCGAGCGTGGCTCCTCGATTCTGCCACTCCAGATCCTAATTCCGCTCCTGATTCTGTCCCACCCTGGCAGTCACGTGCTCCATTTGCAGCAACGCCATTCAAACCGGCTAATCAGTCAAATTCCTGCAGACGAGTTTCCATTTTCCAAATCCATCGTTTCGGGTTCACACGTCAGTCGTTTGTACCATAAATAATTCAAGCAAAACGTTTTTTTATTAAAAAAAAAAAATATAATATTAAATTGCTGAATTACACTACAAGTAATTATAATATTTGGTTCTTAATATAACGAATTTAAGATCAAAAATTTTAAATGATAATGAAATTAACAGTATATTTTTTTGAATATTGAAAAGCATTTGCATATGCAAAATAAATATATCCATAAATTAAATTTGACATATTAATAAAAAAAATCCATATTATTATTAAACTTCCTTATTTCTGCTTCTTATTTAAATTTAATTTTGATTTTCTTAGAATCATTCAGAGGTATAACAAATAAAATATTTTACTATAATATAACAAGCAAAATATTTCATTATTACAGAGTTGAATATGCGAAAAATCATTTTTAAATTACAAAAAAAATATAGCTTTTTAATTTTTTAAATATTAATCCATCAAATAATTTTATTAATAATATACTAAAATTTCATAAAAAACTGGTATTTTAAATTTAGACATCTTATCAAATTTGATAGTTCCATAATTCGGAAAATTATATTAATAAATACAATCCCCTTCATCATATGCTACAAATATTGCAACAAATTGTAGGTATGGATATTAATTCCTGAATTACACACATGGCAGAACAAGTTAGCGTATAAACTGTGTATCTTCGAACTAAAATCTAAACTGCTGCAGAGCACAAATTAAAACAAGAGCATCTCCTGCGACTACCAACTGAAAGGAAGTTTTCCATTCATTTAATTGTTGGCGATGCAAATCCCCGGTAGCAAATTTATAGCGGCAGGTGTGATTACAATCGTCGTGTACAAGGAACGAGCTTTCGCTTCCATGGCATCGGATGCCATGCCATCCTGGCCATGTCCTGGCCATGTCCTGGCTGCAAATCCAGCGCCACTCCCCCAGGAGTCGCCCGGGGGCTTATTCTAGCTGGCAAGCAACATCGTTTAATGAGTTTAGTTTCGAACTGAAATTCAGTTAATATGCGGCTCATTTATGCGCTGGAGGATACTGTATCCACTGGATGCGGCACAATCGGGATACTGAATTTTGTATGCTGGAGATGGAGATACACGCTCGATACAATTTGCGCTTGGCACTTTACCCAAATGAGTGGAGAATCGCTTCTTCCATGACAGAAGCTACAATGGAATCTCTCTACCCGTCTCTTTCACCCACTCTATACCCATCTCTCTCTTTCTCTCTGTCTGTTTCCATCTCTGCAGGCACATGAGGAGCTTATCTTTTATTACCATGTTTTCATTAGGTTGCTCTGCTTGTTAATATACTCTTTCATGAGGCATTTTTAGGCCCCAATTAAGATAATCAATTTGGCCATTTAGGTAATCGCATAAATTCCAAAACGAAAAGTAATCGCTAAATAAAAAATAAGTTTTTGTGAGTCATCAAATGGGTGTTTAGAAAATATTTTATCTTTATTTCTTAAAGTTGTGTGACAAATAATTTAGCATCGGATTTTTGTATTGCCTTTAAAATTGTAATCAGTTATTAAAATGTTTATTAAAATTAGAAGCACCTCATTTTAAAATTGATTAATGCCATATTTAAGGACTTAAGTTTTACAAAAAAATATCAAATAATGTAGGAATAATATTTTAAAAATTTGTCTATTAAATAACACAATTATATACCTTTTTCATATTGCAGATATAATTATAGATAAATGCCTTATTTAATGATTTTAATTTTACAAAAAATATAAAATAATGTAGAAGCAGTTAATAAAAAACGTAATAAAATACTCTGATATTTTAGACATTTTTTTAACAACTATTAATTTTAATAAAATATAAAATTATACACCTTTTTAGGTAGTGCAGATAATACAATATAAATGAATAATTTGTGTGAGGATATTACATTCTCAAATTTGTATACCTCCTCAAATTGTTTAGAATATCCCAATTTGCTAAGGGTAGTTGCATTTTCGATGGCAAGTTAGATTTATTTCCCATGTTGTTGTGCTGAGTTAAGCTGTATCTACATGCGGTGTTCTGCGAGTGCCAGTGAAATAATGCAGATACAGGCGGGCAAGTTCCAGGGACAATACTCCGGATGGCACCGGCTGCACAACTAATGAAACCGAGTTATGGGACGCCCACGCACGCACACAGCTGCAGCGCACATACCCATACAAATACACCCCTACCTATACCTAGCAGCCGCACAGATACCAAACCAACATAAAACCACGTAGGAGCGCACTAACTTGGCTCTAATTATGCCAATCAACATGCTCGCCTTGGCTACCGAAAGCTTCGCTTCAGCTCAATGCCTCAATAAAAGACGCCATCAATGTGCAAATTAGTCGTCTGATGGCTAATCAAGCTCAAGCAGGGGCGGGGACACGCCCCCTTGTGCGCAGCACATAATCTGATTAATAAAGCGATTTGTGCTCAGTGATTAGCAATACTTTCCATAATTAGTAGCCATTAAGTCAGACATCCAGCCAAGTTGAATCTGGAAAGTTAATCAAATAGCCAAGGAACCGGCGATTGCCAAATAAAAGTTCCGCTTACTGAGAAATCCCTGTCCCGGATTCGATTTAACTTGTCATCGTGGTCAACTAAAGATTGGGAACATCTTTTGCAGAGATTCAATATTATTGAATATTATATAGAATTATTATTTGGTACTTGTGGTGGTCAACGAAAATAAATCCGGAAAAGATACAAAAATAAAGTTGAATACTTTAACTAAAAAATGCAAATACTAATTTTGTGGCCAGTGTACAATATTTAATTGCAAATAAATAAATTTATTTTTAAATTGTTTTTTATTCCGTGTTAAGAATAAAATTTATATTTGAAAATTTATCAATTATAATTGTAATAATTGTTTCCTTCCCAAAAATACTATTATTTCTTTTTATTTCATCTTAAAAATAAATATAAAAGCACAAGCAAATAATTAAAAATATACCAACACTATTTAAAAAAGGATATGTTTAATTAATTTATTTATTTTAATTGAAAATATAAAAATTGATACTAATTGATCTCTTCCCTTGACTACTGCCTATTATTAATTTTTTTTAAGCCTGGAAAATAATTAAATAATCTTGTAGCAAGTGTCATAATAATTTTAATAACATGCAACTAATAAAACAAAATAACTAGACCAATAAATACAAGTGTTTATTCTATTAATGAGACACCTATTTTCCTACAAAAAGATAGTAATGTTTGAATCTTTGTACATATTTTGAAAAACTTTCAAGTATCTTATAAATATTCCAAATCGACGTTCAAGAAGTTGAACTTTTTAAAGTAGACAGGTTAACCAAAAAAAAAAAAAAAACCTTACCCCGAATTCCGAACTCATATTCAAAGTTTTCGGAGGCGGAAGTGGGTTTTGGGCTTGGGTTTCCGAGTTTTCTCGCGTTTTCTCGCTTTTGGCCACAACTTAGAGGCAAAGGCGGCTTCGGCCATTGGCAGCTCCGCTGAGAGTTGTTGGCCTGTTTAATTTAAACTTGCAACGCAACTAACGACAGTTTTTTAATTAAAATACCAAAGACAAAAAGCGTAAAAAACAAAAATGTAAAACAATGGCGCCAGCGCCAAAGCTGCTGCTGAATCTGAAGCTGCGTTCTGAGACAGCGAAAAAGTTGCCAAGAAGTTTCAGAACTTAAGCACCTGAAATGTGTTGGGGAAGGTGCGGGCTAAAGGGGGGAGCCATGGGGGGATGGGATCTCCTAGGTGGTAAATAGGAAAAGGAAAAGGACCAGCCAGTTCCAGAGACAAGCGTGTTAAAATATTATGAAGCACTTAGGTGCGCTACAAAACCGGTACAGTTGTGCTGACTCAGCTACAGCTCCAGGTTCAGATCCCTATTTCTATTTAAACACTTAGAGAAAAATAACCAACAAGTAATCTATTTTTAATTAATAAAAAAGAGATATAAAAAATATATAAAATAGAATCATTGGTTTTTAGAAATTACTATTAATCTTTTAATAAAGTAATTTAACTTGTACCTTAACAAATTTTATTTCTATATTTTTCGTATATATTTTAAACCAGATAGTTTTAGTGTAAGTCAGAAATGATTGATAGAAGTAAATATTTTTGTAAGTGCATCCGGAAACTTCCCCTACAGAAAGTGTAATTCATGGCAATTCAGAATTAATTCATTAGTTTCAGAAATAATCATCAAAAATTCTAATACAATAATTGAACTTAAACCTCAATAAATTTGATTCCTAACATATATATATATGTTCAACCAGATATTTTTACAGTAAATCAGATAGTAAATTTAATAGAAGTAAGGGCAGCTAAGTAGATATTTTTGTAAGTGCATCCGGAAACTTCCCTTACAGAAAGTGTAACTTTAGTTTATTCATGACAATTCAGAATTAATTCATTGATTTCAGAAATGATCATTAAACATTTTAACAAAATAATTATACTTAAACCTCAATAAATTTTGTTCATACATTTGTTGATTATTTTTTCACTTAAACCTTATTAATTATTTTTACAGTAAGCCAGATAGTATATTTATTAGAAGCAAGGCCAGCTTTTTACATATTTTTCCAAGTGCATCCCGGAACTTGCCCCTACAGAAAGTGTAACTTTAGTTTATTCATGGCAAACTAAACGAGCGCAAATGAAATTGAGCTGTTTGCCCAGGGAACACAGTGCAAAATACAACGGAAAACAAAGCAAACGAAAATCAATGGCACAACTTAAACCCGTTCAATTGGCAAGGTCACGTAGCTACTTGGTTCTGCAGAATCGCTGGCAATCGTAGATGGAAATGGGATCGGCTGTTGACTGGGCGGGCTGGGTGGTGGAGATACAGATACTAGAGAGTGGAAAGAATGGTGGAAGTGTGGGGAATACTGGGCCGCCCTTTCTGGCCCTAGCCCTGGCCCTGTTCCTGGCCAATTTGAATGCCCCAAACTTGTTTGCATGGCGGATGGTGGGGGAGGAGAAGTAGGCGGCGAAGGCGGCCACTCAATGAATATTTAAACAGGACTCGGGAACTAAAGGACCCGTAGCCGGATGAGGATAACAATGATGATGATGATGAGGTTTCTCCAGCCTGCCTGCACTGCAACGATAATGAAAGCAATTAGTTTTGCACAAAAAATGTACTCGACTACAATTTCGCCATCGCCATCGCCATCGACCACTTGAAACTGCATTGGCCCATTTGGAATGGCTCTTGTGCTCCTGTTGCGAAAGGAACCGAGGATCCGACTTTTAATTGAACACAAATTCCAAGGCCCGGGCATGGCTGAGGAATTTTTGTACTTAATTACCTTCGTCGCTGAGGCTTTTGGCAGACAATGTTGATTGTTTCCAGGGCCAAAGTTTCTTACCGAAGTATGAGCAAGATTGAGTGCAAAAGTGCTCCAAGATTTCTGCGCAAAATTTTCGCCAGGTTATAAAGTGTTAATGGAGGAGCCATGAGGAGAAAGCAGTCAATATTTTGGTTATGCCCTCGGGGAAATATTTGTGATTAGATAAAGTTTTCTAAAATACTGCAAGTTGAACTATTTATGGAACTATTGTTATTGAAATTCTTAGCTATAATTTCCAAAATACTAGGAAATACATAAAATAATAATTAAATGAATTTATATAAATTTTCCTTGAATA
Source organism: Drosophila setifemur (assembly GCA_021224005.1). Taxonomy (NCBI): domain Eukaryota; kingdom Metazoa; phylum Arthropoda; class Insecta; order Diptera; family Drosophilidae; genus Drosophila; species Drosophila setifemur. The sequence continues at coordinate 11,203,314 of JAJJHY010008789.1, forward strand.
CTGCAAGTAAGAAAACTTTTATAAATATTTTTAATCTTGAAATTCTTAGTTAAAATTTATAATATACCAAAAAATACATAAAATAATAATTAAATTAAATTATACAAGTTTCCTAAAATACTACAAGTACAATTTTTGCTATAACTATTATTATTGAAACTGTTGTTTTTATTTTTGTTTAATACCAGGAACTACCTTAAATAAAAATTATCACTATTTTTGGAACTATTGTTATTGAAATTCTACTATTTTCAATATCCAAAAAGTGAAATATATATATGAAATAATTGTATGCATTTTGAGTCTTAGGTATAAATAAAATAGGTTTGAATTAAAATCTAAGTCCATATTTCTTTAAAGAAATGCTTTGAAATGCGTTAAAAATAATATTTATATTAAATAATTGTTTATATTTTAAATATTTAGAATACATAGCATAATTTAGGATTAAATACTAAACCCTTTTTCTCAAAGAGATGCATTTAAAATTGTCCAATCCCTGTGAAAATCTGTTGATGAGCATCAGCTGCTAGGGACTTGTCCTTGCAGCACCCACATGTGCAACGTTCGCACTCTTGCCGACAGGATATACCCCTGCATCCTTCGGCTCTCCACCATCTCCAACCCAAAATGGAGGACATGCCATTCCTCTCAGTGTGTATTTGCCCAAATGACAAATTGCACAAACGTTGTCGGATTTGTTGTCGTCTTTCAAGGAGAAGAAAGCCAGGACCCAGGACCCAAGAGCCAAGAGCCAAAAGCCGAAAGCCATTCCATTCCCGTTCGAAGAACCAGAGCCGGGAGCGGAAGTCAACTTGAATGCGCTGCAAAATGCTGTTAAATTATTTTAAATCGTTGCAGCCACCACCTCGACTCCATCACAATAGGCACTGCACTACTTGAGTGCTGGCAATTATGTTGAAAAGTGGAAAGTGCTGGGAAAGCGCGGACAATGCCGGGGAAATTACTTTTCGGCAGTTCGGCTGCAGTTGCGAAAATAAATTAACAAAAAGTATTCCCTTTTTAGGTCTGGCCATAAATAAAAAAGTCATTTCCCCGCACGATTGGCATGACATGTCATGTCAATCTTGGCCGCCAGAATTCCAGAGCAACGCGTCGGGTCTCGTAAATAAAGGATGATTTCCATTTTGACCCCTTCCTGTCCTGGCCAGAAATCGGGAGTTGAGGGTTGGGTGTGGTTGGGCAGCTGTTTTATGCGGTCTTATGTGCAATGTTGGAGCTCCTCCTCATTCTCTTTTTTTTTATCGACAAATCCGTATGCACTCGCACCGCACTTAAATCCATGAAGCCCCAATATCCAAATTCCCCCATAAACCACCCCAGCAATTTATATATTGATGTTGGATACATTGTTGTGCTTTTTATGTGCTCCCTTCAGTTTATTGCATTTTTGTGGGGATTGGTAGAGAAACACAAACAAAAAAAATATTCGAACCACATTGCGTATACGTAATTAGTCAAATTTAGCCAATCTGCAGTCTAATCAAAGCAGTTTATGTTGCCATGGCAATGCGAAATTGATTTCAAATCCTTCTATTAACCTGGACATTGAAAGGAATTTAAATTGACCGAGTTCAAAGGTTAATGAGTGGAGAGTGGTGAGAGTGGCCTCAGTGGTATCAATTACTCTGCCTGATCCCTGAATACTCGCATATCCTACACAAATCATTGAAAAGCCACACACTCGAACACACAAATAATAAGTAATTTAAATTATGCCAGCAATCGAATGAGATATGTTCAGGTTCCACTTAAATGGGGGAGTCTTCTCTCTGAATGCAAATGAGCGGAGGAATTAGCATAAAAAGACCAATTGAGAATCGCTTCAGGTTCGGGCTGGATAATTTAATACCTCAGATGTAATTGCTACATTGCAATGATTAAATGGTAATGCCGGATACATATATCCGTGCAATATAAGTACGTATATACTGTAGCGTTATGCAAATGAAATTGCTTTAACACGTCGTTAAAATGTGCGTTTTATATTTCGTTTTTATATACTCGTATATCTATTTTCTCACATTAAGGCGATTAACACATGTCCCCTGGCTTTTTTTTAATATTCTTTGCGGTCGTAACACGATTTATTTTAATAGAAACAATTTAATTGATTTATAGAAACTCGATTCTTTGTGTCCTAAACATAATATAAATTATCGGTTGACCACAAAAAAAAGGTTGGACAAAGTTAATTATTAAATAGAAGGCTTCGTTGAAAAATTAAAACAGGAAATCCCAAAAAAAAACAACAAAAATCATAATTAAAGCCACAAAACTGGAAACGTAAAGCAACATTTTCTGGACTATTAATTTGCGTTTGAAAAAGTTTAATCCCGTTTCATAAATTATAAAGTTATGTTAACTTTTTGTTTCCCACTTTTACACAGCAGGCAATTTGCATATAGTTCTGCACAGATCTATAAAACTCTCAGTTCGCATCACTCAAAATGGTTCTACACACATTTTGCCACAGTTTTTATTTAGTGTTGAATGCTGGGGAGATAATTAAATGCCTCGGGTCATTGTCCACTCCTAAAAGTGCCTGCAATGCCGTCAAACTGCATCCACTTCACGGTCGAGTGACTGAAACGCTTAAACGGATTGTCACGGCGTGGAAGACACGCTTACCCACACATCCGCACGCTTGGACAACTTAACACACACACTTGGCCACTTGGCCACTCACACACACACACATGAAGCCACAATAGAGTGGACCTTGGTTTAAATAGAAAATAAAATGGAATTTACGTGGTATACATCTCCAACAAAAATCAGATATTGCATGCTTTACTTTAGCTTCTTTAAGCAAGTTTAAAATTTCCGATATATAATTGTTTAATATTACAAAATGTCTTTAGAGTTTTTAACATTGTTGGTGCTAAATTTTATACTGACATATATTAAATCACCCATTACCAATAGCCCCTTATATAAAATATATAAAAACATGGCAATGCAATTAGCTAGGACTCCCTTATAAATTATTTTGTGTTAAAGAATATTAATACAAATTGTTGGCCTTTAAAAAAGTGGCTATAAAAAAGTTTCCTAAAGTTATTAAAATTGTGGGAAGGTAATTTTAAACATACATATATTAAATCTTACAAAATGCCTCTATTTTAATATATTTAATTTGGTAATTAACTTCGCTAGGATACCGGAATAACTTATTTTGTTTAAAAAAATATAAATTAAATTTTGTTGGCCCTTAAAAATGTTGCACTTGAATTTATGTAACTTTAATGCATTGTTAGCTAGATTTAATATTATTAAATCAAATCAAGAACGGCATAATTTATAATTCTTCATAAAACTTTGCAACAATGTAAGCTTAATAACTTTATTTGGATAGTAAAAATACATTTACCAATTTTATCTTAAACAATAAGATAAATATAAAATGATTAGCAAGGTCTGCTCTAACTTTAAAATGCATTTCCGCTGAATTAAATTTTATTTAATGGTATGTTAGAAATAATATTAATGCTAACTTTCCGTCGAGTTCCACTTTAGTGCTTCCAAATAAGCGCCTTAACGTATGCAGCAGATTTTAGCCGGATGTCGCTGCATTTATCGTTGTCATTGTTGTTGTTGTTGTTGTCCGTGTTGTTGTTCGTGTTGTTGTTATGGTTGTTGTTCAGGAACAACTGGCTTGCCGGAGTTTGTAGTTGTTGATGATGCCCCGTCTGAAGTTGTTGTTAGTGTGTGGCTCCTTGTGACTAACTTCCTACGGTCAGTAACGCTGCCATTGGCAACAGTTTCAATGCATTGCCATAGATTATTGCATAATTTGCAGGCAGGACAACGAGGACAAGGCAGGATATGGAGTCGCTGGAAGGCGCTGGAAGGGGATTCGCACGAAATGAACATCATTTGCAAGTGCAGATTGGACCGGGGGTCAGATGGATCCAAACCAGCCAGCTGGATGTTAGCCGGGGGCCCGTCACCCGTTGCCCGTTGGCTGTTGCCCGTTTGAGATCCTCCGCCGAGCAGGCAGCTAATCTTGGCCAAACAACGATGATAAATCGCCCCGGCCAGCGAGCCATGTAACTACTCCCCAAAGGGGCGGCACAGAATGCCCCTCATTAAATTTAATTTGCAGCCGCCTTTTAATTAAAAGCGAACAAAGCATCATTAAAATATAGTTTGCGCCTGCTAATTTTTAGCATGTGATTTACATAGTTCAATTAAAATTAAGTTACGAAACGGGTGCACATTTCCCCCGAAATGCGAAATGCGAAATGCGAGGGGCGGAGCTTCTGGGGCGGGCTTAAAGCCGGCAATCCGCTTTGACGTCCAGGACGAGGACGCTACTTGGTTATGCAAATTATGAATGGATTGCGGACAGGGAGTGCGCAATGGGTTTTGTTTGTTGAAGCGGCAAAAATAAATAGCGCAAAAAAAGAGGGGAAATGACAACTGACAATGGCAAAGATGATGGCCTGGCCTGGCCCAAAAAAATAGGAGGTGGATAACACCAGGAGAAATGGGAGTCATAGATGGTTAAATAATTAAAGGTGCCTTCTTAAAGTTTTCCCAAAAACAATACTCACGAAATGTTATTTTAAAAATATATTTCCTAGAAAATTGATTCAACATGGGTACAAATTGGTAAAATACCATTACGAAAAAATATTATTTATGTAAGAAAAATCACATTTTAAAGAGATTTTCAACTTATATATTATACAATTTATTCCATAAAATTACAAAATTATTTATTTGATTTTTCATAATATAAAACCCTTTTTTTTTGTTAAATAACAATGGATTACCGAATATTTAATCTGAAACAATCAAAAATTGCAGTTATTTACTTTCTTAATATTAATCCTATAAATTCTTAAAAATTGTTTATTTGTTATTTCAATAATCAAAAAATATTGTTACTTACTTTCTATTTTTTTAAATCGAATTTTCTAGTGTATCTTTACAAACGCTTCGCACGGCATTTGAGAAAAGTTTAACTATCCCGGCTTGAAGCTCTCACAAAAGGATTTTTCGGTGTGAATAGAATAAAATTGCGTAAGAAAAAATCTGAGAATAAGATTTCAGGTAACATTATATATTGTGAGTTCCATTTTAGCCAACCCCCCTCCCAATTGTTACGTAAAACTACACCTGGAAATCTTGAATTAAAGTTTCACATTCCTGGTCGAAACTTTAGGTCGAAAGATAATCAGAATTTTATTTTATTCCTTTGCTTGTTGTCCTGTCCGACAACAAATAGCCAATGTAATCGCCAATCTCCATCTCCATTGTCCGGCCGGCAATTTGACAAGCTGAAACGCATCTGGGAGAAGGAAAAGTACTTCAATTCAAGGAGCAGGACCGACCAGAAGCATGAGCAGGAGCAGGATCACACGGCACACGGTAATGGCTTGGGCCTATCTGAGGGCCAATCTGCAAACGCCCCAACGCACCCAATTTTCCCCGCCCATATTTCCCTTATAAAGTGTCGAGCACGCACACATTGGCGACACAATTTACACTACATTGACGAGCAACAAAAAAATAAGGGGAAAAAAAAGGAAAAAAGGAAGAAACAGGATGGGAAAACAAGTCGGTGGGAAAATGTAACAACGAGCTACGCACTCAATTACTTTTATTGTCTTACACACGCTCGGCAAATTTGGCCAACATTAGCCGAGGGGCGGTTGAATGGTTGGGCAAATGGGCGTGGCTGGAGCCGGAGCCGGAGCCGGAGCCTGGTGATGCCAATCAATCTGTGAAATGCTTTCAGCCGAAACTTTAGAGAGAGAATGCGCTTTAATGGGTTTCCTCGGTTCGCAGTTGGTCCATTCAATTCAACAAATTTCATTACATCAACAGCAAAAAGCAGCAATAGCCGAAATAGCCGAAATAAGGAGCAACTTTTCCGGAAAGTACAAAAGCAAAACAAAAATCCATCGCACACACAGAGAAAACTTTTCAGCAAGGCACATAATTCACGTTGAAGTTGAATTCGAGGGACCGCATGGCGTATGAGTGTTATCAACGTTATTTGACTATTTGCTGCTAATGCATGTCAGCGAATCGAGGAAAATATATTTAAACATATATGGGAGGGAGTAAGAGGGGGGATGTGGGAAGGAATCTGAGTTGCCGCAGCTGCAGGTGAAGTGAAAGTTGACAACGCGGCGTCAGCAGAAAATTTCGCTTTGGCCTCACGTAACTAACATGCGACGAACATGACGCCATGTTTTTGTATCTACTAGTTGTTGTTGTCGTTGTTGTTGTTGTTGTTGCCACTAAAAGCAAATGCCTGGCAAAATGCAAAGCGACCACACTCACACTCGCACTCACCCCACACACAGATACACGCGACTACATTTCCATCCCACACACACAGATACATTTGCTCGTATGTATAAATAAAATATTGAGCTACATAAATTTAAATTTTGCGCGTTTTACTCTCCTAGATTTTTGCTCTCCGTCCGGAAAAGTTAGTCAGCAAAAATTGGTAGGGAAAGTAAAACGTGGAAAATGGAAAATGGGTGTGCAAAAGGGAAAGAGAGAGTGGAAATGCAGTTGGTCCGGTAACAGCTGCCACATATTTCTTTTTTTTTTGTTGTTCCACAGATTTCCTCAGACAATTTCCGACTCAAAATTTGCTATCCGAAAAAATATTATCGAACTATTGAGGCGAAAAACAGGCAAAACATGCACTCAGAAAAATCATAAAAATAAAAAGTAGTATATATTATATGCTTTCTTCCTAGTAACAAACAACTAAACTAAAATCTAGAATAATTTTTTCGACCACCGATTTTAGTTCCTAAACTTAAAGATAACTTTTTCGGGCTAAATTTGAACGAAATTAATTAAGGCTATGCCTCGACTCCCATGTCCAGAATAATTGGCGAGGTAGAGTTGGCCGGATGAAGATAGGGAAGGGGTGTAGAGGGGATGTAGGTGGTTGGCCTGCTAATTGCGAAATTAATGATCGGACTGCGTGAATTCAAACAATGGCCGCAAAGCCAACAGCAATCGAGTCGCTGAATTGGCAGCCACAATGGGAATCGCGGAGCAGTTGAAAAGTTTTAGTTAAGACAGGAAAAGTTGTAAATGGCAATTAGCCGGAGGGCAAAGTTGATATGTCTTGGGATACGTGTGCCGGGGGCTGACCCCCAGGGTTCAGCGAGAGTTGCCCCTTTAATATTTATAGAGCGAAATAGAGAGACTTCCCACGGAAGTCACGAGGCAGCCACACTTAATGCACCAATTTGCTGGATTAGTTATTAACCAAAAATAAGAAGGGGGCAATCCAATGGTAAGAGCTCTAATTAACGGAAATTCAATGGCTGGTAAATAACGAATTTGTTAACATTAAAACAACAATGCGGGATGGCCGAGAAACTGCTCGAGAGCAAAGTAATTGTGAAAGCATCTCCTCCTGCTCCTTGGGCCAAATCCTTACGGCGAAAATTGTTGGCAGGGGCACGGGCACATACAGAAAGTGATTACAAATGAAGAGTGGCGATGGCAGTGAGGAAAATGGGTGCACAGCAACAAAAAGCAGTACTCTACAAATTAGTGATGAAAATCTAGGAAGTACACAACATTAATCATCAACATTTTCCACACAAATTAATACCACCTGATGATTATTTTTGAATTCATCAAATGCTTCGTTAAAATTTTCTTGTAAACAATTCATTATATTTTATATTTGATTGAAAATAAATATATGTTTCTTATTGTTTATAACACTTCAACAAATGGGTGTTGTTTTTTGGTAGTTTGATTATGAAAATGTATTTAAATTAATTCCATTTTATAATAAGTTGTGAAAGCTAAACAATATTGCATTAATAATGAATTCTTACGATAATTTGTTCCTGCATTTTGCATTTTAAATTGAATGTTTCATAAATTGGATTAATATTAGAGTCTAGAGAAAGGTATATAATATAGCATTTATAATGAATTTGAACGATAGTTTCTTTTCTATGTATATACCATATATAACATAAACTGAATTAATATAAGAGTTTAGTGAAATAAAAATAAAAAATGATAATTTGTCTCCTGTATTTTGATGTTTTTTTTTTTTTTAATTTAATTACCCATAAAATGGTTTAATATTAGAGTCCAGTTAAACTTATATAATATAACATGATGATTTTTTCCTGTACATTGTTTTAGATTTTTAAATTTCAGTTATCATAAATTGTAGTTATAATAGAGTTTAGTAAAATCTCTACATTCATAATATGTACAATTAAGCGATTATTTTTTTTCCTGTATGGAAAAGAACAAGGACCGCTTGGAGGGGATAGAGAGTGCGGGGGGAATATCCATTCTGTAGAATGCGTTAGGGGAAGTCCGCCCTATGCCATGGGCACTAATTACGCCCGGCGAACAAATGGCAGCGGCAATGGCAACTGTGGCGACAACGGAAGCTGCAGCTGGCGCAGACTTGACTTGGTTAACAAAGCGCAAGCAAAAATAATAGCACCATGGCAACTACAACAACGACAACTACAACAAAGAAATTTGCTGGGGCTGCGGAAAAAGAAACAACATAAAAAAAATAAACAAGAATCTCAAATCCAACTTTAAAAATAAATACAGAAACAAAACATGATTTAAGAATCTTGCCCTGATGCTGATGCTGCTGCTGCTGCTGCTTCTGTCCTTGCTCCTTCGTTCTTTGCCAATTTCTGCGCTGCTCTATAAGCCGGAAACCATAAAAAAGCAATTCGTTATTAAAACTGCATAACAGAATGGCAAAATATCCAATGCGAGTAAAGCAGGCGAAAAGTTTACCTCCGCAACGAATTCTTAATGCACTTGCATTTTTTAATAGTGCACCTTCGGAGGCAACAAGGCGGATGAGTGATTTTTATTAGATGATTAGATTTAAAGACTTCTAAATCCGGATTTCACAGGGGGATATTTAATATCACTATAATAATATAATAGTAAATAAAACCAATATAATCTTTATATATTTTGTGTTAAAAATTCCAAGCACCTAACCCACAAATAACTGAATAAATAGGAAAATTTCTATCCTTTAGCTTTACAAGCGATTTGTGTTGCCCCAGTGCAGAAGTTGAGGGAAAACGATGGCAAAATATATATAAAAGCGGCTGGAGGAGCCGTACAATGCATATTGATAATGCACATAACAGCCATAAGTAACTGGCATCCTGGCAGACAAACGTGACCCAGGAAAAAGCAGGGAAAGCCGAAGAAGCACAAGGAAATGAAGTGGTAGTGATGAGCGAGGGCCAGGACGAAAGCCAGAACGAGGACGAGGGCGAGGACGGGATGCAGGGCGAGGCAAGCAAATGACATGCAAATAAATGAGAACAAAGGGATAAACGAATGGCCGGGCCAGTTGAAGTTGGCACTGCATTTGCTATTTGCCATCGCCATCGCCATTGCCATCGCATTCGCATGGCAAACGAGCCGCATAATTTTTGCCGACTGCACTTTGCGGCCAAGGCGCCGGATACGGCCGTCCTGCCGTCCTGCCCTCCAGTTTCTCCACCTCCTTCTCTCCTCTACTCCATCCATCCGGCCCTCTGATGGTTCCTGCTTTAATGAAGTATAACGCGACCAAATGAATGGCGAATTAAACGGACGTCGCCTTGCCCTCCACAGGGAGAAATTAAATATCGATTATGTACTAACTAAATTGATATAGTTCAACAAAGCAGGCTGGGCAGAGATTTATGTGGCTCACAGCTAACTGGAAGTGGTATATAAAATAGAATACAAAATATTTAATATTAAAGTTAAGTTTGTATTTAAAAAATATAATATTGTGTGACTTAAAGATAACTGAGACTGGTATACAAAATAAATGCAA
>JAJJHY010008789.1:11213235-11224373 GCA_021224005.1 Drosophila setifemur
AAATTAGAAGTTACCTTTATAAAATGAGTATTTTGAAATATTTACAGAATCAATGTTGTGATGATAATAAAAAAATCAAATACATTTTATGTTCACAGTTCAGCCAAATAGTTTCTTATAACACATTAAATAATAAACAAACCTGTTCAAAAGCACATATTTTATTTTGTGAATATACAATTACTAAGCTAGAATATATTCGTGTTTATTATGGGTAAATGTAAATATTTGTATTTGGTATTATAAGTATATTCTATTACTATTTTATTTGCATATCCTTTCAACACTTGCAATACCTTTATCTCGCCCATTTATATATTTTTTGATTATTATTTGCTGTGGTTTTTGTAACTTATTGAATAATAAACTGAAGTGAACAAAATCATATATATTTTTTTGTTAAATATTTAAATACTACATTGTAAATAAGTATTGGTATTCAGTATTCTAAGTTATTCTTGAACTATTTCATTTGAATTTCCCATCAGGGTAGAACACATTTATATCCCACTACTATTTACCAATTTTGGTTAATTATTTGCAGTGTGTGCATTGAAATGTGAGGATAAATCAAGGTGGGCTGAATCTGCTGCTGCTGCTGTTGCTGCTGCTGTTGCTGTTGCTGCGGCTGCTGCTCCCGTTGTAATTTGTAAGTCGAGCGGGAAACAATATTTTTCCATCCGCCCTGGTGACCCGAGACAATAAGCATAAATAACATAAGCATGGAATATGGAATATGGAATATGGGATACGGGATTTGGGATGAGGGATATGGCATATGGAATGCGGCTGCCAGCTGTAATAGACAGCGAGTGGACTGGATGACAGGCGTAGAGCAGTCCATGGTCCTTCCGCTCTAGCTCCTGGTCCTGCTACTGATCCTGTTCCTGGCCCTGTTCCTGTTCCTGCTGCTGTTCCTGGTCCCTCTAGTGGGCCACCATCATCCCGGATAGCCGACTGCCTCTCGTTCGCACCCACGTCCTTTTGCCTGATTAATGCTTGTTTGTTTGCATGGCCGTGTATCACTAATGGAATTCACATGTTGGGACATGACTGATTATGTACACATTAGTCGACTGATTTGCAATTCCAAGTGTGTGTGTGTGTGTGTGTGTCAGTGTGTATCTATGTGTTTGACAGAGTGTGTCATGTCCTGTTCGGGCGCAACTTTTCCACCATATAGCCCAGCAAAACAATGCTCTCCTATAAGCCGTATTAGGTGCGGGCCCCTAGAGATGGTCAAAATATCTTACATAATTAATTTTTTTTAGGTATTTAATATATATATTGATTAGATTTGCATTACAATTTATTTGTTTTTTATTAAGTGCACGCAATTTTTCAATTAAAAACAGATTCGATTAATTATAAACTTTCTTCGAAATGTAAATATCAATTTGAAATCTAAATACAAATTTGTAAAGTGGTAAAATGTTGGGATATTTATAACTTATTTTTACTATTATATTCTATTCGATTCTTTCCTCTGATACTAAACATTATTTTTCGATATTTTGCTTTGCTTTAAAAAAAATATTATTCCTGTCAGTAAATCAATTCATAATTTTACTCTACTCCTTTTTTATCAAATTTTTTCAAATATTCTATCAATATTATCTGTTATTCTGATACAAATCGATACTGTTATAACAAAGGTTAACATTTCCACCGATATGTATATATATATATATGCAGATGCCCCTCGATTACATCCCTATGTGGGGTATCTGTCGACAAATGTCAGCGGACTGTATGACTCTGATACGTGTGTTGGTGGCACGTGTCCTGACGCCGTGCACCACCTGCACCCGCACCTGCACCTGCACCTCTGGCCTTGCTCTCTCCACCTCACCACGCGACCGGTGGATAGGTCCTGGCATGACTAAGCACATTATGAAGGATCCCACCCGCGCTAATTGGCACCCCGCCTTTTGTGTTCGCCGCCTTTCGCCTAAAGCAATTTTGCGTGCTCGATAATTTGCTTAAGGCGATACGAAGTTGAACGGGTTGTAGTGCAAAAGGTGTGGGCACCTGCATGCGGCATTTCCTCACCTCAAAGTGTTTTAGCCGTAAATGCAGCTCCCTTTTTAAATAGTTTATTAAACATGCAATACAACAGAAAGTGTTTAACAAAAGGGTTTTTCTTTGGAAAATTAATTTCTTCTGAAATTAAATTGTTAGAAATACAGAGAGAGGAGGAAGAAGCCACAAAATAGAATAATTTGTAACCATTTTTTAAGAGCTTTTAAAATATAAAAAAAAAGTTTTGGATTAAAAATATAAACGTACTTTATTTGTAAATACTTTTAAATGTTTTTTTCCTACTAACTAGATTTTTTAAATGTGTTTTAAGCTTGTTCTATTATTTAATAGATTTTATGTTAAAATGTTATGGACTATGAATGATAAGGTAATTATTTTTAAATAATTGTTGAAGAGTTTCCTAGTATTTTTATTTTATAAACGTGTTGTTAAAATGTTCTATTTTTTAATAGAGTTAATATTCCAAAATAAAAATGTGATAGCTTCTTCATTTCTTTTCCCAAAATCATCCTCAGACATCCTTTTAATAAAAAACACTTTTAATGGGGCCAAATAAATTTGACAGGTATATATATTTTGCAGTCACCTGGATTATTTTAACCCACATAGATAGTGATCCAGTTGCAGTTTCAGAACTGCAACTCCTAATGCAAATGGAAACGTATACAAAGCGTGACTTAAGCTTACAGCAGCGTCATTTCCAGCTTAATTGAGCGTGTAACAAGCACAGCTTTTGCTTTTAACTTACACTCACGTGCATTTTGGCACAGCCAAGGATATGCAAACAGGGATATGGGGCTATGGAGGTGAAAGGATGCACAAGGATGTGGGCCAAGCAGGACAACCGAACTGTGCCAAAACAAGGATCGGCGTGTGTGTGCGTATGTGTGTGTGTGTTTGTTTGCCGCGTTATGGTACTTGTACTAGTACTCGAGTATGTTTTGTCTATGTTTATGTTTGGCGCCACAAGTACCAACATTCGTGTCCGAACTCCTGCAGGACATCCACCACACAGGGAGAGAGAGTGTGTGGGAAAACATTCGGCTGCCGATACAGTAGCCATGCAGTACAGTGGGCACCCACCCCCCTACCGAATCCACTAATTGGCAGCCCTCAGCATACACATACTCGTACATACAGTGTAATCCCCACAGCAAAAGAGCTAAATTCTACAACAAAAGGTAATATTTTTCCCATTTTTCCCCCATTTTCCTTGCCTCCACGGGGCGGAAATCAATCAATTTCCTGCGTAGACGGTTTTTTTCCCCACTCTTTTCCAAAGCAATGTATTGAGTATTGAGTATTGAACGGTTGATCTGGCAGGTGAGGAAGAGTCAGGTGCTGAGCAGTATAAATTCTTATATAATTTAATTAAAATCGCTGTGCTCTGTAGTGTGTGTTTTCCAGGTGGAATGTGAAAATGTCGGAGGTAGGTATTTCTTCGACCAGGAAAATTAATTTCTATGATGAACATACATTATTGAGAGGGGGGTAGGGCCGTATTTATGGTTTTCTACCATACACCGAATATTATTGGGTCATTGTTTCGCAAATTGGTCTGACCACACAAGCTGCAGAAATTTCCTTGGTTTAGTTGTTGGTCAATGATGGGAATTAATTATGGACAAGCCGGAGCTCGGAGCTTGGAGTTGGGCAGACCTAGGGGTTAATGTGTGATTTTAATTCAATTAGCTATTAATATTCTGTATTTAATTGGAAATATCTTCTATACATAGTATACATATTTATAACATACATTAACCATAGATACTTTATTTGATCTTTCGGTTCTGAAATATATTAAATATTATTCTTTTTTATTTAACTGAAATTTTCTTCACCAAAATGTTTTGATTAGCTTGATCTTAAACCAAATATTATTTTAAAAATATCACTTTCCTTTCGTTGATTTAAAATTTTCCACCCACTAACAACAAATTTAAAACATTTTTAAACTGTGAATTTCAGGAGAATTTGTGGTAATTGAACCATTAAAGTTTAATAAGAAATGCATTACCGAATGAGGGTCCTTCGAGGAGTATCAGCTTGAGAGGAATCATCGGAGTCACGTGTTGGGAGAGTGTGCTTCATCTCGATTTTTCCAACAGGATTTATACTGCTCCTTCATACACTCCTTCCAGTCCCCGAAAAAACCGATTCCCCCGCGTTTGTCAACGTTGCTCTAAAATATTTGTTTATTCCTTTATTCGAAATATGTTTCATGGCACATCAGAGTCTTAATAAATACTAAAAAGCCATGATGAGCTGCTGCCCGGGAGCACAAAAGCCATCAAATCCGCCAGCCACGCCCCCATCTCCTTAGCATCTCCTTGGGCCGCCCCAATCCTTCAGATCTGACTATGACGCTGACGAGCTGCTGAGCTGCGGAGCTGTGCTGTGCATTCCCAATGGATTTGCTCGTGCGTGTCGACAAGAATTTCAATTTGCAAACAATAAATTTGAGCAGCAGCCAGTCGCTCCTTCGAGGACGACCACTGCCGCATGGCAAAAGGAACCCAGAACCAAACCAAACCAAACCGAAAAAAAATAGAATAAAATATAAACAAAACATGACAAAAAAAATAAGGGAGAGAGTAAAAAACGGACTGCCAGCAATGTTTAATAAAGAAGAAATATTTTGCTTTCCACTTTGGCATCGTGTTGCAAGTGACAGTTCCCCGCACTCTGGACTCTGTGCTCTGTGTATTCCGTGCTCTGTGTTCCAAGGCAAAGCCAAAGCCCGGCGAAAGCCCGCCAAATAGAATTAGATGCCGAATTAGGAGCTGAAACAGCTTCAACTTGATTTCAGCTCTCAGGACAAGCAGCAGCTCCCAAGGACTTTAAGCGGTCGAGACAGAAGCGGAAGCGCAGGACATAAAACGGAAATGAATCAATTTCCGTGCTGTGCAGACCATTAAAAACTACAAAGCACTCCGAAGACCGAGGAACGAGATGAAATAATGTAAACCGAGAAACAAGAAGCTACTGCAAAATATGCTACAAATATGCTGATTTCTCTTCGCGCAAGAACGATGACCCATGACCCGGAGGTTAATGGGATTTTCTTCAGAGAAAAGCCCTGCAATGGCACCAATATTAAATTATTTAAAAGAAAATACAACATTAAAAAAATATACATTTATTATGGCGAGTTTTCAAATTATCATTTCGGGAAACTCTCCAATGCTATCATCTTCGGACGGATTCAACAAGTTTAGGTATATGGCATATATGACGTAGATAAAACCAAATTCAATAGCTGTAAATAGGAAAATTCTATAAAATATTAATACTACTAAATAATGGTAATAACTTACCCATAGTTAGGAGGGAGATCATAATGTTGGTCAAAGCCTCAAAGGCATCCCCAACGAAGAGTTCGTAGACCCACCACAGAATGAAAAGGGCATCGAAGACCAGGCCACAACCGCACCAAATAAGCCAAACTATCATAAGCTGAGGCTTGTGCTGATTTAATGAAAAATATATAAAAAATCAATCCAGATCAACCCCAATAATATTTCCATCAAACCCACCAACGAGATACCAGCTATCATGAGCAACGTAACCACAACCCAGAGATTCAGCATCAACAAGTAACCCCAGAATATCCAAATATTTTCGCTTTCCCTCATTTTCTTTCTGCTAAGGAGAACTGCAGGAAAAATAATCGAATTCATTGTTTTTCAATTACCTATACTTACTGGGCAGTGAAGGTGCCTTTTTTAGTTCGGGATCCTCAATGCAGACTTCATTTGTTTCCTTCGCCAATCGACGACGCCTCAGCATATAGAACATTATCGCTTCGAAGAACAGGACTCCCGCAATGTCCATCCATCCAATTGCCAAGCCAAAGGCATTCAAAGCATTCACCATGGTGACCTGTCTATTTTTTTTTATTATGTTAAAGTTACCAAAAAAACATTTTAGAAATGACAGTTTTCGAAAAGATGATTTTGAAATGGTTTTAAATTTATCTGGAATTTTAGTTTCATTCAAAATGCTATTCAATAATATGCACATATTAAAATAATCAAAGCAAATTATTTAATAATTTTAATAAAGTAAATAATACCAGTGTCCAATCTACGTACTTTTAGTACTTAAAAATATATACTTCTAAGCAAATAAGATGCTACCTGAAAATCATTTTAAAACATTAAATTATTAAAATATTAAATGAATCAGAGAAAATAATTTAGTAATTTTAAGAAGCTTTTTTATTTGTTCAAAGTATTGATACAATTAATAAATAAAATATACAATTATATTTATTAGTTTTACATGCTTTTAGTATGTTCAAATATATACATCTTAGCAAATAAGAAGCTTCCAAAAAATATTATTTTTATAAATTGAATTATTAAAATATTAAATGATCCAAATTTAATAATATTAAAAATCGTTTTTCTATGTTCAAAGTCTTAATAAATATATTCAATTTAATAGTATCAGTTTTACATACTTTTAGTACGCATAAATATATATTTGTTAGCAAATAAGATGCCCTATAAACTAAGTATCTCATGACACACTCCACATTCCTCATACGCCCTGTTGCTCCTGAGATGTTTAAAAAGGTTTTCCTCGCACCCCAGGGGGTCGGAGATGGGCTGCCACTTCCTTGGCCCGAGTTGCAAATGAGCGCGAAAAAAGTAAATTATATTTGTCAACGGGGATTCCCCCCAACTCCTTGTCCCTCACCGCACACACACACCCTCAAGGGAGAGTGACGGTTGTGTGAGTGTGTGTGTCCCTGTGTGTGTGTTGTCGCACGTATTTCATCAGCCTGACATTATATGTATGTGCATAAATATATGCATATATACGGTTGTGTCTCATTTTTTTGCGTCTGCATAAATAGATGCGACAGCCATAGCTGCGAGACTTGGCTGCTGTTTCCGTTTCCGCTTTAATACTCTATATCAAAAAGGAACATTAAGACTAAAGAAAATATCTAAATATATTTGAATAAATAAACAAATATTGTGGGACCTTTTATATTTTAATAATAATACAAAAAAAAAAAATATAGAGTTCTATGTAAAAAGTTTAGTTTATTAATCTGAATACCTTTTAATAAAGATACATAAATGTTGTATAATATTGTTACATTTTATTTTTTTATTAAATACCACATTTTCCTTGATCCCTGCTCCTTTTCCTCCTCTGTCAAATAGACAAATTTTCTTTATATTTTTTTTGTATGCCAAACCATGATTGGAGACCCCAAAACGTTATTAATTGGGGCCTATGCCATAGGCATTTTCGATCTGATCAGCGCCAGTTTTTTTTTCATCGTCAGCTTCAGGGCGATCTGCAATCGTGTAAGAGACTCTTCCGATATTTATTATATATTATATATCTATGGAAACTTTTCAGCTGAGTTGGTTGACCATTTTTGCAGTTGCGTTTGGCATTTTCTGGGTGTCAATGATAGTGATGCTGTTGCTGGGAATTCATGGGGTATAATAAAATAAATATACCTGAGTTATCTCTTATCTGATAATTTGTAATATTAGCGCAATCCAAAATGTCTCAAGACCTGGATTACATTTTCCTGCTGTGGGATCCTGGTGGAAACGATTCTGCTTTTATATGCAGTTTTAAGTGAGAGCACTTTTCAAACAGGTCTCTTCAAAAATATCCTTTTCCTGGCGGCTGGATTATGTGAGTGCAAATTTAGTTTAATATTTTATATTTAAAATATTGTTTTTATCCATTAGTTGTGGAGTCTATTTTTCTGTTCGTTATTCATCGATTCTATGTGACCCTGTCGTTTTGCCAAAAATGCAACAAGCCTCGGAAAACATCTAAAGATAACGTACATCCCAACATAACAACGGAATCAAAACCGAAATCAAAATCAAAATCAAACCAAAGTCATAAACCAAAGTCCCATAAAAAGCCACCTCCTCAAATTCAGCATTCCCAAGGAAGAATTGTTCAAAATTCTCCATCATATTCCGAAGAACAAGCATCGCATCTATTGAAATCAAAGCGGTCAAAATAAATGTATATACAAATTAACAAATCTAAAATAAATGTATTTTTTTATGGTATTTATATTTTTATTTAATTTTCATTTCTAGAGCATACAAATCTTCGTCTTAGTTTTTTTTTGATAAGTTTTATTTCTTGATTTTTTCTTTGCTCGTTGCTCGGCAAATTATTTTAAAAGGATTTTGTGTTTAACATTGGCGTACGCATGTCTGTGTGAGTGGTTTCTGTAGGTGTGTGTGTGTGCGTGTGTGTGTGTGTGGTTTGCATCCTTAATGTGATAAAACTTAAAGAGCTTTGTTTTAGACAAGAACAAAGACAAAGGAAGCTGCGCTTTTTAGAGCTCAGATGAAAAGCACTTAACCGGGGCAGAAAAAAAAAAATGTAGCATATGGAAATTTCCATTTTGAAATTATGTTAGAAAAATACAAGTTATATATAAGCACTGAAAAAAATATAAAAAGGCTTAACAGAATGATTAACAATTGTGTAGATTATCCTATTCCAATCCCCTGCGCATTTGCCTTTGCAGTTCTTTGAGGACTGCTTTGTCCCTTTTCATTCGCTCCTTGGCCTGTTTTTCCATCCGTTTCAATTCCTTGCGACACAATGGCCTCTCGTCCTCCTCATCCTCATACTCCAAGTCGCAGCCTCCTTTTTGCCTGGGCGGTTCTTCATGAGGCGGAGGCGGAGCCGGAGGACTCTCGCCTAACATGTCCAGGTAGAAGAGGTAAACGATGTAGACAAATGTCATTTCCACAGCTAAATAAATTAATTACAATTTAAATAATTAAGAAATATATAAGATTCCCCCCACCCAATCCCACAAAGGGCAGCACTGTGATCTTGACACCATCCCAGTTCATAGATATGGCCAAAGTCAGGCCATACAACAGGATAATCCCATCCAGCAGAATTCCCATGCAAGTGAAGACCAACCAAAACCGAAGGTAGACCAATTTCCGCTTGTAGGTCCCCACCATCAAAATGAGGATTACTAGGATCCAGAATATGGTGAAGATCAGCGCCAGTAGGGCTGACCAATTCCCCTGTAAGATAGTAAGATTAATTTCAATAAACGGACAACACATCAGGGATTCTCACTTACATGCTTGGAGAAGACAATACCTGAGATGACGGCGAAGAGCACAGCGGATATCAAATCCAGCAGACCGATGCAGTAGGAGCAGGGCACTAAATATCCATCAGTGTTTGACCCCATTGCCCAGGCCGAAGTTCATCACATCAGAGGCAATGTTGTCTACTAAATCAAAGCTATAATGATGATAAGCACGTACTTGCTGGTCCAGTCTCCTCCTGGTGGGTGGTGGCCAGTGAAGTCAGTGGAAAAGCAGCCTTGGCCGCCTGTTAATCAATGCCGTTTGATTGCCAAAAGTCCCAGGAAGATTACAGTGGGTATTAAAGTGGAAGAACATCCTATTTGAAGCAATTATATTTTATATATTTATTCTTTAATTAACTATAATCCAAAGCATAACTTAGTGTTATTAAATATATTGTATTTTGTTTACTCCGAATATTAATGTGATTATAAAGAAAACCCTTTATTTGTCTTTGTAAAGGATAACAAATAATTACATACACCCAAAATATATACTATTAAAATATAATATTAACATTGGTTTAGTATATACACAAATCTAATACTTTAATCCAAGATAAAATACCTGAATTAATTTTATTTTGTTATGTTATTCTGGTTTTTAATTTTATCCATTCAACAAATGTAATAGTAATAAATCCTTCGAGAGATCAATCTAACGTATAGATTCTCAATTTTCATATTATGCCTAATGTAATTATCTATTTGATTCTCTAGCCTTGCAAAACAATTTTGGGGATGTCTCAAAAACTAATGGTTAATGGAATCCCATAACAATCTAGACCAATGTGAATTGGATCTGCCCACGGACGAGGATGTGACAAGTTTTTGTGACCATCAGCTCTTCATTTATGGCATTTGTTTTGTCAGCAGGCCCTGGAGATTGGATTCGAGTCCTGCTCCTGGCCCCCCGCAGGCAACGTGACTACATCCCGGCTCGAAGGCATCGGAAAATAGATGGAAAACTCTGTAAGTCAATTATTATTATTGTTGTTGCTTGTGTGTGGGGGTGGGGAATTGATGTGACCGGTAAATTGAAATCAGCCAATTACAGGAAAAGAATATTTTATTTATATATAGCTATTGCGGAGGATGTTCCATAAAAAAAAATAACTTTAATACTTATTTGTATGATCAAAATTTATATTAATTGTTACTAAAGCATCTCTCAGTTGTCTTCGTTTCCGTAGACTCATCAAATTCAGATTTGACATCATTATCCCATCTCCAATCGTAGGATTCGCCCTCCAGAAGGTAATAAAAATATAGTCTCTTAAAATATTTATAAATTAGGTAAAAGCAAGTGCACTTGAAAACTGTAAAGATATTTTTTAATAATAAATATATTTAAAATAAAATCAAGAGGGAAGCCATACAAATTCCCATATATAAAAAGGTCCAAACTTTAAAATGATTAACGTCGAATACTGGAGACGAAGTTACGTTCCAAACCAGAAAAATTGTATCCGTGACAATACCAAAGCCAGCATAGAGTAGCCAAAATATAAGAAGTCCTGATTGTCCCTAAATTGGAGGTTGTTAAATATTATAAATACAAAAATAAAATTTAAAACAACTTATTACCTTCCAAAGACCCATAATAAGTCCCAAAACAGTCGTAACCCAAACTACCGAGCTTAGGAAAGCCAAAATGGTTAATGAATTCAGCTTTAAATGCAAGCTTTATTAATAAAAAATAAAATATTTTTTTATACTTACATGCAAGTGCAAAACTGCCACAGATTCCAAAGTAAAATAAAGCGAATGAAGCAAATCAAATGCAGCTATCAGAAGGCAGACCCTCAAGAGTTTATCCCTCGGAAAAATCCATTCACCCATTTGAAACATTTTTTTTTAAATTTATAAAATATATATATTTTTTGCTTTGAGCATAGAAAACAAAAGCCAACTGAGAAACATTTACTAAAGCTTATTTTTTCCCCTTCCTTGACTTTTTATGTTCAGTTTTGTG
>JAJJHY010008789.1:11224756-11269979 GCA_021224005.1 Drosophila setifemur
AAAATGGTAATAAATTATATTTAAATATATATATTTTTGATATTTCCAAAATCAGGACATACCTTCCATAGACCCACAAGCAATACAATCACAATCACAAACCAGAAAACGACTCCCAAGACCGCCAACATAGATATTATGCTAAACTATTTAAGTTTAAATTTGTTTATTAATTTATTGATATTTAAATATACATATATATATTTTGTTTGTAACTTACGCTTTCTATTAGAAGAATCATGGCCTCGACGGTGAAGTACAAGGCATGCAACAGATCGCTTATAGCTATTACATAACATATTTTCGGTAGATTATTATAAATGATTCCTCGAAACCCTTTTATCTTCTTGTGTTTGTGCTCTGACTTACGAGTCAGGTATGTTGGGTAGGTCGTATGATGGCTCTTCTTTTTGGAATGGTGCTTCTTGTGATCAGGGGCCATATTCTTCGGTATAAAATATATATTGGGATCTACTTTTAATGAGCATTATATCAAAGCACATCGGATTTGATATATATAGTGGATTTATATTTCTTTTTTTTTCACCAATAGAAGCCTCTTATTATTATGCAAATATTTTGAAAACTTTAAAAAATCTGGAATATAAACTGGTGTAAGTATATTACAAGAAATGCATTTTTTTGTTAGAGAACTCATTGTTTTTATTATATTTTCAGATTATTTGAATTATATTAAATGGGATTAATAAGATAATGCAGGCATACTTAATATCCTTAATTTGCCATATAATTTCTTTCAGATTTTTTTTAAATATATTAACTTAATCATAAATATTTAGTATTTTTGAAGATAAGTTATTTTTGAATAAATAATTTAACTGAACCGAAATTTAAATTACCAGTGCCTCTCAAACTGTAAACAGCTGACCCCGTTCTCTGCAATTGTTATCGGTAATCGGCTTGAAAGAGCGGCAATCGAGTTGGCTGCCTTTGTTTACAGTGCAATTTAAAGTGTATTATAAACTCCAACGCCTCGCAATCAAGATGCCCATACTGGTAAAGACGTGAGTAACCCTTTAAACACAATAACTAAGCCTAAGATAAAGCGTAAATAATTTATTCATAAGAAAACAAATCGCACGCCGTGGTTCTGTCGTTTTGGCGAAAAAGTATGACCGCTTTTCTGCCGGATTTCACCACATTCGGTCTGGTAACACTGGCCGTCTGAGGAGTTGCTGGTGGAATTCTTGTGAAATTATTTTAAGTTTTTGTTTAAATGGGGCCGCCAAAAAAGTCGAAAAAGGATCGCAGCGGCGGCGACAAGTTCGGTGAGTGGATGGGATATGGAAAACATTGGCAATCCGATGTAATTGCGAGGTTTCCACAGGCAAAAAGCGGCGTGCCGAAGACGAGGCCTTCAGCCAACTGGCAGAGGACAATGATAGCTTGGACACCACGGAATCGGATGGTGTGCCGGGTGCTGCATCCAAAAACGCCGAGACCAATGACGAGCACATCAATACAGATGAGTACGGGGCAAAGGATTACCGATCGCAAATGCAGTTGCGTCAGGACCACGGAAATCGCCCTCTTTGGGTTGCCCCCAACGGTCATGTCTTCCTGGAGTCCTTCTCGCCGGTCTACAAGCACGCACACGACTTCCTCATCGCCATTTCAGAGCCCGTCTGTCGGCCAGAACACATCCACGAGTACAAACTCACGGCCTACAGTTTGTATGCCGCCGTTTCGGTGGGTCTGCAGACCCACGACATCGTTGAGTACCTCAAAAGATTGAGCAAGACGAGCATACCCGAGGGTATACTGGAGTTCATACGACTCTGCACGCTGTCCTACGGCAAGGTGAAGCTGGTGCTGAAGCACAACAAGTACTTCATCGAATCCCCCCATCCGGAGGTGCTGCAGAAGCTGCTCAAGGATCCGGTTATCCAGAAGTGTCGCCTCATTCGTAGCGAAGGCGAGGACTTCATTCAGGGCACTTTGGATGGCAAGGCCATCACACAGTTTGGCACGAAACTGCCTGCTGGAGCAGCGGCTGATAAACCTGCAGAGGATCCGGCTGCTACAGCTCCTGCTCCTGCTCCCGCTGATGGGGCAGCTGTGGTGCCCGAGGACATCACCGACTTCTACGAGAAGATAGACAAGGAGGAGGAGGACGAGGATGAGGCCAATTTGAAAACTGTATCCTTCGAGGTGGCCCAGGAGAAGATCGAGGTGATCCAGAAGCGCTGCATCGAAATTGAGCATCCACTTCTGGCTGAGTACGATTTCCGCAACGATACCAACAACCCGGACATCAATATAGACCTCAAACCCGCTGCCGTCTTAAGACCCTACCAGGAGAAGAGTCTTCGGAAGATGTTCGGCAATGGCAGGGCTCGATCGGGAGTTATTGTGCTGCCCTGCGGTGCCGGTAAATCCCTGGTGGGAGTCACAGCCTGCTGTACGGTGCGAAAACGAGCTCTGATCCTCTGCAACAGTGGTGTGTCTGTGGAGCAGTGGAAGCAGCAGTTCAAAATGTGGTCCACGGCCGACGACAGCATGATCTGTCGCTTCACCTCCGAGGCGAAGGACAAGCCCATGGGATGTGGTATTCTGGTTACCACCTACTCCATGATCACGCACACTCAGAAGCGGTCCTGGGAGGCGGAGCAGACAATGCGCTGGCTGCAGGAACAGGAATGGGGCATCATGGTGCTGGATGAGGTGCATACCATTCCAGCCAAGATGTTCCGTCGCGTTCTCACCATTGTCCAGTCCCACTGCAAGCTGGGCTTGACGGCCACTCTGCTGCGTGAGGATGACAAGATTGCTGATCTCAACTTCCTCATCGGACCGAAGCTGTACGAGGCCAACTGGTTGGAGCTGCAGAAAAAGGGCTACATTGCCAAGGTGCAGTGCGCCGAGGTGTGGTGTCCCATGTCGCCGGAGTTCTACCGCGAATACCTGACCACCAAGACCTCCAAGAAGATGCTGCTCTATGTGATGAATCCCTCCAAGTTCCGCAGCTGCCAGTTCCTCATCAAATACCACGAGCAGCGGGGCGACAAAACGATTGTCTTCTCGGACAACGTGTTTGCGCTGAAGCACTATGCCATCAAGATGAACAAGCCGTTCATTTATGGACCCACCTCGCAGAACGAGCGTATCCAGATCCTGCAGAACTTTAAATTCAACTCCAAGGTAGAGGATCTTAAACTGAGTTCCAGGAATTGTAAATTATAGTGTTTCCCCTACAGGTCAACACCATCTTTGTGTCCAAAGTGGCCGACACCAGTTTCGATCTTCCCGAAGCCAACGTACTCATCCAGATCTCCTCGCATGGAGGCTCGCGACGTCAGGAGGCCCAGCGTTTGGGTCGCATCCTGCGTGCCAAGAAGGGCGCCATTGCTGAGGAGTACAACGCCTTCTTCTACACCCTCGTCTCGCAGGACACCATGGAGATGAGCTACTCCCGCAAGCGCCAACGGTTCCTGGTTAATCAGGGCTACAGCTACAAGGTGATTACCCACCTTAAGGGCATGGATACGGACACGGATCTGATGTACGGCAACCAGGAGGAGCAGGCCCAGCTACTACAGCTGGTGCTCTCCGCCTCCGACTTGGACTGCGAGGATGAGAAGCTGCCTGGGGAGCCGGGATATCGCCCGGGCGGCCCTGGAGGAATGTTCAAGCGGGCTGGCGGGCTCAGCTCCATGTCGGGCGGAGATGATGCCATCTACTACGAGCATCGCCGCAAGAATGTGGGCAGCGTGCATCCCTTGTTCAAGAAGTTCAGGGGATAGACTTAAATACTTTATAAAGCGCTGTGAAGCCCGAATATAATTCTAGAAAACCTCAAATCTTGTTTTATTTTATTGAATTTTAAATGTTTTCAGAAGTTTAAATGATAATTTAAGGTAAATAATAGTTTAAATAGTTTTTGATACATTTTTCTTTTATTAAACATTTAAACTTCTTTGACTTAAAGGCAAAATGCAGGAAAAGGTGATTGGGCCATTATAGAGCTGCAAGGAGATCTGGAAGTGAGGAGCAACCAGGACATGCATGACCAGTTCATTGGCGATCTCTACTACAACAAATATGGACAACCTGTAATATTAATCAAAGATCCAAAAGACACTTTGAGTAATTCATTTAATTACTTGCAGATCCTCATCATAGGCCATCACATCCTGCAGGGCCGCGAGCAGAAGCTGGAGAAACCTTTTGCAGTGCTGGAGAAATCCAAGACCAACGAGGGCGATCGACTCCTCCTGGACTCCAGCATTGCCACGCAGGATATGAGCCAGCTGAATGCCACCTCGGGAGCGGAGCGCACTGTTCTGGACCACACGATTGCCCAGGAGCACAAGAGTCGCCAGAGAACCGAGTACACTGTCCGCGCTGTCTGCACCAAGAAGCTGATCTTCAAATCGCGACCCAAACCCATTATTGCCAATGTGGCCAAGAGCGTTTGAACTATGTTTACCGATTATAGTTTTATTCGCTTTCTTATGTTAGTAATAGATAATTAAACAATTTCCATCTCACGCTCGCTTAACAGAAACCTCCAAAAGGTCGACAATAATTACTCGACTCATTTTTAAGTATCCCCAAAAGAGGCAACATTTCTTATCAAACTACCCAAAACCAAATTTATTAGCACCCCAAAAGTATGCTATATTTTGAAACGATTTTGTAACATAATTTTATCGCTGTTAACATGCTGGATTTTTCTGTTCGCCTGGTACATTAAATTTTAAAAAACCCCATTCTGTTACTTAGTTCAAATTTCCGTTACAAGAAATTCCAACAACATAATGGTTCAAATTCAATAACATTGTTTGGGATTTCAGAAAGCAATAACCAGGCGAACAGAAAGATCCAGAAGGTCGACCATAAGAGCTCAATTCATTTTAAGTATCCCCAAAAGATGCAACATTTCTTTCCAAACTAACAAAAAGCGAATTTAATATCGCCCCAAAAGTATGCTACATTTTTAAACGATTTTTGTAACATAATTTTATCGCTGTTGTTCGCCTGTTACATTAGTTCAAATTTCCGTTACAACAAATTCCTTTCCCCTCCCACATAAAAGAACAGAAATAAATGATAAAAATAAGCCTACTGTTTTTTCTGTTCGCCTGGTACTTGCCTTCGGAAATCCCGTACAAAATTGAATAATTTTGAGCCATCAATTTTTTGTTGTTACGGAAATAATCTACGTCACTGATCGGTGTGTTTTGTTTATTTCATGTACCAGGCGAACAGAAAAAGTAGCAAGTCAGCAAGTACCCAACAACTCCCACGCAATGTTCATCCCAAAGCAATTAACGGTTGTTTCAAAATCTCTTCTCTTTAGCCATGGCTTATAGGAAGAGAGCCCAACGGAGACCAACGGTTTTTTTTTTAATTATTCTCTCTACTCATGCTCAATATGAAGAGAGCCGCATGGAGAACAACGGTTTCCCAAATCTCAATGGATGAGAATCAATAAATGATGAAGGTCAGCCTGCTGTTTTTTCTGTTCGCCTGGTACTTGCTATCTGGAGCAACCAGGGCATGCATGACCAGTCCATTGGCGATCTCTAGCTGATCTAGCTTCTAGCTCCAAAAAAGCTGATCTTTAAATCGCGACCCAAGCCCATTATTGCCAACGTGGCCAAGAGAGTTTGAACTATGTTTACCGATTATAGTTTTATTCGCTTTCGTATGATAGTAATAGATAATTAAACAATTTCCATCTCACGCTCAATGCCCACGAACTTGAGCTGCTCGGTGGGCCCGTATCTGTAGTCGAAGAAGAGCTCCTCGCCGGGCTGGATCGCCCGCTTGGCGAAAATACCGATGCGATGGTCGCCGGTGACCATCATCACCTTGGCATAGCAATTGGGATTGATGGAATGATTGGCGAACCGAATCTTGTTGCCCTTGCGCGTGGCATCCACCACGAAGTCATTGTTGAGATTGAACAGGAACGAGCACATATACTTGTCGTAGACCTTGCCCCGGCGATCGGCTTCATCCTGGGAGATGATTTCCCCGCAATACTCCGAAATGAACTCGTTCTTCTGGGCGCCCTCCTTGAGGAAGATGCCCCAGCCGGCAATGTCCGAGGGAGCCATTAGCAGGTGCTTGTCTGGAAAGGAGATGTTCAACTAAGCTGTGGAATCTATAAACATAAATGAGTTTCTTACGCAGTCCCCGCTGCACGCACACATTCTTGCACGTGATCTTCGTCAGCTTGAACTGATCTGCGCCGCACGCCTGGCACAGATCCGGATCGCACTCGCGCACCGCCAGATAGCAAGGACACTGCTTGGTATTGCACTGAGCCTTGCAGCGACAGCCCGGGAAGCGGTTCTGGCAATCACTGCTGCAGTTGCAGAACTTCTCGCAAAAGTTCTGCGTCTGAATGCAGGAGCAGTTCATGTCGCATGGTCCGGCATGGTCGCAGGGTGTGTAATTGTACACGTGATTCGAGGAGGAGTCCTTCTTCAGTTGGATCTTCCGGCAGTGGAGCGACCAAAGGCGCTGCTTCTTCTTCTTCTTGCGCGGTGGGGTAAAGTCCTGTCGCAGATCCTCGAAGCTGAACTCGGCGTCCTCCTTCTGCGCGAACTCGTACACCTGGCGGCAGGTCTTCGTGAGCATGTTGTGTGCAATGGCGCAGTAGTTCTTCAAGTACACTTTGTGCAGGACACGGAACAAGGCCTGATCCGCTCCAGTCCACACGCACTGCGTGCTAGTGATGTTCATCATTCCAGCTTTTGGATGAAAGTATTAATAAGGATGAGGATTTGATTAATGGTAATTATAGCTACCCATAATGGAGTTTATTTCGGCCACGGCGGCACTGTTGACAGTCAACCCATTATCCTTGCTGTTCTCGGGATTGAAGTCCTTGTTGCTGAACTGGCTGTTGCTGTCATTGCTGTCCTCGGAGCTGGCCTCATTGCAGGAATCAATCGGAGGCGTTTTGCTGTCGGCAGCCAGCTTTTCCTTCATGCCATCCTGGAAATTTTTATTAAAATTAAAAAATATTGTGCAGTGAATTTTAGAATTTGGTTTTAAGATCATGATCCTGCGGCAGCTATAGGATTTAGGATATAGGATAGTGTGATTTCAATTATTCAGATCCCCTTAAAACTCAAATAACACATTCCTAGTTCACAAAACTTACAATCAGCATATAGCAGGTGTTGCAGCAGGGATCGGCAAAGGTTTTCAGCTCCGGATAGCGCCGCTTCTGAAGATTGGGGCCGGCATGGCCCTGCAAACCTGGGGAAAGAGAGCAGTAGGGTCAGCAGGTGATTCAATCAACTGGAAAGCAATTAATGTCCATGAAACGCTTTTGGGTTAGCATGAGGGTAATCGGTTAACGTTCGAAAGAGAGAGAAAGAGAAACAGATATGGTCCAGACAAAGCCAGGCGAACGAGATGAGGTGAGTGAGACACCGAAACATCAATTTTGACAAACATGACAAGCGAGCCAATTATCCACAGAGATGATGCTACGAGTATATATCATAGACAGCGAGATGAGGATGCAAAGGCAAAGGCAGAGGCAGAGGCAGGAGCATGGACGGGCTAACGGCATGAGTGTGTGTGCGTGTGGTTATCGGAACAACGACTACAACAGCGACTCACCCTGCACATGGTGACCTAAATTGCAAATTTATCAATACATTTTTCAGATAATTTCGATTGTTTTGGGGATATAGAATGACATAGGTTGGTTTTTTTCGGTTTTTGGCAACAACAATTTGTTGTAGTCCAAGACAGGAAAAAGAAAAGCAAAAACAAAACGAAAAGTCATTAGGTAACCCAGCTGGAAGCAGTTCCCATGGTCCCCAGACTTACGGTGCAGGAAGCAATCGTATTTGAAGCAGCGCCGGCAGAAGAGGGTATGGAAGGAGTGCATGGTTCGCTCGCGGGACACGCTCTCGGCCTTGGTCCCGTCTATGTTGGGTGTGCACTCTTGGGGACGTTCCGGGTCCTGGTGCTCCGTGAGCTCAATGTACCTGGGGAAACAAAATGTAATTAAACAGTTTTGTTTGGGTACATCATTTTAAATTACTTCTCCTTCAGCTCCTGGGCTGTGCCCTTGTCTGGAAAATTGGCGCTAATGGCCTGGAATATGATGGGAGCGGGGAAGGGCAGCTTGTCCTTGACATCCTCCACAGTGGGCTTAATATCGGCTGCCTCCTCTGCCTGAGCTTCCTCCTTTTCCTTCTTTTCCACCACTTCGACAGGTTCCTCTTTCTTCTCCGGTTTCTTGGGGGTAACCACTTCAGCATCCACCTCGTCATCGGACTCTTTAGGCTTTACAGCTGTCTCTGCCTTCACCGAAGTGCCCGGAGTGGGCTCCTCCAACTCTTTGCTGTGGGAACGCATGAGAGCATGCACTAGTTCCACAAAGATGGCATCGTCCATGAACGAGGGATCCTTGTCCCCATGGACCTTGCCGTCATAGTTCTTGATCAGCTCCTCAATGAATTTGCCATCCTTGTCCAGGACTTCATCGCCCATGTAGGGAATATTGTGGAGAACAGTCTCATCCTCCACCATAAAGTTCTGCTGGGTGGGTGCCCAGGTGTACATGGTGGGTATGGGCGTAACCGCGTTAATCACGCAAATGGGCACCCGCTGCGGACCACTGGGCAGGCCATTGTAGCTGGTCACCTCCGCCCTCTTCACGCAGTCCACATGAGGGGGATCGTAGGGTTTGGCCTGCCAAACCTTTGACTCGCAATACAGATCCTGCACATTGTGATTGTGTTCGTCCCTGTGAAATTAAGGTTTTCATTGTATCTCCTTAGTTTTCATTGCAGACTTCACCTCGCCTCCTTCCCGCGCTTACCAGTTTTTGATCCATGCCTCCTTGATCTCGTCGGCGCGTTTGTAGCGCTTCTGCTGCCTGATCTTGATGTACTCCGACTTGACACGCCTCTTCCACTCCGGCGGTACCTTAGTATTGCTCATGGTGTTCTTTAAATGCAATAAATATCATGTATTTACTTTAAGTGAACTGTATCTTTAAGATATATTGTCAGCGACCGCCTTTTTTCGCAACCAGCTGGTTTGGTGTGACCGTTCGGCTGGCAGAAGAATACCTTACCGCATGGGCGGAGCTAAAAAGAATTTCAGGGGTGCGCAAATAAAATGTAAGCGAATTTTTAATATAAGCAAATATTATATTGGTTTTATTGTATTTGTTTTGTTTTAATTTTAATCGGTATTATCCCTAACAGAATCTTTTATAAGTTAATGTATTAATTTACCTTGAATTAATATTTCAGTTTACCTTTTAGTTTTAGTAATCCCCCCACCGTGCCCATGCTCTCTAGTGTTGAAAAACGCCACCTGCTACAGTACTGCACAACGAGCAATATCATCAAAAACATAAAAACAGGGAAAACTATGAAAATCCCATCAAGAGCCTAGGAAATCACATAAAAACCTATAAGCTGGACAAATTCAGACTGATCAAGGCGGCAACGAGCATTGAGGAAATTGCTGCAATGGAACCTTCCGCCTGTGAAGGCAAGTCATCCGGTTAATAGCGCAACTCCTGCACCAACTGACTATGTTTACCACTTTATAAAATACCCCGAATAACCGCAATTTTCCTTGGCTCCTTTGTGGGCACTTGCAGATCTCAAGGCCTTTGAGCGGCGCCTCACCGAAGTGGTATCATCCTATCGCCCTTCGACGTTCCGCTGGCGCAGTAAGTTGAATACTTCCGCTCAACTTTGAGCGGGAGCAATACTTGTAGGATGAATCGTAATAACAGCATCTTCCCTAGTTGTCCTCTCCGCCATGTCCATGTGCACCGCCATCAGCGCATGGTACTGGCTCCGCGATCCGCGCACCGTCGTCGTCCCGCTCACCGAATCCCTATGGATCCATCCTGACTTTACAATCGCCACCCTGACACTGAGTAAGATTCTTGAATGATAACTCTATTTAAAATTGTTTATTATAAAAAAGCTATGTATGCATGTACTGGGGCTATGTATGTATGTACTAGGGCTTTGCATAAAATCTTCCGAAATCGCCTTATTATGTGAATTATTTGTTGATCATTATTCGCATGCATTCTTCTATGATGAAATTCGTGAAAAAGTCTTGAAACATCGATTTGTTATGTCGCCTTTTGGAGGGAAATATAATTTAGATAAGAAGCTTGCAATACATATGTACACATATAAGTTCTTGATCAGCATCAAAAGACGAGTCATTATAGCCCTGTACAAACAAACCTACTATATATTGCTAGTACTGTATGACTGGGTAAAGTTTAAATTGAAGCACTATACCATATGGTAGCCATAAGAACGTCTATAAAAATATTACATAAATTCGGTGGTATAAAGATGATTGATTTTTACAAGGAGCGTTTTTACCTATATCTAAAGTATAAACTAGGTGGAAAAATTTACATAAATGTTAATTTTACATTTAATGCTAATGGATTTTTTGATAGGATCACGATACCCTGTAAACCATCGGGTCAAAGAGTATTAACCTTCGAAAGCGGCAAAGCTAACTTTACTTTCTAGGTTCAAAGCCTTTTTTCTTTACTAAGTTTCATATATAGAGAACAGGATAGAATAAATTTAGATAAAAAGTTATTTCAAATATTTACTTACAATATTTGTAGTAACCCAATCTTCTCTTCCAGTCGTTCTCTTTATCCTGGGCATACAGAAACTGGTAATAGCGCCGCAAATCATAACATCCAGGACGCGAACGGTACTCGGCGACTTCAACATGAGCTGTGACGACACGGGGAAGCTGATATTAAAGCCGCGGCAGAGCAACAACAACAGCACATGAGCCCACCCGCCCACTGACAATCAATTAGTTAATGCTGACTATATCTTTAATCCCGTTCTATCTGCCCCACGGCCCCCCCTATACTATGTTGATCCGGACACCCTAGTTTTGTAAACGAAATTTGAACGTATCCCCCTTCTTCACTCTTTCAGCCCCTTTTTAATTATAGAAGCTCCATTGTACAAAACAAAAAAGAGAAAACTCAATTGTTAAGCTTTAATGTGTTTCGTTATGGCGTTACCCATCGCTGCCAAATACACCAAGCCACATTTCAATATCTAATAACTAAAAAATGACTAATGAGCTGCCTGCAGATTGTGCAACGCCAAGTGTTTTTTCACAATTTCGGGAGGTATAAATTGGGAGGCTGTCCGGTTCCAAAGCATCAGAAGCAACCGAGCAACCTGTACAACAAGTCTAACCATGAAGTTCCTACTCCTGTGCACACTCATCCTGAGCATTGCCTTCTTCATGGCCTCTGGCAAGGATTGGCAAAGGGTAACTACCGACTAAAGATCCAACTAACTGGCTTTTCGCACCTTTCAGCTACACCCCGTGAAGAGGTGCCCAAACAGGAACCCCACCATCACCATCATGTGCGCAGCCTTCGCCCGGTCGAAATTGAGAGGGCTCCGCCCAAGCACGACGATGTCGCCTGCTGCGGCTAGGCAATAGCAGGACGATAAAGGCGTGTCCACAACTTTCTTCATCAACATGCAGCGCCTTTTAAAAACTTAATAAAGAAGCAATATTGAAAAATGTATATACAAGATTGTTTTCAACCCACTTAAATTACAGGATGTATAGTTTAACTTAGATTTTTAAGTGGCTTTCTAGTTAATCATTATCGATTGAAGTTATTTTTTTATCTTTTTCAATTGGTTAATCTAGACATCCTACATAATCGACATACACATACCTTTCCTTAACTATATGATAAGGGTTATCACGAAGACAAAGAAGTTAGGTTGTAAAAGTTTAGATTAAATATTTGGCGGAATGCAGAAATAAGCTAGAAAATCAATAAGATTCTTTGTCCAGAACCTGAAGGTTCCCATTAAAACACCAAAAGTCTTCTGGTTGATTTTGCGTGATATTTATTTTGATTCAGCATTCTCTATAGTTTTTTTTATTTTTTTTTTTATCAGTTTCTTCTCGTTCTATCGCATATATAAATCTTTATTTAGTTTGTGTGATCTTCTTCATTATTTATTTGTTTTTGGTACAAATTGTATGCGTTAAGTTTTGCCTTTTCATTAAATTGTTTTATTTCTATTGTAAATTCTATTTTGTAAATCTTAAAAATTATTATTATTGCGCAGCTCAAGTTTAATTTGTAGATTTGTTTAAATACGTTTATCAAAGTTGACGGCGTGGAAATATATATAAATGCATCCGCTTTCTGCTTGTGGTTCTCTGTT
The DNA here is from genome assembly GCA_021224005.1 of Drosophila setifemur. Lineage (NCBI taxonomy): Eukaryota > Metazoa > Arthropoda > Insecta > Diptera > Drosophilidae > Drosophila > Drosophila setifemur. Next base: position 11,236,978 of record JAJJHY010008789.1, read on the forward strand.
TTATGTGTGTTGTGTTTTGTTGTGTTGTAGGCATTTTTTAGTTCGTACAATTCGTTTGTTACAGTAATCAATTAATTTAGGCATTTCGATTTAATTAGATCTTTACACTTTCCTTTTTCCTACCACATTCCACAGAGAGCGACTCTCCCAATCGGTCATGTACAAAAAAATACTCTAAATTTGATTTAAAAATGTTGTTTAATATTTATAATCTCTCTGCTCTGGTGAAATTTAGGATTTATCTCTCACATCTCCCCCAGCCATCAGTTTAAACTTTGCGCTAATTGGTTGTTGGGTTAATCATTAGGTTCTCCTCTTCATTACTTAACATTAGGGCTAGATTATCAACTAAATATTGTTTGATGCTGATATATGCGTCCCACCACATCGTCCGACTTCGCAGCTCCACGCGGCGACTAAAACAACGAGTACGAAACAAAGGCTGGCGCACACGGGGAGGGGGCTAAAATAAAACTAGAGGCTGCCTCTAGCCTCCTCCTGCTAGCACACACTCACAATCTTTACAAATAATACAGAAGCCTACTAATTACATAAATAAAATAAAAACCATTTAAATCGATACGCATACACATAAGAGTTAACGTTAATGAACTCCACCCTCCCGCCCTCCGACACCGACATCGACACCAAATCCGCCGATATTATGCAGCCAGCATGCGGAGTATGTTCTTCGGCGTGTTCTCCTCGTTGAGATGCTTCGTCGTGTATCGCAGGGCATTCAGCAGGGGCTCCGCCTTAATGGCCGGCTGCGCCTGCAGCAGGCGGACACATCCTTTCACATCCACATGGGCTCCCCGCACGAAGGCCCCCTCCGGATGCACATGGTCGTAGAGGATCACCAGGCCGACCATCACGCGCAGCACCAGCATTTTCGTGTCCTCGCGCTCGATCTGTTGCAGCAGTTTCCTGTCGAATCAAATTATAATTAGCACGGAAATATATATTGAATTAGTGTAATATCTTACGGATTCTCGAGCATCCTCAGGCACACCTTGGCCATGGTGCCCAGCGTCTCCGTCGTGTTCTGAACATCGTCCGCATTATCGTTGACGAATTTCGACGTGGCCTCGCTCAGCACCTTGAGCATGGGCGTGGCGTGGGCGTAGAAGAGGGACATCCGGTTGGCCAGCTCCGTGCTGACCAGCATGTTCTCCGTGGAGTCCAAACGCTGTCGGCTGACAATGCGTCTGTAGTAGCTAAAATCATTCTGTATGGCGGGGGTTTTCATCTGCAAAGAAAAAGATAATATATTTCATTAGTTTTCATGTTACTTTATAAATCAGTTCAGTTTGATAAATCCGTCAAGATGAGCAACAACCACAATAAAGGAATTAGGGAAATAATGAAGAATATCTTTGCAGATCGGTTAGATCCATATATCACGGTATTCATATTCTTCATTTAAACCCAATCCATTGCAGAGAAAGAAGCCATGGGGGCAGCTCTGGTCAAACTAAAGAGGAAAAGGAGCGGGAACGAGACCGTAAAAGGAACGAAGAGATTGCCCGCAAAATTCAGAAGAAAAAGGATCAGGATCTGGAGAAGAGGAAAAAGGATGAGAACGAAATGAAACTGGAGTGGAAGCAGGATTGGAAGCAGGAAGAAGATCGGGAACGTAAACGAGAGCAGGAACTGCAGCGACGAAATCAAGACAAGTTCAATGATGATTTCGAGAGGAGCATGCATATCCTAGAACACAAAATTTGCCAACTGAATTTTCGGTCCAAAACAACGGCGACCATGTGGATGACCAAACTGCGGTCCGCCAAGGGCGATGATTCTGAGATCAGAGCCAGAAACATAATTGCTGGTCATTTGGTAAAGTGCTGCAACGACGGTATATTCCTTAAAGAGCCATTTAACCAAGCGCCTCCACCGGAAAACTTGGCCACCCTAAGGCAGAAAATGGTGGGTAGCTTGGAAACATTTTTTTAGATACATTTTTGATTAATATTAAATAGCTAAAGAGCAACCAAGTGATGAGTTAAATATAAAACGGTTTCTTTTCTCAGAATCTCACTAGGGATACCCCTTGTCGTTCTTTACCCTTGAAAGATCAGAAGGAGCCCGACACCTATTTGCTTCAGTTGTTTCAGGAGTCATACGATGGTGGAGAATTCCTGAGCCAACTTCCCGTGCCTCGAGATGGAGCTTTCTTTGTGCTGCACATGCGACCAAATTTATAATGCAAAAAATATGTCTTTCCGCCAACAAAAATTCCATATGTAATAAATAAATTGTAAATATTTCAATAAAATAATTAAAGATAAATTTAGTAAGAGTTTAGTAAGTTAAATAAATTTAAAGCTATTTATATTTTGAAACTCTTGGAGCCAAGATTCCCTTTCTAAACAAAATATATCTATATAAAGTTGAACTATTGGAATGGTTTTAAAAGTACAGATCGGTTTATAATCAAAAAACATTTATTTTTCCTATAACATTTTCAAATCCCAGTTTTCCATCTGTTTTGTTTGAAGCATTCATCAAAACATAATGTAAAAACATATTGTAAAGCTTAAAAATTCAAAATTTCTTACTTATTTTTGGAGCATGTTGATTCGCACGGATAGAACTCAAAGACCCCAAAAGGAAATACAACCGCGTACTAGAAGGTCTGCATCTCTGGACCGCGAACGTAAGGAAACCCAGAAATGGGAGAAGGAACTTAGGTCTGAATGGAAGCGAGAAAGGGACCGGGAAAAGGAGGAGGAACGTCGACGTCTAAAGGCTTGGAGGCAGAGTGAGGAGCGGGAACTTAAACGTGAACGTGAACAGGAATCGCGGCGTCAATCGACACCGGAGCAACAGCAAGATGATCAATTTAAAAGGGACATGCGAATCCTTGAGGAGCACTTGTCCGACATGGATTTTCGCTCCAAACTAATGGCCACCATGTGGATGTGCAAGCTGCGAACCGAAACCAACAGTCCGGCCGAGACCAGGGCCAGGAATATTATTGCTGGTCATCTGGTCAAGTGTATTGATAATAATATATTCCTGACGCCACCGTTTAACAAACCGCCTCCGTCCGATAGTTTGGTTGTCATCAGGGAGAAATTCGTAAGTAATGGTTTTTAACAATCACTTCTATTGTCTTTGTTGTGTATTTGTTTTAGATTTTGACCAGGGAGAGTGGATGCCAAGATATTCCCAAGCGTCCCAGACGTCGAGATCCAAGCTACCATTTGACCAAATTATACGGCGAATCATACGATAGTGGTGGATTCCTCAGCTCACTTCCGGTTCCTCGGGATGGAGCCTTCTTTGTCCTGCACATGCGTCCAAATATATGATCATTCTTTTGACACTTATATATTTTTTTATGTATTTATATTAATTATTTTTTAAGAACTAGCTCAAACATCTGGGTAACTATAAATTTGGTAAGGATTCGAGTATTCTTTACTAAAAGGAAAATTATAAATTAAACATTTGTATAGGGGGAAATCCATTAGTTTTTCCTGAGCTCACATTACACAAAGTTTTCTTATCGACCTCTCCATAAAATAAGGGATTATTGAATATTGTTATTAAATATTCTAGCAATGATTATAATGATTGAATGTACATATTTATAGAACATTTTAGATACATGTAAGCATTTCATTCAGATGAGTGCCACTTCTGTTTGTCATAAACCAATTTTCATAATTAATTATTGAATATTATTGAATATAAGATTTGTTAGCACCTGGCAGGCGGCACCTTTTTGCCATGTTTTAACCACTTTTCAACACTCTCGCTCTTGTTTGCCGCTAATTACGGTTGACTTCAAAATCTAATTACTAATTACGAGAGAGACGTGACACCGCAATTTGCCTGCTGCCTGCCTGCTGCCGGCCAGGCCCAAACCAAAACAACGCGACACCGTACTTAAAACTTTAACTTAACTGAAGCTGTCAGGGCTGCATCGAGCGACGTGCGTGAGAAAAAAAAATAAACTTCATATAGATATTGCCGCCACGAATTTTACGAATTTTCCAGTCAGGTAGTGGATGGAGACAGGTGAGTTGCTCATCCAGCGATTCACCTTGACAGAGGCGCTGCTGCCAAACAAACATCGGGCTAGTGTACTATATAGTTGCGAAGTGTTCGGAGCGATCGGAGCGTTGTTGTGAAACCTTATATAAATACGATATTAGCATAAATCGTTCTCAACAGTCTGAAATGAAGCACCGAACAGGACGGATCGTTAGCTTGGTGAGTGTTTCCTAAGGTTCTTTCGGAACTATTCGAGATGATTAATCAATGGATCGGTTATAGCACCTGGTGACTGCATTGCTGGCACTAATGTCAGCTGCAGTTGGCGGGGGAGCTCAGTATGCATCATCGCCATATGCGAACTACCCTCAACAAGGAGTGCAATCGGTATGGTCTGGTTCCCCAATCGTGGTCAATGATAATCTATATGGATCGAATAATAATCTGGCACAAGGGCAGCAACAATATCCACTGCTAAATGAGTATTATGGAGGAGATGCCTTCAGGCAACCGTATCCCAATTGGAGGAGGGAGGAGCGAACCACCAGGGCTCCCAATCACAATTACAACAACGTTCCGGCCTATTTTTACTACCAACAACAGGAACACCCAACTCCAAGTCCAACTCAACCCCATCCGTATCTCCCAGCGAATTCCGAATTCGATTCCTTCAATTCCCGCCCCCGCGAGGTGGAGGAGGAGGAGCAAGTGGTCCAAATCGGTGGCACTCGCTCGTTGGCCACAAATCACTATCAAAATGTCTACTCGAACTCCAACTCTAACGATGGCAACTACTACGAACCCGCTGAACCCTGGAGGCGGGGCGATTTTGAGGCCAAGTATGCAAAGCATTTCTCCGATTATTTACGTAAGTTTCCGCAACGCCTCCGACCAGTTTACCACACCGGCGAGGATTTCGATGAGAAGTGAGTGAGTACTCCACCTCCACCTCCTCCTGCTCCTCCAACGTGAGTGGTTGGGAAATTGAATAAATCCCCTCAAGAGCCATTAGCCTTGTCGTTGAAAGCGTGCCAAGAATACATATTTATTTATTTTTTGTTTTTGTTTGTCAATAGTCAACTGCATTTCGAGAAGATCAATTGTACGCGATAGTGCAGATTTCCTTTAGCTTTTGGGAAATGTGTTCCCCTAAATATTTCCCTTTTAAATATAAACTGTAATTTTGGATTTACCAAATAACTGGAAAAGTCAAGAGCTATAATTGTTTATAATTCTCCATTGTTGTTGCAAGCTTGTTATCAAATATTTATATTAAACTAAATGCGTAATACTCTTTCTTTTAATATCTTTAAGAATTTTGTGAATTATTAATTAATTTAAGAATTTAAAAAATCGAATATAGGAAAAATGTTAAACTTTTTTCTATTTTTATTTCTATTGTTTAAGTAATATTTTTATAATTTTTTGTTATACTTTTATTCACACTTTTGTATTTACTTTTACTATTTCAAGTCTTTTGATCATATATTTATAATGGAAGTATTTTCTGGCTTTTTTTTATTTTTTTTGTTTATTTCTTTATAATTCTAAAAATGTGTTAATAATCTTTTCTTTTCCCACACTTAAATTCACCCTTAAAATACAAATCATATTATTAGCTGATAACAATTTATTGTACATATATGCACAAATAATAAAATAAAATTTTATTAACCCCATTTCCTGTGTTTGTAAATTGTTTCTTACTTTAAAAACTTTTGTTTTAATTACTACAATATCCTGCAATTTTCCACAGTTTAAATGTCGCATAAACTACTATTTAATGACTTCAAAAAAAACTGCAAACAAATAATGAACTAATTTCTGGGTAAGCTTTGTCACTCACTCGTCAACTTGTTAACCAATTTCCACCATCCCCCTACTAAAATATTAACTGTTTTTTTTTTATTCACACTTAAAAGTGCCTCTCAGAGTCACAAGATTTTTCGCAATAAAAACTTGTCGTCAAAACGAAGCCAGTTACAAGCAAAGTCAATAAATTGTGCAGCATACTTTGCGGCGCAACAAAAGAAAAGATAGAAAAATCTGAAAAGACAATGGAGAGAGAAATCCATTGAGAAACGGAAGTATCTGTTGGATGGGAGGCACGTTTGGGTGCCACACACACACAACTTGTACTTGGGCTATAGGGATATCGGAGCGCCAGGCAGCTGACACTTTGAGCACACAATGAACGTGCAGTTTACAGCGTTTAACATCATCATCATCAGCATCATCATCGCCGGTGGACAAAGTTGTAGACATCAGAGAGCAGAAGCCGAAACCTGCCTCCCTGCTGTCCTAGATCCCGATCCCTGGTCCTCGCTTTTGTTTCCCCCCGGTAACCCCCTCCCAAATCGATTCGATGAAAGTTTCGCTAAAACGGAAGCGAGCCATGGGAAATGCGCCATTCACAGAGATTTGCCATCAAATGAATCGATTTTGTTTTGTTCGCGCTGCGGACAATAAACCAACATATCCAACTGCCACATCGAGAGTTGTAGTCAGAAGTTGGGTTTCGGAACGTTTTAACCCAGTGCGGATACATTCGTTTGCATAATTAAGCACTTGATATGGCAACAACAGTGGTCAAATAGATATAGCCTAATTTTATTACACAAATAAAATACTGAAAAGTTGTTTTCATTTTTTTCCGAATTGAAATTTTCAAAATAACCCAAACAAATTATTCTGCATTTTTTCCTTAATTAATTTTGAAAAATTTTTAAATCGCATTTAAATTTGTGAATTTATTTGTATTTACTTTATTATGTAATCAATCTTTACCTTTAATATCTATAAAATTTATTTTGATTGCAATCCAATAACGAATTTTTCATATAAAACTATATTTATTTGATTATGTAATATTATTGGGAGTGATTAATCTATTTTTAACGATTTTCAATTGATTTTTAAGTGTTTAGTCATTTTGTAGTTTTGCAACTATTATTTATAAATTTAGTAGTAATTAGTATTACGAGAACGTAATGTAAACAACAAATTTGACAGTTCTCCATAATTCTCAAAGAAATGCAGACAATATTAGGAGCTTTCGGGCAAATATTAATTGTTTTAATTGCAATCACTTTTATTAAGCAATCGGAATCGCTGTTTAAAGTTACAAATATTAAGTGCAAATGCTATGATAAATCTTTTTGTGAATTTACGCAATGCGAACTGAAAGTTTTGGGGCGTGGTAAAGTTGGAATATTTATTTACGTCAAGGTTAATCAGCTACCAATAAAACGAGTGATGGTAAGAGAACGGAATACTAGTTATATTCAGTTATACAATTGGTTATCTTTCAGGTAAATTTAAGTCTCTTTAGAAAGTTTAGTGGATATCGACCTTTCATGTATAATATGACTGCGAATTTCTGCGATTTCATCCGAAATCCGAAACGATTTCCATGGTTCGGTATTGTCCATGAATCAATGTTCAACTTTACGAATGCAAATCACAGTTGCCCCTATAATGTACGTATGTCGCTAAAAGGATTTCATTTGTTCTATATTCTTTAATTTCCTAGCATGATATAATAGTATCTAAAATGGTATTGAGCGATTTCATGCTGGAGAAGACTCCCTTCCCAACTGGATCTTATATGCTTCAATTAATTGCCGGCAATCCTGCTTGGCAGGGAATCACCCAAGTTATGGTAGATATCATTGAGGTAGATCGAAATACAAATAAGAACGACAAAAATAAATAAAATAAAATATTTTATAACTAACAATTTTTCATAATTATTTATAATTATTATGAGCCGAATAACAAATTGATATTTCATATAAAAAATTTGTATTATTATTTCAATCGGTTTCGAAATATAATAGAATTCAAATATCAAATACTAATATTTTTTCAATATCTAAAAACTGAGTTTCTATCTCTAGTTTTTTCTATAGTTATTAAGTTGTTCTATTCACTTGACCCATGCTGTATTATTAATGCCTTCTACAACTTCATCCGGCCATCGGTCGTTTGTCGTTTGGCCAGCCATTCGGTTGCGGCTTGCGTGTGCGTAAGTGCCTCCGATGTTTCACTGTACGAGTGGCACGCACATGCATGCCCCGATGATGGCCCCAAAGATTTTTCATCAATGGGCCGCCAGCACGCGCTCGTCTCAGCCAATTCAGATTCAGTTAGTCAGTCAGTCAGACGGGCCGGGCAAAAAAATGAAGAGGAAAAAACTCAGTCAATTAAAAATGCAACCACGCGCACCACAATGAGTTGGCAGTGGGACTCGGTTTGGTTTGGTTGGGTTTGTATTGACTTTGTGTTTGGATTGGGATTTTCTTTGGAGTGTATATTGGCGTGTTTGTTGACAGCCCCCACATAAGGCAAACAAACAGACAGACATGTTGTCTTTTTTTTTTCGTGGGCGTTCTGCTGCGTCCAAATATGGAGGAGAACTTGTAATAACCGATCAAGACCCCAGCTCACTCACCTTGTACTCATCGAACTTCAGCACAAACTCCAAGATCTCGGCCAGCTGCTTGACCAGCGCCTGCTGGGTCTCCAGGTGCTGTGTCGGATTCAGTTTGCCACCAACCAGCTGGCCCAGCAGCTTCGGCACGATCTTGTCCAGCTCCATGGAGTGCTCGTAGCAGCGTTTCAATTTATTAACCAGCGGCAGGACCGCCGCCCAGGCCTTGCCCGTAACCTCCGGGGAGGGATCGGCGATGGCTTCTCTAATCTCCTTGCCGGCACCCTGGAAACATCAGAGGAAGGCAAAGATAAGTAATTAGTTTTAATTAATTTTGTAAAATCAATTTACATACAGTAATCGGATTAGTTATGGATTTCAATAAATAAACTTTGCACAAAGATAAACCGACCAAAAGAAATTAACTTTTAAATTGACTTTTTTATTGGTTTATATATATATAATTAAATATGTAGTTCTTATGTCTGAATTCTATTACAAAACATTCTTAATGTGGTAATTTTACCAATACTGATTCTCCAATTAAATCGTATTATTATATATTGTATTATTGTATTATTTTTAGTGTATCAGAGGAGGGCAAAGAAAAGTTATTAGTTGCAATTAATTTGTAAAATCAATGTAAATACAGTAAATTTATTTATGTTATGGATATCAATAAATAAACTTTTCCAAAGAATAAACAATTCTAATGAAATAAACTTTTAAACTGCATTTTTTTGTTTATATTTTATTAAAATTATAAGCTCTTTCTCATTTTAACCACTAATGTAGTTCTAAAACCACTCTTAATGTGGGAAGTTTAACTGTACCGATTTATGGTTATAGTATTATTTTTAGTGCATTGTTTGCTGTTTTTTTTTTACCTCTCCTATTTTTTTTTTTTTATTAGTTTCTATAAAACTCTAGCTGCTGACCACATTTTATGCATTTGTTTTATTACAATCAGCGAACTGTGAGGCAGCCGCATTGTGGTTGCCGGCTAGTTTCCTTCGTTTTCCATTCCGTCTTTATTTGTGCGGCACATGCAACACAATAGTTGGACGTTGGAAAACCGCGTCCATTGACCGGACCGGACCGGCGATGCGATTTTTATCGATGCTTTATGATCTACAAAACTAAACCGATGGAAAGCACGAGGAAACTGGAGCTAACGAACGGTCATTGCATGTCTTCCGAGAGTTCAGTTCATTTTTTTAAAATGTCCATCGGGGCAATCAGTGAAATGGCGTTGATTATTTCAATTGAGGCCTTTCGGTATTTTTCTTATAGCATCCATATATATGTTTTTTAAGTGGCTAACAACGTGGTTAGTAATTTATTTGCCACTCTTAAGTAGAAATTATCTTTTGCTTTGTAGGTATAAAATTCGCATGAAATTCCCTTTGTTTTTTTTAATGTGTAAATTACTAGGCTAGAATTTCAAGCCTGTGATATTTGATTTATAATTTAATGGGTACCACAAGATTTCCTTTGAAATCTTTAGCTTTGTTATCTTAATTACCCTGCAGATTTTTATCAACCAACTTTTTGTAGTTCCACAAACTTGGCTTGTTCGAAATCCAACTCGAAAAGACGGCCAACATAATTATAGGTCTAACCATATTATTTGATTAGGCAATCCGCAGCATAATTACACCCGACTTGTTGTTGCGTGTCTAACCGATTAATGGCATATATTAATGAGGAATATATATAAATATATATATAGGTAGCCCCGCCCCCAAATCAACCTCAAAACTTTGCTTTTAAAAACATGCGAGTTACGCGCGGTTCAATGGGCTGCGAAGTTCAAGCTCAGAGTATCTATCTATCTTTGAGCTGGAGTATCTGTGTGTGTGTGTGTGTGTGTATGTGTGGAAAGGTAAGCGCTGGCTTTGTGCTGGTTTGCTGTTATTTTCGGTTTGCACACCTTTCCGTAATTTAATGGGCTAGCACGTGTTGTGTGTTTATAATTAAATCGCTGCGCATATCAACAAACACTCAGGCAAAGGGGCAACATGCATAGCTGCACTGAAAAAAAATTATGGCTAATGTAGGTGAAGTAAAGTTACATGTTTGGTGTGTAATAAAATAATTGCAAAAAATATTTTTCTCAATAAATATTAGCCCAATTCCCATCGAAGTATTTCACAATCAAAAACAACCATTTAATTTAAATTAAACATCAAATTTTCTTCAGTGTTGAATGGCCCCTCTCTGTTTTCTGCCCTGAATGCTTTGGCATAATAATAATAAAAATGCAACTGAGTCTGCAGCAGGCAAACACAGCATCTGTTATGTTTTAGCTTTTTATTTTCCCTGGGCTCTGTGTGTGTGTGTGTGCTGGCATTTCTTTTCACTCTACATAATTTACACCTGTCTGTAAGTCAAGATCCCATGTCCTTGGATGCTGCACTTGAAGCATCCCAGAATGTTTAACGCGCACAAACAAACAAGTCGACAAAAATGGGGAGAAGATACTCCGGAAAAATGAGTGGATGAGGACTTCTGTCTTTGACTTGTCCTCAGACAAACATTTTTACATTGAAACAAAAGGATAGGAAATAATTAAACAAATATTTGTGCTATGTTCTTAGGAATGCATTAGTTTATAAATATGCATCCTCTAAAGATTGAATTATTTTTATTGAACTATTTATTGAATTATGAATATTCCCATTAACCTAATTACATAATCCCTTATATATTTGAATAAATTCCCAATTTGTTGCTAAATTTAAATTCAAGATAATTAATTTCTTTCGGTGCATTCACATTCCTTTCATCGGCATTGTCTCGTTTACGCCAGTGACTCTCTAAGGACTCTTGAAACCACGAACCCAAGCGCACGGTCATGCAACGGAAACGGTCTCTTCTCTTCTGGTCTGGTCTGTGCTGTTTATTTTTTGTTTTTGTTTTTTGTTGTTTTTTTCTCTCGATTTTTAGTATGATTTTGAAGTAACGTGGTCTGTGTGGGCGCAATTCTTGTTTACTAGCATGCCATTCCAAAGATTTCAAGCAGAGATTTTCGTTAAGGAGACCGGAATAATACTTGGGTTTTCCCTACATATGGCCAAGTGTCGTTAGGCAGCTCACTTTTGTTTATTACCCTTGCGGGGGGGGCATTTTGATTTGAGGCAGAAAATTACTACCCCAAAAAGGGAAAATTTTTAGCAGTATGCAAATAAACTGAATTAAAAAGGTAACTTTTTTTTGCAATATGAAAAATATTAAAACATACTCATACACATGTGCAAAATTATAATATAATATTATTAAAATATAAATTTGTTTAAGGATGTAATATTTTTTAAGGTTTATTAGAATACTCAAACCTATCCTTTAGATTTAACAGTAAATAATATCTTTAATATCAATCGCTCTATTATTTGCAATCTAAATTAAAGAAATATGATTGATTTAAGTAACCAAAAATTATTTGAATTTCATAAATGATTATTTTTACCCTTAAGGAAATTGACTATAAAACTATTGGTGCCTCGAAAATCTCTCGAAATTTACAAAGAGTATTTAAATATTTCTAAATGCGAAAGACTTCCTTTTCCCAAGACTTTGTACATTTTTTTGTGATGTCGTATGCATTTTTATCTTGCCCAGCTTCTTGGGGATGTCAGAAAAACAGAACAGAAAACAAAAGGCGTAGGTGTTATATAGGGGAACATTTTGTTCGTCACAGGAATCGGAATTGTCGGAGTTGCGAAACAGGGGTTTCGCGAAATGTCCCAGTGAAAAATTGTGTTGATTCATTGCGGCATCTTCTTCGGTGCATCTCAGCCGTCCATCTGGCAAACAACAAAAAAAAGACTCCATCCGTTGTGCTCCATTTGGAGGAGGCACGTGCTGTCTGCTTGAGCATTTACCAAGAATTGAGGGGGAAAATCACCCACAACTACAGCAAACTTGAACTTGCATGACTTTCAAGATAAGTTGAGGAAAATGGAAATACCGCCAAGAACCGTTTTTTCGTTTTGTAACTGTTTCTAGTTTGGGTTTTAATTAATACCTCACCCCATCTACCACCAAGACGGCCCTCCTGCTCATCATCATCATCATAACCATCGGCAAGGCACATAAAATCGCAATCAGTCAGCGTTTCATTTTGTTCCATGGAGCAGCAAAAGATACATCCAACCATTACAATGCTAACCACACATAGATGAATAGTTAATTAACTTTGGCGAGTTGTTCTGCTGCACTTCTGCAGCCGCCGCCGAGTGGCAGGGTTTCTAATTGAAAATGAAATTAGAGGCAGCAATGCGGAAATCCACAGATGAAGAGATGAGAATATTGCATACTAGTCTAGTTAATGGTATAATGCCTGTTGCCCCAGATAATTGCCAATGACACTTGGCAGTGTGGTTTTGCATTGGCGAACATGATCTCGTTTTAATCGGTCCCCCCACTCAAATAAATCCAACTCTGCACCGGCCACTTTTATCGCCATATAAAGAGATTACAGTGAGAAAAATACCGGTTATTAGGTAGCTTTAATTGCGAGCATTAACTCCTCATAAAATTACTGGAAACAGTCCATTAGCCAAGATTATTTAATTAAATTTATCTGCTATGTAAATATTATGGATAAGGTAATTTTATATATTTTTAATATTTATTATTTTAAATGTAGGAAAAAATATATAATAATATTGTAATATATATTCTTTTTGATCTTACTGAAACTAAACCGAACTTTGGATAATTTCCTTCAATAAAAAAAAAGGTAATTAAAGTGAATTTGAATTAAGTTTAATAAAAATACAAATAACAAAGAATTTGAAATTAAATACTATATTTTTAAGTTAACAAATATTCCCCAAGTGCACTTATTTATCTTTGCCGGCGCTAAAGTGCAACAATGACTTTGGAATTGGACTTTCGCCCACAATGGAAACGCGTGACGCTTGAAAATAGTTGATGTCATGTGGCACTTTTCAGTGGGAGCAGGGGTACCAGGAAAAGTGTGGGTGTGGGTTGGTGGTGTTGCAGTAACCGAGCATGAAATGCTTTCATGAATGCCACCGAAGTTGTTTAACAACAAAACAAGAAGACTCTTCTGAAAGGACACACAACATGCCGGGCATTTTTTGTTTGGGGTTTTTGCTGACATTTTCATTTCGATCAAGTGACTGCGCTTTTCTAAATTCCCTTTGGCTAGGCATCATCAAAGGCAAAACCAAACCCATGGATTCGAATTCCAATCACGTTGAAGTGAATCAATGAATGACTGCAAAATATTTTGTTCATTCAAATATATAAAAATCATACCCACAGAGATTGGCGAGCCACAAATCAATGCAAATTTATTCCAGGAACGACACAAACGATTTCCCAGAGAGGGACTCTCTCGGATGACTGTTAATTTCTCGTAATTTATTTTTAACAAATATATAGTAGCAAAAAGAGTCAAAGGAAATGCTGAAAGCAGAAACCAGAACAAAGGAACGCTGCTCCCACAGACACTCGGACGCCTTTCGTGACAACACTGAAAACCGAATAAAAATCCAACAAAAAATATATTACAAAAATCATAATAATAATAACAGAGACTGCAGTGCAGTGACAATCCCCATGATGATGACGACAACGATGACAACTTTTCAGTGGAGTCAACAATTCTCTCATAGCGCCACTCAACTGACTAATATAATCATAAATATTTCATAATTTGCAACATGTTTACTTGTGTTTATGTCGTATGTCGACGAGGAGAAGCCCTCTTAATTATTCAATGGACAAGGGAGACCCACTCAGAAAAGCTCTCCTCCACTCTTGGCTCAAGCTCAGATATCAGCACAATTAATAACTAAATATGTATAAATGTCGGGGGTGCACTCAAACAAATTATTTCAATATTTTGTAAATCTTTTAAAATAATACAAATAAAATCATATGATCAGGGGTAAAACAATTTCATTACTTCAAAACTCCTTAAAAGTTATATGTACTCGTATTATTGCTTTTGATCGTTTTATCTCTCTGTGTAAGCCTTTCAAAACTCTCGTTGATGTTGTGTTACATTTGTGGAAACTGCTGACTTGGACAAGAACTCGCAACCGAGGCCTTTGTGAGTCACTCCTCTGAATGAATGGTGAGCGATCGTTTTGCGAAGAGTGAGAGTGTTGCGATGGATATCCATCCCATAGGTGAGCGGAGCGGTTATTCTAACTTTTGATTTTCACAAGAATGCAATCATCGGAATTGCAAACAATGGCAATTAACAGATCACTTGCAGTTGATGCAGCACTTTATAAATAGCAACATTAGCTATTATTGCGTTAATCCCAGATGATAATGGTTTCGAGAGAAATTAATTATATGTAACATATTTGGAACTCAATTGATGTGAATCATTAGAAAAATTCGAAGTACAATCGAATCGTTGTAAAAATATATTAAATGTTTAATAAATGAAATAAATTCCCATTAAACGCTTTATTTAACTGAGGATCAAATAAAGCCTGCTAAAATTTAATTAACACATTTTTATTTAAATAAGCCATAACAGAGTGCGAATGGCTTTATTTTCCCCAAGGGCTTGGGGCCATTTATGGAGCCACTTTTTGGTTGTCACGAGCACCGGCATTATATGTACACACATATATCAAGATAATCGGTAAACATGGAAAACAACAACAAAAACCAGCAGCAATCACAAACAAAAAGTTCGATTGCCATAACGATAAGATAAAATCGAGAATTATCAATGTCAGAGAATTATCAAAAAAATAACAAATGTACGGAATGTAATTTCAATCACCAAGGGCTACATTTCTGCGAAATATTAAATGCTTTGCATTTTAAGCTGGCAATTATTTAAATTATTTTTATTTTCAATTTTTTCTCAGAATAAAAATAAAATAAATAGGGGCACTCATGCTTTTTTAAGTACCATATTTACATGGTGGTTTGTGTTTATTTATTTATATTCAGATAACTAAAATAATATCTTACTAATTTTCTGATTAAATATTTGAATTAAATCGTAGGTTACTCAAAAAAATTTATAAAGAATATACATATGTTACAAGCTATTAATATATGCTTTGAAATTGCATACATTATTGCAATTATTCAAAAGAATATTTTTAGTTTCCAAAAAAAAAACATTTTAGATTACCATTGTTTGGGGACTTGAAAAGTGAGTATAAATCAGAAAAACTATTTTATTTTAATCCACATAAAAGGAGTATCCCTGCCTTAACCATCATTCCACGCAATCACAACGTTCCTGATAGAAAATAACAACGATATGGCCAATGATTGCATTTAATTATCGACAGCAGCACTCGCTTATCGGAAGCCCCGAGGGTTTGACGCATTCCGTTGGGGCAGCCAAACAAATGTCAATGTTCCGCGGGGGAAAATGGAGAAGATATGTGGAAAAACGGGGAAATCGGGGGAGGAAGGAGTAAGGCAGCCGGCTGTCGCATTCCCATATTACACATGTCACTCTCCTGTTCCCAATTAAGGCATAAATAAATCATATTTGTCTTTTGGGTTTGGCATATCGATTAACACCCAACACAGCTGCTGCTGTAAATAATCAAATAAACGCAAAATTCACACAAAATGCTTGGAATTTCAATCAACGAGAAGAATAAATAAACTAAAGAAATTCCTGAAAAATTACATATATTTTTTTTTATTTTGTGCAAATTACACGCATAAACGGAGATGCAAACAGTTGCTCGTAAAAATAAGAAATAAAGTAAATAAGTTTCTGCAGTAGTAAAAAAAAAGAAGGCAAATGGAACGTAGTCGTTGCACTTTACACTGCGTTTTCTAAGCAGCTTAGAGAGTTCCAGACCCCAGACAACAGACATCAGTAAAATAAAATAAAAATAAAAAACAAGGCAGACCTTCCCCAGAAGTCGTAAATTGGCCATTAAATAAAATTTAAAGCCACTTTACAAGGATGAAATTTAGAGAAGGTAAAAAATGGCTAATCCTTTCGTACACCATAAAAAAAAGTTTAGCCACAAAATTTAATTTAGTTGGATCCATAATGCGATGCAAAATAAAACCACAAACCTCGACGCCTTATTCAATTGAATTAAATTCGGTTAAATCAAATGAGCTCAGTGTCATTTCAATAAATCAGAAAATATGTGTCATATGCTCGCACAGTGCGTTTCAGCCTTATAGCTTAATTATTTATTTAATTTAAAAAGCTATCAACAAAAGGTTGTGTTTGCTCATATATACTGAAAGTAATTTATTTCGGAATTCATGTAATTTAATTGGGGTAAGGTATATTTTTAAATAAAATAAAATGTCCCCATTAACACATTGTATATTTATTTTTGAAAAGCACTTCTTTTTACACATCTGTGTGGGCTTTAAAGTACGTGAAATGTGACACAAATTCATGCCACATTTGCGCCTCAATTTTCTCCACCCACCTCAGAATCGGGGGAAAAAAATAAGATTTTAAAGTGCACTCGACCAGCAAGAAACAGATACTCAGAAAAATTATTTTTGTTCAAACAAATTCCACGCGCTGACTTTGTAAAAGCCTAAAATATTTAAACACTCTTTCTTTTATTTACTGAAATTTTTGTTTACATTATTGGTTTCTCTATTTTCGGCGCAATTGATTTGTAGTTGATGACGTCGGAAATACAAAAATAAATACACACTGGCGTTTAGCTATAAACAATTAGAAAAACCGTCTCGGAAAAGTGAAAAATGCAATGAATGATGAATTTCAATTTTTTGGCCATGGCTAATTTGGACAATAGAGGTTAGGCTATTACAAAATGTTTTTTTTACTACTTTGGGTGCGCTTTATTTTACGGTGTTGCAATGAAATGTCACAATGCGGTCCAAATAAGGAGAAGCCTATTTGGTGGGAAATTTTACAAATGCGGAAGCTTAAATTTTAATGGGAACTTTGATTAACAATTAGATATATTATTTATTTATTATTCTCAATTCTTTTACTGTAATGTTTTGTGATGCTTTCAATGAAAGTAATAAATAAAACCCATTTAATAATAGTAATTAAAGAGTTAAAATCCTCATTTACTTCAATTTTTATGGGGAAGCCAATAAAAAATTAATTGTAATAATTTGGATTCACATCTTTTTTTATTGCTGCAATAAAAAAAGACCGATAAATGTCA
This sequence comes from Drosophila setifemur, assembly GCA_021224005.1. Lineage (NCBI taxonomy): Eukaryota > Metazoa > Arthropoda > Insecta > Diptera > Drosophilidae > Drosophila > Drosophila setifemur. The sequence continues at coordinate 11,254,564 of JAJJHY010008789.1, forward strand.
AGTTTCTGAGAAATCAAATACACCGATTCAAAGGGCCATCTGCATAAAAGAGGGCGTATTATTTTATAATATTCAAATGACAATCGTTGGCACGCACATTATAGCAATTATATCGACTGACCAACCGAGTGACCAACCGGAAGTGAGCTTTTATTTTATTTTTTTTGTATTTTTTCCATCTCCCACTCTTTCCAGCTGCTTTGTGTGATTTTGCATTCGCGCACATCATTTAAGTTACTGAATACTGAAAAGAGGTGGGATCGGGCGAGATATGGGATGGGGCATATCTAATGACTGCTCATTCCGGATCTGTGATTATCTGTCTGCCTGTCGCCCTCCATTGTAGAACTCCCATTAAACACTTAAGTGCACATATATTTATGAATGCCCTAGTAAATCGTTTTTTTTTTTATGTGGTTCAGACTATTAAATGGGTCGCGTATATATATCTTTGGAGTAAGGGTCTCCCTCCCTTCTGAGGGAAAGCAGCTGTTTCTGAGTTTGTTTTTTAAATGGGGAAATTTATTTTGTAAATGACAAATCACCTTATCATTGAGTGTGAAAAAGTTGTTGATAAAGTGGTTTTTTAAATTTAAATATGGAGATAAATATTTACAAAATACACTTATATTATATTATATAAATAATTTCTAAATATCCGACAAATTATTCATCATCATCATCGATTGGCAAAAGTATGAATCAGGCTAAGTCAATTTTAATTAGGTTTTATAAATACTTGATAAAACTTTTTATAGGTTCCTAACCATTAATTATTTACCGAATTTAAGTGTGAATTACTTTCAATGGCCATAGTGGCAATAGTGAAATGGCTAAATTTGTTTTTGTGAAGACATTGAGCCACCTCTGCGTTTAAGTCATGATCTGCTTTTTAGACATTACATAAGAGCCACAAACCACAAGACCTCACTTGAAATTCAACATTTCGCACTTAGAGTGCTTTTTGTTTTTCAGAAAGTACAAGGTTTTGTGTTGTATTGGATTACTTCATGTGTGTGACATATGTTTGCATATGCCGATATCAATATGGAAAACCACAAAATTGATGGCTTAATTTCGTATAATTTAATAATATTTCCAAGCAAGTTCATCATCAAATTTCAATGGTTTCTGGCCCACAAACCCGATAAACTATTATCTCTCCCTGGGCACCCACACGATGACAATAAATTATTTAGTTTCATGTTTTTGTTTTTGTTGTTGTTTGTTATTTTCTCGTTGTTCAGGTGTATAGTATATAAAATCATCATCATTATTGTGGGTTTTGTTGCTGCTGTTGAATGGTTGCTCTGTCTATGACTATTATTACTTGTGGCCCTTTGTTGGTTGTTTATTTATTACACCCAAGCACTCCACAATGGGCGCCTTTTATGCCGTATCTAGTCTGGGCCAATATTTGACAATAGCGTCACTAACAACAAGTGCTGATAAATCAGATAGGAAAGCTCATTACCCCCCAGATGATTTCACTTATATTCTCTCTCTATATTTTTGTACCTACTTTAAAACTTATGTTAATAGTAAGGCCTTAAAGTTAAACAGAACAATAACTGTGGCAGGAAAACTTTGATTTTTCCTTCTTTGCAGTTTTCACTCTATTTATAGCAAACCAACTTTTGAAGGAAAAAGAAAAACAGAACCGTCCGTTGGCGCCTTGCCAACGGTTTTTCCTACTCCATACAAACCAGTTTGCCTTTTGCCTTGGCAACCAGTTCCACCCAAAAAAAAAAAGCCACCCACTCATCATATTTTTGGAGGGAGGGAGGCAGAAGAAGAAGCAACCTCGAGCAACAGCCCAATAAAAACTGCAATGAAAATGCAGCACACAAATTGAGGTGCATTTTAAATACCTGGTTAAATGAAAACACACAAAAAAAACCTCAAAAAAGTCAAATAGGATTGGGGAACGGTGCAGCAAAAGGGTTAAATGCCCGACGAGGTCGTCTTTGTTGGGTTTGGTCCCATTTAAGTGGGTCAACACAAAGGAAATGAGCTCATTGGTATACATTTTCCAGTTCATTTGCGTTGATTCGGCCTGACATTCGGCTCGTCTGCACCGCCCCGTCGCTTTCCCCCTTTCTCCATTCGATTCAACCTCTGTTTTTTTTCACTGTGTCTTTTTTCGTCGGGGACCCAATTAATAATTTGCGAACCCCCAACAATGCGAATTAGAATTTCCAAACCGAGAAAGGTCATCTACACACAAGAAAATAACATTTGTCCACAACTTAAATTCATTATTAAATAAATTTAATCTAGTTTCAAAAAGTAACGTCCGTATTTAATAATCTTGAAACTGTGTTTTTTTGGAACCCACAAAATGTATACGATAAGAAAATAGTTACTCTTTGGCCTATACCAAAATACTTTGAAATATTATCGTTATGTTTCTGAGAAATTCATTTCCCAGAACTACCGTCAAGATTTTTTTGAATTAATTGTAAATTTTTAAATATTTTATCAACATCCTATATATTATCAAAGTATGGTAGAAATTGGAATTTAAATGGAATTAACACATTTATAACCCAAAGGATTTTATATTAATACAAAACAAAATAATACACATTTCCTGTAGCTGATTTAAATTTTCTTCTAGCAGAAATTGAAATTCAAAAATAATGATTTCAAAGGTTATCTCTAGAGATAAAAGTTCTTCTCATTTGCTGATTAAATATTTACGAAATTCCGCATTTCTTGTCACCTAAAAAGAGTTCTCTTGGTAATAGTTTTACTGATAAGATATGATCAAGATCTAATTTGAATCACATTTCTTTTCGGTGTATTGAAGAACGGGTGACTAATTCTCCCCGCAGAAGAAGAGAGGCACCACAAAAAATAACAGAGTGTGAAGAGCACAATGGCAAAAGTTGGTTAATGACGTCAGTGGAGCAACGACGATAATGAAAGAAGTCCGTCCACAGCTCAGCGGATCGGATCATACGGGCACGTGCGTGAGTCAGACCGCAAGGCCCCCAAAGAGAGTTATTAAAAGTGGTATGGTTTACAATGGAGCAGCAGCCGGCTATGGGGCTCAAATTATTGCTATTTAAGGGGACCTAATTATTGAACTATTATCTGCCATTAGAAGATATTTTGTTTTAAGTATTTGTACGAATTTTTAAATTTTCTAGTTCTATAATAATATAAAAAGTTTTGATTTTTGCAACGTTTTATTTTATTCTTATCAAACAACCTTTATTTTAAAAAACAGCTTGATAATATAATTAAATTCCAAATTTCGGTATAGTTAACTATTATTAACAATATATCAGAAATATGTATTAAAATCCTCTCTTCTATTTTGAATAAAATTTTTGTTTCAATTGCAATGCTTTAAAAATTGTAATCAAAATTGCCAACTAAATTGGGAAGTTCAAAATATAAATATATATAATTTTCGCTCTATATAATTCTTGGACTCCAGCGTTTCATCAAGAAAATGCATTGAGTAAACCCAAGAGAAACATTAAGAGAATGAGAGAGAGAGAATTCTGGGAGAACGATAACAGCCCTGGCAAAGGTTAAATACTCAATTTGTTGCTCGTTCATTGTTGCTGCCGATTGTGCGCTATTTTGTTGTTATTTTTAGCGAGTTGTTGAAATTATCAGCTATAGCCTTCCCAGGCGAGTATTTTTTTTTTTTTTGATCGCATAAAGAAATTAAACATTATTTTCCAGATTGTTTACAGGGGATGTGAGGAGAGATTTACTAGCAGTTTAGTTTGCTTCCTATTAACTTCACGAACTAATGCAATATGCATATATAGTTTTATTTAATGTGGAATAAAAAAAATAGTGAAAATATTTAAATTAAAACTATTTGGAGTTCAAATTCATTGGCATATCGATTTACTAATTCAGATTACTGATAAGAAATATGGACCAGGAAATAAATCAATTTTAAAAGGAAGAAATACACCAAGAGATTGTTCAAATAATTATCCTGATCCTAAAAAACTTAAATTCTAATTTCCAAAATTGGTATTTCTACAAAGTTTTCCTATAAGGTAATCCATTAATATTTCTGTAAACCTCTCTGAGTTACAAAAAAAAATACAATGTACACCCCTTTGATTATCTTTTAGAAACCTCGTTAGAAAGCCTAATAGGAAATGCTTAGCAGATAAGTGGGATTCAAATTATAGATATACGTATTTGCTAAACAATGCCTAATAACCGGTTTTTAGCTGCGGTTAAAACCCCCCGACAAATGACGCATATGCGGCATATGCCAAATACCGATACCGACGGAGACTCACCCGATAGATCTGTATCTCGTCCAGCACCACCTCCGACTCCCGGAGCACTCGGTCCACCTCCTCGTAGACCTCGCGTTCCGTTTCCGTGGGCGCGGCATTCTCGAAATCCAGGAAGACGTCGTAGGATTTGGCTGCGCAACAATTCGAATCATCGCGTGACAGCAGGCTCAGCAGCTTTCCCATTTTCCTTGATTAACTTATGGATTTTCCTGGTTATTTCCGTTTTTTATTTCGTTCTATATATTTTTTTGTTTTTTGCTTTTTGTATTATTAATTAGCACTTTTGGTTTTTGGAGCACTATGTGGGGAAGGGGAAAAACAGAGAGAGAGAGAGGGTACGCATTAGCAGCTGTTGCACCTGTTGTCACATAAAGGGCTTAATAAATTTTCAGTCTGTTTCGAGTCCAACAAAAAAAAAACCAGCTGCAAAAGTTGCTAGGGATGATTTGGGGGAAACTGCATTCATGGGAACTTGTTTCATATTTTTTGGAGGACAAAGGAAACCGGGGTGGGACATGTGGGGTGAAAACAAAGACCAGGCCTACCATTGTTTTCCGCCCCCCAAAAAAAGAATACTTCCAGTTTTTCCTAAGGAAAATTTCTGTTTTTTAGCCTGACATTTAAGCAGTGCTTTGATGAATTTAATATTGTTTAAGTAATTTCTTGGAACAGCACAAGATGTTCTAAATAAATCTTAAGTCAAGTTGGAAATTTTAATGACTTTTTACACCTCTTTTTAATATTTTCAAGTATATGTTCTGTAATTAATTATTTAGAATGGATAATGTATATGAAAATGTAATAAATAAAATATCTCTTTTTAAAATTTAATACAAATTAATTGTGCAAGTTGAAATCCTAACAATTGAGATATTTTGGAACTAAGAAAACATTTAATTCCAATTTAATTAAACAATACAGGGATGACATTATAGTTTTAATTATTTTTAAAATATATTATACAATTCATATTTTAAAGTATATTTCCACAAAGTGCAAAAATTTTAAAAATTTAATTACTTAGATTTCTATAAAAAATATTTAAAATTTCAAGTTCGCCGAAATATATATTCTGTGATCCTAAGTTCAGCTTTATGGTTTTACAAATTTCGTTTTGTTAATGAACATTTTTTTGGAAAACATCCGAATTTCCCCGTATCCAAGATTTATTGTATTGTATTGTTTTTTTGTTGTTTTTTTTTTTTTACTCCAGCAGCATCAGAAATTGCATTGCGGGGGGTGAAGAGAAGAAGAAGCAGGAGCAGCAAGGAAAAGGCCAGAGAAGAGCGGCGAGCAGAGGAAGAGCCATGTGCCTTCCTCTCTCCCTCTCTCTCGCGCTCGCTCTCCCATTTGTTTGTGTTCGTGTGCGTGTGTTTAGCAGGAAACGCAGCGAAACCGAAACCTATCGAAATTCGTAAACAAAAAAAAAAAAACACCGAACAACAACAACAAGAAGATCAAGAACAAAAGGCAAGAGGCAAGGCCAATTTTCACACATCATGCTAAGTGGGAAAAGGCCATTTTCCTGTTTTCCCACAGCACATGTAAACATTTTAGAGGCCAACCCCCCGCCTCCGGCCCCCTTTCCTTCGTTGCGAAAAAAAAGGCGAGTTGAGTTGTTATTAAAATTGTTGCTCCGTATCGCATTTGTTTATCTGCCTTTTTTTTTATTCGTTATCTGCCTGTCACTCCACTTCTCGTTCTCCTCTCTCCGCTCACTCTCCTTCGCTATTTTGCGCGCTTATCGGTTTTATTATTCTGTTTTCCTTCTTGCTGGCATTATTTGTTTTCCCAATGCCAAAAGGGTTCCCGTTCCCGTCGTCTGCATTGGAATTTCGTTTTCTGCACACGCTTATCACCTTTTCTGGTTTCGGAATTTGGATTTTTTGATTTTTGATTGGATTCTCCTTCCGGCAGGCGTCTTCGATTTAGTTGGCTTTTGAACAAATTATTTAGTAGCGCAGCGGCGCCTTGAACATGGTCGCGGGGTTAGGATTTGTCTTGTTGTTGGGCGAACCACACACTCACACACGCACACACACGAACGATATTCACGATTCCTCACGGCAAACGGAGCGAAAATCCACAGCACGTCCGCACGCCACTCGATTTTTTTTCGTTTGAATTCGGAAGCGAGAGAGTGGGAGTAAGAGTGAGAGATTAGAGTAGGAGGGCATGCAATCGATAGTACATATCGATTTCGAACCAGTGCAACCCTGCTTTAATTATGTTAACGAAAAGACCGTTACTGTTAGTTAACATAGAATGTAAAAGGTGGGCCAGCGCTGCCACCTATTCTGGAGCCAGGAGGTGTTGCCACCTTTTTGAAGAACAACTTGAGAAATGCTTTTGAAAGATTTTTGTTTTATTTAAATTTAATAAAATTTTGTATTTAATAAATTGCAATTTAAGTGTAAACAACTAATATTATGTTGTGTGATTTTATGAAATTTACATCGTCATTGCGTCTTTAATTATAAAGCCTTTTTTATACAATGCACATATTTTTTTAACATTAATAGTATTAATCTCAATTTGAATTGCATATATAATTTGTAATATAAATAATATATTAGATTCTTAATTAAGTTAATATTTTATTAAGTATTGCACAAAAATCTTTTTTTTCTTTATTTCATAAAAAAGGTAACTTAATTATGCAAAAGGCACAACATTTAAGTAATACATAAAAGAACACTACAATTAAATTGTTTATGAATGTTGTTAACTTATGAAGGTGTTTATCTGGAATTTCCGCTGGACCTTGAGCTATTATTTCATTTTAAATAATTAATTTTATTATTTATATTTACTGCAAACAACTTTAATGTATAAAAAAAAGCTTTGGCTCATTTGGAAAATTCTTTTACATTAAAATTTTTGGCCTTTCACTCAATTTTCTATTATTTTCGTTTGCTTGCCTCATTGGCCAATTAATATATTTCGTTAAATATAATCCACTTTCCACTTTTAATGGGACTAATTCCAACCCTTCAGATTAGTTATATATATTTCCATATCCTATGTTTCTTTGCCGGAAAGATACAAACGTGCGTCATCAGTCTGCAATGGAATTGATAAGATTGCACTTTCAAAATATATATATTCAAGAAATTAAAACTAATTACGTACGGTTTTAAACCACGCCGAAGGCAAGAAAATCAATTTGGTATGAAATCTCATTTGCGATCGTGGAGCAATGGCGTGCATGTGAAGATGATTGACCGTGATGAAGGGCGGCAAATGGAAGCCAAATAAAGCATCCTCCGTGCTCATGCCCTTGGCCCGGAGTAGGTCCTTCAAGCTCTCCTCCATCCGCGTTACTAAAACATATTTGAATGATAGTTTGGTGGTGTAAATTCAGATATATATATTATAATCCCTTACCCATTCCCTCGTGCGACTTGTTTAGGTCCTTCAAGCTTTTATGATGTTCTTTGGTTACAGCCAAATAGTGGTGCTGGGAGGCGGGTTTAATGTCCTTGAATATCACAAACTCATCGTTCTCCACTTCCAGAACGGTGTTTGAGTCCCGGCCTTCGGTTATGTTGCAGAAAATGCAATTATCCCCCGACATATTGGATAATAATTGATAATAATTTGTCCGTCTTTGGAGTTTGTACTTGCACTGCCTGGCTAGGGGTGGCAAACTTTCGATACACAATTTATTTAAGCCCCCAAAACGACGTCTCTTGTGGGGATTTCAGCGTTGGCAACACTGCGATCAGCTGTTTACCGGCAGATTAGAAAAATGGGAAAATAAACAAACAAAAAACAGAAGCCGAAATGGAAGCAGACGTTTGTTTAGTTATTTTAATTAGTTTAAGTAGATTTATTAACAGTTTAGTAAACCCAAGCAAACAAACTAAAGGGTGATAATGATAGGAGTGCACCTGTGATATTTGCAATTACAAAATATGAAGAAAACCATGGGTATGTGTAATTAGTTCCATATAATTTTTCTCTGAAAGAAATATAATTTTTAAATGTATTCGTTTCCCTTTAATTTATTCGCTCTCTTTAGTCCAAGAGCCCAAGACTCACTTTGCTGTCGTCGGCAGATTCAGGTACAGCTCGGGTTCGGGGTATTGTGCAGCTACAGATACGTTCGAGAGGCACCTGAACCAACATTGTATCTGGTGCCGCCGAAAACTTGATGAACTGCCAAGTGGACTCCAGATATTCGGCCAAGATGCGGCGGTCCAAAATCAAGTGGATTGTTAAGGTCAGCCTGCTGGTCTTCCTAACCCTGCTCATCATCAGATGGATCTCTTCCAAGCCCAAGCCGGAGAAGCTGATCCGCTCCAGGAATGTCGTAGATGTCGAATCAGAGCTGCAAAAGGATCAGAATGAGCAGCTCCAGAGACGGAGGGCGCAGGTCGTGGCACCGGCCAATGCAGAGAAGAAGGACTGGCACGACTACCTGGCGATGTATAGGGATTCTTTGCGAGTGGGTCTGGGGGAGCAGGGAGACGTGGCCGAACTGGAAGATGAGTCCCAGAGGGATGCGGAGAATCGGTTGTCCCTGGAGTTCGGATTCAATGCCCTGCTCTCCGATTCCATATCAGTTAATCGCTCCATCAACGATATCCGGCACAAAGAGTGAGTCAGAGAATAAGCTTTCATTATACCCTGTACAGTTGGTGGTCTGTACATGTCTTTATTTATAACAAAATTATATTTTCCAGCTGCTTTAGGAAGAAGTATCTGACCAAGTTGCCGACGGTCAGTGTGATCATCATCTTTTGGAACGAGTATCTAAGCGTGCTGAAGCGCTCCGTTCATAGCCTGATCAACCGCTCGCCACCAGAGCTACTGAAAGAGATCATCCTGGTTGATGACTTCAGCGATCACGATGACTTGGGCCATGATTTGGATGCGTACATTCGAGATCACTTCAAGATCGTGAGCGTTGTGCGTTTGCGCAGCCGAACGGGTTTGATTGGAGCTCGCTTAGCGGGGGCAAGAAAAGCCACAGGCGAGGTCCTGCTCTTCCTGGACTCCCATGTGGAAGCCAACTACAACTGGCTGCCCCCCTTGTTGGAGCCGATTGCCATTAACAAACGCACTGCCACGTGCCCCTTCATCGATGTGATCGAACACTCGAATTTCCAGTACAATGCTCAGGACGAGGGAGCCCGCGGTGCATTCGACTGGGAGTTCTTCTACAAGAGGCTGCCTCTGCTGAATGAGTCTCTGAAGCATCCGGCCGACCCTTTCGAGAGTCCCGTGATGGCCGGCGGTTTGTTTGCCATCTCAACGGAGTTCTTCTGGGAACTGGGCGGCTACGATGAGGGATTGGATATCTGGGGCGGGGAGCAATACGAGCTGAGCTTTAAGATATGGATGTGTGGCGGTCAGATGTTTGATATTCCCTGCTCCCGCATCGGTCATATTTACCGAGGTCCCCGAAATCACTTGCCAAGTCCCCGAAAGGGCGACTATCTGCACAGGGTGAGTGAATGTTATGGATAGTATTTTCCAAAAATGAATTATTAATTATTATTATATTTCTAAATCCGTATACCGAAATGAATCCCTGTTTATCTTGCAGAACTACAAGCGTGTGGCGGAGGTGTGGATGGATGAGTACAAGGACTATCTGTACAGCCACGGCGATGGCATCTATGAGCAAGTGGATGCCGGGGATCTGACCGCACAGAAGGCCATTCGCAGGAAACTGAAGTGCAAGTCATTCAAGTGGTTCATGGAAAAGGTGGCCTTCGACCTGGTGAAGAGCTATCCCCCGATCGATCCTCCCAGCTATGCAATGGGCGCTCTCCAAAATCTCGGTATTCGCCTACTCTGCTTGGACACGATGGGCGGAAAAATGAACGATCGGATGGGCGTCTACAACTGTGCTGACAATCTACAGGCTCCCCAGAAGACGCAATTCTGGGAGCTGACCTGGAGGGGGGAATTGCGTTTGCGGCGGAAGAGCGCGTGCCTGTACGTGGAGATCCCGGATGCCAATGCCCCCGTTAGGCTGTGGCAGTGTCACGCGCAGGGTGTCGATCAGTACTGGTTCTACGATTACCAGTCGAAGATGCTCAAGCACAACGACGGTTCGCGGTGTCTCGAACTGCTGCCCTTTCCCCAGGAGGTGGTCGTCAACAACTGCGACCCAAGGAATCCATACATGCGTTGGATTTTCGGCACCTTCAACCAAACAGTGCTGGACCGCTACCAAAAGGAGTTCACCCTGCATTTTTAGTCGCTTCTTTGGCGATTGCTTAAATAAAGTTAAAGTTAGATTTAAATAACTAGGCTAGATGGGTTGTATGGCCAATTTTTGCCGATTTTACAGAACTGAAGCGCACATTCCATTGCCGCATTAAGGACTATACATGAATCTGATTTTATCTTATATCTTTATCTTTTTATAACTATATTAATTTCAGGGAAAACCGAAATTTAAATTTTATATAATTATACATCCCTTTTTATGACCTTTAAAATCGAATTACGAAAAGAGGTTGTTGCTGTTGTTCTTATATTGATTTAATATTGTTAAGTTAAAAAACAAAATTTATCTATTAAAAATATATACTAGAGAAAATTACAGAAATTTTTGATTTAAATAAATCAACCGAAAAACGAAGCCTTTTCTTCATTTAATATTATCATTATATTAAACATTTTAAAACCGTAAATAGAGTAATACAATTTGTTAGTTCTGAAATTATTGAAATTTCAAATTAACATTTTAAAAACCTTAAAAAACTTAAAAACCCCCCGAAACGACGCCTCTTGCTGGGACTTGAGCGTTGTGCAACACTGCGAACAGCTGTTTTCCGGCAGATTAGAACTCCAGCGGCAGCGCAGCGGCAGAGGAAAAAGAACAAACACAAAATACAGACGGATTTTCGCAGACGTGGAACGCAGACGTTTGTTTTGTTATGCTAATTAGTTTAAGTAGTTTTATTAAGAGTTTCGTGAACCCAAATCGGCTGGAAACCGCGTGCGGGAAGAGCGGCAATAAACAAACAAACTGAAGGGTGAGAATAATAAGAGTTGCTCTGATGACGTTTCACCTGTGATTTCCATTCGGAACTACATATATATCGAATATAAAGCAAAACAAATTTGGATAAGTACTTGTGTAATTAGTGGCACACTATATATTACTGATAAGGCTGATATCGGCCGGAAGTGCTTGGAGTGCCGAAGCAGTGTAATTTCATTTTGGTAATGTCTGCGCGCTTATCTTTTTTTTTTGCCTTTTCTTCCTTTTCCTATTCTACTGTCAAAGATATATAGTTTCCATATGTATTCGTGCGTTTTCATTGGCTCTTTATTTATTCTTTCTTTTTAGTGCAAGAACCCACGTCTCAGTTTGCTGTCGTCGGCAGATTCAGATACAGCTCGTGTTCTGGCCTTGTGCAGATACAGATACAGATACGTTCGTGCGGGGCCAACTGAACCAACATTGTATTTTGTGGCGCCGAAAACTTGATGAGCTGCCAAGCGGACACGTAGCAAGCGGACTCCAGATTCTAGAGTCCAGATTTTCCTAGCCAAAATGCGGCGTCCCAACCTCAAGTGGATCGTTAAGACCAGCCTGCTGGTGCTGGTCTCCCTAACTCTGTTCGTGCTCATCACCAGCTGGATCTCCTCCAGTCCCTATACCAACAAGCCCGTTCACCAAGGCATTGAGCCCCAGCCGGAGAAGCTGGTCCGCTCCGGAAATGAACCGGAAAAGGCAAATGTCATTGTAGATGACGAACCAGAGCTGCAGAAAAATGATGAACCCGAAGCCGAAGTCGAAGCGCCGGAGGAACAGAATGAGCAGCTCCCGGACCGGAAGCCGCAAGAGGTTAGGCAGATCGTAGCTCCGGCTAATGCAGAGAAGAAGGACTGGCACGATTACACGGCGATGGACCGGGATGAGAAGCGAAAGGGTCTGGGCGAGCAGGGAAAAGTGGCCAAACTGGACGATGAGTCGCAAAGGGATGTCGAGAAGCGCATGTCCCTGGAGAACGGATTCAATGCCCTGCTCTCCGACTCCATTTCGGTTAATCGCTCCATCGCCGATATCCGGCACAAAGAGTGAGTCAGAGAATAAGTTATTTTAATACCCTGTACCTATGGTGAAAGGATGTATTAAGTTCGTGCAAATGTATGTCGCGTAGAGAAGTGGACCCCTTATGCATGCAAGTCTGCGCACATCTCTGATATATATGTATTCCATAGACTTAATGGTACCGATCGAACTTAAAACGTGGAAGTTTAAAGCAAAAAAAACTGGTACAGGGTATATAACAGTCGGGCAATCTCAACTGTAACTCTTTCCCTTGCTTATTATTTAATTTATGACCGAATTATATTTTCCAGCTGCCGCAAGAAGGAGTATCTGACCAAGTTGCCGACGGTCAGTGTGATCATCATCTTCTGGAACGAGTATCTCAGCGTACTGATGCGCTCCGTACACAGCCTGATCAACCGTTCCCCGCCAGAGCTACTCAAAGAGATCATCCTGGTTGATGACTTCAGCGATCGCGACTACTTGGGTCACGATTTGGAGGCTTACATCCGAGATCACTTCAAGATGGTGCGCGTGGTGCGCCTGCCCCGAAGAACGGGTTTGATTGGCGCTCGCGCGGCAGGTGCAAGAAATGCCACAGCCGAGGTCTTGATCTTTCTGGACTCCCACGTGGAAGCCAACTACAACTGGCTGCCGCCGTTGCTGGAACCGATTGCCATAAACAAACGCACTGCCGTGTGCCCCTTTATCGATGTGATTGATCACTCCAACTTCCAATACAGAGCTCAGGACGAGGGAGCCCGCGGTGCCTTCGACTGGGAGTTCTTTTACAAAAGGCTGCCTCTGCTGGAGGAGTCTCTGAAGCATCCGGCCGATCCGTTCGAGAGTCCCGTGATGGCTGGCGGTCTGTTTGCCATCTCAACGGAGTTCTTCTGGGAACTAGGCGGCTACGATGAGGGATTGGATATCTGGGGCGGCGAGCAATACGAGCTGAGCTTTAAGATCTGGATGTGTGGAGGTCAGATGTTTGACATCCCCTGCTCCCGCATCGGTCATATTTACCGCGGTCCCCGGAATCACTCGCCAAGTCCCCGAAAGGGCGACTATCTGCACAGGGTAAGAGGAAATTATATGGAGAATTCTCCAAAAACTAACCTAGGAATTCAGAAACCATATTTTATTTTTGTTTTAATGATTTTTTTATTATTGACACTAGAACTAAATGTTCTGTGAAAAAAGAAAAGAAAGATAAGCAACAAAAATAGAAGAAACTAAGTTCTAAAACCATTTTAATTTGCATAATTTACCTAAAACCTGTTTTCTTGTAAACGAAATTATAGTTTTTGTCAGAGAACCTATTAATCTGTCTTTTGCTCAGCAAACCAATCATTTTATTTCGAATCTATCTTGATCTTGACCATCTCTTTATTCTTTAAACCTGAATTTAAATTAGCGATCTGTGGATTAACAACTGAAATAAAATCAACTCACAAATAGGTCATTGGGATGGTTATATTGATCCATTTCAATTTAAAACCAAGGGAATAATAATTAATAACACCAAACAATTGCTGAATTAAAATAATTAAAACATTTTTGTAATCATTCTTTCCAAAACCCGTAACTAATCCCTGTTTATCTTGCAGAACTACAAGCGTGTGGCGGAGGTGTGGATGGATGAGTACAAGAACTATCTGTACAGTCACGGCGATGGCATCTATGAGCATGTGGATGCCGGGGATCTGACCGCACAGAAGGCTATTCGCACGAAACTGAAGTGCAAGTCTTTCAAGTGGTTCATGGAGGAAGTGGCCTTTGATCTGATGAAGAGCTATCCCCCGATTGATCCTCCCAGCTATGCGATGGGCTCTCTTCAGAATCTCGGCAATCCCCGACTCTGCATGGACACGATGGGCAGGAAGAAGCACAATCGCATGGGCATGTACTCCTGTGCGGACGATTTAAAGATTCCCCAGAAGTCGCAATTCTGGGAGTTGAGCTGGAAGCGGGATCTTCGTTTGCGGCGGAAGAAGGAGTGCTTGGACGTACAGATCTGGGATGTGAATGCCCCCGTTTGGCTGTGGGAGTGTCACGGGCAGGGTGGCAATCAGTACTGGTTCTACGATTACCATACGAAGCTCCTCAAGCACGGCAACGAGGGCCGGAGATGTCTCGAACTGCTGCCCTTCTCACAGGAGGTGGTGGCCAACAAGTGCGACCCGAACAATCCGTACATGCATTGGAATTTCGGCACCTACAACAGAACTGCGCTAGACAATTACGAAAAGGACCTCTCCCTCAATCTATAGTCGCTCCTCCGGCGATTAGATCACTTGCCATGTACTTAAAGAAAGTATAAGTTCGATGTAAATAACTAGGCTAGGATAGGTTGTAAGGCAGATTAGCCCAATTGGACAGGACAGGACTCAAGCGCACATTCCGATGCCGCATTTTAGACTATACCGTGTATCTGTATATTAAATTGATTGTATCTTATTTAGAAGTCCGCGAAAGGTTGTTATAACTCCGTTGATTTAAGGAAGAAACGAAATTTGCATTTTATACAATTTTACATCTTTTACCCGTTTTATGAACTTTGAAATTGATTTTCGAAAAGACTTGAGGTTGAATATTGTTAAGCTCAAAAAAAACAACAAAACAAAATGTATCTATTAAATCTATAGACTTTCAAATACAAAAGGCAATCAACTAATTGCGAGTTATTTGATTTTCCATATGTATAGGTTATAGGTACACCTGTAAATCGGGGAAGAAAATGCAAAAACTGGCTGGTTTAACTTTGTTTTTTTTCGTTTTATTTAATATTAATATCTGTTTGCTTTCCATGCGCATACTTTAAATAAATATAATTTATGTTTTTTTTTTGTTTGTTTGTTTGTTTCTGATCCACCTCTCTTAACGTCGTGCTTCCCATTCTGTATATACGTTCTCGGTTTCGTGTTTATCGTTTTACAATATGTATGTATCGTCGCTAAATCGTATCTCTCGCCGATTCCGCACCCGACATATTCATTTGCAGGCCAGGTGCTTGTCTTATCTTTGTTCTGACTTCTGACTTCTGCTTATTACTTATGCTGCTCAGTGTTAATTGGGTTTTCTCTGCTTTATCAATATGCCAATATGTATAG
>JAJJHY010008789.1:11270101-11312723 GCA_021224005.1 Drosophila setifemur
ATTTTAAATTATCATAATTTATATTAATATATATATATATTTATATAAACATTTAAATATTTTTAAAAACATGTTTTTTCTTGTTGCTCAAAAGTCTTCTTCGCTGCCTTACATTTACATTACATTACGTACATTATACGACCTACATTCATGTCCGCTAGTGTCTCGACAAACTAAAAATCGCATTATCAATAACTTGTTGCTTTCCATTTATCATTAATCATTAATCATTTCATTTCGTTTGTGCAAAATATATTTATATGTATGTTGGTTGTGTTTAGACTAATTTGATTTGAAATTCAGTTGCGCTGCTGCCACATTTGCGTTCTAATTTATAATTTCTTTTTATTTTATAATTTTTTTGTTTTTCCTTTCGATTTTGTTTTGTATTTTGGATGGATGCAAATTATTAGAGTTTGCTTTTTATACAACAATTACAAATGAATAGGCAATTAGGTTGTTTAGTTGTTGTTGTTGGTTGTTTAGTGCTTAATACTTGATTGGTTTCGAGTCTTTTTGGGTTTTCCTTTGCCTTGCCTTTGAAACTAAATCTTGCAGAAATAATAATAACTAGAATGAACCCTTTTTTTTTGCCTTCGATTTTTTTTTTGGGGCGCATAAATAAATATATAACTTGTTTGTGTGTGTGTGTTTGGGTGTGTGTGTGTTTGCTTAAACTTAGTTTAAATTATGATTAATGTTTAAAAATGTCTTGCTGCCTTACGTTCCATCTCTACCGCTCCTGGAGAGCCCGTGCCACTTGCTCAAAAATACTCAATTCAAATCTTTCTTTCATCTTAGTTGTCCTGCTCTCCCCGCACCATATATAAAACTGATCCTTTTCCTCTATTTTTTGCTGTGGGTGTGTAGGAAAATCGGCATTCCTCTCAGCTCGAATGAAAATATATATATAATTTATTTGGAAATTTCACTCAAGGGAGCAATACTCCTGCTGCTGCTTCTGCATCAGCAATTCAAATTCAATTGGCACTTTCGGCAAAGTCCCAAAGGAGAGTTGAATTGCTGCAAATGAACAATAAACAATTGAAATTAAATTGCAAAAAATAAGTGTAAACTTGTAGTGTAGTGTCTTCTTTAGTAAAAACGACTTTTGGTTACCAACTATTTCCCTTTGTTTGTTGTCTTGCGAAATTCTTTACGTTCTTCTCTAGTTTGCTCTTTAAAAAATGGTTTATTTGTACTTTTGGCAATGATCTTTCCCTTTTTTTTTTCATCTAACTCTTAATATGAATTCTTTGTTTGTTTTTGTTTATTTTTTGTTTTGTATTTTCGCTTGCAAGAGAAACGCAAGCAAAAATGTTCTTTAGCATTTGCTGTTTTTTTTTATTAGTTTGTTAATAGTATTCGTTTTTGTTTGTTGTTCTGTAGTTTTGCGTTTTGTTTGCATTTTGTTTAATAAAAATAACTCATTTAACAGAAATTGTTGTTTTTAGCTGGCTCTTAAAAGAACTAAAGTTAATAGTTGATATTAAACTAGTTTAGAAACTTGTTGTTTTTGAGTGTTTTTCGTTTTGTATTTAGCTGAGTGATGTATGTTTGTGTTTGTTTTCTGGGATGGCTTTTCTTTTCTTTTTTGGTTGGGTGTGTGTGTGTGTGTGGAATGGTGACAACTCTGGCCTGGCAGCATCAACTGTACTTTTTGCTTTTATTTTCCTCATCTGCAACTCTGTTCTCTGGGGACTTTTCCTCATCTCTCCTTATGGCACACGAAATCAGACGCATTTACAAAAATAATCAATTCTTCTGTCTCCATTTCTTTGCTTAGCTTTGAGTGAATTTTCAGTCATACAGCCGTCTTCCGGTTTTTCATTTCGATTAAGTTCTGGCGTTTTGGATAATGGTGGAATTTTATATTCTTGGAAAAAATTAGTTAGAAATGTTACAAAGTGTATTTTAAAGGGCTTAAAGGTTTCTTTCTTTGCTCTCTCTCAATCTTGTTTTTGGATGCAATAATTTTGTAAAAGCGATTTTTTAATTATTTTGCTGTGATTAAATTGTGATTTTTAAAAAGCAAATTTAGTATTTTTGAATGAATGATTTTGAAAATGCAGAATGAATAAATTGCAATATATATATGAATAAATATTTTGGAAATACTCTTATATATATTTTGTAGAATTTTAAAATGTGTTGAAATACCATTTAAAATATCTTTTTTATTATTTGGATATTTTTAATATAAATGGGACTTTGAAAATTAATTTAATTTTTGTTTAAAATGATTATCAAACCGTCTGTTATTTTTCGGAAATTTTTAAAACAATTATCCAACCTTGTTTACTAATAATTTGAAGTACCTTTAATAAAGAATAGAAATTTAAAACATGTTTCAAAATGAATTTAATGTTAAACGAAAATAGCAAAACTTTTTCAATTGCCTTCTTTATAGGAATTATTCTTTTCTCAGATATTTTTTCAGGCATTTAAAATCAGTTTTTATCGAAATTAATTTATGTACAATTTTATAAATGATTTATAAAGAATTTAAGAAAAAGAAAATACGAAAACTCATTTAATTCCCTTTTTAAATGGTGTTTTTTTTGTGTTTTAATCAAAATATCCCTTTTGAAATTCACCAAAAATAGTATCGAAATGAAAACCCGGAACCCGGCTGATTTATGGTGTGGTGGTGGTGGCTTTGGATTGGAGCTCCGGCTTCCTTTTACCCGCTTCCTTTACCAGTAGTAGCCCCTGCTCAGGCGGAGCAGGTTCAGGTCTGCTGCTGCTGCAGCGGCAGATGCTGCAGCGGATGCTGCTGCGGATGCGGATGCTGCTGCTGCTGCTGATGCGGGATGGCTGCTGCTGAAGCCGCCGCCGCCGGACCGGGCGGCCCAGTGGGGATGGGCGGACCAGGCTGACCAGGCGGATGGGCCGATCCCTGCGATCCCTGGGACTGGGAGCCAGCGCCACCGTTGGGCGTGACGCTGCCGTTGTTCGTGGACGAGGTCGGACTGCTATTGCCCTCCGGATAGGTCCCCGTAACCACACACGGGTGCATGGGGAACAGGGTCGTCCACGATGTGGTCGTTAGTGTTGGTGCGTGGAGGGCAACCTTCTCGTTTTTTGACTGCTCGCTGGATTGGGATGAGGATTGGGACTTCTTAGAATCACCGTTGCTAGAGCTTGATTTTTTTTTTTTACTACCACTGGCTCCGTTCTTGAGCGCCTGTCCCCCGTTGCTGGCGGACGACTCCTTTTTGGTCGGGTTGGGCATCGGCGCGTCGTGCGGGTCCTGCATGAGGGCGTCGTCGTCCAGGTCATCGAGATCCTCGCCAGCCGCCTTCTTGATCAGCCGCTCGCGCTCCTCTTTGGCTTTGTTGTCCAGGTCCGTGTTGATCTTCTTCACCCGCATCTTCTCCTCCCACTCGTCGATGCCGTGGCGGGCGCGGTTGAGGTTCCGGTGCTGGTAGAAGATCAGTGTCATCCTCGTCGGATGATGACGATCTGGCCTCCTCACCGCCGTCGTTGCATGCATCTCGTGCTTGGCGCACTCGATCAGCACACTGCCATGATTGAGGGCAATGGCCACTCCGCCCATCTGGGGATCCTGGAAGGCCTCGATGTTCTCATTGATCTCGGCCACCTCCCCGATGGGCTCGATCTTGCTGGTGTTCGTGCTGGCCGGGGATACCGCCGGCGGAGCTGCCGTGGCAGGTCCTGCAGCGATTGGAACACCCACAGGAGGTGCTCCCCCAGCTCCGGGATCGTTGGGATTGCCTTCACCCGTGGGCGTGGGCGTGACCACGGTTTCTAGAGAGGATTGCCCATTGCTCAGGTCGGGCAATATCGTCTGCGGGGGCTCCTGTTGCTGTTGCTGCTGCTGCTGTTGTTGCAGCTGCTGTTGCTGGAGGTGCTGCTGGTGGTGGAGTGGAGATGGAGCCGGAATCGTGGGCTTCTGCAGACCCGCCGTCGGAGCCACAGCCCCGTGGGAAGCTATCAGAGAGCCCGCTCCCGCTCCGGGAGCAGAGCTTCCATAGCCCGAGTTCACCGAACCCGTCTGATGGTGTCCATGCCCGTACATGTTCCAGTTGGGCGACGGAGGCGGGGGCGTGGGCGGAGGCGTCTGCTGGGGATACATCCCATAGGGTGAGTACGCCTGGTGATGGTAGCCATAGTTGTAGTTCATGTTCTGGTACGCATCGTAGGCGGAGTACGCCGAATGTGGTGGCGGAGGCGGGGGCGGATACATCTGGTAGTTGTTCGGATACTGGGCCGTGTACTGGGCCGTGTAGTCACTGGGCGGGGGCTTCGGCTTCACAAAGCCCTCCTGGTGGGGATGGTGCGAGGGTGCGGTGGTCAGCTGGGCCAGGTTCGTCATCGGCTGCATGGCCGTGAGAGCCGTTAGCTTGCTCTCCGCCAGGTTGTGGTGATGGTGGTGATGGTTGACCAGGGTGGTGGAGTCCGGATTCTCCTCGCTGATCAGGCGACTCTTCAGGTCGCCCGGTGCTCCTCCCACTCCGGGCAGGGGTCCTCCGGCCAGTGATCCCTGCTGCTGTTGCTGCTGCGGATGCGGATGCTGGTGCGGATGCGGATGCTGCTGCGGATGCTGGGGATGCTGCTGGCTGGGATGGGTGAGCTCTGGATGCGTTCCGGGATTGCTCAGGGCTCCTGTGGGTGTTGTGGTCAGGTAGCCGGCGGAACCATAGCCATTGCTCCCCTCCAGCTGCGTGGGCGTTGTGCTTGGTGGCAGGGAAGGTGGCAGGGCTCCGGGTACGGTGGTACCTCCTGGTATGGTGGTGCCTCCTGCTCCGATTCCTCCTCCTCCTCCTCCCGCTCCCGCTCCTCCTCCGCCAGGCAAAGCTGTGACGGAGGGAACTCCTCCCAGCTGAGTCTGAGCCGTGGGCGTTGTGGGGGTAAGAGGTGTCACCCCCGCTCCCGGCACTCCTCCTCCTCCTCCTGGTGCTCCCCCTCCGGGTGCTCCTGCTCCTCCAGGTGCGCCTGCCACCTGCGCCTGCATGCCCATCGGAGCATGTGGCGTGGGCCAGTTGCCATAGTAGTTCCTGGAGTCGATGTAGGAGCCCGTCTGGTAGTCGTAGGAATAGGGCGAGTCCAGGACGGTGCTCGAGATCTGGTTGGACTGCAGCTGGGCATCCGTGAAGGTGTCGATCATGGTGGCCATGTTCATCAGGCTCGAGTTGGAGCTCATCAGCTGGCCGGGTTGGTTGCCAGGGGCCTGGCCGCCAGCACCCGGAGCACCGGGTGCTCCTCCTCCATTCTGGGGATTGGCATTGTGGACGGGTGGAGTGCTGAAGGCACTGCCCGCCGGACTGGGATTGTTGGTCACCGGCGTCTGGCATCGCGGCGAGGGCGTCGAGGGCGGGGCCGATCCCGGCGTGGAAGCACTGGAGTTGTTGGACTGATTGGACTTGCCCTTGCCCTTGCCTTTCGCACTGGTCCCGTTTCCGGAGGCCACCGCTCCGGCCGCTCCTCCTCCTCCTCCTCCTCCGTTCTCCTTCTTGATGTGCGCTGCTCCCAGAGCGGGTGGACTGCTCTGCGTGGTCTGCGACTGTGACTGAGCTCCATTGCTGGAGCTGCTCTGGCTGTTGGCATCGCCAGCCGCATCCTGGTCCCCATCCGGCGCTGCCGAGTCGTCGCCCTCCTTCCTCTTCTTGCCATGCCTCCGGCAGGGTATCAGCGGCGTCGATCTCACGCGTACTTCGCAGGGGAATCTGGGGAGGGTAGATCAAAGGATAATGTTAGCTGTGTTCCGGTTCAGGGATGCCCTGGAGCAGCTGCTCAAAACTCAACGGTACACTCACTTGTCCAGCATTTGCACCGCCCCCGTGCGGTGCTTGTCCCTCTGTCCCTCCACGCTCTCGAACTCATCCGTTCCGTCCATCGTGTACAGGGGCAGGACATGGAACTGCTCGTCGTCCGGCAGGCGGGTATCCCGATTACCGGGCTTCAGCAGGGCCACATGCACCGTGCATCCGTCCTGCATATTGTGCAGATCCCGATGGGAGTGGGCACAGAAGTCCAGGCAGGCGGTCACCCCGGAGAAGGGTTTGCCCGGCTCCAGGCCCAGCCGACAGTCGGAGGCCTCGTGCTCGTACTTGGTCTGGTTGTCATAGGAACGTGGACACACCTGCTTGAACACCGGCGCCAGCAGGGTGGCAATCAGGTTCATGTGATCCTCAATGGCCGCCTCCTCGCTCTTCACCGACAGCCGGAACTTGCGCACCGTCTTGGAGCGGGCGTACTTGCAGCCATTGTAGTACATGGACCACGAGCACCCAAAGCTATACGAGGCTCCAGAGCTCTCCGGATCGAGTCCTGGTTGTGGATATCAAAATCAGGATTAGTTGGGTAAGATCATGGGTGAGATTTAGCTGCTTACCTTGACAGGCACAGGTGCGGTTCTCGTTGGTGGCACATCTTCGCGTGGTGGGCAGGCCGTACTTGTTGAGCTTCGGGATCAGATTCTTGTAGGCATTGTCCGCCTCCAGCCGAGGCACTCCATCCCAGGCCACCATGCACACCACAATATAAGCGGCTATGCATCTGGTAAATAACAAAAAATTTAATTAAATCAGAAGCCGGAATATATTTCCAGAAGATCAACAACTAACCTGTGACCTGGTCGCTTTTTCACAACCACCAGGATCTTCTCCTCCAGGTCAGCCCTGCGGATGACCCACTTAGCCACTGGACAGCCCTGAGTGGTCTTGCCCTCCTTGCCCGTGTAGACGATCTTCTCGATCCGCAACTGGCGACCAGTGAGATTGCAGCGCTCCTCGAACTCCCTTCTTAGTTCCATTAGGGAGGAGGCAGTGCCTAAAGGATAAGAGAAGCAATATTATAGAATCATATATTTCAAAGAGTCCATTAAGTAATCCCACCTAGATGCGTGTAGTAGGTGCCCGGCTCGGGGGGATTCTTGTCCGACTGGAAGCACTCGCACTCGGGTATCTCCGTCTTGTTGCCCTTTTCCAGCCGATCCGTGGTGTCGAACATGGGGTTGATCTTCTCGTGCTTCACCACTATTTCGGGGATCTCTTCCGGCTTCTGTTTGCCCTTCGCCTTGCCCACGCCAATGGGTTTCAGGCCATTGCCATGACCGTCGATGAGTTCGTCCTCGTCGAGCAGCTCCTCCTTGGGCTGAATACCGCCCAAACCCAGGCAGGTGCCATCCTTCAGATGCTCCGCGGTGGGAGGACGCGTTCCACCCTGTCGGCAGCAGGAGAAGCCATTGTTCAAGGGCTTACCATCGCCCCCTAAATAGGCATAGCCACCGCCATGGCCCAGCATGCCCATGTCCTCCAGCTTGGGCTCCAGCATCCCGTGGTGACTCAGATGCGGGGGCGGTGCTCCATGGCCAAGGGCATAGCGATGTGGCGGGATGGGATAGGCATGGGCCGGTATATCCTTCTCGTAGTTCGTGGGCAGCGGGATTATGCTGTTCGTGTCCGGTTTGCGGTCCAGCTCCAGCATGCTCTGCCCATGGATCTGGTGCGGTTGGTTGCCCGGCGGTGGCTTCCCTCTGCCCCCGTACGTCGAGTGCTGGTAACCGGGGACGAAGTTCTGCTGGAAATTCTGCTGGAAACTGCTCGCCCCAGCTCCGTAGTAAGCGGAGTTGTGGTGATATCCGGCGTAGTCCTGCTGGGAGTGTCCATGGTGCTGTTGCACCGGCTGACCCTGCCCGTCGTTCTGGCAGAAGTCCGCATATTGGATGAAGTTCTGGTAGTTCCTCTCGTAGCCCTCCATTTTATTGGGCTGCGGGGGGCCTAGGAGACCCGGCTCCGTCTTGATGTACTGCCCGTGATAGTCCTGCCCAGGGTGCGGTGGCGGATGCGGCGGGTAGTGGGCACCCAGGGGCTTAAGTCCGCCTCCCGGATCCGTGGAATTCCGATCGGGATCCGCTGATGCAGCCGCCTCTGCTGCCGCCGCCGCTGCTGCAGCTGCTCGACTGGCTTTGCTGCGACTCCGCGACTTCTTGGGCGGGGCAGGGACGACCGGGGGCTGTTGCACCACCACCGGCGGTGCTTGCACCACTTGAACTGGTAACGGGGGATCCCCGTGGCTGATTGTTGTGTGCTGGCCGGGTTGATGTTGCTGCAGCTGCAGTTGCAGCTGGGCATCCTGGTTGGAAGCGTAACCACTCACTGGCGGCTTCTTAAAGGCCTGCGTTGAGTGGTGCGGCTTCCAGATGTGATCGCCACCACCTCCTCCTCCTCCTCCTACTCCCACTCCACCCGCAATCGGGTCGGCAGCGGCCACCGCCTGCGGCTGTTGTTGCAGCTGCTGCTGTTGCTGTTGCACTTGCTGCACCTGCTGCTGTTGTTGCTGCTGCTGCTGTTGCTGTTGCTGCTGCTGCTGCAGGGGCTGCAGTGGGTGGGTGGGCGTGGCGCTGCTCGGTCCATTGGCGATCAGCGCCGCTTCCGGACGGAGATGGTGGCTATACGATAAAAAATGACCGGTCTGTTGTTGCTGCTGCACTGGCGACGCTTGTTGCAGCTGCTGCTGATGTTGCTGCTGCACTTGCTGCGCCTGCTGCTGCTGCAGGTCAGGCGGCGGATCCTTGGGATCACTCTTGCGCATGATCATGGACTTGATGCGTGTGTTTAGGTTAAGTCTCTCCCCATGGGGATACCCATCGGCACCTAGGGATTGCTGCTGCTGCTGTTGTTGCTGTTGCTGCTGCCAGTTCCAGTCCTGCATCGGTGGCGACGACAGATGTTGCTGCTGCTGCTGCTGAGGCGCCACATAGGGCTGCAGGCCATTGCCCGTGGGCGAGTGGCTGACCAGCCGGGGCTGATGTTGCTGCTGCTGCTGCTGCAACATGTTGCTGCGGGTGGGGGACTGCGGCACGCCGGGATTGGGTGGCTGCATCGGCGACGAGGCAGGCTGGGCCACCACCGCAGTGGGGGCGGCCGGAGCTGCCGGGGCCGGGGTGGTGGTGCCCCCACTCAAGGCCGATGATTGCTGGGTGGCCGGGTTGCTGCTGTTGGTATTGCTGCTGCTGCTGTTGCTGCCGGGATTACTGTTGTTGCTGTTGTTGTTGTTGTTGTTGTTGGGTGCTGTGGAACCGCTGTAGTCGCCTGAATACCCGTTACAGTTGAGTGAGCGCGGCGGGACGCTGCTCACTCGCGGATATCCAGGCGTGTCGTTTCCCGACATCGTCTTGTTCAGGTCCGCTCCCAGGTGCTGCTGCTGCTGCTGCTGTTGCACTTGCTGCTGTTGCTGCTGCTGCTGCTGCTGCGAGGGCGGAAGGGGCGCGGCCGATACTTGGCCGGCATAGCTGGGCGCGAAGCCCGCCACACTCTGCAGACCCACCTGATTGATCGCCGACGGGGCACTGGACAGTTGCTGGCTCTGGAAGTCGTACCGCTGGACAGGAGCCCCGTAGGGGGATCTCCCGTAGTTCGGATCGAATCCCAATCCCGACTGCACATAGCCGTTGGAGGGATAGGCGTACGACTGCGTCTGGAAGTCCAGCGAGTTGAGCGACGTGATCGCTGGGGTGTTCTGTGGTATCTGCTGGATGAACTGGTTCTGCCAGCCCTGCGACGGATCCGCCTGCCATGTGGGATAGAAGGCCATAGGTGCCTGCGGGGAGGGGAGGTAGAGAAAAAGGGGTTGGAAGTTAGTACCAGTCGGGGAATGAAATATATATAGCAATATATAGTATAAGCTTAATTTTTATGAATTTATATTTGAAAAGGGTTTATTTAAAATTAATATTAATATGTAGTTTTAGTTTTGTTGCTTAAGTTCATTTAAGGATTATTAAGTATTAATTATTGAGTTAAATATGGCTAAATATTCTTTAATTAAATTCCATTATTTATTTCAGAACTTGTAAAATATTTCTCAACTTAAATAACTATAATTTATTATTAATTGTTACTTGCAAACCATCGAACTTTAAATTGGAAATTAAATATCACAATGCAATATTGTTCAAAAATAGTAATTATATTTTTTTTTTAATTTCTACATCGATCTCTATTATATAATTTTGATATCCTCTATTATCCGATATTGATGTTGTGATATATAAACTACTCTATTATATAATGATATAGTATTCTTTACCTTCCCTAATAACACATAATTATTGTTAATTCCTGTTGCAACACCCATTAATTACAGAATTTGAACAACCCCAAAAACAATGTCATATAATAATACTATGTAAACCCCATTAATGCCAGGTCTAGACCTGTGTTGATAGTCCCAGCAATTCCCACGGCTTCCTGCGATCCTTCACCGTCCGCCATTCATAAATAAGCATTTCGGTCATAAAAACCGCATGGAAAAGCGTTCTTTCTACCAACATGAATTATGAACCCGAAAAGCTGACTGAATTGGCTTGAATCATAAATCATATTTTGTGTGCCCTAATTAGGCTCAGTCTAATTGGTGGGAAACTCTACTCCTCCTGCTACTGCCCCTGCTACTGCTCCTCCTCCTGCCCCTGCTCCTCCTCATGCTCCTTTCCACTCGACACAAAAAAAAGGGCGCGGGAGGAAGCCAAACTGAGTTACAACTTCCGTGGCGGGCTAACAAAAACCCCAAACATGGTTCTAAAGCCAGTTTGCTGTTAATTAACGCGCCTCAAATTATGCTACACTTTTTGTGCGCTGAATAAACAGGAAAAGCCCCCGAAAAAAAAACAAAACAAAAAAATACGTAATGTAATGAAATAAAATAAAACAAAGCCAAATACAAACCCAGACTGCCGGTCTCTCAACCCGTTTTTTCCATTTGCATTTTTACGAGCCCAGAAAAAAGTTATGAAAGTGAAAGCCACAACACAGCAGGAAAAAACAAAAAAAAAATAATAAAATAAAAATGGGGATGGGTTGCCCCACAATAAAGTGCAAAAATTAAAAACAAAAACCATTTTTAATAGGCAAGTTCAACTGCCGCCTGGCAGCTGGCTTCCTGTTTTCGTACGTATCTGTAAAATTCATCTGAAATTTATCTGCACCTGGTGCTGTCCGTGTGTGTTGTGTGGCTTTCGGTTTGGTTTTATTTTGAAAGCATTTAGCAATCATTGATAAAAATCGAGCAAATCTTTATGAATGAATCTGTCCATATATATATATAGTATAGTATACATATTTTTGTCTGGCTTTTGTGTGTGTGCACAGCTGCAGCTGATTTGGGGGCCTGGGGTGACGTGACGTATACGCAATGTGGTCCCACGCACACTTGCATTGCGGATTTATGGCTTTTTTGCTGTAGTTTCGCATTTTGTACTACACTTTTGGGTGGCGGCTGGCTGCCTTGAAACGGAAAACGAAATGAAATCAAACTGATTGACTAGCAGGGGCGGGAAAACGGAAAATCTGCCACGAAGGTCAATGGCTTTTAATTGGAAAATTGAAACCGAAACGCTGCTGCTGCTGCTGCCGCTGCTGCTGTGGAAATTGGCATAGATCGAATTGCGGATGGCAATAAATATGAAAAATGTCAACAAATGATTGATATTGAAGGCCGCCATGGTTGACAAAGTATTGATTGTCTAACCACATGTCGATTTCCGATGGGAATCGGTTTTATATAGTTGGTAATTTCAATCGTTCCATCTTTCTTATCTATATTAATTTCTAATCGAATCTGAATCATTTTATGAAGCCATAAATGGAATTAGTAATATACATCCATTTATTGCTGATAGGTAGAGCAATATTTGTTAAATATTGCTTTTGCTATTAATTAGATTCATATTTAATATGATTTATCGATTTGTTTTACTGCAGTGTACACTAATAATATTTAATATATTTCCCTAATTCTTTTCCCTAATTGAAACCCAATCGCTAAGAGGAATTTGACATGGATCTAATAACTCACCATGGGCTGCTGCGGTTGATCCTTCATGGTTTGGATTTGTGCGGTGATCTGATGCTGCTGCTGTGGCAGATGTTGCTGCTGCTGGGCGTGTTGCTGTTGCTGCTGCAAGTGCTGCTGCTGCTGCTGGAAGTGGTGCTGCTGCGGCTGTTGATATTGCTGCTGCTGCTGCTGTTGCTGCTGCGCGAGGAGTTGCTGCTGCGTCAGTAGTTGCTGGTGCTGCTGGTATTGCTGCTGCTGCTGCTGCTGTTGCTGCTGCTGATGTTGCAGGCTACCACCGGCGGCCACCGTTGCTGTTGCTGTGGTATTTGGCGATTGCTGCGGCAACAGTGTTGCTGCTGGCGTTGGACTTAGACGAGGCGATGTTGCTGATGCAGCGGCTGCATTCAGTTTGTTTGCTTTGGTGGAGTTTTTGCGGGCGCGTGACTGCTGAAAATAAACCATAACACAAAAATAAATAAGAAGTTCGTTTTTGGCCATTGACAAATTGGCAGAGCAGACTGCTGATAAAGTTAGCAAACTGAATAAATTACTGCGCTCTTATTTATTAACAGCAATTTGTAACCTTCAGTCACTCAGTTTGCCTCACTTCTAATTGCAAAGCTCACAAATAAATATGTATAGTATGTAGAGATATTTTTTAATTAAGGAAATTTGCTAGTGGCACAAATATTTTAATTGCCTCCACCCATCCCATCCCATTCCGTCCACCCAGCAGCCAGCCAATCGCATAAATTATGCCGGCTTCGTTCACATAATTTCAACTTGTTTTTCAGTCCGCACGCCGGGGCAACATGTACAATTTATGTTGCCCCACGATTTATGCGCAATTTATTTGTGCAGCCAAATACAAAAACAAACGAAAACAAAAACAAAAACAGCAACAAAAATGAAAATCGAAAAGGAAAAATGTTGCAAAAATTCATAGGAGCAGCAGCAACAGCTGCGGTTGCCATTTGTTGTTGTCGTTGCGGCTGCCTGCTCTGAAATATTGTTCCACTCGCCATTAAAGGCTTTCAAAATTTATGCTCATAAAAGAGTTTTGCTGTCGCCGTGCAGTCTTCTTGTTTTTATTTTTTTGCATTTCTGTATTTTTTGCATTTTCACAAAGTTTTAGGGGAGAATGTAAAAATAGTTGCTAGCTGCTCTGGGCAGGTCAATCGATAAACTCAGGTCAGAAAGTTTTTCTTTTGTGGTAAAACTTTACACTATTTATGCCCGCGAAAAGCTTTTAACAATTTTAGTGAAATATAAAATATGTTGCCTTGAACTACTCACAATTTGCCATGCAATTTTTTATGTTTAATAATGAGGTACAAATTATGGAAAATATTTTACAACACGATGAATAGTGGTTTGAATTTTTAGAATTCGAATTTAGAAATTTGTTGAGAAACTTAAAGTTAAAGTACTAACAAAAAATGGCCAAACAGTGCCACAAATCAAAATAAATAATATGTATTTATTTATTTATTCTTTGCCCAACAAATTATGCATTCATTCCCAAACAGTTTAAATGCTGGCCATGCGAATATAAATTCACACAAACAATTCAACTTTTATCGCCCGGCCTTTGATGGAAAAGCTCGAATATTTGGGAAAGCCAATCGAGGAGAGGAAACTGGAAAAATAAACAGTGTGTGTGTGTGTGTGTCGTAAATTTCTGGCAATAAATCAACAAACTTCTTTGCTTGGACGAAGGAAGGCAAACAAATATTTCTCGAAATATTTCTCCGAATATTTCCTGCTAATTGCACGAGGCACAAATCATCAAAAAAAGGGTCCAATTAAGGAGGCTTCTGTGGGAGGGGTTGTTGGCCAGCAGACAATAAATACAATTTGCATACATTGTCAAAGTAAATCGCTTGTGCAAATTGGCTGTAATAAAGTGATTTATATATTTTACACATGTGTAAAACAATATTTGCCACCTTGCTTGCCTTCCTGCATTCAGCATTCAGAGTTCAGCATAATGCTATGCAAATAAATCCAACAATTCGAATTTCTCTCACCTTATCTGCTGGATAGCAGGTGGCAACGAAGCAACCAAATAACTTAAACAAACACTGAAAAAAAGGGGGGAGGGCGATTGCTCTTAGGCTTTCTAAAAATACTAGTATTTGCATTGCAAACATTCAGCGAGAGGCAGGTGCAAAATTAAAATAAATTTGCACGCAATTTCCAATTGAAAATTGCCAATTATTTCTGCTTACATTTAGTTTTGCTATTTTTTTTTCATCTTGTTTTATATCGCAAACAATCGAAGAGTAAATATATGTAGATATATGTATGTGTTGGCTATGTGTGCATGAAAGAAGTATTAATTAAAGTTTCGCAAACATCGGCGAACACATTTGCTTAGACATCGGCGAAACAAACAAAAAATAATCAAACAGCTGAAAGTAAACAAACACAAGGTAAACTCACAAACGGAAAATCGTAAAGAAAGTAAATACAAAAATCTTGGGTAAATGTTTTTCTAGTTTTCCCAGTTTCTGCGCGGTGTTTAATGCATTTTCCCACTATTTACCCAGTTCATAAAAGTTAATTAAATTTTTATGATCCGTCCGCTTGCATTGCCCGGCAACTATTTGTTTCTTGGTAAAATAAATAAAAACGCCAAAGAAAGATGGTACGAGTATATACTATAAACCATTTGTATCTGTGTGCGCGGCTATCTGTGAGATAGTACGAGATTAGTGAGCTGCAGTTGACACTGCAGCAACAACAAGAACAACAACAACTGCGGGCAATGGCCCTGGGCATTCTGTGCCTCCTTTTTATACGTTTTCCTCCTCCAACCCCCCTGTTTTTCTCTGAGTGTTGAAAAGAAAATTGCGCGCTGAGTAAACAGCAATTAGTTTTGTCTCTGTGTGCGTTTATCTAGCACGGATGTGTGCGTGTGCCTTTTGTGCATGTGTGCGTTACATTACCTTGATAAGCAGCAAACGAAACGAAGTGAAATAAGGTTAAGTAAAGGTAAAAACCTTGGCAAGATAGTCACAGAAAAAAAGTATTGAACGTGTTAATAATACAAAAAGAATATTAAAAAATATATTTGATTTATAATTAATATTAAAAAGATATTTAAAATTCTATTGATTCCATATTAAATCAAGGAAAAGGTGTTTTTGAAATATTTTAAAAAACATTTTGGAATGATTTTTATAAGGAAAAAATTCCTCAAAATATTTCCTTCACAATAAACCATAAATTAAATCAGATTTATAATTTTTTTCTCTCTGTACCTTTAACTTTATAAACGGAAACTTTATGTCTGGTTATCAAGCAATTAAATAGTTTTAGAGAAAGATATAAAAACCCTAACTAACTCTATAAAAAAGCAATAAATTTAAAGTAAACTCATATTAATAAATATATATTCAACAGAGCCATAACACCAAGTAGGTTAGTGCGATTTCAATGATCTGGTTTTACCAATCTAAGTCTATGAATATATGGTAATTGGGCCATAGACTGAACTTCTATTGTTGCCATGGTTAACTATTCCATTGGCTATATATATACATATATACCCGTCCCACTTTCACGCTGATAAGAGCCATATAACACCTCTCTCGCCCTCTCTGTCTTTGTTGTTGTTTTTTTAGTATTTTTTTTTATAGTGTGCTCATAAATTACACACATAACAAAGTATACTATACAATATAAATTATTTACATGTCCCCAAAGTCAAAGTCTGCTGATAAGGCAAAAAAAAAAAAAACAACAAAAAATATAAGCCAAGGAAAAGAAAACAAGGTAGAACAAAAAAAATAAATAAATGAATGCAGCGAGTATATTGTAAATAAATCAAATATTAGTTATCGTTTATTTCTTTACTGCACGAGCGTTCTTATTTATTTTAAATGTTATCAGAATTCTATTTATCTATTGTCATGTCGGGTTGGAACTGGAAAATTATGGAGTGAGTAGAGGAAAAGGCCAGAGCAAAGCTAGGGAAATGAAAGTTAAAGTTTAGGTAAATGCCAGAGCAATAAAACTAAGTTTTGGGAAACAAAAAATTCCACTTAAAAGAGTTGAGTAGTTTTATTACGATTTTTAACGATTCCCCCTTTGGATGACACCTATAAAACCAGATTAAATATTTGCAATCTCTTATAGAACTTGTACGGTTAAAAGCTGGCAATTAAGGAAAATCTTTATCGAGCACATTCTGCTTATGCGGCGGAATATTTCATTTCGGTCGCCCATTTGCTTTAACGGCAGATGCAATTTCTATGATTGCATCCAGACATCGTTGTTCTAGCTTGCATTTCCCATTTTCCTGGCTGCTTTTCCACCAGCTCCTAATGCTCCATTCTTATGGTCGCTTTTTCTGGTCCTGCTCCTGCTCTCTCTCTCTCTCTTGCTCTCTCTCGCTCTCTCTGTCTCTTTCGAGTGAAACACCTTTGGGCTGCTCAAATATTTAACTTGTATTTCGTATTCATGCTAATTTTGCATTTTCCACAATTTTCCCAACCGCCTCCACCCCCGAAACTCGCCTCCCCCCTTCCCTTGCGTGCCCGGAATGTTTCTTCTTCAGTTCTCCAAATTCGCTCAGGCATGTCCTGCTTTATTCCATTCCATTATCCTGCAGCATTTTGAAATGGCTATGCTGTATGCACAACGAGAAAAAAGTTGCAGTATCCTAAGGGGTTTCCTCTTTACTAAAGATTCAATTTTATATTACCTTTAGTTATATGCAATTAATTCAAGCATTTAAAATAGGTATTTCTAGATTATATATTCCACATATTTTGTTAAAAATTTGGTAAAATTTAAATTGAAATAGAGACAAATATAGGTACTAAAAAATGTATAGATGTTTTGATATTTTTAGGTATTAATTTATATCGAAGATCTTTATCTCAGGAGATGTTAAATTAAATTTCTGACATTGTTTCTAAAAAATGTTCTCACAAAATTTTGTATAATTTAAATTGAACTTGTTATTGTAAAAATATATGTAAATAGTTTTTGATATTACAATATTATAAAAGATTTTTCCGTTAAAAGATTTCAAATGATTTTAAATGATGATAAATTTTGATATTGTTTCTAAAAATAGTTCCCATAAAATGCGGTAAAATTTTAATTGAAATTGTTAGGTAATATATATATTCTATTTTATTTCTGATATTAAGATAAGGTATTATATTATAAAATATCTATACCTCAAAAGATTTTAATTAAGTTTTTGATGTTTTCTTTTATCTCGGTAGAATCGCTGCTATTTTCTCACAGTGCCTTTCTGTTTGGGGCTCTCGAGTTTCTTGCGGACTGTCTGGACTATCTCCTCACACACACTCTCTTATAAATAATTGCAGTTGCATGTGAATGCGCGAGTGTGAGTGTGCGAGTGTGAGGATGTATGTGTGTGTGTGTTTGGCTGTAATTGTACGTGTCGAGTGTGCGCCGTTGAGCAGGCTACAGTTTATTTTTTCTCTCTTTTCCCACTCCCAGAGCTGTCTTGTTAGCATGTGTTGAGGGTTTACTATCCCTGTCCCATTCCCTCTACTTGTGAGTGTGTGTGTGTGTGCGTGTGTTTGTGTGTGTTTGTGTGTGTGTGTGTTTTATTCAATTTAGCTTTCAATTAGGCTGCAATTGTTCGTCCGTTGCTCGGACCGGCAGCTGCATTCTTAAACAGTCCCACTAAAATCCCCATTAATCCAAGCCCCGACTCTTGGCCCTCTCCGCTCCGAAGAAAATTCCCAACTAATTCAATTTACGCCTCCTGCGGCTGCCTCTTGAATTATTAAATTGTCAGAGCGGAGTACTCCACTCCATCAAAGTTTCCATCATTGATTGCATTCGGTCAATTCCCGTTCACATCATTATTTTGATTGAATATTTGCAATAAATTAAATTGGGAAAAATAGGGAACGAGATGGTGGGCAGTAAATTATAATGCTGCGTTTGCTGTCTAGTAATCAATAGAGCAAATATTTGCAAATCAGGCCCGAAAAAAGCAGCAACAGCAGACTTTACATTAGCGATGACAAATGGATACAAAGTGGAAAAAAGATGCAATCGATAAAAATACCCTGAAAAATATATTTTTGGGAAATTAGGTGGAAATATCAATAGCAATAATAGAATACTCTAAAATATATATTATACTATTATTTGTAATGTTATAAGCTAGTTAGGAATATTCTACTACACAAATATATCAAACTTCTGCTATCGTCGATAAATCGATTACAGGATCGATAACTTGTCTATCCCTGTTCTACAGTCATTTGGAAAATAGTTGGAAATGTTCGTTATGTAATGCATTTCGCTTTGCATTCACCCCCGCATTTTATTTTCTATTTTTTGTTTTTTGTTTTTTGTTTTTTGTGAAAAGCATCTGAAAACTTGTTTGGCCTGCCCTGTATCTCTCTCTCTCTGTCTCTTTCTCTGTATCTATCTCTGTCTGGTCTGCTCATTTTTTTCTGCAGCGTCAGCTTCGTGCTGCCTTGTTTTTGTTTTAATTATTGCCAGGCATGCCATTAATTTTGGCATGTCGAGTCGTTAACGAATTCCTTGGCAATTCTTTTTTTTTCTCTCTGCTCTGCTCTGCTCTCCCCTTTTCTTTGGGTTTTTTATGTTTTTTTATATATATATATTTTTTTTTGGCACGCCATGGCTTGGTTTATTATGTGTTCCAACTTCTATTGTTCTCCTTTTCGGCTTTAATTTCTGTGTTTGCCATTTTTAATCTGTTTTTAAGCTGGCGTTGCTAATTGTTGCATATTTAAAGAAATATTTCCTGTCATCTCGCAAATAAATAATTACTTATGCATGTTCACCTCTCAGAATGCAGGCATTCCTATTTTTTTTTTTTTGCATCCATTCGAGAGTCCTCGGCAACTTTGGCATCGTCGTGACAAAAGTTAATTACAAAGTTTGCAGCGCGGAAACTGCCAAATGAACACGAACAAAGCGGGGCCCCAAAATGGGGATACTCGTTGCATGCAACACCAACTGCAACAGCAATAGCAACACATTGAAAGCGATACGAATCCAACAGATACACAGCCAAAATAAATCATCATAAAATGTGACAGTAATTTGTGGTTTGTGTTTCCGTTTAACATGTGTTTAGCTTAAAAATTAAAGAAGTTGAAGATACTCAAAATAAATTTCGTAATACAAAATATTTCAAAAATAAAATATTGCAAGAATAGAAATTAAATTTAAGTTCAAATAATTTTAATTCAGAAATAATTGATAAGAAACTTTATATGCTTTGACAAAATCTACTTAATCCCTTTTTTTTTTTTCTCTGTGCAAGGGGCAGAGAATATGCAACATACTCGACGTCACAGGCAGTTAGGCATTGTGGATGCATCGGCGGGAATTGGCACACACTAGTACACACACACACTAGCACACACACACACACACATACACACTAGCACACACACACACACACATACACACTAGCACACACACACACTCACAGAAATGGAGGCCAAAACAAGTGACTGGATCGCATTGTACAATAGAAAGTTAGCTGAGCTCGTTGAAAATCGGTTTCGGAGCAGGAGATGGAAAATGGGAAATGGGAAATTGGAGTGGGAATGGGAATGGGAATGAGGGGACTCAACTTGTTGGATTTGCAGGGAAGATTGTGTGCATCCGACAGCCGAAAGCGATCGCCGATTTCAACAGTTGACACTAGTGTGAGAAATTTGTCATGAATAGTTGTCGGCAGAGCAATTGGAATTTAGAGGGCTACAAGATATATAGTATATACCCGAAAATAAACAGGGAAATCGGTGAAGGAATTTCCTAAAAATAACCAAGAACAAGACAAATACAAGTACCAGCAAGTAAGCCAAATTTTAGTTAGAGAATGCAACATAAAGATTACAATTTCTAATTAAGGCTGCCAAGATTTAAGATTGAACAATAATTTGAATAAATGTTCAATTTAGTTAAGAACTATGCCAGGTATAATTTGCATTTTCCCAAGAGAGCAAATGAATGGAAAAGCCATTAAAGATATATGTGAGCTTGAATCGACTGGGAAATTATTAAAATGTATGTGCTGACGCTATTGCTGTATCTGTTAGATGGCCAAATTGTTGTTGGCTTAATTACTTGGCTTACAGAGTAGTAGTGGTAGTAGTAGTAGTAGTAGTGTTCAGAATTCAGAAGAGGCGTTGCTTTCATTTGGCAGCTGCTGCAAAGTATAAACAATTATGCTAAAATGCGATATTTACGGCCTCGTCGACTGTTATGCTAATCACGTTGTTTATGCTGCTGTGCAGCGTGCGTGTGTGTGTGTGTGAGTATCTGTGTGTGTGTGGTGTGTATCTGCATTGTCGATTGTATTTGCATACAAATTGCAATGTAGATGAAGAAGCAGCAACATCACCAACAATGCAGAACAAGTCTCGCATAATTACGAGCAGAAGGCGAAGATTTTTGTTGGAAAAACATATCTCGTTTGCATTAATATTGCTTTTCTTCGTTATAATTTTTTTTTTTTTCGTCCTGAGAGGAGTATCCCCAGATTTCGTATTTCATATATCGTGATGAGGCATTTTAATTGAGTATTGTTTGCGAAACAAATTGCCTGAATACATGTGATTGGCAAAAGTAAATTGTAGGCTAGTGTTTTCTCCTTCCTTCCCAAGTTGCTCGTTTATTTATCCTTTTTAGCTGCACGCGATGATTTAATGCCTTGTGCCACTTAATTTCCAGGCCGGCCATATTTAAATTATTATTATACCAGACAGCCGGGCAACAA
Organism: Drosophila setifemur; assembly: GCA_021224005.1. NCBI lineage: Eukaryota > Metazoa > Arthropoda > Insecta > Diptera > Drosophilidae > Drosophila > Drosophila setifemur. The sequence continues at coordinate 11,290,668 of JAJJHY010008789.1, forward strand.
CAACAAGAACAACAACAACGGCAAAAAGATAATTAAAAACTTGTCTTCAATTGCCATAAATTCATGTCAAAGAATCTCGTTCCAAGTTGCCAAATACAATTTCAGTCTCGTTTTTTATGTTTGGCTTTCGTTATTATTATTATTTTTTACAACAATCTCTTTAGCTGGCCGGCCTGGAAATTGAAGTCATTATTATAATACTAGTTTCTGTTATTTTTTTTCTATATTTTATATTTGAGTAGTTAAGCCGTTGTTGTAGCATAAACTAGTTTTGCGGCTTGGCCGCGATTTGGCCAAGTGGAAATGTAAGTATTTGCAACAGTTTTTCCCCCCAGCCACTTTGGTTATTAGATCAACTTGGCTAATTGCCCGCACATACAGATACGTGAATACAAAGTTACAGATATAGGTGAGTGTTTATTTTCTGCGTGCCTCAACTTTTAGCTGTCAGTGTAAGTGACTCATGAATGGGGAAGCTTTTCCTCTTTTTTTTTGTTGAGTGTGGAACGGAAATACCGAGCTGATTTCTCTCTCTATTTGATCAGTTTTAGTGGCAAATAAATTTGAATTTTACGCAGGAGTCTAAGACTGAGCAATTCGACACCATGAATCATTTTTATCTTGATTCGTTTATATCTTTTTTTACTGCCTGCAGGAAATTGCTTTAATATTTGTTGATGAGCTGCGAGCGTTTAGTCATTTAATGGGAAAATTGCTTTGCAAAATCAAATTAAATGAATGACGCAATTTGCATATATTTTAATCAATTTCAAAATTAACTTGCTTGACGGCTACATTATAAGGAATTTATATTGAATAATTGTTTGTTAATTATTAGAATGTTCTTGATGGTAGTTTTGAATGCCTCATACTTATGTTTTCCATGTGTAAATAGCACAACAAAAATTTCAAACTCAACTTTTGCTTTACTTTCAACATTATTTAGATTGATTGCATTACTTAACCAGTTTTGTTTACATTATCTCAACATTTCCTTGTTCGTTTATAGCCACCCAAAAATAAATTTACCCATAATGAACTGCTCATACAAAATTTGGCTCAATTTGTCTTCATTTTTTTAGCATTCTTTGCACTTCCCTCGGCTCGATTATTGATTTACATTCACTCGACATTCATTTTGCACACCTGTGCTCCGGCTGGGGCCACGCCCCCTGCCCACGTGCCGCCCCCGAAATTGCCAGCGTCATCGGTTACCAAGCTGCGAATAAAATAAACAACAAGTTTCCCCCCCTTTTTGTTTTTTTTTTGTTTTGCCTGGCAACGCAAGCCGATAAAAAAAGAACTCGAATTCGTAAAAATATACAAAAAAAAAGAACAACCACAATTAATTCGCGAAAAAAATGAACAGATAAATATGAAAAAGAGCAACAACGGCACGTGAGTCGGCATATCGATGGCCCAAGGGGATATCTGGCCCCCAAAACCTCTTCTCTGGCCTTTGGCTAAGCAAATAAAGAAATAAAAAAAAACATTTCACAAAATACTACACACACAAGAAATACAAAAAAAAAAAACTAAATAAAAAATAAAATAAAACGCTTTGCAAGTGTTGATGAATGAGCTTTGGGTTGGTGTTGTTGCTGGCGAGGTTGCTAATGTTGTTGCTGCTGCCGCTGTCTCTGGTGATGTGTTGTCGTTGTCAAGTGCATAACAAAAATAACAATAACATGAAAAAACAACCAAGAGGAAAAAAGACCGACAACTACAACCAAATGACTCAATTTACAATTGTAAAAAAATGCGAGTCGCGTTGCCAACAATGTTGTTTGTGCTGCTGTTGTTGCTATTGCTGCCGTGTTGTTCTTCGTGTTGCTGCTGTAACAGTGCAAAATGTCAGCGGCAACATCGACGTCACAACACAAATTGTTTGCATTTTTTGTTGCTTCCATTTTTTTGTTGTTGAATTTTTGATGTGAATGTTAAATTTGCCCGAGTGTATGGTGTATAGTGTGTAGTTTAAAGTTGTGCCCGTGTTTTGCTTTTTGCCCGGCACTGTGAGTGTGTGTGCTTTGCGTTTATTGAACTCGCGTCGCGGCATGAGGTTAATTGACCTCGTGCTTAATGCAAAAATAAATATAATTTTTTTTTCTGTGTCGCTCAGAAAACAGCAACGAAACCGATTCGAAACGAAGTCAAATGAAAAAGGGTCGCAGTTTCTGGGTAGTTTGTGTAGTTAAAAATATACAACAACAACAAAAAAAGAAGGTAAAGAGCAAAGCAAACAAGTCGAAATGAAAACACGTTTAAAGTGTTTAACATACAAACTGATATGCGTAAGTATGTGAGATGTGAGCTGTGATATGTGGCTGGTGGGCCTACGAATATATAGGGTACGATTCGAGGTGGAATTATGTAGTAAATATCTTTATTTATTTTTAATAATTATTCCCTTGATATTTATATTATTTATTTATCTCACATTTTAAAGGGTATCCCCATTGCCTTCTTTTTAGGCCAAGATTGTTATTCTAAAACTTGAATTGCATTTACATGGATATAATAATTCTGCCATTCAAGATTTTTTTTTAATATGGATGTCACACTCCCACTCAATTACAAATCCACTCGAAGAATATTTTTGAAAAATAAAAAAAAAATAAATCATTAACTTCAAGTCTATGCAAATGATTTGTGAATTGACAGCAAAACCAATAATCCACCTGCCACACCCAAAATCATTGTACAAAAAAAACCTAAATAATCTTGGATTATTTGCATGTGCTCGTTTCTGGTCAAGTACACTCCCCTTCTACCCGTTTTTTTTTTACCCGTGAGCCTCTGTGTTTGTTTTTTGGGCTAAAATAAATCTGTTGCCTACTTTTGGTTCAATGAACTGCCGCGAAATATACAAATTAGAAACTCTCTGAATTACTTATGAATAATTAAAAATTCAAAATTTATGATCGCATAAAATGAGGTAAATTGTGATCTCATCAGTTTGGATCAGAAATTCAGATTTAATGAATTTTGGATTCAATTAAATTTGTGCTTTATGAGACATAATAAATCTAAATCAAATTTTGTGAGACACGAATTATTTATTTCCTCGGGTTATTGCCTTAAAACAATCGCCAGCAAGCGCAAAAAAATGTGAGTTGAAAATTCAAAATAGCTTTTAATTATGCATAATTATTTAGGTTGCCTTCCAGCCACCGCGACTCTAATTAAACACAATTAAAATGGTTCTCTTTTTTTTTTTTGGTACAAAATGCAAATGAGGAAACGAAGAAGTGAATGAAGAAAAAGTTCAGTGACCGCCGAAATAAGTGAACATTTCTTTTCGTTTTTCCCCCCCTCCTAAAGAGCTCTTCAATTGAGGCTGAGAGGCATATCAACTGAAGATCTATGATGAGCTCAAGCGATCATCCATTTAAATTAGAAGTGTTAGCCCCAAAAATCCTGGCTAAGACTCTTGAATAAAATTCTGTCCAATTCTGTCCAACTTTTGGGATTACATGAAAGCCCGGTTCTTATCCGTAGGCATTAGCCAGCCTCAAAGCCTCATCCCATTTCGCGGCTTATCCCACGTCATTAAGTTACTTAATCACTGTATTTAATTTCCTTACGGCCCCGGCTCATTATCTTGCCAAGTGAGTGGAGAGCGGAATGAGTTGGGGGGGACTTTGGGCCAACTCGATTCCGGCCATGTGAGTTGGAGCGTATTAAGAGATACTCGTCCCACAAAAAAATACGAGAAAACACGAGACAAAAAACCAAAAAACAAAAAGTGAGCGCATGAATCACTCATACCTCCGATTCGGCCAGCTGGTTTTCTCTTCGCCGGTTTTTTTTTACTTCTCTTCTCTTCACTTAACTTTACTTTACTTTATTTATTTTGCGGAAATGTTTTTTCTTACACCAGAAACTCGTTTCGCTAATTGGCCCCAAAAACAAAGAGCAGCAAAAGCTGCAAAAGCAGCGCAAGGCAAAAAAAAAGAGAATTAAATTGGCGACAGACATTAAGTGACTTGTCTTGTTAGCCCGATTCCTCTTACCAACCATCGATTTGGGTTAAGCACAGCGGCCAAATGTCCAGAACTTACCTGCAAGGAAAGCGAAAAAAACGGTGTTAATTAGTAAACGTTTTTGGGCGGCCCAATTTGGCATCAATAAAATAATGGTTATTAAAAAATTGGGTGGGTTAAGGTAATTACTAAAGGGGAAAGTTTATATATATAGCAAATTATGTCATAATATTTATTTAATTTTTTAGAATTAAAGGATTTAATTAACAAATTATTATTATTTATTTAACTTAATTGTGAAATTATATTAATGGTACTTCATCTTTAATATAGTAATATATTTAAGCTATTCATTTTTCTTTTGTTATTTTCTTTTGCCCCTGTAATGTGTTATTTATTTTGTATGTTACCAACATTATACAATTTTTTAAATTAAAATACATTATAACGAAATGAAATGAGCTTTTTGGGAGCTCAGCTTTTGATTGCGTTTAATGGCAATAATTTGTTTTCGGTGTTGGCTTAGCTCGGGGGTCATGGTGCCCCCCCGTAATTACTTCAATTGATTGCAATTTATAGGAAAATTGTCTTCTTATTCGAAGGCCACTTTCGGATCGGATCGAAACGGAACAGAACGGCCACGGATCGGAACGGATCGGATCGGATCGGGTTGGACAAAGGAGCTGCCTGGGGTTAGTGGTTATCCTTGAAATAGTACAATGCCTGCTGCCCGCGGAGGCTGCGACGCTGGCAGCGGCGCTGGCTGCGACTGCGCTCTGCCAAGGTAAACACATCCATAAAGTTGCGGGAGTGCGAGGGAGAGAGAGAGGAAGAGAGGGAGGGAGCGAGAGAGGGAGCATAAACAGGCTCTTGGAACATTAAAAAAATGGGAAGAAGACAAACTGCTTTCAGATTGAGAATCAGATTCTTTTCTTCTTCTCCTTTCCTCCTTCTTTTATTCTTTTTTTTTTTGCCTTGACTGTTTGCTCTTTGTTCGCCGGGAAGAAGAACTACAAAAAAATAAACGAGAATGTAAGAACAACGAAGTGGTAATACCCATGCATATGGTAAAATATAGGGTACAAAAGTTTGATAAACAAAAATGAAGTAATTTTTACCAGAACCCATTTAATTATTATTAAAATCACATAAAATATATATTTCCAATGGATAGAATATTGCATACACCCCATCGAACAGGGTAGACAACATTAAATAAAAGGGGAAAAAACCAACAAAGAGAGAGAGAAACTGAGCAGCAACAACAAAACTCGATTAACTCGACATTAATTTTAATTCGACATTTGCTTGTTCTGCTTCTTCCCTTTAGTTTTTTGTTTTTTGTTGTTGTTGTTTTTGTTTTTTTCCTTTTATTGTTTGCCTTAATTTTTCGAGTTTTGTTGCTTTTGTTTTAAAACCCCATTTAATGTGGAATTTCTTTTTGATTTGGTTTTGGTTTTGGTTTTCCCTCTTTTTTGAGGCAATTAAATACTCTCGGTTTTTGGTTTTTAATTTCCAATTTCGTTTGGTTGGCTGACTGCCATTCATCTGCCCTCGAGTGTCTGCCAAAATGCAAAGTGTTTTTTATTAAACGAGTTCTATTTCCGTTTTTGGCTGACTTTAACGAGCCGATCATAAATCATTGAGGGTCTCTGTATCTGTCTCTGTTTCTACCTTTCAAATGAATGAATATCTAAATATCTGTGTATCTGTATCTGTGGGTCTGCGCCAGCAGATGCAATCAATGGAGTCATAAAAGCATATTTAAAAGCAATTCATATTTATATTAACGACTTCCCTTTTGGAACCAGTCGAAGGAAGGGTCCAAATCCTAATAAAATCAATTGAGGATTTTTAAGAGAGGTACTTTTAAGTAATTTATTATTTTAATTTTTTTTATAGCCAACTATAGCTATTCAGAATAATTAATTACATCCGTTCTTAGAATTTTAAATTTAATTTTGTAAGTACCTCAAATATAAAAACCAATCAATCATCGAAGGGGATCTCCCCCGAAATTTTCCCACTACACCTAAAATATTCCTCTAAAAATTCTGGTATCTTCCGTCATATTTCACGATTTCTCCTTGGAACACACAACCCATATCATACATCATATTAACAAAATTGGGAACACTTATCAGTGAACGAAAATTGCCTTCAACCTAATGTTTTATGACACCCTTTCCCCTTATCAAAAACAACAAACCGGAGGAGGAGGCTTTTGTTTTTCGGTGAAAATCTAGGGCAATTAATATTTCACTCAATTAGTTGTTCAATTTCGATTTGAGAAGACGTTTCATTAATTCCGCCCAGCTCAACGGAAGTTGCCAATTACGGCGAGTGAGTCATACAAATGTATGAAATGGAGTTTTGTAATATTACACAGGTTTCCTTTCCCATCTATCGAGGCAATTAACAATTGAACAAGGCATTTCCATTTAATTAGATTTACTTTTATGGCCAGGGCAGGGCTTAAGGACTCCCTTGGGGATGGCGAAAATAAATGTAGTGAGTGGATGCAAAGATATTCTCGGATACATGGGAATACCATACTTCTGCGAGGGCCATAAATAACGATAATGCCTATAATTGCCAACAATTCATTATTATGGTAAGATAATTTGATATAAATGGAGTCTACGTGACCCCGACACAGCCTCGATGTATCTGCCAGATACTTGTACATTTTTCTTCATTTTTTTGTTTTCTGTTTTTTTTTTTTTGTTGTAACCTCGAAGCAACTCTTTCAAGGTACCCTGGCCTAAAGTCTTCTCCACCTGGCTAAGAGCTATTGGACACTTTTATTGCAGCATTCGCCGCGGCCGATGAGCGAATCAATTATTCCTGCTTCGTTTAACTGATTTTTTTTTGTTGTCCAGGAATATAGCTGTGAGTTCTTGAGAGTTTCTTGGATTTTTTATTGAATTTCATTTTAGTTGGTGTCAAGGAAGTGGAGAATCTATCTGAGAATCAATTGACAACAGTTCTTTAACTAAACAACGTTTTAATTTTTTGATTTATTTATGGAAAGTTTAGTTGTTATTGTCCAATTTATTTTATAGTCTCAACCTAATTGATTTAAAAATATATCTTCGTATAATTCACCCCTATTTTCCCGGCCAAATGATAGAGCTTTAGCTAATGGCATTTCCTGCTTCAATTTAGTTGCCAATCAAGGAATGACTTTTGCCTTTTTCCAGCCACTTTTATACAATTTAATGCAATGGGCTCTTTCCATTCCCTACTTGCCACACCCCACTTTAAGGCTTAATTAGAGTTGGCGCTTTTATATCCCATTTCCTGTGTGTTGACTTACTCAACAACAAAGGAAAATCAATCAGCCATCGGAGGGAGAGAGATACGAAAATGGGAAGAAAATGCTAATCAACACATAAATATAAATATAAGAGTCTCTTTTGATGCCAAGAAGTGGCAGGGGGGGGAATGGAAATTAAATATTAATAAATGTAAATAACAGAAATTTTGAAACATCATAAAGATGAACATTTAATATTTATGAGAATGTCGCAGAAATATATTTATTTTTTGGTGGTGTAACCAAACACAAATACAAACTCAAATCAAAAATGCAAAACAGGCAAATATTTCAAAATTTCCAAGGAACCTCTAGATACCCATTTCTGGATTTCCTTTTCAATTATATTTTTATACCCTCATATTATTTTGTTATTGCTATTTTTATATTCCTAATCCCATATTTATTTCTATTCCATCCAAAATTATCTTTCCATTAGAGAGTATCTTTATGGTCCCCACTTCAGTTTATCAACATTTTTGTTGGCACTCGGATTTAATTAAAATGAATGCAAATGAAGAAACCATAAAGTTGAAAGTTTATTTGCATTGTTAGTGCAATTTTGTGATTGTCACTTGGATTGTTTGCTGTTGTTGTTACTGCAGTTTTCGGTGTTGTTTATTTTTGTTGAATTTGCGGCTGGCATTTGTTATTTTTATTTTTTATCTTTTTTGTCGACTTGGCTATGGTCTTGTGGCCCCCATGGCATTAAATGAAAATTTATTTCGCTCGTCGACTATGCGAAAATTGTTTCTCATGTGGAAAACTATTTTCGCCAAGCCGAAGACCGAATTCGAGCGAACAACAAACAAAAAAAAAATTGTAAGAAATGATAAATTTAGTTGTTTTTGCCAGAAGAAATGTGTCAATTAAATTTGAAGTCTGACAGCAGTTGGGATATTGACTACAAAAGCATCTTGTAGTTGCAGCCAAGCATCTCACTATCACTCTCTCTTTTCTTTTCTTTTTTCCCAGACAATTTAAGTTTTTCCTTGTGCACGTCCAATTTGTTGGCAATATTTGTGCAAAATAAAATTAAACTGCAGTTTAAACAAAGCAAAAATTAAAAGCAAATATTGCCCGGCCAAAAGAAGAGGGAAAGAAATGGACGGGGGGAACCGGGGACCGACACATTTACATATGCAAACATGACATAAAATGTTGCCCCACCCTCGTGCCCCCTCCCCCTCCCCCCTGTGCAACGTCTTCTCTCAGAGTTTTTGAGAGTTGCCCCATGCTGACTGCTGGCTTTTCTTTGCATCCCGCCTTGGCCGCAGCTCTGCAGGAATTTTAATAAACGAATGTCAATATTTGCCCAACATAAAGCAGAAAATACAACGAGCTCCGGGATGGATCCACAATTGTATTTTCTGTCGAGTGAAAGCGACCAAAATGGGGGAAACATCTAAAGTCAGAATTTGTGAGTCTCCTTTCTGGTGTTTGCTTAAATTTTGTATATTTTTTTTTTCTTCTCCTCCTAGTTGGAGTCCCCAGGATGTGTTCGAGTCCCCAGGAAAGGTGCAGCTCTTCGATTTGGGCAATTCAATTAATCTGCAATTGAAATTCTATTGCTGTCACAGGTGTCGGAATCGATAAGCTAAGTTTAGAGTTTGGGGGCCCCCAAAATGGGGAGTAAGAGGAATCTGCATCGCCTACGGATACATCTATGGCCGGGTCTTTTATTCCACTCGCTTGACTTCGGTTCAATTTGTAATTGAATGAATATTTGATTTCATATAAAGTGTTTGCAATAATGAATATTTGTTTCCTATTTGATATTTATTAAGTTTTATCCTAGGGGCATTTTCAAATTCGGTCTCCTAAACTTTTCCTTTATTAAATAAGGAAATATTTTACCTTTTAGGCAATTGTAAATCATCTTCCTCTAAACTTTAATTATGGTGGTAATACTTCTTATAGTTGCCTGCTTAATTGTTAGTTTGAGATGTCTAATTATTACCCCCATTTTGCGAATGTATCTTCACAATGTATCTTTAATGAGAATGCATAAAAAAAAAGACAGAAACCAATTTCAGGTAAATGGTTCCGCAATCAGAAGGAAACTATTCCTGATAATCTTCCTTTTGCATTTGCTTCGGAATAAGCAAACAAGTAAACAAATGCCAGCCGGTTGTGTTGCCATATCTCTTCGTATCTTTGCATCCATCAGAACACTGCCAGCGATAAGTTTTTCGGGGGGGAGGGGAGGAGTGGCGGAGGGTAAACATTGCCGAGTGTGGATTACAAGGCAATCACCTAACACCTGAGCTAAGACACTGATAAGGCTCGGCCCACCTTTTCTCAACCCCCCCATCCTCCTCTGGCATTTATCGATGTTTCTGTAGCATTGCCAGTTTGTATCTTTTCCTCCTTCTCCCTCTCGAACACACTCGATAATCACGGGTTTTGGCACTACACGACAGCTAAAGCGAAGGATGTGCCCGAGGGCCATCGAACTCCATGCAAAACACTTAACTATTATTTTTTTTGCCATTTTTTTTGCTCGGCGCTGCTTTATCAATTTGACATATTGACGTTGAGCGCTGAAAGTGCATTAAAGTAGCTGGCAAATGCAGATAGATACAAATGTATCTAGCCAGCCGAAAGCAAGTTTTCGTTAGCCTCTTTTCGAATCTATTTTTTTTCCCCCTCAATGGTTTTTGCCATTTTGCTTTTTTGTATTGTATTGACACCTGACCCGATTCATGGTCACAAGCGATGACAAATTGTTCTCCGGGCCAGAAAAGAGTATTGGTAAGAGATAGATGGAGATGGGAAAATGGGAGAAAATGGGGAAATATTATAAAATGATTAAGTAGTACAAAAAGTAATACTTTTCAATAATTATTTATCTGGTCAAAGGAATATCAAAACTTTTTTGATTATTTAAATATTTTTTGTATATAAAAATAAATTATTTTAAAATATTTTCTGATGTAATAAATATTCCACTACCAATTTCAATAATTTTTCTTGGTAGATCTTTAAAATGTAAAAACATTCGAATTGCTCTTCCGAAACTCTCATTATTTTCAGTGTGCTTGTTAGCGCTTTGCCATTGTTTGTGCACTATTCTGGCCCAACTGTCCCCCTCCTTTGCCACTTCCCCGCACCTCCCCCCCTCCTCCCTTTGCATACATAGTTTAGTTGGCTTTTTTGCCTTGCACGCTTTTTCGGTTTTTAGCAAAGTCATGGAGCCGCATTTCTCACATCAAAAGTGGAGGGCAGCGGGACGGACGGAGTTTTGGGCCGTCAGTTTGGCTTTAGAGGCAGACTATAGACTCGAGGGCCCCAGACAGGATATGAAAAAGTGTCGGTGTATAATGGCAGAGAGTCTAAGATACAACAAAACAAATACCAAAGTGCAAATAAAGATGGCAAAATGCACTTAAACTCGAGTGAACTCTGGCCACAAGAAAGGGGATAGTTTATAGTATGTAGTATAAAAAAGTATAGAATTTAATTCGAAATTTGGTTGTGATATCATCGGTTCGATTAATTGCTGATATTCGGTACTTTTTCAAGTAGTTTTCTGCGAACTCGAAATTAGCGGGAATATTGCAAATGCTTGTCATAAATTTCATCAATGTCGTCGGACTTTCAACTGCCGATTGGCAATTGGTGACTCATTGCGATTCGTGGTTTTAATATTTCCTTATAATCACCACTCTATCGAGAATTGGTATCTGGAAGATAACAAACATTTTATCTGATTTATTGGGTTTTTATTTTTTGTTATTTTAGGAAAAGCCAATATTGACATAACATCATTATGATGAAGTGAATTAAGTTTCTTATCGAAACTTTAAATAAAGATTAGGAAATTTATATTTACTGCCAAGTTTGTCAAATAATTTCGCAATCTTTCCGATCAAGTTCTGTCACATTATTTTGCTGTTGTTGTAATGGGAAATATCAAGTAGATATTTTGTGGCTTTTAGTGGAGCTTTAAAGCTGTCTTTATAAGGTCTACTGGGCCAAATTGTTGGCCATAATAACGAAAAGGCAGCGCAATAAATTTTAAATAATTACCTATTAAGGCTTTACTTGGTCGTTGTCTGTTATGTATTCATGAATCATCTGCACACAGATGTATAGGATATATATATATATAGGATATATATATGTAGTTGGTATAAGTTGGTTTGTTTGTATGAACGTCGTCCATTATGGGAGCAAAGCAACGAGGAAGAAGTTGGAAAATGGCTCTCGAAATTGCTGTAATTTATGATGATGTCCTAGATTACATGAAAATTGTTTTCTTTCGATTACAGTACGTGAAAATAAAGATACACTCATAGATAGTTATATATATTTTGGTTAAAACGTGGACATTTGTCAGGGTAGAGAAGTTAAATTAAATGTAAATATATAAATATAATAAACGTGTAGCATAAATCCATGCGTGACAGTTTTGGCCCCCTCAACTGGAAAACTGGTTGCGACAACTTTCTATAGATACTTAGATACATTCGCAGATACATCTGACTGCCAGACTCAAGGAAGCCCGAGCGTGTTCGCATTGTGACGGAGACAAAAAAAATAAATAAAAACGAATAAAAAACTAAACAAAATGCAAAAATAAACCTAAATATTTGATCTAAACTATGCCAACCTGGTTTCGTTTCGAGAATCATGTATCTGTATCTGTGTGTAAAGTTTCTATTATGTCTTGGGAAGTTAAGCAGTTGATTTACTGCCGCCAGTAAGTACTTTCTGTGTGAGTGGGTTTATCTGCCAGAACCTTGCTATATATGCTATATATATTCGGGGGGAGGAGCTGTCGGAGTCGGGGGGATTTCAACTATCGCATTATTTATGAGTCTGTTTGTGTATGGGTCATGTTTGTTGCTTTTCTCGACTTCGGTATCAGCTCATTACAATGATTTATATTGGGCATTAGATAAATGCTATTGTGAAAGTTGTAAATGCTGTGTAGTATATTTTAACCCACAAGCTATATACACACAACATTTTTTTTTTTTTTGAACAAATTTCCCCTTTCTAAAATTAGTCTGCGCAAAATTGCGCAAATTTGTTGCGAGCCAAGAAATACAAATTATACAAGCGAAATTATAGTGCTGAATGCAACAATTTCTTGCGAGAAGGAGGGCTGACAGAAATTTCAATTCTCATTTAGAGCAAAGCGGCTTTCAAGACGAACATTGTTGAATTGGCTAATTGAATTCGCCATGGTTGGACACAAATGAGCATTATTACAGGCTAATTGCCATTTGTCATCTGTCATTTGGGGCGGAATCTTGCTTTGAAAATATATTAAAAATTGTCTGCCTAAAATAATATATATATTTTGAAAATTGTGTGTGTGCAATCGCCTTAATCTTGCAGAGTTTTGCAAATCGGTAATTTACAAAATTTCATCAATTTTATATACATTTCCTGCTACCTCTTCATTTCGAAAGACATGCAACAACGTTTTTTGTTGCTTGTTAGCTAACTGCAACATGCAGCTGCTGTTGCACACAGACTTTCTCACATGGATTTTTGTTGTTGTTTTTATTTCGTTGTGATGGCTCTAATGATCGGCACGAAGTTGCCTTTAATTTATGTATAAATTTAATTTAATGCCGGAAAAAACATAAAAAATTTGTTTTGTAATCAACATTTTCGGCAATAAGAAAATGAAATAGTCGAGGGAAAAGCAGAAGCAGAAGCAAAACAAAAAGATTTTGTCAGTGAAGGTTTTTTTCGTTGTTATTGATTACAACTCATTCCTTTTGTTGTTTAATTTATTTACCTAGTTTATGTAATTTTATTTCAGTCGCTTGTTTGATCAATTTTTATTCGCGGTTTCATTGTGGCTAATAACTTTTTTTGGTATTTAATTGTTTGAAAACATTTTTATGGGCTTTCTTTTTAGTTTATTTGGCTGAAAATATATAGCTTACTCATTGCCTGATAATATTTAATTGTTAAATATATTTTTGTTTGGTTTGGTGAGGCTATTTTTAGTTTATCGGAAATCTTTTTGTTCGTGTGCATTCTTCCATAATTTGTAATTATTATGCATTTCTATTATCGTCTGCGGTGGAAAACATTTCACATTATTAATCCTCATAAATTTCCCGAGCTTGTGTGTAATGAAGTAATTAAATTGGAATCGAATGAGCATAACCTTTCCCTCAATCTTAGTCTCCCCCCCCTCTAGAGCCAGGCCAATCAATTTAGATTACAAACCTCGGTTAGGGATTTGTGGACCTTAGCCCAAGGTGAAACTATCTCGAGATACATATGAAGTGGGAACGAGAGATTCCCTCGAAGAGAGCAGCTGCAATCCCTGAGATTAATGAGGGTAGCAGTAGTAGTAGTAGTAGGGGCATAAAAGACATTCGGTTGGGTAAAAAAGGGTTGATAAGGAATTTCGATTAGACAGAACCTGAAACAGAACTCTGCCCGAGGGTTAGATAACTTGCTGAACTCCCCTCGCCCTACTCTCCCTCGCTCTACTTTAAAAAATTCCTTAAGCAGGCAAAAAACGAAATAATAACAACAAAAAAAAAAACAACAACCTAATGAGTTTGGCCGAGAGAGAGGCAGAGTTGGGGGGATTCTTATAAAGACATGTGAACTTGATTGCCAAATTTGTTTTTGCTCTCATAATTGTTTGTAGCTACACACACTTTGAGATATACTCGTACATATATATTCATGTATGGGAAGGGCAAAAGTTGAGAAATTGCGTGTGTATGCAAAACTTTTACATGGATTTATAAGCTGGGCAAAGTTTTTCCCCGGCGAGAAGGGGGACTCAAAGTTTTCTGCAGCATTGGGAAAAAAATTTATGACGGTTTGGGAAAAGTTTTTTGTTTTTTGTTCTTTTTTTTTGCTGTTCTTATTTTTTTTGTTTGCCAGCTTTTTTGAGGATTGAAAGTACAAAAAATTACTTAAAAAATGACAACGAACTCGAAGAAGAAGAAAACGGGGAAAAAGCATCGCAAATTGAAGGCGTGGCAGCAAAACTACAAAATGCGAAATGAAAAACTATGAGAAAGAGAGAGAGAGAACAACTTTTATGAATTGAATTGCATAAATCATATGGGGGAAAAGTTTTGTTCTTTACGAGATGAGTTTGAGGATGCGAATGCGAATGCGGAGAAAACAGTTCTCAAGGTAGCGCCTAGGCCCTAGAAGGGAAATAAATTCACAGAGACACACGGAAATGCAGGGGCCATGGCGCAGGGGGCGCACCGGTCGTATACTTGATATGGTAATTTATTATGTTTTTATTGCCTTTTGTTGTGTGTGCGATGAGCCAAAGCCAAAGCCGAGCCGAACCGGGCTGCAGCCCTTGCCTGGTCATTAATCTTTGTTATGCCACTCGCTCGCACACACATATATCCATCCCCCCTTTCACTCGATCCTAAGGACGGAGTTATCCTTTTTTTTTTGCCTTTGTTCGCAACTTGAGTCGCGGCCAAATATGCCGCCACGCATAAATATGAGTCTATTTAAGGAGGAGGGGGAATATCAGGCAATTGAATCAGTATATCGCAGAAAATTAGGAAAATATTTTACTACGTAGATTCGTATTTTACAAATTATAGCAATCATTCAGTATTAAAAAATAATAATAATAATTATTTCTTTTCGAGGAAACTGCAACCTATTATTCCATTTTTAGTAAAGAGTCATAAAAAATCCTTCAAAATCAAATTATCCATCTCCGTACAATTCTAAGCCGGAAACGGAAACGCAAGCTCAATAAAGCAGTTCAGCAAGCAGGGCATCCGCTGGTCGACTTTCACAACTCGCCCATTACTTTCTTCCTGCTTTTATTTGTGTGCGTGTGTAGCGCACATGTGTGTAGCGCAACAAAAAAAAAATTAAATTGCGCAGATAAATTTGCGCAACGCTAATAAATTAATATTTATGGTTGCCTGCCCTGCATAATTGTATCTTTTTTTTTGTATTTCTATCTCCCCTGCGAAACTCCATCTTCATGTAATTTTTGACTCTTCCAATGCAGCTTTATTTTCGCATTCGCATTTGCGAGATTTTTTATTTTATTTTATTTGGTGTCTCGCATTACTTTTACACATTTGGCTCGCGGCCATCGAAAATTAGTGCAATCCAACATTGCTGTCGCCTGTCGGCTGTTTCGCTAAATGTATCTTCAAGATGCACATCATATAAATCTATATATATATATACACGACGATCTCGTTATTGTTGTTGTCTTTTGTGCGCCGTATTTTATCTCTTATATATATATATTTTACTCCCCATGTGTGTGTGTTTTTTTGTTGCTGTTTTTTTTTATGTCGTGCCATTTCAGCGAAGCTCGGCAACAAAGCATAATAAAACTAATTGTCTGCGCTTCGCTCTCACACACACATACACATTCGCAATTCGCAGATAGTTTCAAAGAGAAAGAGAGAAAAAGAGGAACAAAAAGGAGAAGCGGACCACATGTTTGCTATTCTGAGTGTTTCCTTCGCTTGGAGGCTCCAACAACAAAAACAACAACAACAACAGGAAAAGACAGGAGCGCAGGCAGGATTCCACCAGGGGGGGCTATTACAATTTCCAAAGGGGTTTTCAGAGAAGGCATTATTGTGGTTTGCTGGCGATTCAAAACTATTTATGCATTCATTTTTTTTTTATTTAACTATTCTCTTTCATCGTGACTCTTAACTTTTTCCTGAAGCGTTATCAAAATTTATTGATCCATAATTTAAGGGGGAAACCTTAAAAATTATGAAGATTTCTTATGGAAATGTATTTCACCATGACTTCAAAACTATGCGTTATTTATAATTTATTAAATAAACAATTTCCTGGCCCTAAAATGTTGCTCTTTCATTTACTATCTTCAAAAATTGTGCCACATTCATTACCCGAGAAAGAATTACATTTGAAAGTGTAAAGTACGCCCCTGACAACAATAAAAATATTCTCCTCTCGGGCACAATAATTCTTTTGCTTTTCTTCTCTTGTACTTCACACTCTTTACTTGCCTCTTTCTCTTTGGGTTCTGTTTCCTTTTTGGCCGTTTTCTTGCCACACAATGTGTCGCGCGACTGAGTAACAAAAATTTATGCGACCCGCCATTTTGCATTAGCCCCCCTTTTCACCCCTTTCCCCCCCTTTTGTACCCACAAATAAAGTAAATCCAGGGAGCTGTTTTTCCTTTTTGATGCAACTGCAACAATAGTTGCAATTTCTCTTCATTAGATTTGAGTTGCCTGATTAGGAAATCTCTATTTTTCCCCTGGTCCGATCTTCGACAGCAAAAGTTCGGTTAAGGAATTTATCAGCATGGAATCTGCTTGAATTGGGACAGCGAAAAATTCCTCGGAGATCGGGAGAATGTTGGCAAAGGCATTTGAACTAGGACATTAATGTGGGTTTTAACACGAGAGGAATGTATCTGGGAGTGACAGAAGAATTCCTGCGAAGTCAGATACTAAACTAATGCATAAGAAACATGATTTTCATAGATATTAAAATAGTTTTTGGAGTTCAAATTTAAGGAGAGAAACTCAACGAAAAAACTGAAGTTTAATTTTGTAAACTCTTCCATTGGTTAATTTCGAAAATCGTCTTCCATTAAAAAAAAAAGAAAATCCAATTTCCCGCTTCGCTGCAGCGATGTTGGTGAAACAGAATTTTCGAGCGGTGCATGCCTCATCGACGTCATGCAACGCTACAAAGTAATACAAAGTTTATCTGGCGGATCTCTGCCATTTTTTTTCTTCTTTTTTTCTCTTTTTTGGTAGTCTTTGCTTTTGATTTTTCAACCATTTGCAAGCGGGAAACTTAATTAATTCATTAAAAATGTAGGAATTGCATGCTTTGCTCGCTTTAAGCAAATGAATTATTAATAGAAATGGGGCGGGGGATAAGGGGGCAACGTATCTATATCTATTTATTCATAAAAAGGTTCTCCCGGATGTCAGGCAGCTCTTTTGTGCGATTTTTGCAAGTGTAATCAAAAGGCGGAGAGCTTTTTCTTGATTTCGTTTATTTGTTCTTAGTTTCTGTTTCTTTCATTTATCTTGTCTTCAATTCAATTTCAATTCGTTACGCTTTGATTTTAATGCAAAAAAGCTGTTGTTGTTCTTTGGCTCTTTGATTTATTTGTTCTCCGAACTTCTCCAACCTCCAATCGAGTACATTTTTTTTATTGATTATATCGAGTCTCTCTGAGTGATTGAAGTTCCACAGAGCGAAGTTCCACTGCCATGACAGACAGAAAGTCATTTCTCAGATGGTTTAGTCAGCGGCTCCACGGACGAAAATTAAACTCGAATCTGACTCCGGAGTCGCAACCTTCGACTTATCGGGGAAAAAATAAACTTCGATGAGCTAAATCCATTGTCACGACCCACGATGACTGTTGATATTCTTGGGAATTGGGAAACTTCATTCGTTTTGGGGCAAGTTTTAATTACAAAACTCGAATTATATTCCAATCCAATTTCTAAAATTTCCCAAACTACCTTCAGGGGTTGGTTTGTCCCCTTTGTTTATTTATTCTGCCCTTGGGGTGGTAAATTCGATCAATAATAATCTACATAAGTTCACTTAAGTCGCCGAGGTAACAAAAAACAAAATACGCAAGAAAATCTTCCCGTGATTGATGTACTTTTTTTCGTGGGGAGTGCCGGATTCAAAGGTAATCCCAGGCAGATCACTTACTTTTTTATCACGTTTCTGCTTAAAGCTGCTGGGAATATATATATATTTAGGGATAATATATATATATTTAGTCGGATGTCGGTTGTTGTCTTCAGTCGCTATGGCAAGTCTAGGTTGGATTTCGATTTGGATTTACGTTTGAGTTTAGCGTTTTACGTTCTGCGTTCTGCGTTCTGCGTTGATTATTCAATTTGATTCTTGCTCTTATCGGGTTTGGTTCTTGAGTTATTAATATACTTGTTATGGCTTTTCGTTTATTGTTGTTATTATTTTAGAAATAGATTGCACGGAATTATCAGATTTGTTAGATTTTTTTATTATCCTACTACGTATTCATTGAATATTTATATATGTATAATTAAATTTAATTTTTTTATTTTCTTGGCTGTTTTACTGCTATTAACTATTTTTATTTTTTGTATTTTCTGTTTTGCTGCCACAACACAATTAAACAATTAAATTGTTTATGGTGATTGCTATTTACACAATTATTTTGTATTTACTTTTAGTTGTTTAGAGCTTGATATTGTTGGACAATTTGTTTTTTTATTTATTTACTACCGACGATGACGACGATGATGGTGTTGTTGTTGCTGGTGTTGTTGTTGTTGTTGTGGTCGTGGTTGTTCCTGTTGTTTCATTGTGCACTTGGAATGACATTTTGAAATTGATTTCGAAGCGCGCGCGCAAAAAGATTGAATTTATTTCTGAGGTTGATGATGGATCGAGCAGATTGCTTTTGCTCCCACTCTCTATCTCTTTCTATATATATAATATATATAATATCCCCCTCTCCTTCGCCGTGTTTTATATTATTTATTTGCTTATTTTGTTGTTGTTACTGCCTGATAACGAAATCACATTTTTCAATTGGCAACTGCCCCAAATTTCATTAGTGGCTTGTGTTTGTTATCTTCTTTATTTTGTCGTCGCCGTTGTTGTTGTTGTTGTTTGTGTTGTTGCATCAACGGAAATAAACAATCAATTTTAGTTAAAGAATTTAAGCACGCACACAACCTCATGGATACACTTAGCACACACACACACGCATACACAGATCACCGTGCGGATTTATTTGTGATTTATTTTGTAATGGAAATACTTTTTTGTTTTGGAGCGCTTTTCCCCCCTACTTTATCGGTTGCATTTCTTCGGCATTTGTATCTCTGAGATGCTTCGTGACGCGGGGGGTGGTGTTGGTGTTGGTGTTGGTAGTGGTGGTGGTGGGTCGCGTTGGCGTTTTGGTACTAATGAGCCGCTCCGTAACCGCTGAGTAGCTGCTGCTGCTGCTGCTGCTGCGACGTTTCACGTTACGTCCTCGAGGAATCGCGTTTACAGAATGAATCTGAATCTGAACGTGGAGTGTAAGCAGCGTAAAAGATACAGATACGACGGCAACGGCAACGGCGGCGACAGCGGCGGCGGCGGCAGCGAAGTTGGCGTTGCGTCTTTTAAGCGACGGTGTGAGTGCGGCGTGCGTGGTGGTGTGAGTGCAAGAGAGCGTCGGTGTGAGAGCGCGAGAGTGTGGCGCTGGTGGTGGCGGAGAGAGGAGAGAGCGCATGCGAGCGCCAGCTGAGAGAGCCGAAGGAACGGCAGCAACAAAAAACGTGTTTGCCGCCATTATGGCGCTCGGTGGAGAGAGAGAAGACGAGAGAGCGTGCTGGCACTCTCTCGGGCTCCCGCTCTCTCGCCGGCTGGCAGCGCTGCCGACGTCGACGGCTATGCTTATTGGCATTGGTATTGTATCTGTGTGTGTGTGTGTGCGTTGCTACGGAAAAAAAAGGTAGTAAAAAATAACTGCGGTAAACCGAAAAAGGCACAAAAAAAAACACCGGGGAACGACCGAAAAGAAAACAAAAACTGAAAACGAAAACGGGGGAAAATCCTACCACCCCCTTCTGCCACCCCCTCAACCAACCTCCCCTTCCACCCAAGCTAAAAAAAAATTCGCAAGTTCTTTTCAATTTCTTCTCTTCGTTCGCTCTTCACCCAAAAATTCTGACAGCGAAATGTGCCAAGTCTTGGGAATTGGCCGCCTGATAACTGATCTCTGGCTTTCTTTTCCTTTTTTCTTTTTTTTTACCGGGTTCAACCTTTGTTGCATATTTTGAGGCTACTTACAGCGAGGTTTGTTTGGCTAAAAGGAATCCATCTCGATAAGCAGTTACTTACCTGAAATGAGAAAAGCGCAGAGCACGGGAAAACAGATCGATTAGATAAGTGAATTAGATAAAGAGCACGAACGAAACAAGACGGAATTATATAGATTAGAAAAAAAATGATTCTAGATGGGCTGGAGTATTCCCTTGATGATGATTGGATTATTATTGGAAGGGGAATCAAGTAAATCTAGGCTTAAGATAAACAAGTTATTAAGTATTTTTCTTTTTCTATCTAAATACAAATAAGTATTTCAAATGGAATACTGAAGTAAGTTTACTACTAAATCTAAAGTATTCAAAAACATTATAAACAATATGTTTATTCTTATGCAAAATTCTATGAAATCCAATAAAATCAAACAAAATTAAATTCGCTTTACTCCTTGTGTTAAATAAATATTATTATTTAAGCGATTTAATAGTAATAAATGGGAACCAATTGTATGCAAAGTTCGTGGAAAGCCAACAATAATTCCCTTTTATAACTACTGATTGGAGTGGCTTGCGTTCTAATTGGACTGGAAGTTCCATGGAATCAAGATCGAGTGACTTTGAATTAGCGCTGGAACTTCCAATGGGCAACTTTATATTGTGCCATTTATATTGATTTTGGGTTTGGGTTTGGGGTTTTTGGGGTGGGCGATATAGCTATATCGTTATGGCAGCTGGGACGATGATCAAACTCAATTTAAATTGGTTTCCTTGAATTGCCAGTCGACCCCCCCTGAAAACAGTTTGCAACTTCAACTTCCTCTTGCCAACCCCTCTACCTCCCACTCCCACTCCCCCTCTCTTTTCTCTTTTCCGTTTTTATTCTATCTCTCTTTGTGCGAGAGTTTTTGTTTTGCTTTTGCTCTTTTGCCACGCAACTCATTTTGAAAAAACTTTAGCCGGCAATATTTCATGCCACCCATTAAGTTAGCCACCCACAACTTCCCTCTCTCCCCTCGCTCCACCTTGCTCTGCTTCTGCTTCTTCCTGCAGGCAATTTCCGCCCGCTCTCGCACACAGATACTCCACCTTGAGCGTGTGTGTGTGTGTGCGAGTGTTTTTGTGCGTGGAGTGAAAAAGTGGCTTCATTACAAATTTCAATTTTGTTTTATTATTATTATTTTGCCTTGCCATCTCGTTCGCTCTTTCCATTTCGTGTTTTTGCAATTTTATTTTTTATTATCATTATTATTATTATTATTTTGCAAAGTTACTTGGCAGTGCAGTGCAGGGGGGCGAAATGCTTTTATAATTTCCACAAGCCCAAACGCAAAAAACAAACTTGCAAAAGGCAGCTGTTGTCTTGCATTTGTTTATTTTGATTTGAATTTTTTTTGTTCGCTTTTTTCTTTTGTTTAATTGTTTTTGTGTTGTATTTTGTTAAATATTTTTTGTTCGATTTTTTCGCTTTTGTTGTCTTTGCCGGCTGCTTCACGAGAATTTTCTTTCCTTTTTCTGTTAGCAGTTTCCATTTTAGCGCAGCGTTCTGAAATTCCGCCCCAACGCCTTCCTCCCCCTTCCTGCTCCTTCAACAACCCATCAAAGGCCCCTCGTTTTGGAGCATCTCTCAGGCCCGAGTCTACGCCTATCACAAGCCATATTTACACTGAGGGAAATAGGGTCAGTAGTAGGGGAATTTGAGATATTGAAATTCTAAAGAACACCTTTTTTAATTGCAGGTTTTGAATTATTATTTTCCATCTAAATTTAAATTGGTTTGGTTGTAATGAGAAATTGTATATAAAAATTTGTATCTTAAATCATTCAAACTTATGAATTTTTTTTTAGGAAAATATTATTTAAATTTCCACATTCTAAAACCAGCAATAATAAATTTTTTTAGATTTTAAAACTATCTATTAAAGTTATTTTTCCCCAAGTGCATGCCACCATCATCGACCTCTTTTGTGTAGCTGCAATTTGGCTGGGGTGGGGG
>JAJJHY010008789.1:11340151-11355865 GCA_021224005.1 Drosophila setifemur
TTATTAAAATGTAATAATTTATTTAGATGCCATAATTTCATTATTAAATGATGTCATAATTCTAAATCAATTAATACATTTTAATAGTATCAAAATATTAAAATGCAGAGGAATATGTTGGTATTCATAAAAATATTTATATCTATTTGTATTAATATAAAAAAAAAAAACAATATTTCATCAAATATATTTAACAAATATTTCAAAACTAAAATGCAAATAAAAATATATTTTTAATAATTTTTTTGTTGAGGGTTTTTAAATTTTTGTCAAACTAAAAAGAGAATGAATTGACCTAATCTGAGATGTTCATTTTGTTGTAATATTTATATCCCAAACTAAATATTTTCTCTGTTGATATTCTCTAATAAATTGAAAAGATGTTCTATTATTTGTTTCCCTATTTTTTTGAGTTGTTCATTAAACCAATTCCTGATATTTTTTTCTGAGTGCTGCTGGTTAGCTGTCCCTGCTGTTGCTGCTGTCGCTGGTGTTGCTGGCGTTCCTGGTGTTGCTGGTGCCTCCAATGCGGACAGTTGGACGACAAATTGTCTGACTGCCGCCTGCTGCTGCTATAGCTTTTGCTGTTGTTGTTGTTGTATCTGTTGCTGCTGTTGTATCTGTTGCTGCTGCCAGAGGCCGTGGGTCTGTTTTTTACGAGCTGTTTGTAAGCTCTTGTATCGCCATCGCACGTAGGAGTCCCCATGTGGCTGTTGCTTCTGTAGCTGCCGTAGATGTTGCTGCCGTAGATGTTGCTGTTGGTGTTGCTGCTGTTGCTGGTGTCACGGTTGGTGGTACTGTGCCACTGAGGTAGCCGCTTGCCATGCCAGCCAACTTGGCGCCGACATGTTGGCATTTACGATTATGTCTGGCCACCGCATCTGCAACTGCCACAACTTCTGCCCCCTTGGTTTGGTTTTGTTTCCCCCCCCTTTTCTGTGGCTTTTTATTTCCTTTTTTTGTTGTTTTTATTTTCAGTTTTGAGTGATGGCCGAGGTGTGGCCCAAACCAAAGCCTTAAAAAGCCTTCGCTTTGACACTGAAAGTGGGAACCCGTTGAGCGGCTTTTCAGCAGGCGCCGCCTAATTAGACGTTAAGTGCACGAGGCGGCGACTTCCAATTGAAGTGTTGCAGCGCCTCCCCTCTGTAACCCTCCGGTGGCCACCTCCGTTCTCCATTCCCCCTTTAGCAACATGTCCAAACATTGTGACAGCCAGATTGCATCGCCTGGCATGTGTGTGTTGACTAATTGCCTGTAGCTACAGGACGGTGGACGACCAACGATGAAAGGTGGCCCCGTTCCCAGCTGGATAAATGGCCAGGAAACAAAAAAAAAACAAACACACTATATATGGCAGGTGGTGGGTGTTAGTTGGCAGTTGGGCGCCGTTTTGCAAAAAATGCAGCATGCAATATGTTCACAACAGTGTGCAACAAAATCGGGGAGGCAATTTAAATGCCTATGAAATTTTATGGGATTTTAGGAATCCCGGAGATAACTGAGTTGCATAGAAATAAATATTTCTTAGGCCTTAAAAATATATTCCAAACATTTTTGTGATCTACTAAATTTCTTTAATGTTTGAAAAATTAGGAAGGCAATTTAAATACCTAAACAAATTTATGGAATTTTAGGTATACCAAAGATATCCGATTTACATAAAATCGCATTTTTCTTAAGCTTCAAAATATATATTTTAAGCTTTTTGTGCATTAAAAATTTTTATATTGCTTGGAAAGTTTTTAGGAAAAAGGCCACAAAAATGTAATTTCCTTAAGGGATTCCATTAGTATTTTTTGTAATTATTGAAATTCCTTTATAAATCATATTTTTCTCCATTAGAAATAAATCCCAATTTATTTGTAGTACAGTGTAGGATGTAGAACTCCAATCGCATTCCACACAAAACCCGTGTATATGCAGATTCCCCACCAGATGGGAGTGGTAAACGACAAGCCAACTGGACAGAGTGCAACAAGTTGCGGATGGCCAAAGGACAGAGCCAACATTGCGACCCTGACACTGGACTTTGGACTCTGGACTCTGGACTATGGACTGTGGACTACGAACTGCGGATTGCGGATTGTGGTCTGGGGATTGCAGATTGCAGACTGGACTGGAGCCGCGACTAGGCGAGGCGAGGCGAGGCCATCAAAAGCCGAAAATCCGACTCAACACGGCTCCATTTAAGCCCAGGCGCGACCCAATCCGACCTGAACAACTGAACAATGGCTAACCGAAAATGTTGGTAACTGCATGCAAACATGAACATGAAGGCCAACAGCTGCAGAGAGAGAAATAAATGTTGGATTTATTTTTTATAATTATGTGAAATAATGAAAATCCTCCCCAGAAAAAAGTTTTATACCGAAAGAAATTATAATTTGATTTTTCAATGGTAATAAAAAATTGTTAAAATTATTCACTGTGTAGAATGTGGGATGCAGGCATCAAAGCGAGTCGCCAAGGGACTTTTGAAAGAGGAGGGAGCGGGGTTGGAACTGGGATTGGTTGGCCCTGACCATGGGCGATGGCGCTGCAGCTATCCATGACTCGTCCTTGGCAAATCCCAATGCCAGGGCTGCCAATGGATTTGCCTTTGCCCAACTCAGCGAATTTCTGTTCTTTTTTTTTGTTTTCGGCGATTCGTGTTGGCGTTGCAAGGTCGCGGGATGAGTCGCGGAATGGGGCCGGGAGCCGGGAGCCGGGTGCAGTGCGACCTGAATTTGGCGTGAACCCAAACCAAGAGCGAACCAAATGAAGTAGCCGTGTTGCATGGTGGCCTCTCTGTGTTTCGGTTTCCATGTCCGTGTCACTGGGCCACCGAAAAACTTCACTTCACTTTCGCCCCGTTGGCAAAAGGAAAACTTTGCAAGTGTTGCAGCACTTGGGTAATGGGGAAAATCTGGAAAAGCTGGAGGGAAAAAACGAAGCAGAGGCAAAACTTGAGGAAATTTTCCCAGCAACGACGAATGTCAAGCTCCTGCGGCTGCACAGCTCTAGTGGCTTTTCCTCCGCCACTTTTCCTGCTACAAAGTCTCTCCCCTCCATTGAGGGATCTGAAAATAGAACCCAGAGCCAGAGGACAAACCCAGAGAGAGAGACAGCCGGCAACCTGTTGCGATTTAATGGCCAGAGGAGCCGGAGGAGCTAGAGAAGCCTCACGTGATTCAGCTGCAGAGGATGAGGATGTCTGCCGGGTAGCGCCTTGCTCTTGGGGTACTTGAGTTTCTACTGCCTTTTTATGGCCCTGCCGATGTGCGTGTGTGTGGAGGGAGGTTTGGGAGTGTGGCACAACGGGGAGTCAACGCGGTGTGACGACATAATCAACGCCTCATTGGAGTCCCGTCCCATCGCAGATGTTGCCACAAGACTCGCTTGCCAAACAAATCGCTGGCTTAGAGTGACGTGGAGGCAGGCAACACATCAATTTGGTTGAGCGATGGCCAGGACAGACATGCCACCACAGTGGTAACTAGGGCTTGATGGATGGAAGGCAGGGAAGATGCTAGATACTTATCTTCAGTTTAATTCATAATGAATTTCCTTTTGATTGGAATATATTATTGATGTTATTTCAATCCTGAAACTGTTTAAAAATTTATTTGTTGTATTCCTATATTATTTATATATATTTTCCATTTCATTATATTATTTTTTATTTTATATAAATATTTTAAATAGTATAACCCACCCTTTAAATTATTTTCAAACAATTTTCCTGACCAAACCCAATCTTTTCTATCACCCCTCTTTCAATATGCTAATGTTGCATTGGGTTTGAGATACTTTCTGTGACATTTCTTTGACATACAACACATCCTTATTCGATGGCCTTGGGGCGGGAATTCACTGTGTTAAGCAGCTGCTTTTGGAATTTATTCACTGTATTAGCTTGAGTCAAGTTTTTACGACGGGGCGACCTTGAAATCCCAACAAAAACGACATGACACCGAGGATGTTGCGTGCCGCTGAAAGGGAAATCCCCGAAAGGTCAAAGCCAGTCGAGTTTTCCAAGAGACCGGGGACTGAGACTCAGACTGTATAACCCAGACCCAGACCGAGACCCAGACCCCGAACCAGAAGCAGACCCCGAACCAGACGCAGAGCCCAAGCCAAAGCTATCCCCAGAGCAACGGATGAAGATGGAAGAGGAGTGGGAGATGGGGCGAGGATGAGGATGACGGAAGGGAAGCCCGGCAACAATAAGTAGCCTGGGCTCTTGGCATCTGGCATCTGCTACGTGCGGCTTGTGGCTGCCACATCCACATCCACATCCGCAGCCAAGTGGCTGGCTCGCCTTTGAGTCTCGCAAGTCAACACAACGGTCCCAACTTTGTCTGTCCCCTCTGCCGGCTCTTGGCAGTTGCCTTCCTTTTTGCTTTTTTTTCTTTTCGCCCAGCTTCTGGTGCTGCCGGCAGGTTTTTATGGTGGTGACCCCCAAGCTACGTGCGGTCGGTTGCCCTGCCGGCTGCCTGCGGCGGAGATTATGTCTGGCCTGGGATTGGGACAGGGACAGGCACAGGGACTTGGACTGGGACTGGGACTGGTACTCGTACTGCGATTGCGGATGGGATTCACACAGCGACTGGGACTGGGAATGAGGCTGGTCTGGGGCTGCCTTTCGGGGAAGCCATCAGACTCTGGCTGCGATGACGACGTGACACAGGGAAAAATATTTAAGATGGATTATTGTAAATATGGGAAAAATAAATACCAACAATATTTTTGTAAATATTTGAAGAATAATTTTGTCTAGCATATTTATCAATATTTTAATATCAAAATATTTTTAGAGCATACACAAATAAAAACTATTAATTATTTCTGGCCTTAAAAACCATCTATTGTTTTTATTTGTAAATAAATAGTATTTGTATTTTGGAATAAGAACTTGGAATATTTTTTTGGGTTCAACAACTTAACCCATAATAAATTGTTGTAAATTCCTTTTATACCTAACTTCACACATTATTTATTTATAATATTTAAATCTCAATTTCCTGAATGCAACTTTATTTTAAGAACCCTCATTTTCGCACCGTGCACTTGCCTGAGCAAACAAAGCAAGTGGCAACGGGCGTGATGACGTGGAAAACGTTCCTGTGGCAAGCCGCTAAAAAATAAATGCCGGAGGTCCCAGGGTCTGGGGATAGGGATTGGGAATCTGGGCAATCCCTCGACCGCAGACAGCCTGTCTGCGAGTGTCGTCGCGTGACTTAATTAGCTCCCAATGCATAAAATGACGGGGGACGGGATACGAAAGGGAAGGGAGCACCGGGCTACCGGGCCACCGGGATAACCGAGGTAATAAAAGCGAATAAAAGGCCTGACGTCACTTACCCCAGTTGTTGGTGTTCCATTGCCGGTGGCGTTGCCTGTGGCGTTTGCCGATCCGCTTCCGGAACCAGCGGACTTTCCTTTGCCTCGGCCGCGTTTCGAATCTGGTCGAACGGGTTGGCCATCGGCTCCATAGATGACCTAGAAGATACACAAAAAGTGGAAAATTTGTTGATAAAAAATTGTTTAATATTTACAACATTTTTTAATTATAAACGCGAGTGTTGGTTTTTTAATAGGTAATAATCATTATTATTTTTATTTATTTAATTGCCGGGACCACAACGACTTTTTTTATTTTTACATAATTTTTTTCATTGTTTATATATTTTTAATATTTTTTGTTACTATTTCTATCCTAATTTTTAAATTTATTTGGTTTGTTCATATCTTTTACATGTCCCAAAAATGTCCCAACTGCTTTCCACTGTAAAGTCGACATTATACACAGGCTTAAGGACTTTTACACATTTTGGGGCGACTCCTAGCGGTTGTTCTGGGAACAAAGAGTAAGCAAGTATTGCCAGCAGACGGCCAGATGGCGCTAAGATACTTTTTTTTATATCTACGCCGTCTCATGTAGCATGTATTTTATGGATGTAGATACCATGTAGATATTGTTTAACATATTGAAATAAATATAAATATAATTAAAAATGTATTAAGAAATGCTATAAACAAATGCGGAATTCAAAAAACATAAGATTTAATATTATTTTAAGACTTTGTATTATGTTTTCAATTTGTTTCATTTCATGGAAGTAATTCAATTCAATGACTTCTACTTATTCTAAAATGATGTTAAAAAGTATTTATATTTTAAACCTCAGTACAGTCCTCTTCAAAAACAAACTATATTTAAATTAAATGCATCATTAAAAACTCTAAAATATTTTATTGCCAACTTCCTGAATTTATTTGAAGTAATTAAAAAAATTCCCTTTAAAAAAAACTATCTACAGGATGGTTTTTATGTCTGCAATAATTATGATATTTTTATAGGCCATTAAAACAAAAGAAAAAAATAAATTGTACATCCTGATTTAGCTCAAAAATTGTCCCGTTCCGAAAATCATTAATATTTCAGATCTCACAGTGAACGACCGAATGAATAATGACATTTAACCTCAAGAGAGGAATCTGCTGGCATATTAAATTACACCATATGCATCGGACTAAAACAAAGACTGAACAGCAGCATAGATAATTCCAATAGGCATGGAGAATGGCTGTTTCAGCGTTCGAAACCGCCTGTTGGACCAGACTCCGAATCTATTTCCGGCGCAGAGTCATAAATATGAAGCCGGGTCTGAGAAGAGCGCTTCCACAAAATGGGAGCCATTAGGCGAAGTGCTGGGAAAACGAAGAAGAAGTTGCGCCAAACGAAACGGTGTGAGGATGGAAAACTCAGATGTAAATTGAAAATGAAAATGGAAATCTCTGGTGCGGTGCGGTTGAGTGTGTGCGCAGGCGTGCAATGTGCTCCACGCATTCGGATAAAAATAGATGATGGAATGGAGAGAGGAGTGGCAGGAGGAGGAGGGGAAGGAGGAGAAGGAGGAGGCGACATATGGCCCCAGATCCCGGGATCTGCGATCTCCAGACGGAGAGCTTCGCAGGAGTGCCTGTGGAATGCCCTTGTCTGAGTCTGATTGACAGCCGCTGCATCTTAACGGTAAATAAGCGACGCCATCAAATGCACTGGGAGAAAATTAGGGATATTAACTATTGATTTAAAGGGGATTTGAAGGTAAAACTAAATTTGGGTATATTTTTTGGTATTAAAGAGTGTTGGAACTAATAATAACCTCATTAAATGAAAATACTTGACATCTAATAATATTTTTATAACTATCTTGCAGATACTTAAAGATTTTGAAGCCATCTATGAAACTTAAAATCAATAATGGGAAATATAATAATATACTCTATATATAGATACTCCTGATCAGATTTCAATCCATCCCATTCCTTGGGATTAGGGTAGGTAATTAATTTTTAGAGACATTATTTTGGAAACCTCTTGTTAAATGAAGATTGATTCAACCCTACATAGTTTTCTTCCTGTGCCTGCACTTCCCCTTAAAGCCATCCCCAATCCATAGCCATCCCATCCATTTCCATTCCCATCTTCATCTCCATCTCCATCGCCAGGCTGCATTTACATTGTTGGCACGCGCAGGCGCGCACACATGTTGCAAGAACGTCAACCTTTGGGGAAAATAAGGGAGTTGCGATTGGGGAATCGGGGATCGGGAACTGGGAATCGGGAATCGGGGAACTGGGAACTGAGAGGAATGAGAAGCTGAGAACTGCAACCGAAATGCGTCTGCGTACAGGGCACTTTTCAATTTTAGCAGCAGTTGTCATTTCGGAAGCAATTATTTTAATGCCGAGCTGAAGTTGCAGTTGCAGTTGCAGTCGAGAAGTTGAGAGCGTGCCAGCCCCCCCAAAATGATGATGAAAACGAAATGAAACGAGTGGAGCTCGAGATGGAAATTGTAAGATGGAGCGACGATGTCACTGGGGCCTGGGATTACGCCTTGGAAATATATAGAGTCTTTGGCAAAGTTGGGGTTGCTGTTTTGGTGGCGTCTAAATTTAGTCTCTGGCCCTCGGGACATTTTTTGAGGTGTTTTCACTCGAAATTGATACGACAATGTTTTGGTGGGTACAGTTGTGCTTGGCTTGACATTGAAATTGTCATCGGTACAGTAATGCTTGGAGTTTTTGGGGCAGCAAAAGAACGAATATTTAGTTGTATACAAAAATAGATGGGGAATGTTTTAAGGAGACTGTGGAGAGGCTCTTCTGTCAGTTGATTTTAAGAGAATACATTTAAAAAGAACATTTATAAAAGTTTTTGATTATCCTTTTCCTTTGCTCTATTTTTTAGATATTCAATAACAAATTATTTTTAAAAACATAATTAAAATAAAAATGTATGCATCAAAGTTAAATTAATTTAACTAACAAAAGTGCCTTTTGATTTTGAAATCATCCTCTAAACTCAACCAACAAAAAAAGGCCCTAAAACCCTCCCAAAATAATCCGCCAAAAAAAACTCCTAGCCACACAAATACCAACAAAAAAACACCAAAACCCACCCAGACAGCCAACTTTAAGGGGAGCCACAAAAACAAATAATAGCCATAGGAGAACCAGGCCAACGACCCATTAAATCTGGGCCAAAAGTAGGCAACCCGACAGAGCGCAGACCGGAAAAATAAAAAACCCAAAAGACCGACCGGCAGACAGACAAACAGCGAACAGGACTCGTAAACAGGAACAGGACTCAACACATGCATAAACTTGGCTTGTTGAAAGCTCCATCATTTCCTCACAAAAAAAAAAACACAAAAATCGATGACAGTTTATGAGCCTCGAGACGAAACGAAATCAATTTTTTGTGACTGCTTCCTGTTGAAAGGCGCCTTTTGTTGTTTATTCTTCATTAACTGGATTTTTTCTGCGCTGCTGACTTTATTAGCGCCAACAATGCAAAAACCAAACAAAAAAGAAAAGGAAAGAAACACCAGCAAAGTGAAACAAAATGTTGGGAGAGAGACAAAACGCATGCTGACTTAATTGGGGCTATTAGTTTTTATTAAAAGGAAGCCCACGATGATGATGAGTTTGGGGCCCGGTGGCAGCTGCTGCTGCGATCCAATAATGAGCTGCTCAAAAAGCCCGCTGAGGGGCATTAAATAGGTATATGCATATACTTGTACATATACAACAGGAGCCGAGCCGAGCAGAGCAACAGGTAGCCCCAGTTTGAGTTAACCACAAAGGCCACACGCACTTGAATCGAGCCAAAAACCCAAAGCTACCGAGCACTGACCTAGCCCAATCGGCTTTGTGGTAGGTTCCATTCCATTCTCCGTTGCCAACCAAGAAAAGCCAGCGGGAAGGGACGGCTCCCCCTTCTGCCTCGTTTTTTTTTTTTTATGACACAATTTGGGGGAAACCACAACAACAGGAGCAAGGGCCAAAACAAGAGCAATGGCAACCCCTCGCCATTTCCTACCCCTCCTAATGAGCCATAAAAAGTTCACAAATTCGTGTGTGTTTGTGTGTGTGTGCGGGGTTTAGGGCAACCCTTCTCGGAAACCGATGAATTGTGCGAGGAATAGTGATCCTACATCAAACCAATACATCAAACTGCTCCAGTTTCGGGATCACTGAGGAAAAAGTCCTGGACTAACTTAGTCAGAGCTGCTTAAAATGTTGCTTAACTTTTTGTAATACTAAATTTGTTGGAGGAAGAAAATTGAACAGAAAGATTATACAGCTTTCCAAAGGATGTAAATATTCTATCTAATGAAATAATAATTTCTATTCTATAAAATATCGTTCCTAAAATATTTTAGTATTCACTCCACTTAAAGAGCAGAATCCCTTCAACCCATTATTTTTGTTCTCTGTCCCTGATGTCTATTCATTCCTAGTTGAGGTGAAATAATCTCACCCAACAATAAGCCAAATGGGAGACGGAAATACCTAATTCGAAGCGACAACCTTGACCTGGCCCACCGGGGAAAAAGCCTTAATTACTTCCACTTCAAGGGCAACCCCTTTTTTTTTGGGGGGGGGGTTCCACAAAACCCCAGGGAAGAAAATCGATTTTCGTAGGCAAAATATTTCAAGGTTACATCATGAACACCATGAACAACCCACCTCACCCACATTTGCCGCCCTAATCTGTGTTTATTTTGATTATCACTTTCGTTGGGGGGTGAGGGGGGGGGATGTATCCACCCACAGGGACTTCCTGATTAGCCCGGCGTCCTTGTCCTTGAAGGTTGCCGAAATATTCGCGCCGTGACTCTGGCTCTGACTCAATCTTAATCTGCGTCTGGTGGGGAGTCTTGCAGACTCCTGATGATGATTCACTGGAATCCTGAGGGGGCGAAATATGGCCGAAGCCTGCAGGATTCGGCTCGGTTCTTATCCCATTTTGATTGCGGCTGTCAGCCTTTCCTTACCTACCCCCCTCTCATCCTCCGCCTCTGGCTGGTTTTTCTCCGTATTGTATTTTTGGGGGTTGACTTTCCTTCGACCGAGGGTGGGTTTTGTGCAGTGTGTAATTGGAAGCCAACCCCTATATATATATTAAATATATATATATGCGCGTATCTGTCGGATACATACGAACGTATCTGCTTTCTCTGATGCGTCATCCGACGATTTGTTACACGTAATTTAGATGCGAAATTTTCAATGTCAATTGCGAGACGACTTTTCCCCCTTTTATAGCCCCCCCCTTGGGTGCGCCCCTTGAGATGTTGCCGTTTTGATATGTGCTAAAAAGCTCACTTCCCACAAATTTATCAAGGTCAAGTTCAGGCCGGAGGGGGGAGGTTAGGGGCGGGGCGGACGCGTTTTATTGTTTGTTGAGGTAGCGGCAAAAAGCATCAGCCACAGCCCAGAAACCGAGTGAAATTCGCAAAAAGGGGTAAAGCACAATAAAGCGCCTTCAGCTGACACAATTCGAGGGACTGGTTTTGGATTTGGATTGAGATGGGGGGGAGCATCGGAATCGGAATTGGAATTTTAATTGGGTGAGATTATGGTATACGAAGCAGTAAGATCAGGAAGTAATTGTTGTCAAGGGAACCCAAGGGAATTGTTAAGATTGTTGACTCTTTTTATACGGGGATTAGGGTGAACAAAATGTTTAACTATGCTTGAAAAGATCAGAGCAAAAACTATTAACATTTTAAATAGGTAATCCAATTGTCAGGGTTCTATATCTAAAAGGGATAAACTTTTTTAAACTAAATTATGGATGTACGTTAAATATTTGACCAGAACTATTCATTTATTAATACCAATGATTTCTCAATCAAATAAATCATTAAGATTTATGTTCATAAGATATCCGAAATTCATTAATATAAAAATTCATTAAAAAAACATTTCAATTAATAGAAAAAACATTCCCAAAATTTACTAAAGGATATTAAACAATTACCCAACATTCAGCCTCGAAAAATTCGGCTCAACATAATAAATTAAATTAAGCCGATTTCCCAGTTTATAAATATTTAAAAATTAAACCAAATTAAATGCGGGACCTTTATCTGAACAATCAGGCACAGCTGTGCCTTTTATTTCTCAATACCCAAGAGAGAGAAAAACAAAAACCGATATCTCCGAATGAGAGAAGTAAACTAATTAGTTATATTTGGGTGGTTTGGTGGGTTTGCGGATGGGTGCTAATGAAACTGCATTAGCCCACGAAGGACTCGCCGGGCAGGCAGGATAATGGAGTCAGAGACCGCCGAGAGGGCTAATACTGGAAGTGAGCAAAAGAATTAATTTGAAATTCCATTTCGTAGATTTAATTGAGTTGAAATCAAATTAAAAGCAATTTATTTCCAACCCTCATTGCGAATTTTTTCCTGACTTTCCTTTCTTGTCTCTGTTGACTCCCTTTCTTTTTTCTATCTTTTTTTTTTTTTCTTTTTCGACGTTCTAAACGCACACACGCACGCACTATCCTCCCACTCTTTCGCTCCTACTCCCCTTCTTTATTCTATTCTCTTTTGGCTCTCTCCTTTCCTTTCCCTTTGTATTATTTGATTTTTTCTCAGTTTTCTGGTATTTTGCAAAAGTGCGTGGTCCATGCGATGCGGAAGGGAGATACTCGTAAATTCAGCAACGTTTTTGGGGTTGCAAAAATTTCCAGCGCCTGCATTCGCAAAGGAAAATCAATAATAAAAAAAAGGACGAAGAGGAGGACAGCATCCTCGACGCTGGAAGTAGTAGATATATATATGTATGTCCCTCCCTCCAGCAATCCGTTGCAATGCATTATGCTTTTAGATTTTTTTATATTTTTTTGGTATCACCGTGTGATATTGCATTAATTATTAATTCGTTGCATGGCATCCAAAACATGATTTATGCCAGCCCCGATGCGCAAATTAAAAATCCTTTTCAACAGCAGTGCTGGCAAAAAATGCGGGCTGCTAACTTTTCGCATCCACTGTGGCTTTGGGTCCAACAACAACAAGAAATGCAAATAATGCGCTCGAGTTGACAGAGTCCAAATGCTAAAGTGGGGGGCGACTGAGGGGGCGTGGAGAGCGCTCCAAATTGCATTTGATAGAGCCACAGAGCCGCACGCTGCTCCGCTCTCTAAAAATCTGACCATTAAAATGCATTAAACAGATGGGAATGGGGTTCGGTTATTTTGATGCTCTTGAACATCTAAATACTCTGGGAAATTTAAATATTAATATTCAGGCTGAGAATATTTTCTGTTAACTCAAAAGGAAAAGCTTTTAACCTTTTTGCATTTTAAATTCATTTAAATTTAAGTATTGATATATATCCAAATCTCTATACCTGAATTGTTTTTAAATGATATACTTCTGTTTATTTAAAAGATTTTCGTGAACCCTAGCGAAACTCGTAATGAAATTTACGGACTTCTTCAGCGAGTTTTCAGGGCATATCAAAATTGAAAATAAAATCCAACAACGCGCTTCGCCAGCAGAAATGTTGTTTAATTTGGAAGCAGCAGCAAAGTTTCGCAGTAGCGGCAGGAGCGGCAGCATTTGTTGCAGCACCAATTTCAGTGGCAGTGGCAGTGTGGCAGCTGCAGTAAAAGTGGCTTTTGTACGTGCAATGACCTACCAACACATAAAAAATGCAAAGAGTGGCAAAGCCAGGCGAAAGGCACGAATCGCGCGCTAAAATATGCAAAGGACGATGAAGAGGATGCCCAGGATGCCTGCCCAGGATGGCAGGATGGCTGGATGGAAGGATGCTTGGATGGAAGGATGCGAAGATGTTGCCTTTGGCCCCCAAGGCAAAAGTTTCGTAGCACCAACAACAACTCAATTTTCCAGCAAGGACAAACTTGGGGTTCGGGCTCCTGGCTCCTCGCTCCTTCGTCCCGGATCCTGGATCCTGGCTTCCAACTTCAATAATAGTCAAGTGCAGTGAAGCGTTTTGCCAACTGCAACGGCAGAGGCAACCCTCGCCCTGTCCTCCTCCTTCGAGACGAACACGAAATCAAAGCTTCCTCCGCTTTTCCTAGCAATTCTCCACATTTTATTTGCACTTCTCAATTTTTCTCTATTTTTCTCTCTATTTTTTTCGGGTTTTGTTTTGCAACATCTTTTTTTTTTTGGCCAGCACGCATTTCCCAGCTTTCCTTTCCTTTCCCTGTTTCCAGCGGAATTTTCGCTCGCCACTTGCGAGCTGGGTGCGAGAGTGTGTGCGAACTTTGCATTTACCCTTGGCAAGGACTTTTCGCAATAGGAAAATGGGGGAAAGCAGCGCACAGCTAAAGCAAAAAGTTTTATTTGCACAGTTTTCCTTTTCTTAAACTTTTGTTGTGCACCTCCCTTTCCTCTCGCCCAGCACAAAACTGCTTGCTTGCAATTTGCTCAAACAAGTCCAAATATATATATATATACGTATGACTTTGTGTGTGCGAATGTGTGCTTATGTACCTCGAATCTATATAGAATATACATATATATATATATATACATGCACATATACACCCTCAACAAAAGCTGTCGCGAAAGGGGGGAGAAAAAAAACTGTAGCATGCTTTTGAGCACTCGCTTAGAAAATTTCCTCCACTTGCCAAGCTAAAATGAGGGAAAATGGAAAATTTGTATAATTAACAGCCACAAAGTAGCACAGCGAGCAGATGCAGACGCAGATGCAGATGCATCTCAAAGCCCAAACCGTCTCAGCATCGGCTGCTTATCAGAGGAAAAGAATCGCGAAATGCCAAGAAATTGCATTGGGGGCTCGAACATATTCTTTGGGGTGCCAGGCCAAGCACGACTTCTGCTTTTCCCCCCATTTCTTTCCCATTTTTTAGTTGTCAACTGGGGGGCGGCCTGTGAAATGCAAATATTTATACCAACTACTTGAGCGGCGAGTGGAAAACGCTGGGGAAAATGCCTACCAAATACGCCGGGAGCGCGCAAAAGTGCGTCATCTTGGGGCACAGTGAATATCAATTAAGTGCCACCGCCATCGTCATCGCATTCCCGACACTTCCCAACCGGATCAAAAGCGCATAAGGCTTAAATTAGCCAGATTCGAAGGGTTTGTCAGGCTTTGATCTCATTGTGATTGGGTTAAAGATTTTAAGAATACACTCGAATAAGTGCTAATTAAGTGGAGAGAGAGCAAGGATTAAGGCCTTTGATCCCTTCATTCCATCATTCCTTCATCCCTGAAAAGCTTCTGTGGAAGTTAATTTTTTAAAGTCTATTTTGACACTTCTAAATTCAAGTTAAATTAATTTGAAAAAGAAATCCTTAGAAAGGCTAAGCTTAAATCTATTGCTTCCTAAATCTGTTGTTTCTGTTAAAGATATAGTTCTCAAATTTTTTAACTTTTTTTCCTGAACTTTAAGTTATTTTGCTATTATTGAGATTAGCATTGATTAAAATATTATTTAACCAATAAATAAAGTCTTTAAAATCTACCTTTCATCTTCAGAGAAATATTATATCCAAGGCCTTTTAGTGCTGTTTTAATATAGAACCACTTGAATATTATATTCAAATTAATTTTAAAAAACAATTCTTAGGAAGGCCAAGTTAGAAAAACAAAATTATGTGGTTCCTGTTAAAAATATAGTCCCCTAATTCCTAAAGTTTTTATTCTACTTAAAGCTATTTTGTTGTTAATGAGCTTTGCATTGACAATAATAATTAAAGTCTTTTAACTTTACCTTTCAACTTCAGTGGAATATTATATCCAAATGCGTTTAATACTGTGTTAAAAATTTAAGCACTTTAATATTATATTCGAGTTAAATAAATTTGTAAAAAAATCCTAAAGAAGGTCATGTCCCAAATCTGTTGTTTTTGTTAAAGATATACTACCTTAGTTCCTATAACTTTTCCGCAACTTTAAGATATGTTTTTTTTAATGAGTTCAACGTTGACACATATAGAATATAAAAACTAAATAAACCCCCATAATTCAACCTTTAATTATTTAGCAAAATAACTAAACTCTCATTAATTTACCCTCAACTATTTGTAATTAAAATGTCCACCCTACGCACTTTTCACTGTAGAGCCCAACCCTCTCCGGTTCTGAAGCCCCCAAAGAAAAGGTAAAAGGAGTTCAGTGAGTTCAGCCAAGAAGCCATTGCAATGCGTTCCTTTCTTTTCGCTTGAATTTTGTACCGCTGTTGTGTACGCAATGTGCGTAGGGTAAACGCTTGAAAAAAGCAAAGAAAAAAAAAAAAGAAAATATAAGGAGCAGAAGAAAGTAGAGAGGGGGGTGGGAGAAAGGTGATGTATTTGCACATGTACCGTTAGGCGCCTAGCTGCTGTGCGTGTTGAGTTTGTTATTTTCCCTCTTCTCGAGCTTCCTCTT
>JAJJHY010008789.1:11355928-11382317 GCA_021224005.1 Drosophila setifemur
GGGTGGTGTGTATGGGGTGGGGGTGGGTTTGAGTGTGCATATTTATGCGTATTTGTTTGCATAGCTGATGATGTGCCAGCAGCAACAGCAGCAACAACACTTTACGAGTGCGTGGCAGGAAACATTTCCCCGCAGCGACCCCTTTAACCCCTTTAAGCCCCCTTTTGAACCCCCGTCAGCTGCTCTTCTAATATCCTTTAGGGGGCGCCATTGCAATTAGAAAACTTGTGCATCGCAACTTTTTTCTTTCTTCCCATTTTTTTTTTTTTTTCAACTTGTAATGCAATGCGCTAAATTGTTTGATATCACACAGACTCACGCACACAGGAAATGCTAAGTGCAAAGTCCTGCTCAAAGTTTTGATCCTGCAGGGCGAAAAAAATAAGGGATAAAATTCCTAAAGCCAATTTGCTAATTTTATGTTTAAAGAAATTAAAATTAAATGGCTTTATATAAATATTGAAAATTATTTAAAGGTTTTTCAGATGATTACTAAAAACATGTAATATTTCCTTTTATAATTTACAAAAATCCCTAGATCACAGATATAGTGAAAATTTAAAAGAAACTACTTTTAGAATGGAATAAAAACTAATCAAAATTCTTTTCCGTGTACTGGCTACGTGCTGTGAAATTTTTTCAGCGCATTTTGTGTTGCACGTTTCGCCCATTGTTGTTGCTGCTGATTCTGTGGACTTTTTATTTTATTTTCCGTTTTTTTTTCCTCTACTGAAAAACATTTCTTTAATTCTTTTTTTTTTGCGCGTTTCTTTCGTTGAGGCGCTGTCTTGACTGCAAACCACCCCCACGTTAGGGGATGTTTATGCGCGGCAGGACTTCGTACTTTCGTACTTTGCCAAATGACTTGACTTTGGTCAGAGAACTGAGACCAACTTTTAGTTGTAAGCGGGCGAACAACAATGAGTCGCAAAAAAAAAGAAACCTGAAATTAAATTGATTTTTTCCGTTCGCTTTGCGGATGAAAACAAGTCAAACAAACCACCGAAAAAAAGAGGCGAGAATATAGTAGTATATATATATATACAAACCGAAATTGAAACAGATCCCTTGCAACTCTTTCGTACGGAAACACAACAATTTATTGTTTCAATTATATTTTCAATTTGCGCCGACAAACAAAAGTCCGCCGAATGCAAAAAAGGCTCTCAGCTATAAATAAAATAAATAGCAAGCAAACTGAAATTTGTTTTCTCTCTTTTTCAATGGTTTTTTGTACTGTTGTTGTTTTGCTGCCAGGTTTTATGCGGGGGGAATTGGAAAATTGTCAGAGGATGAGGGCCAAAGTTATTGAAAGTAAACATGATAAAATAAGAGCGGCGAAAAAAAAGATGGTATTCCCGGCTTTTTCCTCGTAATGCAACACAAAAATTGTCTCAAATAATATTTAAAGAAAATTAAATTGAATTTACGGCGGTTCCTTGTTGGTTTTCCACGGAATGGTGGGGATGAAAATGGAATCGGGAACGGGAGGATGTGGCATCCACATTGATAAGCAAAAATAATCAAAAATCGATTTGGAAAGTGCGTCTCCATCTCTTTGCTCTCTTTTTGTTTTTCTGTTTTTGCTGTAACAATATGCCCCGAATTTTCCATTTCCCCAATTTCTCGTTGTTGTTGTTGTCAAAATGCAATCAAATGTTTTTGTTGTTCCTGCTTGATAGGCACTTTGTAAGCGAAGCACAAAAAAACCAACAAAAAACAAGAAAGGAAGGCTAGCTTCGGTAGCCGAAGCTTAGAATACCCTTGCAGACCAGTTGCCTAAAAACTGTTTGATCGTTTGTATGGCAGCTATAGGATATAGTGGTCCGATTTTGATGAAACTTTCAGGATATGTTAAAATAATCATTTAATAGAGCTTTCTAAGAAATGAATTAATTATCTTTAAAAATGGCGAATTTATGACACTTTTTCCCAATCGTTCCTATGGCAGCTATGTGATGTAGTGTTCCGATCCCGGCCGTTCCGACTTATATACTACCTGCAACAGATTGAAGGGTTGGTGCAAAGTTTCAGTCCGATAGCTTTAAAACTGAGAGACTAGTTTACATAGCAACCGACAGACGGACAGACAGACAGACAGACAGACGGACAGACGGACAGACGGACAGACGGACAGACGGACATGGCTAGATCGACTCGGCTGGTGATGCTGATCAAGAATATATATACTTTATAGGGTCGGAGACGTCTCCTTCACTGCGTTACAAACTTCTGGTCAAAATTATAATACCCTCTGCAAGGGTATAAAAAGAACAACAAGCAACATGAAACTTTCGCTGGGAAACATTTGGAAATTGAAATTGTAAGGCTGGCTTTGGCCTTACTTTTATACATTTTGTGATTTCTTTTTTGATTCACTTGACTTAAACGGATTTGTTCGGGAAAACAGCAACAGCAAAAAAAAAGGAGGCAACAGAAACATTGGCAGGCAATGCAGGAAATGTTTTATATTTACATTCGAGACATATTTGGAGTGGGATCTTAGAAAACTTTCGCTCTCATGTTTATTCAATAAAATGTCGCTTAAAAAAAGTATCTTGGCAATCTTGTGCTACTTTATTGGAGTTGCGAGCGAGAGATTTATTTTCTCTTATTAAATTCATAAAGAGATTATAATTAACTGTTCCATTTCAGACACTTTAAATTAGGCAGAGAAAATAAATGTAAAGATTATTATTCTACTTCAGCCCTTATTTAGTGCCCCCATTTAAGTGACTTTTCTGGCATAATGTGCCAAAGGCCTTCAGCAATTAGTAAGTTTTCGTAACCTGCTGACCCTCTGAGCCAACACAGCTAAATGCACTCGTTCAAATAAGCGTTCCTATGTACTATATATATGTATCTGTATCTGTAGCTGTCTGCCTACGGCTGCATTTAACCCCTCGGAACTGGAAACTGGACTAAATGACAACCGTTTCCTCCGACTCCTACTCCGATTCCGTCTCCGCCCCCTCTGTTAACCCCCGCCCATGGCTGGGCAGGGCAGCCCTCGTTTTTCCTGCCAGTTTGCTTGGGGTGCGAATTTGCTTAGTTTGTCGCGCAGTTAGGAATAAGCTGTGAAAAGGGTCCGACGACGACGACGCCGACGACGACGAGTCGGTCAAGCTGAAAAATGCGCTGCAATTGCACCTTGCACATAGATACACATGCACCGCGAAGGTGCATTGAGGGAAAAAGTGGGTTACTCAACCAGAGAAAAATTGGGTAGTACAATTTCTCAAACAAAACTTTGAAAGGTTTTATATACTCCAGATGAAGTTTTGTAGTTGTAGTTGTAGTTTTAAAACTGCTTCTTTTAAATTAAATTTTGTTTACAAAATTTCTTCAGGTGTACCTCTTACCCCTTTTTGGCCATGCATCGCTGATATTTAAATTGAGCCAGCGGGCAGTGAAAAATTCCAGGGACAGGGCCGGGTAAAATGCACTTCAAAAATAGAAGAGAAAAAAGGGTTCCGCCGGCTTCCACGCTTCTAGGACTCAGCCAGGATGCATGGATGGATGGTATCCTTGATCTATTTGAGCTCTAACTCTGTCTCTTTCCTCCCCATCTTCCCTTCTCTGTCTCTCTCTCTCTCTCTCTCTCTCTCTCTTGAATGGTTGCTGTGGCAATTAGCGCTGGAGTTCGGTGTGTCGCCTTGTTGTTTGTTTATTAATAAACAATAACAGCAACAAATTGCTTAATTGCTGGATTGCACCTGCCCCCTGCTCCGTGCCCCGTGCCCCCTGCCCCCTTCCTCTGGCTGAGTGGAACCCTCCTCATAATGCTTCAACGGCCAGGGGCCTCATTACGGAATGGATTTCTAGTCTCATTAAAAGAGAGAGAGATGGAACTTGGATTTAGCACTCATTATGGAAGCAGGGATTTCATGGCAATGCGGTACTTTTGTCCTTTAACTATTTTACAAGGATACTAAGACGGACCCTTGGCAGTTTTCTTAGCCTTGTTCGTGGTATATGCAAATTGCCATCGCGTATACGCAGCGTGTCCCATGCGTAATTATATAACATTAATTTGCATTCAACTTGTCGGTCGCCCTCTCTTCTTTTCTATCTTTTTTTTTTTAACTGCGCCAGTGCAATCAATGCAAATGTTGGCGTTGGCAACTTAACGAGGATGTGAACATTTATTTATTAAAATTTAACAACGCTTTATGATCAGCGCAGATTTATATAAATGTGCGGACTGCGGCCTGGCTGATTGTCATCATCAGCAAGAACCACCACCAGAAGTAGATACAGAATCAGAAGCAGAACCAGAATCGGAATCCAAATCAGAAGCAGCAGCAGTAGATCAACCCAACCATCCCATCATCCACATGAGCAGCAGCAAATCTGTTTCATAAAAAATACAAAACCAACAGAAGCATTCAATTGCGCAGACAGAAGAGAACTCATACACGAGAACATTTTATTATTTAATTTATGCGGAGACAACAGACAGCAACAACAAAAAAAACCCAACACAAATCTGCTGGTAAAAAAAGAGCACCAAAACTACCACATAGAGCACACGGATGAAAAGATACATTTGTATTTGCAGTCTAAACAATGGGAATTGTGCAAGGCAAACAACCGAAATAATATTGGGCACCTAAAAAGCAGATAACTGGATTAAAATAGATGGTATCTCATTGTTTTGAGATACATCTAAGGTTTCGGGACATAAAAGGGGTTCTCAGAACATTAACAATTATTTTATAGAAAAGCCAAGGAGGATAGTGATTCGATCAAAGTTCAATTTAAAATGTGAAAACTATTTTTGTTTTTGCACTAATTTACTCTCCAATTATTCCTTAATTTAAAATGAGATTATACATATACAAATCCTCCTAATCCCTTGTTTTATTAATTAATTAAAGCCCCTCAACGATTTGAGTATCTATAAGCGCCCTTTAATAATACACATTTAATTCGACGATTAAATGGAATTAAAAAATAATACATATTTACC
Organism: Drosophila setifemur; assembly: GCA_021224005.1. Taxonomy (NCBI): domain Eukaryota; kingdom Metazoa; phylum Arthropoda; class Insecta; order Diptera; family Drosophilidae; genus Drosophila; species Drosophila setifemur. The sequence continues at coordinate 11,360,901 of JAJJHY010008789.1, forward strand.
CGTGGTTGTGAATTAATGAATACTTAGTACCCCGGCAAGGGAAAATGCAATTACATAAAAATATATATACGTACGGTTTTGGCTTTGGGTTCCTGCAAGGAAGAAAAAAATGAAAAATGATAATAAATCAACTGGAAATTCAAATAAGCTGTGATGCATAAAATAATTAGCAATAATTATAAATAATACAAAATCTGCGATTGGGCGGTGGACAAACAAAACTTACTCAATGCCAAAATGGGGGAAGCAGGAAAATAAAATCCCATATGTACCATATATATGTATGAGGAACATAGTAAATATTTATATGCATGTACTTGGGAATATATAACGACTGTCGGGGCTATCAAAAAATAAACCCACTAATTGGCTGTCATGGCGGCAATTTGCGTGACCAACAATGAGAACCTATTAAAATGATAAAAACAAAATTAAACCGAAAAACAATGGCACAATGTTAAATTGTGGTCTTTAAAGTTATGAATTCAATTTTTGGCAATTAAGAGGAACAAACAAATCCCGGCATCGAAATCTTGGCAAAGTCTAAGCGGCTTAAAATAAAATAATTCGAGTATATATATATATGGAGAAAAATCATTTATCAATTCCATTTGGAAATGCACTTTCCAAAGGACATGTGCGTGTGTCTGTGTCCTGCACGAGGCTTAAGTTTTACTCTTAGATCTGGCTTAGGATTTCATTCAGATACACAGACATACAGATACAATGCGAACAGATGTGCGGGCAAGCGAGAGCTGCAGATGTTCCATCTTGGTCCTGGGTCCTTGGTCCCCTGCAACAGATAAATATGCAATCCTCCTTCGTTGCGGAAATAAAACAACGGAAACTGTGAGGAATTTTCAATCCGATTTTGTGGCCAGGCTGCAGGGCACGAGCCGCAGATACATCGAGAAAAGGGAGATAGTTTTGTAATTGTTTCCCCCACCCAAACTCAATAAGGAATTATAGAATATAATAGCTTGATTTTATTGTATTTTCTCTGAACAAATATTTGTGTATATTATTTAATTTGTTATGGATTTTCCACTACTACCATTTTCTCTCAGTGCCCAAACCGAAAACAAAAACTTTATCTGCCAGAGCATTGAACTCAAACAAGAACTCAAAACTAAAATTTCGAATATGGGAGGCATGCCTGGCAGCATCATTTGGGACTTATCGAATGACAAACGCAGCACATCTTGCTGCCAATAAATTGAATGATTGAATGAACCACTGACGGAGGACAAGGATATAACGTTCCAGAGGGGAGGGAGAGAGAAAGATAACGTCGTGTGCCTGGCCTGGCCTGGCCATAAGCGACAATTAACCAAAAAGACAACGATTTTGAACGAAATATATTTCATACATTTTTTTCCAGCTGAGTCAGAAAAGGAGAGGTGCGCAGAGGCGGGGAGAGAAGGGGGTTGAATCAAGGTGAAGGAGCAGGAGCGGGAGCTGGTGCAGGAGAAGGGGTGAGATTGGCAGGATGAAAGAGGATGCTCTGGACTGCAACTGGATATGCCAGGAGCACGACCACGACCGAGTATCAGATTGCACAACATGCTCGTAATGAAGTACATCCACAGCATTATCGCCAACATCATCATCGTCATCATCATCCTCATCGCTACCGCCATACGTTGCAGTTATGGCTCAAGTATCCACTGGATGCGAGTGTGCGAGAATGTGCATGAGCATTATCCTGCTTTCCCGGAGCTGCCAAGCCAACGTGCCAAAAACCGTGCACATGGAAAATTATTTCACTGCCAAGAACTTGGTTATCCAATTCGAGCATACATAACTTGAGTTTTATATAAACATAACTTTAAGATACTTTTGATTTTAATTCATAAAACCTTTTTATTCCTTTTTTCTATTTATGTTAAAGTTCTTGGAATTGTAATTACTTTACAAAGAAATGGTGTAGGGAATAGAATTAATTATGAAAATGGGTTAATTTTGATTCCTTTAACGTTTTAATGTATTTTAAAGAAATTAAATCAATTATTGAAAAATTCTAAAATATTTGTTACAACAATAACAAACATATTCCAAATAAGAGCTAAGTTTTGGGTGTATATAAGAAATTTATCCACATATTTATAATAATTTCCATCACTATTTTTCCCAGTGTAGCAGCTACCTTGGCAAGTGGTCTCCTTTTCTCACACAGGGAGTATGTCACGAAGGGAGAGTGTTACTGTATGCGTGTGTGTGTGTGGTTGTGTGTGCTGCGATGTGATGGCTTCAAGTAGGAGCAATGCACTCGTCCTGGCCCAAAGAAGGACTAAGGATACGGTGCGGTGCTCCTGCTACTGCTCCGCATATGCATGCGATGAGCATTTGGTATGCATGAAGCGAAAGCCTTTAAGTTGCCAGGACTTGATGTTGGTTTTTAGTGACTGAGCAGTGCATTTGCTTCAATGAAGTTGGAGCTGCAACCTGAATTAAAAACAACTTCAACAAGGTGGGGGCGAGTATCATTTGTATATGTATATCTGTATATAGAGAAGCATCCTCGGACGGACAGCAACGCAATGAAGTCAATCACTCAAACCCCGAACTCCAAATGGACTTTCGGGGTTGATTCTTTCGGCTTTCGCCAACTTTCCTTTCACTCAGACACTTTCAATATTTGCTCCAGCTTGTTGTTGATTTTCCTTTATTTGTCGAAAACCAAAACGGAGGGAAAGAAAAAATTGTACAAATTTTAATGAGAAAATTCCTAAGAAAAACTGCATATTTAAAGAAAGCCAGCGAAGGAAAGAAAATACTCCAGCGACACAGGAAATATCCTCTTAGATAGGCCTGTCCACAGATTTCTTTCTTTTTTTTTTCCCCCAAACTCGAGTTGGGGGAGCAGTGAGTTTGCTTGGCAATTCAAATAGCCAAGTTAATGACTTGCGCCCGGAGGCCCTTTCAGCTGATTTGTGAAAGTCCGAAAAAAAAAATAAATTACAAAAAATATTAAGCCAGCGGAAGACTTAAGAGTGGGAAGAGACGGCTTTAAAGAGCCCCAAGAGCAAAGTTCGTCTTAAATTATGAGAGTCGAAGAGTCCATTGATCTGCATTCGATGCGAAAAAAAAACTAAAGAATGAAATAATACTCGTATGAAATTTATAGCGACCAAGAGATGGAAACTGGACGGACAGGACCAGCTGTGAGCTTGGAGTCGAGGACGAGGACGAGAACATCCCAGGCGCAAAAAAAAAGAACCGCGAAAACATTGTCATTATAAAGTACATGAACAATGGCATTAATACTCGAGCACCTACATGAGTAATTTCATTCTACACTGGGCTACAGATGCAATATAATTCGAATAATTAAAAACAATAATAGCTTAAGGAAGCAGGTGCAGTTTTGTAGTTTTTGTAGTTTAAATAATAATTGTTCTTGTTGTTTTAAGATACTTTTCCTATTGGCTTTTTCAAAACTTGAACTTTTTTGTATCTTGCATAATATCAAAAACATATACCAAATAATGCAAATAAAAATCTCAAAAATTATAGAACCTTTTAAATAAATATTCCTATGGAAATTTCTAGAATTCCCAACCCAGTAGCATAGTGTAACTGTCCCAGTAGCCGAGCCACATGTGAGGCAGTTGGACAATGAAAACGCTGATAATGATGTTGCGGATGGCGATGATAAAGCAAAGGAAGATATAAAACTAAAGCGTCAATTGTCTACCAGGATGATGACGAGGAAGCGGCAGCAGTAGCAGGAGGAGGGGAAGGGGCAGGGGCAGAGCGAGACCCGCCGAAGACACGAAATTGGCGTTGCGCTATCGCTGCGCGTATCTTGTAGATACAACCGTCCATATTGACATGTCAACTGTTGCGCCGAAGTGAAACTGCGAAATTTACAACTTTATCTATGTGTGCCGTCGATGGACTCAGCTGTCTGGGTGTGTCTGTGTGAGTGAGAGGGAAGATCCGGGGCAGGGGGGTAGTTAAAAGGAGGAGAGCGGGGAGTAGGGGTAGGGGTAGGGGTAGGGAAAAGCGGTAGAGATCTCTGCGTGCCATTTTCTCGTTTGACGGCCTTTTGTGTATGTGAGCGCCCGCTCTTCTCAGTCCTGTCAACTTTAATTGTGCTGCTGCTATCTCTCTCTTCTCAGAGTAGCCCCCTCTCTTTCTTCTCAGTATAGTCCCATCTCTCTCTGTCTCTCTCTCTCCTGGCTATAGTTTTTTTTTTTTTGTTTCCTGTTTGCAGTCCGCTGATCGCGGCACTCGCTTATTTATTTATGTATCTCTGTCTGTCTGCGTGTATCTGCATCTGTGTGCCGCCTGCTTTGTCTGTGCATGTGTGTGTGTGCGTTTTGTGCGATCAAAAGCCGCGTTTGTAACTTGTGAACATCTGCTCCTCGACGCCGGCAGCGACGTCTACATTTGCTTTCCTTTTATTATTGTTTTCGTTGCCTCGTTTCGTTATTATCGTTTTTATTGTTGTTCTCATTTTATATACATATATGTGTGTACATACATATAGAAATATATATATGGCATATTGGGCCGATTTGCTGTTGTTGTTCCTTGATTATTGTTCTTGGACGTCTGTATTTGTATTTGAGTCTCAAGGAAAACTCTGCAATATGGAAGCGTCTGTCAATATTGAAAATTCTCCAGGGACTATTTGATTGGGATTTTTTGAATTCAGAATAAAAACTGGAACAAGGCCTTGAAATTTAATGTTCAATGAATCTATTACTCAAAATAAATTATATATATTTATAAATTAGTTTTATTCATAAGAATTTTTTAAGGTTTAAAAAGTTTTCTTATGGTATTTCAATTGAAGGAGTTCATATTTTTTTAATGGGTTTGATTGAGATATTTTAATAATAATATTTTCTGTAATTGTTAATCCAATTTTAGGTATTAAAAATCATTTTAGAAATATTTTTCATAGTTTCCTAAACAAATTTAATTGGATCATTCCATTTTTCACGTGATAAAGACACTCCCTTCAAGGGTATCCATATCTGTTGATCACTTGAAACTCCTTAGTGGTCCTTGGGCCATTGAACTTGTTTCCGAATCACTTCAGATACGAAATACACCCAAAATCGAGTGACGACATGCAGTGCAATTTGAGATGCACAGATGTGTGTGTGTGCAACCTGATTTGCGAGCGACAGAGCTCAAAGGACACGCTCAGGCAGCCAGCGGCTGCGGCATCTTAAGTGATTTCTCGCTGGAGTATCTCGAGGATGCGAGGATGTCGGATCACTCAGAAGATACTCGAGTGCACAGCGTTCGCAGGCTCTTGAGCACACACACACTCTCACATCTCCATTTTAGGCCTCTTATTGTAGGTTACTAGTTAAATCGAGGCAGCTGAGACGGCAGAGGGAGACGGGTAGAGCTGGTGAGAAAGAGACAGCCTGAGTGGGACTCAGGCCAGGGAACATCTGTTGCGCTGACATAAATCCTGAGTGACTGACCGATGGTGCGAAAGACCGCGAATCGTGGATATGCGATGCGAACTCTCGACTTGCCCGCTGGCTCTCGGTTTTTTTTTGGGATCAGAACCAGTTTCCACCGATTCCCAGCTGCCCGTTTTTCGCACAGTGGAGCAAAGTGTTGATGTTCGTAATAAATTTGATGGTTATTAAATAAGTGGTGTAATACAATTTATGGTAATTTCTTTGAGCTACTGTTCAGGCAATGGTCCTCTATCGCTCTAAACACCATCAATCCTAAATTTAAGTTATACAAGAATAGTTAGATTCATTTTGTATTTTAACTTTATTAAAAACTTTCAAATTACCCTTAAAAAACCATATCCAATTTCTTGAAGTTAATGGTAAACTTTATGGTTATTAAATTAACAATTAATAATTATGGTAATTTCTTTAAGCTACTGTTCAGGTGATGATCCTCATTCTCTTTTAACAGCATTATTCCTGATTTCTCCAGAATAGCTTAACTTAAGTTGTACAATAAAAGATACATTTTTTAGTTAGATTCTTTTTGCCAGTTTCTAATAGTTTCATAATAATCTTTAAACAAAAATTAAAAACTGCCCCTCAGAAATCATGTTAAAAGTATATTATACCTAAATGGAAAGCATCTGCATGTTATTGTTTTGATTGAGTATCGTACATATATCCTCCCGATTTATATAAAATACTATATCCATACAGCATCCAAAGTCAGAGATTTAACTGAAGATCAGCTAATACCTCCCCACTGTGCCCGCCAATTTCATTGAGTAACTTTTGCCTTGCCCTGAATGAATCTTTCGGATACGCCAGCCCCGCACTAGGCGATGGGAACTGGGCAGAAAAAAAGAGATTGCAACTCGGACTCACCTTCTTCTCGGTGAGCTTCTCGCAGCGGCGCTGCTTGCAGATCTGGTGGCTCTTGTCGTTGCGGCATGGGGCACATTCCCCGCAGTTGTCCTTCCGCTGGCAACCGATGCACTCGCCGCATCGCTTCCTTTTCTTCTTCGACTGAAACAGAGAGCAGGAAGAGGAGTTGTTGTCGTTGGAGTGGTTGTGGTTCTGGCTGTGGTTCTGGTTGTGGTTGTGGCTGTGGTTCTGGTGTGGGTGTGGGTGGTGGGCGTGGTTGGGATTGTGGGTGTTGGTGTGTGTGTGGGTGGGTGGGGGCAGTGGCAGTGGCAGTGGGTGGGTGTGAGTGAGTGTGCGGGGTGGTGGCGGACGACGACCGTAGTCCTGTTAATCGCAGCGGTTGCCAGTTCGCCCCCCATTTCGCTATCGCTCAAAAATCGGCGGGGTTGTTGAATAATTCAGAGATATACATATATCGGTAATGGGGGAAATAATTCTTTACAATTATTTAAAAAATTCATGAATAAATATTTCGGTAATATGATAAATTATCTATTTTTATGGTGTGTTAAATATTTGTCATTGAATTTCACTTTTTAATATGGAAAGAGGAAAAATATAGTTTGTAAATTATTTTATTTTTATAGTAAGAAATAATTTTTAAAATTGAATATCTTATTGTACATTTTTATTTGTCACATATTTATATTCAAATTCCAAATATAAACTGGTAGTTAAATCATATATAAAATTTGAGCAACAATAAGTAAAAATTTATTATCTAAATTATTTTCATTCTTTTTAAGTATCTTTAATTAAATACTGAACTTTATAAATCATTAATATTTCAATAGGTTTAATTTAAATATTAAAAAAAAAGTTAGTTTTCCCATCGATATGTATCCTTGAGATTCAACAAACCCCACCCATCGGAGACTCACCTGCTTGTCACCGATGCTAGCATTGGCATCGTTGCTGTCGCCCATTCCCAGAGTGCTCAGAGGACTCTTGAAGTTGGCGGTGCTGGACACGGCGTCCACTTGGCCAGGATTACTTGGGTCTACGTCCATGCCGCTGGCCTCGCTCTCGGCACTGGACTCCAGCGAATTGGGCCGCTGTTTCCGTCTTTCTTTCTTTCTCGCCTCCAACCTGGCGATGGGTGACTGGTGCAACTTCTCCGCCTTGATGGGCGTGGTGGTGGTGGGCGTCGGCTGGGTGGTTGTGTGTGGTGTGTGGCTACCACTCCCACTGGCCGACTGTGGATAGCCGGTGCTGTTGCTGTTGTTACCATCGAACGAGGTCGGCGTATGCATGCCCATGGGTATGGGATGTGGCTGGTGGTGGTGGTGCTGCTGGTGTTGGTGCAGCTGCTGCTGGTGGGGATGCTGCAGCGTCGGATGGTGGATTAGGCCACCATGTGCTCCAGCACCACCAAGCCCAACTCCCACGCCCACGCCACTGTTGCTGAGATCAAAGTCCTCCTTCTTAATCATCATCTCAAAGTCACTGGCTGCCGCGGATGGCTCCTTCTTCACGCCCAAGTGCGTGAATCCCGGATAGATGGGCAGATCCCCGAAGGGTGTGGGATATCCACCCGCTCCTCCTCCTCCTCCTCCCCCTCCCGCCGACCGATGGTGGTGCGGATTGAGGGCATGGTGGGCATGGGCAAAGGCATTCGGCGGCGGTGGAGCCGGAAAGCTGCCCGCCGACGGTGGAGTGATGCTCGCTTGCAGGCTGGAGAGTTGGGTCAAGGGCGAGCCCACACTCATCATTCCGGGCGAACTGACCGAGATGCTGGCCGGCGACATGGCCACCGTTTGCAGGGAGCTCAGTGAGCTGGCCTGGCCCGGGACTCCTCCTCCTCCCGGGACTACTCCACCCACTACTCCTCCCGATCCTTGTGCCGCTGCTGCTGCTGCGGCGGCGGCAGCTGCTGCCATGGGCACGGGCATGGGACTGCCATCCGGCAGCAGTTGCTCGTTGAAGCCATGGAACTGGCTCTGGAACGAGGGCAGCTTTGAGAAGGGTTCGAAGCCGCTCTTCAAGTGATGAGCCGGTTGCTGCTGCTGCTGCTGTCCCGAATCCTTGGACTCCATTTCCCAGGGACGAGTGTAGCTACCGTTCGAGTTGGAATTGGAGTTTGAATTCGGGTTGCTAGCTGGATTTGGATTCGGATTTGGATTCGGATTCGGATTGTGATTCTGATTCTGGCTCTGGCTCTGACTCTGACTCTGGTTACCTACTCCGGCGGTGGAGGCGGAAATGGCATTGGCATTGGCAGGGGGATTGGCATTGTTGCTAGTGTTGCTAGTGGCAGCACTAGCATGATTGCTATTACCATTGCTGCTGCTGCCCAGAGGCGCTGGAACCGTGGTATTGGTATTGGTATTGGTATTGGGATCGTTGCTGCTGTCACCGTTGGTGTTGCTACTGGGATTTCGGTTGCTGTTGCCGTTGGTGGCGGCCGCTGGCTGTTGTTGTTGCTGCTGCTGCTGCCTGGCATAGTATTCCCAGTGTTGCTGCTGCTGGTGTTGCTGCTGCTGCTGCTGTTGCTGCGGGGTATGTTGCTGCTGCTGCTGGTGATAGTGTTGCTGGTAGTGATGCGGATGTGGATGATGGTAAGGCGCCGTATAGTGCTGGCTGAGGCTGCTCAGCTGATTGAGATGAGTGTTGTGCAGACTGGAAACCGTGGCCTCCACAGATGCTGCCGACGCCGATGCTGATGTGGCAGCCACCGAGGATGTTGCTCCTGGATTGATGTGTCCGATGTTGCTGCTGTCGCCAGAGCTGCTCTGGGCTAAAATTGAGGACGCCATTTAAGCCCGCACACTGGCATGGCTATGCAGTTCTCTAAACAAAACTGTCAACGATTTGTACTGATTTCAATTGCTATTTAAAACTCGTTCGTTCGTCCTTTTTCGTCCTTGTTTTTTGTACACCTTTCACTGGTTTTGTTTTTTGCTCTATATCTGAGGTAGTTCTTCTATAAAATTTGTGTGTTTTCCGACGACGCAACTGGTTATTTTGTTTGTTTTTGGCTAGTGTAAAACACTTTGATTATTTTGTATAATACGTAGGTTTATATATATATATATATATATAAGTTNTAAGTTGAAGCTACTCCAAGATTTGTATTCGTTTATTTTGAACTCACTGGTTTTGCGTGTACTAATTGATATAATTATTTTGTTTTGTTGTAGAGTGCTATATTATTAAATCGTTATTGGTTTCGTTTTGTTTAAAAATTTGTAAGTTGGTTGAAAAGATTTCAAAGATTTGTTTGTTTCTTGTTGGTTTGTACTTTATTCTTTTGTTTGTAAAACGGCAGCTCTTCAAAAATTTGTAGTTCGATATTTCGTTTAGTTTATGTTTTGTTTTTTTTTCTAAATTTGTAGCAGACTTGACTTTTGTTTTGTGGTTTTCTTTTTAAAAAATTTGTAAATTTGTAATTTGTAAAATTTGTATTTGTTGTATGCGTTGTTGTTGTTGTTGTTAGATATTTAAATTATTAATTATTTGCTGTTGTTATTTGTTGATATTTTCCTCGATTAATATTTGATTTGCTTGTAAATTGATTAAGTTTTGTACTCTGGATTTTACTTTCGTTTCTCAATTGATTTTGTTTTGTTGCTAGCATTTAATATGTTTTTTTTTTTTGGGTACAAAAATAGTTGCAGCTTGAAATAATTTAGGTATTTATATCTACTAAATTGTACTTAATGCGTAGGCTTAATTCTGTTGCTTCCTTAAAAATCTTTGTCTTCCGTTTGTTTGTTTGCTTGGGCTCTTGACTTAACAATTAATTAAACATTAGCGCGTTAATTTGTTATTGGCTTTAATAGTAATAATATTTTATATTCAATATGAGTTGTATAGATTAATTCATTTTATGTGATTTGTGTTGTGGTTTTTCTTTTGTTCTTTTTGGTTTCAATTTAACGTTGCAATTTTGATTATGGGCCGAAAGGGGGAAGGTGTTCCTTATTATTTTCTTAAAGATCCTTCAGTTTTTGTTTTGTTGTTGTTGTTGTGTCCTCAAATCCTTTGATTGAAAGCTGGAAAAAGAGGGAAGGGAAAATTGTTGGTTAGTCAAGCTGAAGCTACGAGTATCTGCGAACTTCTTTCGAACTCACAAAAGATATCCTGGCTGAAAAAGTATCTCAATTCTTGCGCATTTTTATTTTCCTTTTTTCTCTCTCTCCCAGCTTAAACATCTACAAACTTCAACACATAATTATGGTCTTTGACTATATAATGAGCGGCGTTGGCCAAGTCCAAGCCACTGAGGCAGGAAGCGGCAAAATAAAAAAAAAAATACAGAATAAAAAAAAAACAGCGAAGAGCAGAAAAAATGAGCGAAAGGACACTCACTTCTGGCTTTTTATTGCCGCTGCCGCTGTGGTTGTTGGCTTGTAAGTTATGCTGCCAAGTTGGTTTGCCTTTGTAAAGCCTCACACACACATATACACGTATTCCTCACACACACTCACACAACACCATACTCTCACACAGATACAAAAGCGTATTTCAGTTGCCTTCATCGCCGTTGTCATTTTCTTGCCTTTTTTCGCCATTTTTTTCGGCTTTTGCCTGCAGGTTTTTTTTTTATATTATTTTTTTCCCTGTATATTTTTATTTGTTTTATTTTTTTCGTGGTGTGTTTTCGATGGGCACAGGTGTACTTTTTGTCCTTTGCCTTTTGCATTTGGCCAGCGAGCATTTCGTTGCGCTTCAGAGAGTTCATTGGGCTCGGAACTTGGGCTCTTTCACGTCTCTGGCGATGATGATGTACCACAGATGATTATGATGTGTGCCCTGAAAATGTGCCTCAAGGTTCATGATTTTTTCCCACACACATATGTGGATAAATATGCTGATTTTAAGGCATTTAAGTCAGGGCCAATTTGAGGGGAATAACTTAGATTACCCATTCCAATAGGAATATTGTATAATAGATTAAAATGAAAAGTTATTTGGAAGAAACGTTTAAATAAAATATGTTTAATTAAAGTTATATTCTCTAAGAGGTCCCATTATATTTTATTAAACATTTGAAATTATAAAACTAGCTTTTCCCACATTTATGGTATATTTAACGACTAAAAATTCAAACTAACTTTTCGCAATGGACTAACTTTTCGCCCGATTTCGGTTGACAACTCTTCCGCCCCACTGAGTCATCTGTGGCATTGTTTCTCCTCCAGTTCCCTTAGTTGCCTTCAGTTCCTTCTCCGGCTCCTTGAGCTTCTCCCGAGGTCTTCTCCTTGGTCTTGTTGCTTTCCTCCGCTGGCTTGCACATTGTTGCAGAACGACAATTAAAGTCTGATTATTTTGTCGACTACAATTTGCGTGCTGCAATTGCCCCAGCCCGTCTGCTGCCCTCACATTAGTTTGCTTCTTCTTTGTTGCCTTCAATAAAAAACGGTAAAAGGCCAACGGCCAAGCCAGGCAAACCGAAAAAAACAACAAAATAAAAAATAATAATAAAAAACACACTGAAGAGAACCTGCAGCAGCAGAGAGCGAAACAAAAAATGTTGCAGCTGCCACAATTTGCTGCACTTTCCGTTTTATGCGATTCCGTTTCGCGTTTCCACTTCTGGCCTTCCATCCTGTTCTGCTCTTCTGCAGCTGTAACTGTGTTCCCGATCCCCAACCCCATCCCGATCCCAGCCCCTGCCCAACATCCATGCTGTTTTCCTGCGAGAGTTACGAGTCTTGACATGCCACGATAAAGATCCTGATCTCCGCGATCGGGCCGAAATTGGGCCAAAAGAGTTTTTGGCCAAGAGAGCTTTATACTCGTAACATGTGCAGCCTGCAATTAGGGCTTCCTCGTTGATGGCCCAACGGAAATAACAACTTCCCAGGAGGAAATAAATCCACAAAGCTCGGTTTTTAATTTTCAAGCTATTAATATCACTTTATGTATCTTTTTAGGGGGTTTTGAAGTAATGAAGATAGTTCTTATAAGCACTTTTTAATGTAGTCTTTTGATTCAAATTATTTATAAAATTTTTTTAAAGGATTTTTTTGCTACTTTTATAGAAAAAATCACAGTTTAAAATATACAAGTACCAATTTAGATACCAAATCAAAGACTAGTATTTAAGATACTCTTAGACTTCACAGATTTATAGTATCTAGTTCTTCCCTTCATAACAGTTTCTTAAAAGTCATACTCCATATCATTATCCCCAGAAATCCTTTTTTAAATTCACTGAATATCCTTTCCCAATTTCAAGTCGAAATAAACCCATCCACCTTGAACAATTTGCGCTGAAATAACGGTTGGTAACACCTACAATTATCGTTAATTTTTTTCTCTCTCTGCAATTTACCGTTTCTCTGGGAGATTGGCACTTCCTACGTTTTTCTGCGTTTCCGTTTCGCTTCCAGGTGATATAACACCAAATAAATTATATAAATTACCCGAGTTTACCTTACCTTCCCCTCCTCCGTAAGCGAATTTCAAAGTTCTTATCTTATCCAATCTTATCGATAAAGCTCCGATTCGGAGTTTTCAATGCTATGCATATATAGTATACGGAATGGTCTATATAAACGGGGACATCTATTTCCAATCTGGCAAAAAGGGAGCAATAAATACGAAACTACGAACAATGACCGCAATTCACTTAAATTTCTTGTTTGCTGCTTAATGCTGAACATTTTTGCAACATGTATCTACAATGTACATACAACATTCCCATTTTTTTTTTTTTTGCTCTCTCTCATTTTTGAATTTGCAAATTAAACACGCAGGCCAGACGCACTCACACACCGATGCATATATGCCAATATATATATACATTTATATGGTGTGTGTGTGTGTGACTGAACAATGCGTCATTTGGAAAACAAAGTCGCCGAGTGCAGGCAGCTCAGAATCTAGGTGACTGCGAGGGCTGTTTTTTGGGTGTACTATATATTATATGGAGAATAAGAGAGAGAGAGAGAGGGGGAGAGGGGGAGGGGGAGCGGAGCGAGGGGAGTTCCAGCGGAAGAATAACTAGGCTACGCAATACACAAACACACCGAGTTGCATGTGCAGAAGGGAAGAGCAAGTGAAGCCAGCCATGAAGTCGCCGCAGGAGGAGCAGCAGGAACAGGATGAAAATCGTTGGAGGAGAGGAGAGGAAGAAGGAGCAGGAACAGCAAGAAGACCAGGAGCAAGAGAAGGAGCAGGGAATCGCCGGAGGGAAACCATCTACGGCAGTGCTACCTGTGCGTTGTTTGACTTTATATTCGTTTGAACTCACCCGGAGCGGGAGAAATGGAAGAGAAAAGTGGAAAATATGATGGCAGATTGTTAAGAGCCTTTGGACTAGAGGATACCCTTGGAAAAATACTACAAATACTAAAAAAAACTAATCACAATAGGAAAAGAAAAACATCATTCAAAATATTCAACAAAATTATTCTCATAATTTGCTAAACTTTCATTAAATCAATTTCGACTTCTTCAACTTTAACAACTTAAGCAATCCAAAAAAATATTCCCAACCAATTTGCAAAACAATTTTATTCGAAAAAATCTAAATAAATCTATATAAAATATATCACTAATTGTTATATTGGATTTTTAATCTCCAAATTGTTAACAAACATTTATTTTTGAAAAACCCTTCAATATCCCAAATATTGCTAATTATTTTATATTTTTCAACATTTAATTTGTCCCACAAGTCATATCAACACCGCGTACACATTTGCATACCCTTTGGAGTACAACTAGCGCTCCGATGATAACAAGTGCAACCAACGACAGGAGCGTGTATCTCCCAGAATCCTGCCACTATATCCCCCAGCCCCAATGCCCCACCTGTCCGCCCATCTCCAGCTCCTGCTCCATCTCCATCTCGCCTGTCTGACTGTCAAGCTGACGCTCCATTTGTGGAAATGAAGTGCTCCCTGCTCCCTGCTCCCCTCCAGCCACCAGCTCCCAGTTCCCGTCCGCCTCCAATGTAATATTTTAATATGTTATCCGAACATTCAGCGCTTGTTTACAACTTTTGCCCTCATATATGAGAATTGTTCGTGAACAGTTTGGCTAAATATTTATTAAAATTTTCTGCCCCAGCTTTGGCCAACAACAATTTCATTACAACTATTTTCCGTGCATAGTGCATAATAAGTTCGCTTATTTACGAATGTTCTACAATTTGCCAAAAAATGCTCTCTGGCTGAAAGTTAATGAATAAAATTCTTGTTTTTTTCGGAGGGGTAAAATAGTTGAAGAAGCCCCTTCAACCGGTTACTGACGGGGGGAGTTATTTTTATTCCCAACTTCCGGTTGAAATTGCATTTCCTTGAAGGTGGTTGATGGAATTTAAAATATATCGGAAAGGAATATGGGTATCTTTTACCTAGTAACGTGGTTATAAATTAAGGTATCTTTGTCTTGTTTATAAATTCAATGAGTACTTGTTATAATAATATTTTAAAATTTTAATCGAAATATCTTTTTAAATATCTTCCATGGCTTAATTTGCCTCGCATTCTGCTCCTGCTCCACATATTTTAGCTTCTCCTCTCTGTGTGTCACGTGTAAATTGAGTTGTTCGGAAGGTTGGTTGGTCGGTGGGTTGGGTGGTGGTGCTGTGGTGCAGGTGTGGATGAAATGAAACGTGCTGTGCGGCACAATGAAGCCATGCAAGGAGCATGGCCCTCTGCTGAATGCCAGCCAGTATGCCTGTCCATGCATACCCAGTCGAGTATTAACCGTATATGAATACGTATCTGTTCGGGTACTTAAGCCCCCACATCCCGGTCTCCTCCTACTCCTACCACTTCTCCTGGCATTCCCCAACCTTTCCCTGCCTTTTTCCACCTTTTCCCCGCAGTGTCCCCAACCTTTTTCCAGCTCTTTCCCGCACCTTCTCCCCGCAGATTCCCCATCTTTACCCCGCATTTCCCGCACCTTCCCCCCGCATTTTCCTGCCCACTTCCCTGCATACTTTCCGGGAGTGTGTTGAGATTTACGAGTTTGTCATTTGCCTCGCATGCTTTCAAAGTCACGCACGTTACTGTTAACGAGTGAGTGTAGGAGGGGGGTTTGGGTGGTGTTCATGTTTGGTTGTTGTTTGTTTTTCTCTAGGTCAAAGCCTTAATTTGCCTGCGTGTTGTCCTTTACCTGGGAGCTTTTCCTTGCTTTTTTTTGTTTCATTTTTGGCATGTATTTTATGAATGAAGCAAGGAGAGACAAGGAGCCAAGGCGAATGTAAACAAAATCCACGCATTCGGTGTTTGGTGTGGGTGAAGGCAAGTTAAATATAGAAAGTATCTGCTAATTCGTTGGGGGTATGCAGTCATAAAATTGCAGGCGGCCAGGCAAGTTGGAGGCACATGGTGCATCCAGCAGATACATTTAGCTGGTCGCCGTTGAACTTGAACTTCTTTCGCTGGCAGCGCCTCAATTTGTTTGGTTTTTATTATTTATCTTTCTTTAAATTCTCTCTTTATTGCCATGTCAAGGCAGCTCGAGGAGCCGCCGTCTTCGGGCGTGGGCCGTATCTGTGTAGATGTATCTGTAGCTGTATCTGCAGATGTAGATGTGGATGTTGCTGTGCCCGTATCTGTGCTCCTCCCCCTTTTGGGTTCTTTTCGCTTTCTGTTGTGCTTCGTTCGTTTTCGTTTTCTTTTTTTCTTTTCGTTTCTTTTAGCTTTTTCTCAAAGATATTTTTTTTTTTTGGCGCTTCTGTTCCGAGCGCGCCAAAAAAGAAGCCGCCTGTATCTTCGAGATGTGCACTCGTGTTGCTGCTTTTGGCGTACGCACGTTACTGTTAGTTACGAGTATCTGTGTCCCTGTGTGCGCGAGTAGGAGCATCTGTAGCTGTATCCGTATCTGTTTGGCTGTTTTTATTTGTTGCCGGCACGTTTTCAGGGCCTGCGAATGGCATAACTCTTCAGTTTCAGATTCACTTCCCAAGCCTGCTGCTTTTTAATTTAAGTTGGCGCTGAGTCTGACGCGGAATGTATCTAGCGGCTGAAAGATACTTTCCGACATGCTGGCAGCAACAGTTTTCGCTCCGTTGTCATTACTCATTGCCGAAATGTTCTTGTGTCAATTTTTCGGTGGCCCCACAAAGTATATATATATAAAAAAAAAATACAGCAAGTCAAAGTTTGTCTTCTGCCTTAACTTTATTATTTTATATATTTTTTTATTTGTTTGTTTTCCCTGCACTTCGCTCAAAATAATGAAGCAGCTTAACTGCCTGAAATTGCCTGTTTAGAGATGGTTGTTGTGATTTTATGGAGCCACCGTATTTTTTTTTGTTTGGAGCTCGCGCTTATTGTAATTTGATCCTCGAATGGGCAGTGACGAATCGTAATCAGAATCCGAGTCCAAATCCGGAATAAAGGCAACAAATGTTATCTGCTTGTTTACGTGTTTTTCCTTACAGCATTTCCTGTGGCCCAAATGCAAATTTCAATTGTTTGTCTTTCGCTCGAGAGGTGAGTTAACCAGAGAAGAGTTGAAGACGCAGATGCTCCAGAATTCGACTCCCTCTGTCATTGGCCTTATTTATAATTGAATGGTTTTCTATGAAAAGGAAGTGGCTACTTCTCGATTTCCGAGAAAATACTACTCGAAATCTTTTGAGACCCAATTATGTTAATTTGCTGCTTGTTTTGCTTCTATAATTTCTGATTAGGCTAAATCAAAAGAAAATCAAATCGAATGCTGCTTCTGGGATTTCCCTCTTGTATTAGTTTAAACCTTGTAATTATTTGCTTTGCTTATTTCTGTTAGCTAATAAAATTCTAGAGAATTTTTAACACTCATTGTAATGCTTTCTTTTCATGGGAATTTATATTTGTATTTTGTTATAATTGTTTGATACTTTTTTTTAATATTTTAATATTATCCCCTACAAACCTTTGTTGTTAATCCATTGGTGTTGCTCTCCACACAACTGTGTCGCTTCCAGTGTATGCTGAGTATTTGTATCTATTGGAAATCCAGTTGAGTTTTCCTATCCATCCGATGACCGATGACCGTTAGAAAAGCCGCGAAAACCGCACGAAAACGAAAGTTGACAATAACAAACCGCGACGCGACGCGAAAACGAAACGCAACGCAACGAAAGGAACGGAACGCAAAAGAAAGAATGCGAAGCTTCTGGGAGAGAGGGCCCAGATACTAAGCGCGAAACTGGTAGGTTGAAACTGGGGATTGAAAAACTTAGAACGGCAGATGCAGCATCTGCGGCAGTTCTTTCTCAGATGCTCTTTCAGATTTTCACTGTTCACTGGTTGTTGGCCACATTTAATTGTTGGCTGGGGAAACTGGGGCAAGTTTGGTTTGGAGTCCTTAAACTCGATCACATCCGCACTGAGAGTATATTTCGAATATTATTTAGATGCAACTTAAGGATAGTTTTGGGGCCAAACTGTCAACACACACACAATCGCACTCGCATTCGCACTCGTTTCTAGCGCTCGAAAACAACGACGGCGGCGGTCGAAAAGTTTTTTTTTTTGTTTTGCCGAGCCAAAGAAATTGCGTCAAACTTTCAGTTGCTGTGGCGGTGTGCTGCAAGTATCTGCTAGATACTCGATTCGAAGGATACACAACAACTGATTGTGCCGTGCACGAGCGGAAGGCAAACCAACCCTGCTGCCACATCTCCAACTCATACCTCCGCCACATCGAACATCGAGCCGCGGCCAACTTGTGTGGATGCAACATGTTGCCGGAGGTCGGAATTGAATTGAAAGAATTACATTTATTGTGAATGGAATGGAAATTTTAAAAAAAATATATGTATTTATCTATTTTTTGAATGTACTTCAATAAATTTGTTTAGTTAATGATTCTAAAAATATATAATTTATATATGTACCAATTAAATACTCTCTTTGTAGATGTGTACTAATATGATATTTTTATTAAAAGAAATAAATTAATTAATGCATTTAAGCTACGAATATTCTTAGTAACTATTATATTATAAAATATATACATACATTTTAAATGATATATTTAAAATAGTAATAATTTTATAAATGTTCTAGAAAGGAAATAATAAATGTACATTCTACATATAATATTTTTAATTACACAAAAATGAATAATTGTATTAAGAACACAAAGTTCACCCACTTATTTTATAGCAAATATTTTATTCTATTTTATTTTTTCTCCGTTAAATATTATAAAATATATTTAATCTATTATCCTTGAATCAATTATCACAACATATACAATTTATACATTTCTTTTTCGACTTTTTACTTTAGAAGACTTCCTACAAAATACATTGATTTAAAATTGATTTAATAAATATTAATTTTAATAATAATATTAATAAATATTTTAATTTTTAATAGACATTTGCTGATTTGCTGGGAACACCCTGTGGCTTGTTGTTCGATTCTCCGATTGCCTTGCAACCTGCGATCGACCCCAAAGAACCATCGCTTGTTGCTGTTGGCGGATGTTGCAGTTGCTGCTGCTGCTGCTGCTGTGTTGCAGTTGCGGTTCGCTCGAGTGTCCTTTGCAAGCACGCACACTCTGAAGGATATTTACAGCTGCATGTCCTCTCTCTTTCATTAACACACACACCGACGCACAGAGCCAGCTACATGGACACGGATACGGCCATGCGGCGTTTGAAGTGCGCTTTTGTTGTTGCTGCTGTTGTTGCTGTTGCTCGTGTTGTTGGTGTTGCTGCTGCTGCTGCGTCGCTGCTGCCGCTGTACAGTTGTTGTTCCAATTAAAAAATTTTTTCCCTAGTTTCGCGCGCACAATGCGAACTTGCAATCTATGTGCACCACGAGATATTTTTCTGCTGCCTTTATTTTTCGCACATCGACTGATGTTGCTGCGGTGCTGCTGATGTTGCTGCGGTGCTGCCTCGGCTGCTGCTGGTTTTATTTGTAGCTGGACCCAGGACGCAGGACCCTCTCCGTGTGTGTGTGTGTTTTTGAGCCGGTGAGTGTGCCATATCCTGGCATTGCACTGGCTGCTGCTGTTGCGGGTTTTTTTTTTTGGAACAATTTGCCTTCTATGTTTTTCCACATTTTTCCCTAGTTTTTTTTTTGTTTTTGTTTTTCGCTACGAGTATTTTATACTGCTCTCTCTTGTTTGCATAGAGTTGAGGGGGCTTGGTGTTTGGTTTCTGCTTGCAGCATCAGCATCAGCAACAGCAGCAGCAGCAGCTCTATATGTCAGTTGATTTCATTTCACTTTTTTATATTCTTTGGTCTGTGTGCCGCCTGCAAGCCCGTTCCATGCAACTATTAGTCGCGCTGGTTGCTTTTGGCCGTGCCATTTTTTCTGCCAACTTATTGTGTGTGGCGCCTTTTGATGCCCCGTGTTGCACGTGGAAACAAGAACAACAACGGCAGCAGGAGCAGCAGCAGCAACGAGGAAAACCTTGACAGTTGCATTGTATCCTGGCGCTGACAGCGAAAAAAAAGGAAAACAAAAATAGCTGAAAGCAGAAAAATTCGCGGAACGTTGCCTATTTGAATTGCGTAATGGAGATTCGAGCAAGCCCAACCCCTGTCCCTGTCCCTGTCCCTGTCCCATCCCCGGAACACTGACCTGTCCCAGGCACCCAGAAATCCCACGAGGCACTCGCTCGCACACACAGACACGCGGGGAAGGCAACACTGCAGATACACAGATAGAGATACAGATACACGAGGCTCGTAAAATAATAAGAAAGGCAGGAACATCTGCACAAACAACCAAGATGTGCAGCCGGCAATTTGGCCTCTGCCTCGATATCGAGATTTGGTTCACCTACTGGCGATCGAAGTCCTAGTTCTGGTTTTTTAGTTGCGAGTATCTAGCAGATACTTGCCGGCACCCAGTGGCTGTGGCTGTGGCAACGCAAAAGTTTGCGGCAAGTTTCTCTGCCTCGGCAAAAGTTACTTCTGGGCGATTTCTCTTGTGCATTCAGATACGTTTTTTTCCCCTTTTTTCGCTCTCTCTCTTTCCCTTCCGCTTATTCGCTTTCTGCGTGTCCTTTGCGAGGACAGCAAAGGACATTCACATCGCATGCAGGCCGCAGTGCGAAGTACAAAGGAAAATGGCAAAGGATGCCTGAAATGTAACTGACAGTTGGCGCAGTTTAAGTATTTGAAAAATGAATGAAATAAAAAATAACAAAAAATAAAAGTCAAAAGCGGAAAATATAAATTCATTCGCAGAAAATACCAGAGGTAAAAAATGCATTACTGGGATTTACATGTATCTCAATTCGAATGAAATTAATTACTCAGTAAATAATATATTCTTATTAAGGCATTAAATAAAAAATGAAGTATAGGTTGCACAATTTGTGTCCTTATTAGCAACCCCTTTCCTTTCGCATCTAAGCTGCTGCTGGGAACACAAGAAATCCTCCTCAAAGTTGAATGCACCAAACGGATAGATTGCATCCGCAAGGACCTCGACATCCTGTGGATGTGGATGCAGCAGCAGCAGCAGCAGCAGCATCTTCTTCGCCTTCAGCTGGCACAGCTTATTTTAATTTATTTCATTCAGCCGAAGATCCCGCCAGTTGTTAGCTTCGCTAGCTAGCATCTCGTGTGTCTGCGTGTATCTGAGTGCGAGTATCTCGCTATCTGCGTATCTGAGAGTGGCAAATGCACGTAATACGAGCAAAGCAAGCCAAATGCATTAACAGCAAAAGCAACAACAACCAGAACAACAACAACAACCAGAACAACAACCATGAGCTGAGCACGCACACTGCCAGCGAGAAAGAGATAGCATGCCAAAAGAGTAAAAGAGAGGCAGCTACTAATACACTCACGTATTTTATATTTGTGCCATTACAGCCCTCGCTGTTGCTCTTGTACGAGTTTTTGAGTTTTCCGAAATCATGAAAGGAGCAGATGTTAAATTTTTATACACAACTCGGAGCACCAACAACAACCAGAACAACAACAACTACCAGAATAACAACAACAACAGCAGCAGCGACGCCGGCAGCGCTGCATTGGCTTTGTTGTTCTTGTTGCTTGCGCTTCATCATCATCAGTCCCTCTCTTTCCTCTTCCCTTTCGGTTGCCAGGCAGCACCAGAAATATACATCCCTCTCCCTCTGACACACGTTCTCCTTATTGTTGTTGTTGTCGTTGTTGCAGAAACTTCA
>JAJJHY010008789.1:11382398-11396743 GCA_021224005.1 Drosophila setifemur
CAAAGTTGGAAGTTGCCCAGCAAAATATATGCTAACACAGAAAATAATTAGAGAGTTGTTTTTAAATACATTTAATATTCAATTCCTGAATAAATAAAATTATAAAAAAAACTTGAATTCAATGAAAAAAAAAATGTATTTCTGGATATTGAAAATAAAAAAATCGTATTATTGAAATTGAGCAATTTCAAGAAGTGGTTTATTTTATATGTACATATATAATTACAGAGTAGATCAGATAGATTGTGACTTTAATTTGATATTTAATTCCTGTATTAATAAAAATTAAAAACAAAAAGCATTATTCAATAAGAAAGAAGTAAGAATTAATTACAGAAATTGATAAATAAAATCTTATTATTGAAATTTAACAATTTCAAGTATTGGTTTATTATATACTCGTATAAATAATTAGAGAGTATTTCTTGTATAAATACAAAGTTAATACAAAAATAAGCATTAATCAATAAGAAATAAGTACAAATTAATTCCAGAAATTTCTAAATAAAATCTTATTATTGAAATTGCGTAACTTCAAGTATAAGTTTATTATCCGTACAAATTTTCTAGAGGCTTATTTGCCACCCCGAAAAAAAAACCAATTATTCAAATTTGTGAATTCAATAAACAATTGTAATACCCGAAAAGAATTGAAAAGCTGCATTTTGGAAATCAATTCACATATTTTCCTTTCCCTACTTTGACGAGGATAAATTGGAATTGTAACAACTTCCACATCCTCTGTGTGATGTTTTTCTCCTTTTTTTTGTTGATGTGCGGATTTATCCTTACCTGATTTGTCAGTGAGTTTTTACCTGGGACCCGACTGCGTATTGGAACAATAGTTTTCCATTTGGTGATGCTAATCATTGCTAAAACTCCCTACAATACATGCACAGGACTCTCGCAGGACAAATTAACCCTCGGCAGAGAGAGAGAGAGAGAGAGAGTCACGGGGTGTGAGACGAGCCTCAATAGAGGGCCCAGTGGGTGGGTGCGACCCACTGTGCCACATCGCACTGTGTGTGCCCACTGTGTGCTGCATGGGATTTTGGGCAGACGAATTTCCACAACAGGTACCAAAAATCCAAAGGTAAATTTTGCAGCAGGCCGAGGCTGTTGCACCTTGGCAGCTTAATTGAGATTTTCGACCATGCAAATACTCGAACTCTGACTTATCATATACGTACTTGTATATATATTTCCGATTTCTTTGCTCGGTTAGGCATTTGGCTATGAATGCGGAATGTTGCACAACTCCTGGTTCTGGTCATTCCAGTGTGTGCGTATTTATTTATCATGTCACCTGGGATGGGTCTGGAATGGCATATGATATAACCAAATGACTTGTGGCCAAGGATATTTCATATGTGGTGCTCAGGTTGAAGCATTGATTGCATGGAGAAGGAAAAATAACTGAAGGTGATTTATTTTTTGAGTTTTTATTTTGTCAGTACATGGAAAGTCCATGAATATCTTTTAATTTAAAAGTAGGCAATTTAAAATCCACATATTGTAGGTTATTTTTTTGCATCAGTTAGTTTATCTTAAGTTACCATATTTCTTTACTATATTTCTATACTAACATAAATAACTTTTAAACTTTTAGAAAATACTTTATTATTTATTCTAATTGGCTCATATATTTAATTTCGAAGATGAAAACCTAACATTCCCTAAATAAATATTTTGTAATAATAACAAGTTGTACAACTATTCGGGAAAGTCATTTAATATCTTCAAATTGTAAAGTATATTAAGTATAAGTATATATATTGTTTTTCGTTCCCATAAATAATATTTTCCTCTTTTTAGCTTTTACTTTAACAAATATAGTAGATGAAGTTACCATATTCATATACAAATATAAATAGTTTATTATTATTTTAGAAAATAAGTTCTTATTGGCTCATATATTATAAATCCAACCCTTATTTCGCCTTAATATCCCCAAACTAATATTTGTAATAACGTAATTGTGAACTCGGCTATATTTAGATATTATTTTCATTAAACTCCATCTGCTTCCTTCTATATCCTGTCACCAACTGGAGCCATCTGGGGCACTTATCGCAGCGCAGATGTACGTAGGCCCAAACGTACATCATCGCCCCATAACTTCAAGCCATCAATACATTCATTCCGTATCCTCTGACATCCTCCAAAGCCTCCATGCCCCCCTCAGCCCCCTCACGCTGCTCTTCAGCGTGAATCCCATGTTTGAGTGGCCCCTTTTTGTGAGCCGCGTTTCGTGCGCGTGACACCTGATGTTATTTTACGATTATTGTTTCTGGATTTATGGAACGCAATTGCATTTGCAGCAGAAACAACAGCAGCAGATACAACAGCAGCAAATGCAATAACGACAACATCAGCAGGTGTTGTGGCAGCAGATAGTTGTTTTTTGGTTTGTCGGTGATGCGGAAATACTCATCCCGCCATTTCACAATTAAAAGTTGTGAATCCTTTGGGGCTGCCTGTGACGTAGATGCAAAAAGACGTACAAGTACAATAACAATATTAATTAAAAACCACAAAATCCGATTTGCACTATGCCCAGGGCTTAATGAAATTGTTGTGGTGAGAAATCATTGTACACAGTTGGAAGCGATATATCCGATTAAATCGGTGATGATTTTCCTCTTTAAATAAATTTAAAGTAAAATTATGAAGGGTATCCAATTTTATATAATTTCATAAATTCTTTCAGCATCATTTCCATTTTACCAATGACAAAATCAATAGCAAACTATTTTTATTTCAAGAAAACATTGTCTCGATTCGTTGTTTATTTGAATATCGTTGAAATTGCTCACAGTGTAAGTCTAATTCTACTATACAAAACCAGAAAAAGGATTTGCGGGGGCATAGAATCCAATTTAGCAGGCCGAGCTCGATGTTTTCGATTTTAAATTACATTTTTAAGAACTACATTTTGTGTGTGTGTTTGTGTAACTATATGAGAGATTTTGTGTGCTTGTGTGTGTGTGGAGGGGGGAGAGGTGGGGGAGAGTGTGTTTTTGTATCATTTAGTTATCAGATATGAATTTGCAAAAATCCGAGGATACTGGATGCTGTCCGTTCCGGTGAGTCCTCGTACTCGTCCTCGTCCTCGGCTCCGTCCTCGACTCCGTCCTCGATCTCGTCCACGTCCACGTCCTCGTCCTCGTCCTTGCTTTCATCCTCGTTGTCTGATGCTGACAAATTTAATTGGCGGCTATCGTGCAGACGCAGCAACTGGGAAACCAGAACGTGTCCGTGTACAGATTCTGCCCGTTGCCCTGGAGCGCAATTAAACGTTTTTGCACAAACTTCTGCTCGCATCTCGAGTTGTAGCCGTTGGGCAGTTCGCACAGATTCGAGCAGGTGTTCGAGCTGAAACGAAAATAAGGGATACGGTTCGATTGGCTGGGCTTTGGCTTGGCTTTGGCTTCGGCTTGGAGAGTACTGCAAATGCTAAAAATCAACAATTGCGGGGAATTTAGTTGTGGGTTGCCATAATAAATAAAGCGCGCACCGGCTGCGTCCCGCAAGGAAGCAAACCCCGAATAAAATAATAAAACGGAGATCTGGAGTTGCAGGGAGCCAGAGTTGAAAGTTTAACGAACTCGTTAAAACGGGAATCGTACGTAATTGATAAGGAGTCGCAGTCCGCCAAGGAGCAAACGGTACATGCCCTACACTGCGAGAATTATTAGAGGGTAGTAGGAGTATTGGTTCGGTATTTGGTTTTTTGTCTAATGCCTCAAAGCATTTGGGTAATTCAATTAAATAAACTTCTATATTCATTATTTTGTGTTGTGTTTTCAGAACTAAATAAAATGGAAATCTCAAATCTAATCAATTTTAAAATAAATAAATAATACAATATGGTTTTAATTCAATAACAAAATCAATTGTTGCTTTATCTCTGTGTAGGAGTGCTCCCAGCTGTTCTTTGGCCAAGATTTATGCGCGCCTGCGTAGGTACTCAATTTGGTTAAACAAATTGCGGCAAGTACCGGGTCTCAGAGCTAACAACAAGTGGTGGTTAAAGGGGGTTGGGGTAAGGGTTCAAGGGGAGGGGGACCAGGGCGAGGGACCAGGGACAAGGGACAAGGGACAAACGGGCAACAATTAGGGCAACGCAATGGCCCAAGCAGGAGAAGAACCAGACCAGCGACCATGAGACCACCTCATCTCACCCCAGTTTCGGGAATTTGTTTGCGCTTTTTTTTTGTTTTTTAAGTGTTGAAAGGTTTTCGAGGAGCTGTGCACGCATCTAAAAACCAAAAACCAAAAACAAAACTAAATAAAAAGGGGAAGCGAAGGACGTGGCGAAGGACGAGGGCGATCGAAGGGGAGAGAGACTGGGAAAAGCAGGGGACAAGGATATCGCCTAATGGCATCCTGTGCCCTGTTTTGCTGGCATTTCTGTGCGGTTCCGTTCGGGGTGTGATAATTCGTTTAGCCGCAATTATGACACCGAATGAACGGCCTTAGTTCGACCTGCAATAACCACGTGCCTTGGCCGGAAAGAGACGGGTAGCTCGACAGAGTGAGAGGGAGGGACTTCCCCTAGCCGGTCTCAAAAAACGGAAAAGAAAAAAATCGAAGGGGGAAACTTAGAATGTCCCGCTGCGAAAATGTTTGGAAGGAGTTTGAGTTGACCTACCGGAATGCGGCAAACACCTCAACTGATTGCAAGTGCCTTCTGCAGTGGCAGTGGCGGAGGGGGGGAGGGGGCAGAAGTCAAAAGGCAGAGGGGCAGGGGTAAGATTATAAATAATGAGTGCAAAATGCAACTTCAAGGATGCCTTGTTAAGCAAATCACTCGGCTCATCCCCTAATGCGATGCAATCGTCAAACCAAATTAAGGGGAATTGTGAATTATGGATGCAAGCAAATATGTTAATTAATCTTCAAAATTGTGAATAAAGAAACGTTGATTAACAGTTTCAGTAGCACAAAATAAGGGAAGCAATACACAATAAGCTATATTTTGTAATTTAAAATGGTGGTACAAAAAATATTACGAGACATGCAGTTAAGAGAAAATCAATACTATTTTCAAGACAAATTTTACATTTTTTTCTATGTTAACAAAAATGTGTGTTTTAATATTAATTTGATTTTTTTCTTTCCATCCTTTTGCAAATCCTTAAAAAAAATTAAAGAAATACTAAAAATTCTCATTGCATTGAATTCTACACTGTTCTTACATACACTTGACAAATGGTTTGTGTCTTGACTAACAACAAGGTAAAGCAGTGCACTGCTTGCTTAAGCATTGGAAAAAGAAAAGTAAGTTTTATAAGATGAATTTTAAAAAGGATTAAACAATTAACTAATTTAATAAAAATATGTGTTAAATTCTGCATATATTAAGAAAGTTATATAATAATTTAAATTGCATTTAAAACCTTTTAATATTGTTAATAGTCGCTTGGGTGTTAAAAGACTTCCTGAAGAGACCCCCATAAATCCCTTCCCCGTACTTACGCGCACAGCTCGGCCTTGACCATCTGGCGGGCGGTGTTCTGCTCGTTGACCACAAACATCCAATTGCCCCGACTATTGAGCGCCGCCTGCGGAGTGATGAACTGCGAGGTGGTCTGGCAGAGGGTCGAGCGACCGGGACTCTGGCGCTTCGTCCGCGAGCGCTTCTTTAGCGGATTGGCTTTGGGGGAGTCCACGCCCACAATGTCCAAGAGATCCATGTTGAGCGAGACATCGCGTTTGCTTTGTGGGTGCTCCTCCCCCTCCTTCTTCTGCTCCTCCTCCTTCTGCTGCCCCTCCTTCTGCTTCTCCCTCTTTAGCTCCTTCTCCTTCTGTTCCTCCTCCTTCTGCTGCTCCTCCTCCTCCACCTTATGCTTTACCTCCTGCTGCTCTGCTTCCGCTTCCTGTTTCTTTTCCCCCAGCTCAACGATTGGTCTCTGAGTTTTCCGACTGAGATCCCTCACCAGGCGCTTGAGCCAAAGTGTGGCATTATATGGAGTCGATTTGCCGGCCTGGTTGAAGTATAGTTGACCTCCGGGAGCGGCGGAGCCACCTTGACGATTGAAGTGCTGACCCGACCGATGACCCCCTCCCGATGAGGTGTACAGGAGATACCTATAGGATTATTAAATATAAAGCATTATTTGTCGAAGCTTAGGATACCCTTGCAGACCAGTTATATAGCCGATTTTTATAAATCGCCTCTAGTGCCTATGAAAAGTATTTCAAAGTTGAGCTCAATGATTTAATTAATTATTAAATTTATATATAGCTTATAGTATAGTTTATAGCCTATAACTTTTCTAAATTAAATGAGATTCCTAGGATCTTGCAAATGATCCATGATGCATTTAAGTCCTCGATTTAAATTAAATTTTAATTTATTTTTAGCAATGGGTTTTGTTCTGTTTCCCTGGCTCAAATTTGTCAACTTTTTACGGGATTTCCGAAGGCAAGTACCAGGCGAACAGAAAAAACAGTAGGCTTATTTTGATCATTTATGTTATTTGAACTAAGTAACAGAAATTTGAACTAAGTAACAGAATGTAAAAGGCGAACAGAAACCTCCAGCATGTTAACAGCATGTTACAAAAATCGTTTAAAAATGTAGCATATTTTTGGGGCTATAATAATAATTGCTCTTGGGTATTTTGGAAAAAAAATGTTGCATTTTTTGGGGATACTTAAAATGCATTGAGCTCTTATGGTCGACCTTCTGAAACTTTCTGTTTGCCTGGTACTTGGTTTCTGAAGTCCCTTACAAAGATGACAAATTTGAACAATTATGTTGTTGGAATTTGTTGTAACGGAAATTTGAATTAATTAACAGAATGGACGTTTTCTTTGATTGAATGTAACAGGCGAACAGAAACCTCCAGCATGTTAACAGCAATCAAATGATGTTACAAAAATCGTTTAAAAATGTAGCATACTTTTGGGGCGCTATTAAAATTCGCTTTTGGGTAGTTAGGAAAGAAATGTTGCATCTTTTGGGGATACTTAAAAATGAGTGTCGGCCTTCTGGAGCTTTCTGTTAACAGAAACCGTAGCAACTTCCCAACTGTTTCCCCTTAATGCTTCCCCTCTTTGTGCTTCCACGCAGGTAACGGTTGTTCCAAAATCTCTTCTCTCTACCAACGACCAATAGGAAGGTAATTATTCCTTTCCCCTCCCACATAAAAGAAAACAAATAAATGATCAAAATCAGCCCACTGTTTTTTCTGTTGGCCTGGTACTTGCTTTCTGAAGTCCCATACAAAGTTGACAAATTTGAACTATAAATTTGTTGTAATTTGTTGTAATTTGTTGTAACGGATATTTTTTGATTTCATTCATTTCCGTTACAACAAAATACAATAAATTGATTGCTCAATTTTGTTAACTTCGTATGGCAGTTCAAAAAGCAAGAACCAGGTGAAGTAATGGCTAGATCGACGCGGCTGGTGATGCTGATCAAGAATATATATTCTTTATAGGGTCAGAGACCCTCTGCAAGGGTATAAAAAATACCACTTATCATAACAGTTAACATAAAATAGCTTTGAAGTCAATATATTTGGAATAAATAAACAATTAAGACTACTCACGTTGGCGCCTCCGTGGACGGACTGCTGGCAAAAAGAGAATTTCCCCCACCGGCCACCCTTTGGGGAGTGCCTCCGAACGGGGTCTGATAGCTATATCCATTAAAATCCTGCCCATTGGGATCGCGTGGCGGAAAGATGGACTTTGGATCGTAGAAAACTGGAGTATCATGCCACGCCACAGCTGCGAAATCCTCCCAGGTTTCGTCCACCAAAAGCGTCGACGCCTCATAGCCCCACTTTCGGACGAGGCTCTTGATGAGATACCTGCACAGAGAGAAAAAATGCGAATGTAGAAATTTAAATTAAGAAACTAATTAAAATATTAATAAAGTATACTCTGAAAATCAATGGAAGTCTTACTATTCATTATATTACATCTGAATTGTATCTCCAGAATGTCAGACTAGCAAGGCGAGAATTGGCTAACATTTATTGATAAGCATTTTGAATATTAAACAAATTTATTGAATATTTATTTATTGAATATTATTCCACTGATCCCTTTGTTATATCGTAATATATATGACAATAATTAGTAAATAAATAGCCCGAAATAAACTGATTTTCTTGCTGTACCGCAGATCCAAACAATGCGTGACGCAAGAAGCGATGGTTAACTGTCTGGGAAAGTGAATATCATGCACTTGTCTTGGAGCTATCAAACTTATGCAAGTCACAGGCCGACTGACTGACTGACAAGTGCCAGAAATTGCCATGGAAATGGTAATTGCGGCGTTGCTCAAGCCAAATCAAATATGAGTATCATAATTAATATGCGGCCGCAGGGCAACGCACAGAAATGGGCGGAGGCGCAGACATCGTAAATAATAAATTGGCATTGCCGCAGTTTATTTTTTGAATATATATAATTTTTGGTCTTATCAACATAAATCGCATGCCAGTCACGTGCCACCAAAAACAGGCAGAGAAAGGTTGCGAGGGTCGGGGTTAAGGTGCGTTGAGGGTGAGGTGAGGGAAGACCTCACCTATAGTATAGTAAAAACCCGGTTTGGGCTTTCCCACATGATATTTGTGTCTGATTTTTTGTTGTTGTTTTTTGGGAGAATTATGCAACGCACAGAAATTCCAATGCAAGCTTTGTAATAAAAATGCCTATTTAATTGCCCCGTCGGCGCCGAGGGCTTATCAAGCCATTCGCATTACCATTACCGCCTAACGCACATTTTATTTAAATGCGTATCGAAGAAATTCTCTAAAAATAGCATCCGACCGAACTGATAGACATGGCTAACCAGTCGATGGCGAAGGCGGATGATAAACAAACAAACAAAGCAACAAATTTGAGTGCCATCTTTGGCAACACGTAAGACAAAAGATGCATTCGGGGTTTGTATTTGAACAATGATTGTTGGATGCCCTAACTGGCATTTCTTAGGGTGTTTTAATTTTATTAAGAAATTCTTTAGATAGATACAAAAAAATACAAAACTATGCAAAATAAATTATATTAAAACAAACACTTTTCACTCTAAGATAGATAATTTTTGAGAATCGATGGGATATTTGAATATAATAAAACATTAATCTTCAGAAACATATAATGGTATGAATAAGAGATGTTTACTTTTATGCTAGTATAACAATTTTTGTTTGCTTGGATAACTCCAAGCTATCATCTTTCTGAGACTCAACCTCATAAATATAATCTTAAACTTAGAGACAAAAATTAAAACTAAACATGGACCAACATCAATTTCGCGATAAACTATTGGGCAAGCTCGTATTCGAGATACTCTCAATTTTGTTTTATCTTTTTAAATCCAAGTTAAACTATCATCTTTCTAAGACTCAACCTCATAAATATAATTTACAAATATTTAGCTTAGAGACCGAAACCGAAACTAAAACTAAACATGGACAAAAATCAAATTCGCGTATCCGAGATACTCTCAATCTCGCCCTCACGCGCCAAGTGCCGGTCTGAGCAACTTATGATGCCCCGAAGACACGATTATTCATTGGAGGCGTTCATAAATATTCGAGAAGCACGCGGCCAGTCGTCCGTCTCACCGTCGCCAAAGTTTTCGAGTATCGAGTAGAGCGGAGCAGAGCGGAGCCAGAGCCAAACAAAAAGTGTCTTGAACTGTCAATTCAAGTTTATTGGGTCAAGGAGCTCCTACCAGCTGAGAGCGGAGCAGCATCAGAAGCAGCATCCGAGTATCCGAGCATCTGAGTATCCGAGTATCTGCGAGCCCTCGTCGCGGAAGCGTACCCAACAATAGACAGACAGATAGATACTCACTCGCTCGAGTCGATCCGCATGCTATATGCTATATGCTAATATTGGGATGCCGCCGAACAAGTTTCGATTTCGTTAGCGAATTCAAATCGAAGCTGAATTTGTCTCGTGGCCAAACATTTGTTTGAAATGCATTTTCGTATGAAGTGGTTATTGATTGGGCATTGCATTTGTTTGATTTTAAGCGGATTGAATCGGATATTGATTTGACTCGCTCTGCCTAAATTGGACAAAGTGGATATCTTAATAATGATGTCGTTATTAATTCTATGTGATTATATCATTTGGATATTTTGAATGTTATATCTTTTTTTTCCTACTCCAAATTTTAATACATTTATTTCCCTTTAAAAAGTAATTGATTTATACTTTTTATTTTATGGTTAAAGTATTGATCAATTTTTTTATTCATATTTTTAATTGTTGTTATTCAGTAATACATTTAAATTTGAATTAAATTGAATTTATAAGGACTGATATAAAAATAATAGTTTGATTGCTTTCATAGTATTTGACTAAAAAATATAGTTGCAGATTACATGTTTTTTATACTCTTGACTTTATAAAACTATGCAATACCTTCTTTCATTTCTATGCTTAAATAATTACCTTCAAGAATACAATGGAATATTTTTAGGATTCAAATATTGTATGTAGATTTAACTATTATATAATTCATTTAAATTAAGCTACTTAATACTGAAGATTTCCATGGAGTTTTCAGATATTTTCAAGGACTTATCCTTCAAGCAATTGCTACTTACGCGGGGTAGTTGTCGGCATGTTCGCAGTAGGTTTTTCCGGGACGGGCGCAGGTGGGCGTCTGTCCAGGGGGGGCCGGCAGAAATTGGCAAGGGGGTGCTCCGTACAAACCGCATGGCGGAGGCGAGCTGTGGGCTGCTACAGTATAAGCTAATATCTGTAGAGGATTGGGGGAGTCATCAGAATTGAATATATTCCGAAACGTCAGGGAATTACTCACCACATAGGTAAGGAGGACTCGGTTACAACTAGAAGCGGGCGGACATTTAATACTCTTTGTCATTGTCAATTCATTCGCCGTCGATTTGCATTTGCATTCGACTCGATTGCGATTCAGCAACTGTCCTCAGCGTGAAGTCTGGAACTGAAACTGAAGCGAAAGAGAAAGAGAAACTGCGTTGAATTATTTTGGCCAAATATTAGCGAGTCAGACAATTCGAATTTTCACACACATCTCTTTTTGCCATCCCATTTCCATTGGGACAATAACTAAATGCGATTTCATGACGCTTTTCCGCAGAGGAAGTGCCACTAATGTTGACTTGTTTCGTGCGGAGTTCACTTGCGCTTATTGTTAAGTCAAACAATCAACAAACTAAAACAATAACATAACACGGACAACCTCTGCATTCGGCGAATACTCAAATAAACAAATAAATAGCGAACCGAACAACTCCCGTACATAGCGAAAATAAATTGCCAAAAGTGAAAGTGACGAACAAGCGCAAGACAACGAGATTAAGTATACGTAGATTAAGTATACGCCAGCTAGATAATAGCCCGGTCACACCCCCACAGCCAGCTAGATATTATGGGGGGGGCGTTTTCAATTTGCAAACCGAGCTGTCAGCTAATGACAATATTTATAAACTTTAATGATTTACTGGCGTTTCTACAGTGCATCTCAATTGCGATAATGAAATCATGAACAAACTGGTGCTTTCCCAGCTAAATTTAGATTGACATTATTAAAATAGGTAATTATTACAAAATTCTCTTTAAATATGGAGCGAAAAATCCCAAAATAATTGTGTTTACATTTTATAAATTATATGATATGACCATGTCAAATTAAAGCAAATTAAAAAGTGAAAATACCCAAATTTAATAGATCAAACATTTGCCAAAGGCTGAAATTGTTATAATAATGTTTATTCAGTATAAGTGATCAGATCAAAAGCAAACACAGTGAGTGACGGAAACCGGATTTCGTGCCAAGCTCTGCTTTAGTTTCATTATAAAACTAAAACACAATTATTTATAGAATAAACAGCAACAACAATTCTCTTTGAAGGCATGTTCTGGGGTGCCAATAAAAAAAACAGCGAACATTAAAAAAGTTCTAGGAATTTATGTTGATAAAGAAACACCTGCCACCTGCCAATAGCTAAGATAGGATTTCCGGGATCACAGGCTCTTTGACAAGCCCGAGCAAAACAAATCAGTCAACAATCCAACACCAATGACAAAGTGTCAGTTAAAATACAGGGAGAAAAATATTGAACAAGAAATTGTTCACAATATAAAATGTTTGAACTATGAAAACGAGCTGTTTTAAAATATTTTTTATAAATATATTTGGCAAAGTTAATAGGATTTAAAATTCATTTACAATATGACAAGATTCAAATAATTTCATAGTTTTAAAAATATTAAGAAATTAAAACATAATTTTAGAAAAATCTGTATATACTTTAAATTTTTTGGGGCTTATTAATGTATGAAAGATCAGAAAAATTTTATGTATTATATAACATTGACTTGTTTCTGTTTTAAGCTTTTTGTCAGTGTTTCGCGATCTGCTAATGGAGTCTTGCACATGGCTACACCCACGTACGAGTTTTGTTGGTAATTCCCCGAGAGCAGAGTTGCGCCAACTTGCGATCACCTCATAAATCATAAAGTGGCCAAAAGAAGTTGGACGTGGAGATGGCGATGGAGATGGAGACAGGCCAAAAGTTGTAGTGTTGCGCATTGTTTCTTTTACCAATTTGAAAGAATGCGATTGTGTGCGTGAGAGTGTTTTATGGTGTGTTTTGGGCCATTTGCACATCATTAGGCCGCCGCCAGGCCACAAGTTAATGAAATTGTTAAAG
Source organism: Drosophila setifemur (assembly GCA_021224005.1). NCBI lineage: Eukaryota > Metazoa > Arthropoda > Insecta > Diptera > Drosophilidae > Drosophila > Drosophila setifemur. The sequence continues at coordinate 11,395,082 of JAJJHY010008789.1, forward strand.
ATCTTCTTTGGCCAAAAATCAGAGCCACTAATCCATTGGCTGCGGCTTCGTTTTAGTCTGGTTTGGTTTTCGAGGGACCCAAATTGAGTGCTCAAACATCGCTGGGCTTTATTCAATTTATTTGAATGATTTGGCCACAAAAATCATCTATCTATATTTAATTGATTATGTCCCGGCTGAGTAATGATCGATTGTCAGATCTTTATCATTGTCTCGAGCTGGAATCAGCCAGCCAGACATTCTCACTTATTCACTCGATTGGAACTTTTCGATGGGAGATGGAGATGGGAGATGGGACTAGAAATGTGTTGCCATTGCTCGGGTCTAATTAAAATATTAGCAGGCCCCCACAAAAAAGAGAAATCTGAATGAACTTGGAATACTGCTAATTAATTATATGGGGGCTTAATTAAAATGTTCATCTTAAGGTTTTTACAAAAGAGATGCAATAAAATATTTCTCAGACATGGCTAGGAATTTTCTTGATATCATTTAGTATATTCAAATATTTATAATTATCAAACCCAAAACAAGAAAATATAAAAACCATATTCTGACACTAATTAAGATATTTAAATAGAATACAATGCATTTCTAATAAAAGCAATATAAAATACTTGTTAAGAGGCATTCAAAAATAATTGACTTTAAGCCGCAAATATGGAGTAAATAATATTGAAAAGTTTTTCTTTATTTATACTTGCAAGGTTTTATGTTTTATTAATTTATGAATGTACCAGTGTAAAAACAATAGTTTAGACTGTAGCTGGAATAATACGTAATGCATTAAATACCGAGGCCTGAAGATGGCTTCATTATAATTTTTTAAACATATATTTTATATCTGTGTTTAGCTTAGAAATTAACCACGACTTTTCAAGGCTATGGCCAGGTTTTTTTTTCTCCCCATTTGTATTATATATATACTTTTTGTTTTTATTTGCCCAAAAGTGTTGTCTGCATTTTTGTGGATTTTGTTTTGTGTGAGCTCTTCGATTCGATTTAATTTGTGGTGTTTCTTCACTTTTCGTTTACATTTGGGAACAACGAACCAAAAGCGCATAAAAAATATATAGACAAATAAAAACAATCGACTGTTATAATAAATCAGAGCTTGATGACAGATTAATTAAATTTATTAATTTATTGCAGGCTGGCCGAAGTGAATTTTAATTACTCACCTAGTGTTAGTAGGAATACCAGCTTGGCTATATAAATATATATTATATCTGGATCTTTCAGTTTTATTTTCTGACACTCTGTTCACTTCACTTGTTAAGCTGCTTAATTTGGCTTTATATATTTTTGTTGTGAATTATTTTCTCTTTTTTCTTTGTTTATATACCGCTTTGCCCGGTGGCCACAAATTCACTTGAAAATTCTACTAATTAAAAAACTTAACACGTACCGCAGAGCCCCGAAGATTTCGATTCGAATTTTCGGTTTCGTTTTCAGTTTCGGTTTCAGATCCGTTTTCGTTTTGATTTTGATATTTTTCCGTATAACGCGTTTGCCTATGCTCACGGCAGCAGCTCGTAGCCAACTGAGCGCTCTAAGCCAAGTTAACTGAAGCCCAGAGCTCGGAGCCCAGCAGAATAATTTTGAGCCGAGCTGAGCTGAGCAGAGCAGAGCAGAGCTTAGGTCGGGGGGGGCAGAGAGGCG
>JAJJHY010008789.1:11396751-11414270 GCA_021224005.1 Drosophila setifemur
CAATTTGCCGGGCGACCCACCGATGTCTCAGCCTTTGATCTCCCAGCTAATCTCTCAATTTGGCCCCGCTCAACTTTGAACTTTTCTGAACTGCCTGTGATTCATTTTTGTCTTCTTTTGGTTATTGGATATTGGTTATTCGATATCGCATATGTGCGTTGCTTTTTTTTTGGCCCGAATCAAGACCGGAAGTCCAGCGGTTCGGGCCATTCATGACGCCGAGTGGCGGAGACAATGAGCCGGGCCTTATTTATTGACAACTTTTATTGTTTGTTTTACATTGTCGCCAATATGCGAGCTGCAATAAAGTGAATTTATTTAAATTGTTAATTTTTTGCCATACCGCACAGCTTGCCAATTGTTGTTGTTGTTGTTTCTGTTGCTGGTGGTGCCGCTGGTTTTGGCCCATAGATACGATTCATTGTTCGGGCGATGATTTTGGATTTTTATGGCCAATGAAGGTCATTTAACAGCTTTTATCTGTCTCAGATTTGTGGCTGCTGCCGTTGCTTTGGCGTTGCCCCTGCCTTTGGCACAGACATTGAGGATACACACACTCGCATATGGGCATAGACATTGGCAAGAAAAGGCTTTTAATGGCCAAGACCACGCACAATTGTAGGAGTTACCACTGGCCAACACCGCTTTTGTTTCTCGGCAAAAGGCATTTAAATCAATTTCTTGTACCTTCGTCAGTAGTTGGGGTATATTGGTGTTCGGAGTATTTGATTAATTTATTGGGAATTACTTAAACCAAATTTAATGCATCAGAATCTTTTGAATTTTGATATCACTTTAAATTAGTTAATGAGAAAAACTACAGCAACCAACTATGGTAATGGCATTTATTTTATTTAATCAGGAAATGTTCTTTCATGAATTTCCTATTTGATTGGATGATATATTTTGTGTTCAACATGTTAGCATCAATATTTGTATTTACATTTCACTTACCCATCAACTTCTACCTTAAACAGGGTATCATTAAGTTTATTTCCATCGCCTTAGGCGATTATTTATGTTCACAGCTGATTGCCAATAGGCAATGTCCCATAAAGCAAGAGATTTGCACCCTCAAATCTTCCGAGGCGTTTTTGGAATTTTAACTGCTGCTTCTTCGATTAACTATTTTCGGTTTTTTCGGTTTTTTGCACAACTTTCACAAGATGACGACCTAGACGATGAGACGACGTCTAGTTTATTTTGGCCAGGCAGGAAAGTAAGGGAAAACCCTCCTAGCCGAAATCGTGATCTTGGGGAGCTCTTATCGAAAATGGTTTTTAATGCGTTTTTAAGTCAAATTAGTGCCTCATCAGTCGGGCAGGCTCAGATTCGGTTTGAGATTCACTTAAGCCGCTCATTAATCAACCGGCGCGAGGTTCCAAGGTATCGGGACCAAAAACCATGTTATAACCACATTCGGTTACTCCCCCTCTCCGGCCCTATCGCCTCTTTTTTTTTAGGCTTAGCTGCAATTGCGTAATGGCTAATTAGAGGCTTGGCCATCGGAAGGTTGGCCAATGAAACCATCAAATCGCCTTTGTCCCGGGCCAATTGATATCTTTGCTGCTACCTAATTCGGCAATGCGTTACTCCCATAATCAAAATAATAATCGTCGCCAGCTACCTGTGATGTAATAATGGTTTTAGGCCCTGTAAGATTTGGGTTTTCTGTATTTTAGAGGGTTTCGGCTCCAAAAAAGCGATGTGCGAAAAGAAACGCCTCGAAAACGCGCAGAAAACGCGAGTGCGGTTTTTTTGGTTGTGGTCTGCGATCGGTGACTGACAAGAGCTGAACAATATGACAATCGCAGTTTTCAAATTTTGTTTGAATTTTGATGATCATTAAAATAAGGGTAGCTTAATAATAAATGAAACTTATTTATTGAATGAAAAAACAAATGAAGCTGATTTTTTAATAAACTATTATAAATTTCTAAAAATCATTTCATAATCCAATAAACATTTGCACTCAATTGTTAGTCCGCAAACTCTTAATATTCAGAGCCTACTGAGTGCCGGGTGTCTTTTATGTTTGTTTAACCAAAATGTCCACAACCTGCCACTTAAGACATAATTTATATTCATGCGAGGTCAAGGCAGCGGAAAAATCTCAAAGTTTTCGCAGAAGACAAAAGCGGCGAAGGAATATTTCACAGCACGTCCTTCAGATAAATAACCGTTGAAAAAGTAATACAAAAGAATCCATATGCTTTGGATTTGAGCATCATAAACTCATCCTTCGTCGGCTCATGTCATGTGAGTTAAATGACCATAAATTATGAGATCTTAATAAGTTTCAATGGGGGCCAGATGACAAATATTCTTCGCATTTTCTATAAGCACAAAAAACTTGGTGTCCCTTTGAACATTGCGAATGAGTAGATTTTTGAATGTTAAAGATTGAAATATGAGCTATTAAATACATGTGATGATTTCTATTAAAGGTATTCTTTTTTATAATTTTAGTAATTTTGTAACACCTTTAAAAACTTATTTGAATACCCTTGATAGCGATTAGTTTCAAGATTATTTATAGGTTTGCCATATCTTAATCGGTCTTGAAATAAAAAAGCTATGAGGCAAAAAGTAACAATAATAAAAACCAATAAAAATAATTTGTACTTACATTAGAAGCATTGCCAAAAATTACAAAAGATTAAGTTCAGAAGATTTTTTTTAATAAAATTTATATAAATTTTTGTTTTACTTTAACCCCTTTTGCGTAAGCGGACGACGCCACTGGCGGCATTTCGAAACGTCGAATTTCCATCTGACATCAGCTGGCCGCAAATTCACCACGACGTTGGCGTCGACGTCGACGTTTACGGCGGCTCCACGGCGGAAAACTCTCGAGGCGCCTCAGTCAAATGCGCTGGGCCACAGCTGAGAACGGACGTGTGTACGTGTGGTGGGTGAGATTCCGATCGGAAAAGCGGAAAAGCTGGACGAGCGACGGCTCCGTGTGTTTCGTGTTTCGTGTGTCGCTTGGCGTATACTTAACTTCTCGGGCCGCGTCGTGTTTTTGGGGGCAGGCAGCCCGGTGTTTCGACAGTTTCGCCAGTCAGTTGGTCAGTCGACGGCTGGCCATCAACTGATACTGATACCAATACCCCAAAAAATGCAACTCCCCTAGAAAAACACCGCCTTGTAGACTGCCTCGAAGACCAGTCGGTGCGTGAAAGTGGAGAGAAAAGTGTGTGCTGGTGTGTGTATGTGTGTGTGTGCTTGCGGAAAATTCGTGAAAAATGCCAAAAACAAGCAATGAGGAAAAATTAAAATTTTAAGCCAAGCGAGCGAAATAAATCAAGTGTGACACTCCGGAGAGTAAAAGGCCCAGAGAGAAGCGAAAGCAAAGCCCCAGCACAAATACCGAAACGTATAATCTGAAATCTAAATTTTTTGTGACGCGTTCAAAAGTGCAGAAAATGTGGCCATCGCAGTCAATCAATTGATTTTTCTTCTGGTTTTATTTTTTGTTGTTGGCGAAGAGTTTTCAGGGGCTTTCAGCTCCCAGCTCCGAGCTCCCAGTTACCAGCTCCGAGCTCCACTCCTATTGCCATCGAGATCTCTGCGGGACCCTTAAGTGGAGCGTGGCACATTAATAATGCTGTCGCAGCATTTCAACCATTTGTATCTCCATCTGGCCACTCACAAGCAAAACTCATAGATAAACAAGCAGACAGCAAAACAAATTGCCAAACGGAAGCCCGAAACCCAAAAACCAGATCGCCGACCCAAACGAAGCCCCAAAAACCGGGTCATATGATTGACACTGGCTAAAATGGAGGGACGGAGCGGCGGAGGGGGTGCGGTGTGCGGTATCTTAACCACGGGGGTTGCTAGTTGGCGTCAGGCGGGAAAGTCGGAAAATGTCTGCAAAAGTCGGGGGAAAAGTCGGCCCAGACAACAGACGCGGCGTCGCAATAATCATAAAAGCAATAACACAGAGCACGACAAATAATAAATTCATATGTCAGCGATTGGGTTCCACGTTTTGTTGTTGCAAAAAGGGGGGAGGTCCTAGTGGGGGATTAAGGCCCCCCTTTTGATTATTCATTCAGCAGCTGTAATTAGCCCGGCAGTTGCAGTTGCATAAATAATTTGGCAGCCTTTAGTCTAAGAGCCGCAACGCAACTTGGCCAATTAGGCGCATAAACCGTTTACAAAGACCTCGCATACTACTACACTATACTATATATATAGTATATACAAAGTCGGGCAGGTGGAAGCCACAAGCGCGCACACACATTGTCACGTTTTTCGCTTGACTAAGGTCAAAAGTTGTCTCTCTCCAAAGATAGTCCCCCAAAAAAAAAATCTGAAGCAAAATAAAACAACCGAAAAGATCCCATCTGAACTTGATGCTGTCGCTGAGGCTGCCGACGCATCGCGAGGCTACTTTCTATTTTTAACAAAAAAGCACGCCCGCACGGCCAATAAATTTACCCAGAAACGAGAATAAAAAAAAAAACAAGTGAGGAAAAACAAAACAGAGAGCGAACGGAAAAAGCATATATATGTAGGCCGAGACATTCATTTTAATTAGGCGCTGCAAGTGGAAATCTTCTTTGAAACTTCAAAACTCATTCAAATTCCTCCATCTCCGTGGGGGTGGCAAAAGGGAAACTGCGAATGTAGTTGTCAAAAGGCACGCACAATAGGGAAAACAAACCGCAGGGAGAGAGTGGAGTGCAGAGCAGGAGAGAGCATTTTCCGAGAGAGAGCGAACTGAGAGAGAGAGAGACTTTTCCAGGCGGCTTTCGTACTTCCAAAATAACACATTCCGCTCGTACAAAGGATTGCAGGCTTGTAGCTTGACATTGGAAGCTTCTCGTCTCGGTTCGGGTTTGGTTCGGTATTCGGTTTTTGGGTTTTCATTTCGGGATTCGGTTTTCCGCTTTACGTTTTTCCTGCTGCCTCGAGTGCGGAGTTTCAGTTCGTGGCTAGACTTTGGAGCGTGCTGTGCTTGGGAAATCCAGTGTGCGTGAGCAGCGGCAAAGCGGAGTCCCCAGAAAAGTTCACCTCCATCTTCTCTCCAGCGCACCCCTCCCCCTCCACGACCACACATTTTCCACCAGAAAAGTGTGCAATAAAATCGAAACAATAGAACGGCAAACAAAACAACAGAGCACACATAATACGAAATTGAAGTTCATTTGAATTGTGGGGCCTCGTAAAAAAAGTACCAAATAAATACAAATGAAAAGAAGAAAGAAAAAGAGTTTCCCTGTACCGACGCGAGTGTTTTCCTCTGTGGAGTAAGGCGTGTACCATCAACACAAATACAATTACAAAAGGCACCCATACGAATGCGAAGAGGAAATGCTGCCGAGAGGCAGACAGACAGACAGGCTCGACCAGAAAGGAGGAAAATTCGCACTAGGACTGGCATTACCATAATGCTAATGCCGAGAACTTTTCTCCGCACTTCCATCTTTTGTTCTTTATAAATTTCATATTTTTTTTATATATATCTTGAAGTGTAAATTTTAGAGCTTGCATCTTTCCCTTGTTTTCCAGCGCGTGTGTGTTTCTGTGACAAAACCTAAAATTTCCTAAGCTAAACAAATGAAAATTACCTGCAACCTGTAATTGGAAAATATATAAATTCAAATAAATCTATTCCTACGCTATCTAATAAATAAACAGAAAACGCAAACAAACTTAATCAACAACGCTTAAACCTATAATCAAAGACGAAAGTGAAACTACTACTACATCTTTAGTTGGTGAGTTGGTAACTATATTTATCCGTATGCTTTTCGAATATAAGAAATATGCTAATGCAATCGATAAGATTCGGCAACCTTACCACTCAATTAGCGTTTGCAATTCGACATGCTACTTACTCAGCCCCCATGGGGTGGTGGAAAGCGTGTGGAAAGCGGGTGGAAAACTCTTTTTTTTTTCTCGTGGCTCCATATCGTATTTGCCGTGGGGTTTTTATCGGTCACAATTACTGTGGGCTGAGCAAACACATTTCCCCAAGTTGTCAAACGGCCTTAATGGCACCTATGCGGGATCCACCGCCCCCTGGCCACGCCCCCCGTTTCGTACGTGGCGAGATAAGGAATAAAAATAATATAATACTCATGCTAGTTGACAGACAAGCCAATAATCAAGTGATGGCCCGCAAATATTGTGATAAGGCGGCATCCACCTAGGCATTCTCAGTACCCCCCTCCCCCCGTTTTTCCACCAGCCGCCGGGAAAACTTTGGAAATTTATGGGCCCCGACAATCTAGGGGGGGAGGGGAAGGGGTGGATATTTTGGCAGGGAGAAACGAGGCGGGGCCCATAAAATATACTTAGTCCAAACAATGTTCGCAGGTGATAAAATTGCTTTAGATGTGTAAACAACAACAATGCACGCCGCTTAATGGGTTGCCAATTTTTGGGTTCCGTGTTTTTCGGAAGGTGCGGCCCCCGCTTGGAAAGTAATTTTCGCCAAAGTGAAAGGTTTCTATTGGGATTGACAGGACAGCGCTGATGAGGTCGAAGGAGTTTCCTTCGGAAGGCCAGTCACTGGAATTGTAAAATAATTGGGATTTTGTGCTTATTAAATTCGGTTGGATCAAGGAATATAAAAATTAGTTCTAATTGGAACATATTTTGAAAGAGGTTTCAAGGTTGATTCAATATTATAAACAATAATGTTGTGTATATATTTTAAATATATAAAAAGATACAAAAATAGAACAACTTTTATTCAAGATTTTTTATTCAATACCATTAAATTTTCCAATAAAATACATTTCAGAATATATTATCTATATGCTTAATAATGTATTTTCAATTGCATTTTTAAAAGTTTACATTTAAAGGAATATGAAATAATAAATATTTGGATCGTATTTTAAAAGAGGTTTTAAGGTTATTTCAATATTATTTTGGAAATCTATTTTATATATTTAATAGATGAAAAAAATAGAAAAACTTTAATTAAAGAACTTCATTAAATGATTTTAAATTATTCAAATAAATAACATCCACAATAAAATATCCAAACGCTTATTATTATGTTTTTAATATATAAAATACATATTACCCAATTATAAACTCTATTTGCTTTCACAACTAAAAAGCCAACATGTACTTACAAAGTTAGAACTAGAAGAACAACTAAATAAAGTTTAGTTCCCATCCCAAATCTCTATGGCTCAATATTTGCTACATGTGCCATTCAGCCAAAAGTTGGTCCCGAAGGTTGTCCATAAATTTTGTCTTCGGTCCTCGCGTTTGTACTTATTTATCTCAGTTGCCAGTTAAAAGCCCGGAATTGTGTTGGCTGTCAAAATAAATACCAGTCGCTTGCAGGCTGACATTTTTATTGCAGTTTAAAAATGCAAGAGCGAATCCTGAATGAAAATTTGGTAGAAGGTATGGGATGGGATTTTACTATGTATTTATTTTCAGCTAGATGCTGGTGATTGTTGTTGGTTTTTTGTTTAAATTATGTGACAACCCATTGAACATGATTTTTTTGTTGGGTCGAAACGCTTTTCTGTACCAGCGCCACGTTTGACCTAATGAAAGTTGAAAACAATTTTATTGACGCCTCTTTCGGCCAAGTATTTGTTAATGTTCATGGCCCATTAGGCGGCCAAGTTTGGCTTTCATTAGGAAAAAGGCGATGAGTTTCGCAAGTTCCCGGCAGTGTGGAATCGTTTTTTTGGCCCATTAAAGTTGTTAACTGGATTTGACGCCGCCACAGCCGCAATCCATCCGCTCCAGATCTGTGTTCTAATGGATAAGTTTGCCTTGGATGGGTTTCTAGTTCTCCCGGATGTGCTTTTTTTTCGGCCCGATGACGTGCATACGTCGAAGGCCTGCTTATCGTTTCCCCCCCCTGCTAGATCCGGAACCCATTCCTCAAAAATTAAAAAAAAAGAAGGGAAAAGAATATAGAAATTCCCACCACTTGAGAGGAGTCAGCGAAGCGCGCTTCCATTCATGTTTGAGGGCACATAATCAATATTTGGCAAGCAGCCGAATCGCATATGACAAACAGCGACAGGCCCGAGAACTACGCGATATATGTACCTATACTATATAGATGTGAGAGTTGAAGTTGGTGGGCAGGGACAGGGGGGTACGGAACCCATTGCCATCCCATCAGCAAAGTGCATCAGCCCATTGAATCCTCCGGCCTGAGTGGGCTTTTGATGATTTACAAAAACCGAATTTTTGTTTTTGCCCCTTTGCATAAATCAAATACGTGAAGTTCCATTGTTTGCGCAAAACTGAACAAAAAATATGGTATGCACACATCAAGAGCGTTTAAAAACCTTAAACTATTCAACATCATCGCTATGTAGGAGAATTTTTTTTTAAACTTCGGGCCCGAAGATATATTTATATTTTTGCATACAAAATTTATAGGCGTAGCCTTTGAAATTGATTATTTATGTAGCCCATAAATTTTTTGCTTTAAAACCATTAACAGATTGTATAGTTCAAAAAAGTTTGTGTGCTGTTGAAAGAGGCTTTAAGTAAAATATATAAAATTGGATGGTAGAATAAAAATAAGTACCAAATTAAATAGAATATTGTATTAAATATAAATAATTGTAGAGGAATCTTTCGATGAACATCATAAACAAAATACACATTAAAATCTGTTCCTATTTTAAGGGGACATTGTATGCTCTGAAAATATTACCTATTTGTAAGGACTTTTTTTAGGTTTAACTTTTTTCTTTAATCTTGCAATTAGGGTATTTTGAAATCCACTTGGGAGTCCCTTTGCCAATTTTAGATTTGGGTATGGCAAATCAAGTTCTTGCGGAGCCGCTTGACGGCGATAAAAATCAATGGCAGCTACAGTCAGCGGGTCTCCGGCTACGGATATTATGGCTCAGCCGTAGTTTTTGGCACACATGCAATGCCGTTCCTCCACTTTCCCCCTTGCACTGCCACTTTCTCCTTCTCTCTCCGCCCGAGAAGCGTGGGAGTTCAAAAGTCGCCACTGAGCCACTGACATGAGCCGCCAAGTGCATTCTGCAGGTGCAAGCCGAAGCAAGATTCCATTGTGGGCGTTACACGGAGCTCAGACGGCAATTGGATTTGCAGCAGGCTGACAGGTAGAGGAAAAGCGGGGAAAACTTGGGGGGAAAGACGGGGAGAGGCACATGGAGGAAAGCAGTCAAAAACTTTCGGCTCTGTCCCGTATTTGCTTTGGGCCTTGTTTGTCAAGGCAGAACTGCCAAGAAAACGGCAGCGCTCCACAAATTTTCCCTTTCAATTGGACAACTAGAGCGGCAAAAGGGGCAACACATGCACTGGGAAAAAATTTCAGAAAAACAAGCCAGAAAAAAGAAACTAGGACATCTTTGGCAAGCAATGATTTGGGAAAAATAAATTGAAAAATTTACATACATATATTTAATGCAAATATATAGATTTAAACAGAACCCTTTTTTTAAGAAAATTTCTTTAAGTGTAGCTCGCAGGCTGTCACAGACTTCTGGAGCCTGCCTACTGGATTATTTATTTATGTACTTCGAGTGGATTGCATTCGCCTGCGAGAGATGGAGTGCCAATTGCTCACGCCTAAAGGATTCCGCTTCGATTTGCTGCGCAACGCGGCGTATACGCAATGCGATTAATCTTTAGCTACCCAAAAGAACGGAGCTCATTAGCATTGGGCGAGTGTTGGGCGTAATGTCTGCTACTTGATGGAGGCTAACAACAAAAAGAAGAAAGAAGATCCTTGCAAGATTAATTGTGGGTCGTGTTCATCTCCTTTTTGCGTTTCCTAGGCAGTTGCCATGTTGCTCCCTTTTTTTTCGGCCGCCTCGTTTTGGCCTAAGTGCCAACGCATTTATGCTAAATGGCCAGCAAAGAATTGTCTGCGGCATCAACTTGAAACTAATTGCCTCTTGACTTTGCCCCAATGTGGGTGGTGCCGGGCACTTTCCCATGCCATGCTGCTGCTGTGTTCTGTCCTGGGGTCGGTAATTGTTCATGGAAAACTGCACTTAAACACACCACATTACGGGGAATGTGAGGGAAAATGCTTCAATGCAATTGCTTCTGCGGTTGCGGCTCGATGTGCGATGTGGTTCACCTCTAATGGCACACGAGAGAATAAGACAGGCGAAATACATTAAATGAGATAAAACTAGCGAAATTTGTTGGTCACAGAAGCAAATTCACTTCAAAAAGAGTAGTTCAACTAACTAAAGTTAAAGAACTTTCGCTAATAAAGTAAATAAATAAAAGACTTTTAGTTGCCCAACCTAATTTAATCCTTTCCAATTTCCCTCCTTGAGGCACGAAAAGGCCCCGAAAGTAATTAACTTGATAATCAATCACCGCAAACTTCAAGCAAGTCTCATTTGCGAAATTAAACTGGTTTTCCATGAAGTGCGATTGTTGGGATTTTCCGACTGCAACCCAAGCTGCCATCTCGATGAAAAACCACCGCGCATTTTCCGACTTGTCGGCGGTAATTGCAGCCCGAAGAAGCAGAAGAAGGGGAATTTCTTAAGGAGCTCTGGGGGTTGGGACAAAATATAAGAGGAAGATGGCCAGGAAGTTGCAGCCACCATTAGCGTCATCAGCATTACACAGGAATAATGATAATGAAACTTCATGATTGCCTTGTTCCATGTGATAAGTACCTAAACAAGAGTTTTCCCCCCTCCAGCTGCTGGCATAATTTTTTTTTAATGGCCTCGAGATTCAATTAAGCGCGGAAAACCCTTTCTCTTGTCATTGCTGCCAAATTAAATGAAAATTCTGCCAGAAGTGGGCGTGGCCTGCCCTCGTCTTGCGTATGTTTGTGATATCTTAATAAAGTTAAGAGCGCTGGCGCTTTTTGTTCAAACTTGCTACTGTCATCTGCACACGAGCAGCGAAAAACGATTGGGAAAACTGTGGGAGAAGAGAAGAGGCAGAAGGAAAAGCAGGGGAGAGCCAAGGAGGAGATGAAGGACAAAACGAAGACTTGTCGCAAAGTTTTCGCTTTTTGCTGGCGACATCCTGGCCTGCGCCAGATCAAAGCCGCTCAAGGAAATTGAAAAATAAAATTTTGCAAGAAAAATACCCCACCAAGCTAAGGAAAAAAGGCCCCCAAAAATCTGTGAGGCTTAAATTTCGTGTTAAGACTGCGAAAAGAAATCCGCCTCAGTTATACCCCTCATCCATATCCTTTTTTTTATATATATACATCTTGTCTCCTCTGGGAAGATGGTCACCCGGGCTTTGTGTCGCTGCCACTTTTCCGCCATTGTTGTTATTTTAATGTCTCCTGCTGCGAATCCTGGGCAGAGTTGCAGGAAAAACGATGGAAATGTCTACGGCGGAGTTTTCCACTCCACGGACTGGGGGGCAGGAGCCTTGGTTTATTTATGGCACAGCTGCTGCTGCTGCATCCAACGGATGCGATCCTGGGGTACGGGTGGCGCTGGATATGGTGGGTTTATGGTAGTTAATACCTTTAAGGATGTAAAGATGGATTTAATAATACCAAGTCAAATGGGTTATTAACGTAAATAGTCAAAAACTCCTACTAAAAATCTATATATACATTATATATATATATATACCAGTCAAATTTAGAATTATATAGAGAATACCTAACCCTTTAACTTTCGTTTTGCTCAGTGGAACTTGCCTTTGTTTCTTATATGCAATCCCCCCTGTACTGGTAGTTGCTTTGCATACATATGAGGATGTTGCAGAATATATGACTCCATTTCAAGGAAAACTACTATGCGAATCCTGAAAGGAAAAAGCGCCACAGGCGGCGGTACAACAAATGCAAAGACACGATGACTCCGGGTATCTGTGTGCGGGGTGTGTGCTGCACCGAGAAGTGACATCTGTATCTTCTATATTGTATCTTGTATCTGGGTATATTTGCACTCAAGGTACGGCACCACGGGCTGCGGATGGGGATACGGATAGGGATGTGAATGTGGATGCTTCCTGTTGCTATTGCTGTTGTTATGGCCAGCGGGAAAATCGAGAGAGATACAAGAGTGCAGGAATACCCGGGAATGGCCCACGAATAATTAATAGTGTCTGGGCCCGGTCAATGTGTGCTAACGATTCCAGTTGGCTGCCTGCAACGGTAACTGGAGCTTTTCACGACCGCTTTTCCCACACGCTTTCCACATTCACCATGTGTGTGTGTGTGTCCTTTACTATTTAATGAGCACTCAGCCGCAGGTTTCTGTGGGCGTGGATATTTGTGGATACGTATCCAACGGATTCTGCCAGTCACTTTGCCTATTTTCAGGCGCCTTGAGTGGAAAACTTGGCTGGTGGGGCTGCTGTTTTACGATGCTCCTCGCGGCGCTTTTCCACCGCTCCTTGGCCTTTGCCATTTTCTAAATTTACCTTTCGGGTGCATTTACGGCTGTGCGCTATAAATAAATGCCACATAGACACCGACACCGACTGAGTGGCAATCCTTTTTGTTTTCCAACTTTTCGAATTAATTTCGCTAAGAGCTCGCCTCCTTTTCGGTGGCTCTTTGTCATTCGCCAGCTGGGGCTGGGGATCGGTCTGGATCAGGGGCATTAAATCGATTCCAATCGAATCATATACATTTCCTGCCTCCAATAAAATTCAGAAATAAGAGCAGAAAAAAATCAACATAAGCACTCCCGGGCAATCGCAAACAAATCAATAAAATTGAAAAGTTTATTTGAATTATAAATATACAAATCAGATTTTACGAGCACCGGCTCCTAGAATTTCCCCATTCCCAATCCCATTCCCAGCGAGTGCACTCACCAGCAATCATATCGTAAAAATTATGAAATAATGTTTATGAGAGGAGCTCCAGGTCCATGTCCAGGTCCAAAATGGGAAAAAAAAACCCGTATAAAAGAATTCCTTGGCCGAGTGATTTTTCATGATGAAAAGCTTCCGACAGAAATCGCACATTGATTTGTTTTTTATATATGAACAGCGAGATGCGAACCAGTGGGGCTCTGCAAAAATATTAAAACTAAGACACATAAAACACGATAAATTGCTCATAAATTGATTCAGCCTCCCATATATTTATGGCTTCATCATCATTAATCGATGTTACTCACAGTTTGGCCATTTATGTGCCCCCTAGGCAAATATGTGAGGCGCTTTGGCCAACAAATGGAAAATTGCCCCCGCCAGACATAAGTTGGATTAGCCGTAAAACGAGCGCCTTTGGGCCAAATCCCAATTGGCATTACGTCTAATAGGCCCACTACTGAAAAATCCAATTGAAATGGCTTAGCCCGGGCACTCGAGCAAAGTGTCGCAAAACTATCTTGTAGCTTAGAGTTGAGTGGTTGCTCATGCGGTCTTAAAAATTGTTATTTCAAACATATTTTCCGAATTTTAAAATGTTGGAAATATATGAAAAGTCCTGGGTAAAATAAAGTATAATTATATGGGAATATGGGTTTTAAAAAGAGTTTTCATTGAATATTAATATAGGTACATATATATTTTTAAACAAAGTTATTAAAAGTTAGTTTATAATAAATTTTGTTCAAGTGAAAACTTTTCTTAAAAAAATATATATCAAATAAAATTAAAAAAAAAATAAAATAAAAATATAAATTATTCCCATTTTTCATCATTATTTAATTTGAGTTAGTAAAACCCCGCATAAACTCAGTTTCATTAGTGCATAAAACTCGTATTTGCTCATCTACAAATGCGTTCTTATCTCTGCGTTAGTGTCTGAGTGTGTGTCTATTTGCGGTGGCTGAGTATGTGTGTGTGTGAGTATCTGTGTGTGCACCGCTCGAGACCACTTAAAGCTTTAAGCTTCAGCTGTATAATCACACTCGACACAGTCATCAACAACATTGACGTACTCATCATTGCCGTCATTCCCGACTCTTCTCCCTCAAATATTCTTCAAATTTTTATTTTCACTTGCTATTTTTTTTGCATTATTTTTTTTTATTTTTATTTCGGTCTAGCATTGGACTGAGTGTTTGGCACTCGAGTGAGAGATTATCAAAAACTGTTTACTCGACTCGGGACTCAATTGCGGAGATGCCATTTGGCAGCGTTGAGGTTTTTCCTATTTTTTTCCCATTTTTTTGTGTGCCTCGTTGTGGATTTTCCAGCCACATGTCCGGACACTTTTTTTCCTGCTCTGCTTGCCACTGACAGACGCCCTTCAACGCTCTGTTGTAGACCGCTGTGCTGCCCTGCCCCCGTTGGACATAATTTCCATGAGATTGATTGACAATTGCCGCATTTTGTGGCACATTTGCAAAACAGGCGGCCACCCGTGGCGCGTTGTATCGATTAGGCCACGGCAGGATGCAGGACATGGCGCTGAGAGCAGACCTGACAACTGCTCCACCCTATTTCCATATATAGCATATTCCTCCCTTACTTTACCATGGGTCCTTCTCGAAAGTTTAATTGAAATTCCGGGAACAAATTTTCACAAAATTGAGTATATATTAAGCATTGCAAAATAATTTAATTAATTGTAAAATTATTTTAAATTATTACCAAGTAGTTCCCATTCTTTTCCTTGAACTTCAAAGTTTCTGACTGCTAAAATTCCATGTGACAATTATTTCAGCTGCAACCGTTTTAACTGCTAAGGAGGAATTTCTTTTTTTAAAGTTCCCCTGGGTCCTGTGCCTCTATTTTGTATTCCGTTCTCCATGTTCTGCCCTCGAGGATTTTCACAAATTTGTGTAATTTGCGCCTGCAGGCAGGCAGCAAAAACTTGCGTGACTTGTCCAAGTATATACGAGTCTGCAGAACTGCAGTAGATTATCTCGTTGGGCGAAAAGTTGTCAAAGGATTCAGCCAGGCAAAAGGCAAAAACAATTGCAAGGCTCGGCACATGTGCGCCTCCTATTGTTAGTCATAGTTGGATGCACTGGCACCCGCTGCACTGAGAGACAAATTCACATTCAAATTCATATTCTTAAATATACATTTTGACAAGAAGGCTATTTTTGGTGGTATAGAAATCTAATGAAAAACAATTTTAATAATAATAAAATAATTTAAAATCCTTTTTAAATGTTATTAACATTTTCCTACGTGCTGCAAGTAACAGCTTGACTTTATTGTTTGGGCCAAGGGAATGCTGCGACTAGAAGCATCCTGGGGATCTGTGCAACATCTTGATGTTCGCATGCAAAACTGACTCTATTGTATCTCGTTTCGACGCTTTCGGCAGCAAGAAGAACAGACATTTAATTGTGCAGTCGGTGGATGACAGATGCACTCCAAAGTAAACTAAAATTCAGCGCAGACAACGCACTCACAAATATGTATATAAGGGAAAAAGGGAAATTGGGAAAAAGAGGTTGCATCAAATTGAAAATTCTTTGGGCATTGTAAACAAACTGAAATTGTTTTCTCTTCTTCTGTTACTCGGGATAAATTGTTTCTGCCCGATTGAAGTTGGTTTGCCTAGCTGATATATAGGGTGTTTGTTCTATATAAAAGAATCTTAAATGGGGCTGCTTTAAAATGTACAAAATTTCTTTTATTCTTATACCGAAAAGAAGAATGCAAAATAACACTGAAAATATTTTAAATAAATACGAGTAAGCCCGGGGAATATAGTAGAAATAATAAAACTAAGAAGCTAAGCACTTGGAACTTTTAACACAAACATTTTGGGGCTCGAGGAGTGCGACTATGTTGCGTGTGGCTTTCGAGGCGTCTGGCAGAGAATTTCCATTTATCAGGTGGTTTCCCAAAGGCCTAAAAATAGCGAATGTTTTCAATGAGATTCCGATTCCGATTCCGCTGGCTTTCTCTCTCTGACGGGCGGCCTCTCCATCGGTCGGGGCTATGTGGGCCAACAAAAATAGATATAGCCGGCGATGCAGTCGCCATATCTCTGCGTCTCTCGCTCTTTTCTCCGTGTGGGATTTATTTTTGATTTAGCGAAATTGTACAAAACGCTGACCACCGAAATAAACTCTTACTCATGTCGCCTTCGGGGCTTGGTGTGTTTTTTAATTATTTACAAGACAAATGTATAAATAATTCTTGGTCAGAATGTTAATTTTGCATATTCCACTCCACTTGGTTGTCAACGCTGCGTATGCGCAATGCCCGCAGTGCACTCTGCCTTTGTTTGCCTTTCCTTTTAGCCTTTCGTATTCCCTCTTTGGTGTTGGTGTTGGTGTTAGTGTTATTGTTATTGTTCTGGTCCATTCACGCTGTACGACTTGAGTATAAACAATTTGGCAAGTTTGTTTATGTACAAACACATCGACGAAGACGTACAGCGTGAGTGTAGATAATTTTCCATAACGCAATGAAAACTGTTTATGGATAACATATGCTACTCAGCTAAATCGGCTCTTCTTCCGATATATATCCATCTGTAGGTGTACCTACATATGTCTTTGTATCATTTTTTTTTTGTTTATTGCGATATTCCGTTCGTTGTTCCCTCTGCCAAGTGAGAGATTTCACCCGAAATTTTCAGATAAAAATTTCATTTGCCAACTAGGAAAACTCATTTTCACATTTTCGCATTTGCACAACAATAAAGCAAATGCAGGCAGCCTCGTAAGTGAGCAACGCTACGTTCTGATTCGCTTTGCTTTTCCTTTCGGTGGCGTCATCAATTTAAAAATGTGTTTTCTGATAAGAGGCCAAAGGTGGAGGTGGTGGAAATGAGAGCTTTTCCATCTCTGTTTCCCTCTCTAGAGATCGCATTTTCCATTAATTCCGATTCCGGGGAAGGTCATTGTGGTTTTCTGCG
Source organism: Drosophila setifemur (assembly GCA_021224005.1). NCBI lineage: Eukaryota > Metazoa > Arthropoda > Insecta > Diptera > Drosophilidae > Drosophila > Drosophila setifemur. The sequence continues at coordinate 11,413,466 of JAJJHY010008789.1, forward strand.
GCAGTGACTAGCTGCAGTTTATTTTAGTCAGCCACCTACTCTAAAGCCTCCTCCTCCTCGTCAACCCGCTACATGGTGTAAAATTTGCATTCTGTCGCAGACGAATGCGAATTTATTTCCGTTTAGATTGTGTCATGTTTGTTATTTTGGTACGCGGTGCGTATTGCGTATACGCAATGTGTGCAATTGAGTGGGCGGCACAATTCACACCTCTCCAAATGGCAGGTGCTTGGAGCCACCCTCTTGGTTAGCAAATGCATTTGGTGGAGAATGTCGAGAATTATGGAAATACCATTTGTCAGGGGTGAGGAGAGCTTATGGTATTTCTGCCACCCCGTCATCTTGGCCAACTTGACACCTGTTCAATGCACCGTTGGGGCTTTATTGATTTATCTGCGTCAACCACTAATGATGTCATCAATGCCAGCAATAAGTCATTGAAAAATAAGTGCGCGAAATTCATATAAAAAAACATAATAAATATATAATACAACTTTTCTCTTCATTAGAGCACCAGAATATGAAAATATAATATGGAAAGACACAACTGACTTTCCCTTTCAGGATCATTTACCTTGAATATCATTTTGTGGTGTACACATGACAATCTCCCTCCCTCCATCTGCCCCTTTTACCCTCCTGACATCCCATCTCCTGACCATTTTTGCCCAACGACCGCGGACGTTGGCCAAATGCGCGTTTAAACATAAAAACTTAATTATGTGTCAAAAATTGTTGCCGGCTCGTTAACGCAGTGTTCAACATTGCGGCCACGGGCGTTTCATGTTTGTGCATACATTGACGC
>JAJJHY010008789.1:11414402-11474560 GCA_021224005.1 Drosophila setifemur
GGAGATTGGCGAATGGAAAACGGCGAACGACCGCAAACACAAACAAAATAAAGCGAAAACAAAAACCCGAGCGGGGACATGAAAGTAAACAACAGGGAGAGGGGTGGAGGGTCGGGGGGAATGGGGTTTTAAGGGATATGGCCAGGCCAATAAAAAGTAGCTGTAAAATGGCATTTACGGCATCCAACTATACGAATTTATGGCCCTGTTTTTGTGCGGTGTAATGCGCAATTAAAAACAGCCAAGTGCATTACATTAAGTTAAATTAAAAATTAAAAATGAAAATGAAATTGCATTGACAAGAACGAACACATACTCTTGATAAATTGCACGACCATGACAGGTTCAAGAGCCCAGAAACAAGACTGCGATCTGTCCCTCAGATATATCTGCATATGTATGGAGAATCTCAAAATATACATACTCGTATATCACAGGAATGTTGAACCTCGGATATCTGTGATGCTGCCAATGAAAGTGGCAATAATATTCAAAATGTTGTGCCATAAATTAATTTTGAATTAGCAATTATATAAAATAAGCAGACAGCCATTGCTCTTAATTATTATAATGCATTTATAATTTAAATTAGCACGCCTGTGTGTATGTGCAGAGTTCAGTAATATTTTAACAGCTCATATATATGTAGAAGCTTATTTAAAGTGGCGTTCATCATTTTAATTAAATATTCCTTTCACAGCAGAAAAGTGCAGGGTTTTGATTTTAATTATAGAAAAACACACACTATATATAAAAAGTTTTTCCTTTGCCTGAGGTGGCCAAAAGGAAATGTTTTCATGAGCGAAAGTTGCAAGGGGAAATAGTAATTAAATGGAGAAGAAAGGAAAAATTATTAAAACTTGAAGTTGGAAGAATATTATAAACGTAAAATTTAATATTAAAATCTGTACTTTACTGATGATTAAACTTAGTTTCATTTTATATTTCTTTATTATATGTAAATAATTATCGCAATAATAAGGCCACTTGAAAAGCCTTTCATCTTTACCATTTTCCCCTGGGCCACCATGGCGTATGCGTTATTCATGCAATTCATTCATTCGTTTGAAGCATCAGCTGTTCCCCCATCGATTCGCCATAAACAATCGAAACGAGAGGAAAAAACCAATTAAAATCATGCGTCGAAATGTGCGACCACTTCGGGAGTGCCAAAGGGGGGAGGAGGGGGAGGGAGTGGGTTGTGTTGGGTGGAAAAACTTGAGGGTGGTGGGGAGCGAGCGGCTTGGAGAGAGCGACAACACCACAAATAGCTGGCATCGGGCATCGTCAGCTGGTCCATAAAGTATTTTGGCCTGCCTACGCGACCATTAATGCTGTAAAAGCATTGCGACGACGGCAAGATATGCTAAATAAGAGAGAAAAAACAAAAATACAAGACTAACCGAAAATAAAACTGAAATTGGTTCATTACTGAGCAGTGGAAATCGGGGGATCGGAGGGAGGACATTGGGGGATCTTGGGGGGTGGCCACCTTGACGTTGCTGCTTGAACTCGAGCCAGAGAACTATTGAAGGGTGTTGCGAAGGCCTGCGGAACTGGCGGTGATTTGCACTTATTACTAATGGGAAAATTCCGGATTCCAATTTCCCGCGCATAAGAAGCCGCTTCTTATGCTTTTCGGGTTTTTCTTTGGTTCTTTGGTCTGCCGGCACGTAAACAAATTGGACTGCCCTTGAACTGGGCCCTCAATTAAATGACAGCTATCTGTCTGCTGTTTTCCAAACAATCGATATTCGGTTACCACCTGCTCTTCAGGTATTACAAGTATTCGTTTTTGGTAATGAAAAGTCTTCATTTCCGTAATGGAAATGTTTCGCTTATAGAAAAACCAAGAATACTAGACTATAATTAATAAGCCATCAAGCGGAAAATGCATAACTAGAATTTCTTGTTTGGCTAATATCAAGATTAATTTTAACATCCGAATTTATTAATTTTAAAGCCATATATGATTTCTGAGATTTGTGAAATGGAAAATCGAATTTCTAGAACGAAAAATCTAGACCTGGCTAAATGATTAATAATTCCTCGGAGAGGAAAAAGCAATATTTCACTTTTTTTGGAATAATTCCATGAACAGTCGTTACAATGTGCTAATACAATTTTCGTTGGAATTTGTTTGGGCCATGTTCGCACGTTTCGGGCCCGTTTGTGGTTGCCACTCGAGTGTGCCACAGAATGTGATTGATTAGAAACGAATTTCGCGCGAACAACGGACACATGAATCATTATTTGAGGTTTTTTTTTCCTGAGAGTGCCGAGAGCTCTGAGTATTCGCATCTGGCCGCCTTCCGAAAAGTTGCGGAAAAGTTTCCCGCCCGGGCATGTGACCGCTACGTCATGAGTATCCAAAAAGATCCCCCAGATATAGCCCCCCCTCCGCTCATATACATATGTCTTTCCCCACTTTTGACGGGACTTCAAAAGCCAAAGACAGTTGCTGGCAATGTCGAGGCGACTGTGCGACTTAAATGTTTGGCGCATTTATGTTGTCAGTGCGGACATGTCACACAACCGAGAAAAAACCAACAATGTGTACATTAAAAACAATTTCAAATTCTGAATATTTGTTGTGATGCTTTCTGCATCTCTCTCTTTCGCTCACTCCCTGGCAATTGGCCCAGTTTTTGCCCCAAAGGCGACAAGCCAAGGGCCTGGATTTGGAGCACGGAACAGAACATCTTGTCCACAATTAGGTGTGTCAGCTGCAATTAGAAATGATTTCCGAAACATACAAAAATACAAATGAATAGTTATCTGACAGAATTAATGAAGAGGCACGTAAATATTTTATCTCACATACATTTTGCCCCGTTTTTTTATTTTGTTTTAACCCCCAACAAATCTTTTATTGGGGCTCGCGAATTGCCAACAAATTGCCTTGGCTCGCTCTATTTAATTTGGCTAAAAGCCCAAGCCAAAAACCGAAACCCGTCAACTGTCTACAAGAAAAAATGGGGAAAAAAAGGCAAATAGATGAAATCAATTTCATGGAAATATCAATAAAATGCAAAGTGTTAAATTAACCCAAATAGAGAAAGAAGAAATGAAAAAAAATTAATTTGTATGCATATAATTATGTATATACAAATTTTTCTAAAAAGGTACAAATTAATATGAAAAGCTATAATCATATAAAATTTTATTTCTAATACTCTCGACCATATTTTCATTTCCATTGAAGTAGCGTTTACCCATAAATTTGATTGGTTTTCCCCCATTAAGAGCACAACAAATTCTTTTCATTTCTTTCAACAAGCAGTGACGAACTTGAATCCCTCTTGAACCACCTCTGACCCACAATGTATATTTATATATATATATATATGTATGTATGGTATATCTTTCGTAGTTTTTGCTGATCCATAGGCGGCTCCAGCCAGTCCAGCACCGTGCCAAAAATAGCGAAACGATATTAATTTTTGTTTGCTTTGTTTTGGTATCTGTTTCTTGCAGCCAGCAAAGCCGCAAAAAGCGGGCAGGAAATGAGAATTGAACACAATAAAAATCATTCAATAGTATCATTCTGGCATTGTTGTTGTTGCAAATTAATAATAGATAACAACTGGGGGAAAGCGGAAGCCCAACGAGGAAAGTCGGGGCACACACACAATAGAAATGAGGCATGTGGCAAACAATAAGCGAAATAAAAAGGCAGAAATAAAGAGGAGACAAGTGGATTATGGGGACAGAGTCCTTGGATCCTGGGTTCTGGATCCTGGGGGTGCTGAAATCCATCCCTGGTTTAATTAACTCCCTACGCCGATAGGTCGTGATTTTCCCACTGTTTTTCTAGGGCAAGGAAATACGGTTGTCGGGGGTAAAAGTCGTAATTTGAAGTTATGTGCGGTCTGATGTAACCAGCAGGCAAACAACTTTCGGACGAGGTCCTGCGAGAAATTTCCATCTTAGTTTAGGGACGAACACGAAATTGGGTTACTCTTTTCGGTAGTAAGTCCTTAACAAAAGAAATTCACCTCGAAGAACAAATAACTAAAGAAAAAGTTTTGGAAAGTTTTTCTACGAATTTTCTGAATAAATTCCTTTGCACCTTCAACATCTGTTTCAAAGGCTTCAATGTGGGAAATATGTAAAAACCTGCAGAGAAACTTTTCAAAATTTAAATTTTAGGGTTTTACATATATTTAAAGAATACTTTTACTGAATTTATTTCGCTCCTTCATTAAGTTCAAAATGCATTATTCAGTAAGGAACTAAATAATAGGGAATAATATTTAACTTGTATAAAAAATGATTCCTTGCAAAAAGCAATAAGTTCTCCCGTGACCCTGGGTAACTCCAATTTATTTAGCCACCAGAAAAGTGTATAGATGTCGGGGCAGGATACAGAGCGAGCTTAAGCTTTCAGTGCGGTTGAGTGAGCCTCCTGGTTGGTGTCCTTGAATCAGAATCAGACACTCGAACTCGGCCACAGGCAGCGGGAATACATGGCACTAACTTTCAACTCGGAGGTGTTTTGTAGATGCTGTTGGGAGATGCTGGTTTCAGGTGGTTTGAGTTGCTCCTGGGCGATAGAGATGGAGATGGCGATGGAGATGGCGATGGCGACCTCGTCGTCAGTGCACCTTCACCTGTCACAGAGGCGAGAAAACGAACTTGGGTGCACGCGTACTCAGGATGAAAAATGGAATCGCAGAGAGCTCTGAGATTGCCAACTAACCAACTAACCAACTTTCGTGGCATTGGACACACCAGCAGAAGCAGCCACAAAACAAGAAAATACTGCAAGCATGCACTGCTAAAAACGGATTTAAGTTATTTTCAATTATATAATTTATTTTTGTTATATTAAATTTTTGAGTAAGGATAACAATACAATGAAATATACAATTCATAAATTATCAAATTTTAAACTGTATATATTTTCAATTCAACAATTTTTTAATAAAATAAATATTAGATTATTGCTTAACATTATTTTAACTTTGTTTTGTAAAAGTATAAAAATAGTCCCATGTTTGGGATTTCTAGAGTTTATTATATTGAACTTTATTTTATTGTATTGTATTTTTTGTTATTTATAACATTCATTTTAACCATATTTTTTGTCCGTGTAACAACTGTGAAAACAGCAACACAACTGAGGTGCCTCGTTCAGCAGAGTTGTATCCCGTTTCCAATTTTCATTCAGTATCCTTATTCCACGCGCACTTCAAGGCACAGTTCCCACCCTCCCACTCCTCCTCCGACCCACCCAACTGCCGCCCCCCTTTGGCCACCCCCTCTCGCCACGCCCCTGCCCAACTGCCACAGGACCTAAGTAGGTCGGCGCGTCTGTCCTTGCCGAGGAGCGAAGGCAGGCACAAAAGCGAACACGACGACGAACAAGGAGCTCGACGGCGACAACAACAACAACAAGAATGAACACACACACAAAAAAAAACTTCACCTAACCTCATTACGAGTTTTCCTACGCCAACTGATGACGTCATTGGTCGTCCTGTGCTCCTTCGCCTGCTCGTTCGCCTGTAAAGGCTGCGCACTGAGGTTGAATGAAATGGGTGGGTGGGTGGTGGGGTGATTCTAGGGTGGTTGGGTGGTGTTTGGGTGGGTGGAAGAAGGCCAGAGTTTGGCCACCCAACAGAGCCTGCATTACCTGTGCGTTACAAAACTATATGTTTTCTCTAATAAATAATTATTAAGAAAAAAATACATATTTAAGGAAATTAAGGAAGGCAGAAATTAAATTCACGGGCGGATCAAAGGATCAAAGGCGAGTGTTGAATGGAGCGAATTCCTTTCGGCCTGGAAAGGACCTGCGCAATGGGGAGAAGAGCGAGGGAGAGCCCAGAGAGAGTTATTGGAGTGGTCGGTCGGTCGGCTTTGTATTTTCTGGAAAGGAAACAAAAAACCCAAAACAACAACAAGCCGTAAACAGTAGAAAAAGTAGCCAAAGCAACCGGATGGCTGAGAGGGGGGCTCTAACGATGGGGGAGGGGTCAAAGGGTAACATGCGTAGCGTTGGAATTATTATTACATTTTACTTGCTTTTATTGCGCTTCAGCTGGGTCTGAGCCCCTCCTTAAATTTCCTCTGAAATTTCGTTTTGTCGTTTTGTTACAGACATTCGCAGGTTTTCCGTTTCGTTTGATGAAAAATTGTTTTAAGACAAATTTTTCACAGGCAGCGAGGACAATTATTATATGCCAGGCATTCGCATTCGGTATACAGGACATTCTCGAGAAAAAGTGTCTGACAAAATCTTCACTAATCCCATTTGAAATTCATTCAGTTTTTCAGTTTATCTTGCTGCGGCTCCTGCCAAGTGGATTTAATTTTAATTTCGCATTAAGCAAAGACAAATCCGTACATTTCCTCCTCCACCTTCGGAATTTAAATGCGTTCGCCGCTGATTTGCATGCAAATAAGCCAGGCAACCAAATCTATCCATCCTACAAATACGAGAATCTATCTGAACTTGTGCGTTATTTGCCTTTGCCCACAAATATGCGGGTCGGTTCGTCGATCCGATAAAAAAAGAAGCTAATTAGCATATCTGTGGGATATGTGGCAATATGCGATGTTTGTTTTTCGGTGAAAGGGTTTCTATTTGACAGTTCTGGAACCAATCGAATATTCGTTGAACTGTAACTAATTTAATCTATGGATATGCATTCTTTGTTGGTTCAGAATAATATAAATTCAATTTAGGTGAAAGAGCTTTAAAAAAAATATATGTATGAAATATTTAAGGACCAATTCAAATTATGGATCCTAGAATTCACAAATAAATGCTAAAAACATTATACTTGCTGACTTTACTTTATCATCACCTTATTTTTATGAATAAATATTCACAACTACAAATGAAATAAACTAAAGCTATAAAATCTGAAAGCTAATAAATATGCAAATAAAATAATGGAGCCTTCAATATTACCTGCCTGCCTTTTTGATTCACGGAGCTCCCTGAACTGACCTCAGCTCATCCCCTTTGAGGTTGCCATTGTGTTAGTCATCATTTTGGGTTGACTTTCAGTGGCTTGTTATTATTTTATTGTTATGAATTTCAATTTGATTGTCTCAAGGACGTTGCACGAAATTAAAGACCCGAAATATGCGCAACACTTTCGCGCCACTTGCGCACGTATACCCCTCCGCTGCGATGTGTGTTGTTCTGTCCTTGGCTGGGTGTATACGCTGCGTATACGTGATGTGTGTCCCAAGCAATCGCAGGCTCTTCCGATTTCTCGGGGTTTTTCAATTTCCTGTTGCTTTTCCGCATGCATTAAGCCGCATGAAAAGCCATGAGCCAGAAAACTAATCTGCAAAAGGTACATTTTTTTTTTTCGAATTAATATTCGTTTTGCTGAATGGAATGTGCTTTAAAGATAAATCTTTGTGACCCGACCCGAGCTTTCGGTGTCCTTGGCATTATATACAATTTGTACTTGGCTTTGTGTATTCTCTTTTAGCTCCATTCCTCTCATTTCCTTTGCTTTTCCTTGCTCCTTTTTGTTCAGCTTGCAGTTTCCCCGGCGGCGAGATTTTCTCTCTTTACCGCCGTTGTGTGAGTTGCGTGTTCTGGTTTTTCCAGATCAGTGCCCCGCAACTTGAGCAATATTTTTCCCTGGCATAATTGCGGCGACAACGGCAACGCGCAGAGAAATCCTCTAAGTGGCAGGATGTGGCAGGATGAGTGAGAGAACTTCCCATTGGCCAAATGCCAACGGCCAGGCCAATACAATATTCGAATGGAGTGGCAAAGTAAAAGTGCCAGAAATTCAAAGCGAGCGAATTCATTTCCATTAATTTCTCTAGTTTCTTTTTTTGAATAAACATCGGCGATCTAGATTTCGTGACGTCACCGAGCGGATCGAAGACGTCTTCGTCTTCGATTTGGCCAAATCGATTTTCGTTTTGTATCTGTGCATCTGACGGATAAACAAAACGGGTTGGCTGCGTGCGCTCATCGATTTTTATGAGTTCAAAGATTTACTTTCTGCCGCATTCCGACACCCTAAAAATTTCTGCACCCAAAAATTCAATGTGCATTCGCATGCCAGAAATTGCCGGGAAAATCACACAAATACAAGTGAAAATACAAAATACAAAATAAAAACAACGGCCAAAAACCAACAAGGAACAACAAAGAGCAAAACAAAAATATTAATGGCGTCATTGGTCGAACACCAAAAACCTCGAACGAAGTGCAAAAGAAAATTTGTTGCTCGCCAGGGAAATGAACAGGGAAATAATAACAAATTAAACTGAAAATATTTGCTGTAACGAATGCGCTATAAGGTGCATATATAATGGTACTAGAGTTGAATTGAAATACTTTTTAAATACTCTATCTAAGAAAAAAATGTAATCTTCATAATTTTTATTTTGTTGAATATATGAGACTAGGTAATAATACAAATAATTGTAAAAATTCCAGCAGATTAGTGAATCTTTGAAAGCAATCTACTGCCAATTAATTCATAATTAAAATTTCCAGCCAACGAATCTGGGGATCGTTTTAGCAGCATTTAAATTAGTCCCAAAAGGGGGCCAACAAAAAATACCCAAAGATGGAATGCTTTTTGGGGTCAAAAGCCAAACACGTGCTTGGCTAAAACATTTGACTTTAGGCTTTAATTGCAAAAAGGCACGCGAACTCGCCCCAGATTTGTTCTTGGTTTTGTTGGTGTTTTTGTTGTTGAATTTTTTGTTGTTGCCCCGCCACCCAGGAACTCAATCTCAGTCCCAGCGGGTTCCGGCAAACTATTTTCGGATGGCCAATTAATCTTTGAGCTGAAATTTCACTGCGTGCGGTGATGTGGAATTTTAAGCGATTTGCTAGTCATTATTTATTTCTCTTACATAGCGAATGCGTTGGCTGTTGGTTGGCGATCGCCAAGAGAAACAAACTCGTAAATCGTGCTAAAAATAACGCCAAAAAAAACAAGAACTTGGCCAGCATTGAACTTACAACGCACCGAATCATTTATCATTATCAGAGGACATTGGACATTTGAAACATTCATGAGCTGGTTAATGCCACAGTCTTGATAAATGTTCCAGGCAGCAGAATAAATAACAATATATCGGAGGGCAAGGATATTGAACTTGGGTATACTCTTTGGGAGAGTTGGATTTAATAAAAATATATTGGCCTGTAAATATTGTTATTATTATCTATATCTATCTTAGAATTGTATACATGTAAGCATAAAATAATAAAAAAAATTTATTGCATATATCATTTCCCAATATTTATTCAATTTATTTAATGAACACACTTTATTGAATTGCTTTGTGTTCATCGATTTGAGAAACTAAATCATTCAATGTTTAATAGAGTGGAAAGAAGTTCCATAAGTGGAAATGTGTGCCAGGGGTGGATGGAGAACTTCTGAAAAAAAGTATAAAAACCTCCTGCATTCAGCCAATCGTAGTAGACACTATCAATTCTCGGCTTCAATTCGTATAGCATATATTATTCAGTTCACCTTAATACCAGAGCCTATGACTTATTAGGCCAAACACGCACGGCTAACAGGTTGGCAGGCAACAATGTTCTACACGAAAATAAAAATTAAACACTTAATGAAGGGAATTGAGGAATTAAGAAGGTGGTAATCTGCTAAAAACAAATTATTTTATATTAAACAATTAGTTTTAGGGATTTTAAAAGTGCTAAAAGTGCTTGTAACTCACTTGAAGTACTCCAAACTTTGACCATTGGAAAACTGTTTTTATTTTTATATATTTCCTTTTCATGATGCATATTTTTGAATACATATTTTTTTCTTTGTGCACACATTGCAGGGGTGTGCATGGTTGTCCATAATCGAAAATCAATAGACGGGCCACATATTTCTCATATGGCCGCGCCAGGTAAACCGTTAACGGCCAATGGCCTAAAGTTGATTATGAATATTTTATGCGATTCGTCAAACTGCGCAGTTGACAGGGACGACAGCAACAAGCTGGAACAATAAAAAACAAAAAAAAAACGTAAAAACAAAAGGAGAAAGAAGGCTGCATTCGACTCCATATTAACCATGGCTGAGATAGCAGATACCAAATAGCAGACGGCAATTTGTGCCGGGTTAATGACACTCGGTGACTGGCACACCCTGTTGTCATCGATTTCATGGTGGGGGATTCCCGCGGTTACCGGGGATCCGCGAGAGCGGCCAGATGACGCCATAACAACCAGGACCTGCAGTGGTCCTGGGTGACCGTAAAACCCGCGTAATGCCCAATAAAAACAATTAAGTTAATACACGAAGTGCAACAATTGAGCGAAAGTGGCAACGAGCACTCACTCACTCACTCACTCACTCACCCACATATATATGTGTATATATAGCCAAGGCCAAGTGAAGTTGGTCAAGAGGAGGATCCGACGGCAGCTTGCATGCCAATGGCCAATAAGTCGCTGGTGGCACGCAAAATGGAACCCCCGAAAAAAAAGTAAAGCTGGAAAGTTGGGAAAGGCAGCGAACACAATTAGGGTAACTCGTTTAAGTTTACAGCAAGAAATGGAAAGTGTTTCGGCCAAGACGTGAGGGTTAGTTTGGCTAACTTTCTTCGAAAGTACCTCGCACCCTTTTTTCATCTTCTTAGGGCAAGACACTAAAAGAAATCTGCTAGATTGTAATAAACTCAGAGTCCAGATTTATTTCTTAATTTTCAAACTTAACACACAATGAAAATAAATTAAAATATCTAAAGTAGTATCTAAAGCTTTTCTCTCAGTGCCTGCTGGGGGTCAGCTGCTGCCGGATGTGGATGTGGCCGGAAGTCGATGGCGTCGAATTGGGGAAGACCCGCCTGGCCAAAAGGAAGCCCGGCCCTGCCCGTAGCTATTTTCACAGACACAGATACAGATACAAAAGTGTGGCTGCAGCCAAAGTGTTGAGGTTGCCGCTGACGCACTCGACCCATCTGAAGACGACCCTTCGTTGCAGCATTTAAAAATAAATGCACTTGACTAAACAAAAGCAAAACAAAAGCAAAAACAATACCAAATGGAGCCCATAAATTTAGACAATGGCAAACGGCGACGCTGGAGAGTCGGCAATAAATGTTTGCCACTCGCAAAAAGCGAGGAACAACAATGCGAATTGCGAATTGTACAACAATTGGCAGAACAAGAGCTACGGGCCCGGCAACATTGACACGCTTTTGGTAGTACATATTTGTACTACCAATTTGTTGTTGTCTGTATTGTTGTTGTTGCTCTGGCTTTACTTTTGGTCCTGGCTATTTTTCTTTCGACGAGGAGGGAAAACAGGAAACATTCCGCGATGCAATATGCAAATGGAAAAGCTAAGGGGTTCGTTGCTTTTAGCACTTAAGTGGATTTTTGGCATTTGATGTATCTGGCCAATGAGGAGGGGATTTCGCCATATACTATACCATATTCATTCTCGGTAATGCGCTTTAAGTTCTCGGTTTTTTAGTGCCATTTGCAGTGGTTTAACTTAATCAACACGACCCAAATCTTTTAGATTTTAAAAATCATAAAGTAGAGTTCCGAAATAATATAAAATTTTTATAGACCCTTAAGTGTAGGGAATGTATTGTGCTCCATATTTATTTTATTTAAGGTTAAACAAACCCTTAATATTTCAAGGTATTATAATATTTGAAAAGCATAACAAAACAGCAATTATTTTAAGGAATTTTGCCGTCGATCACCCACGTCAGATTTTAAATATTTATCTATATCCCTGGGCAAACTTCAATCTGTGCCTTGGTAATTTCCTCCTTAAGGCCCAAGTTTCTAATTATTTTCGCCGATGTTTGCCCAACATTTTTCAATTAGCCTCAACAAAGCAAAGAAATCATTAATCACACATGAGGCTGCTGAGGCTTTTAGCTTTGTCATTAAATTCAGAAGGCAAGTTTATAATGTATATGTATGGCATATATATGTATCTGTAAAGTTTGTTGTTCTGGTCGTTGTTGGTCGAGTAACCCGAGTATCCTTGATGTTTGGGGAAAATGTCTGGGGCCGAGTCAAGGCTGTCCCACGATGGACAATGTCAAACAATTTGAGGGCAATTAAGTTGGCATTTTGTAATGTTCTGCATACGTGTTAGCAAATTATGTTTGCAGATTTATGAGCTCCACTAAATGTGTGTGTGTGGGTGTGGCTGAGAGTGTTTTCGGGGGAGTTTGAGGGAGTGGGCGGCCATAAATTTTCGCAACCATTATCTGGCCGAGTTTTTACGACAAGGACAGTGGCAGTCAAAAAGAAATTGCCGACGTCCTTTCTTCGCTTTTGCTTGAACAACGAAAAGGTCTCACCTCATTAAAATGGGAAATTAATTGCATTCTGCCACGACGATGTATTCGCCTCAAGGCGATTCAACAGGTTCCAAGGTGAAGTTGGCCACTTACTAAATGTAGTATAGTATATATTTGTATGAATAGCACTCACACTCGGCCAGAATTAATTGTCGAGCTGCGGGCTAACATGTTGCATGCCACAAAACAGAAAATTATAAAACCATGCGAAACGAGTTTGCATGCAGTTTAGTTTCATTTTGCGCCAGAAATAATTGCAATACAAAAACTGAAGAGAACAACTTTTCATTTGCTATGTGAGCACGCGATTAAATTTAATTTAAAACTCAAGCAGGGCAAATAAAAGGATTCAATTTGAACGATTTACGATTTGTACAAGCTCAGCGGATACCTGGTGAATAATTTGTTTTTATATTAAAGTGTTTTCCATATATATTTCAGCAACTATAAAAGTCAAATGAATGCATTAATTACTGAAGGAGTTATAAATTATCAAAATATTATCAGCTATAAACTGTGACATTTAACATATAGTTTACTATTCAAGGTATATATTTTTTTAGAGGAAAATATAATTAAATTTTCTTTAATTTTCCTGCCATTTCGGCATGCCCGAAATCAAAAAACTTTCCCTCGTGCTCAAAACTCGCTGGAAATGTTGTCAAAAATGCGAGAGTACTTGCCTGCCAATTATATAACTGAGTTTCCACTTGGGAACGCTACCTACCAACTAAAACAACAACAATTTAGTCGGGCTAAAATGCAGCAAAGCTATATAATTTGGAGTCGCATAGCCATAACTCACTTAACCCTCGCCTGTCGACTCCTCTGTCGACTTTTGAACCCCATTTTGCATGCGAGGTGAAAGGGCAACGAGAGTGACAAGTGGCGCACAAATATGGCTATGGCTGCAAATCTGAATATGAATGAATACAAAAGCCAAAACGAATGCAAAATAAAGACATTTGACTGTCGAGTTGAAGTCTGAACAGAGGCCCGGAGAGGTCAGTTAACATTTTTTTGCGGACGTTACGCACATGGCAATCCATTAGAAAAAATGCACCCGAACGTTGGGCATATTACTCGCCATTTCCGGTGGGGCGTAAAAATTCAAATTTGATTGCTATGCGGCAGAAACTGAATCATAGAGTTGCAATCTAGGCAAAGGCCAAATGGTTATACCAAAAATGGGTGAAAAAAATGTGTATAGCGAATGCAGCGTTTGATTTGGCTGCATATAAATGCATTTGGTGCTCAGCCTTCGGAATTTGTAAATTAACGCTAATAAATAAGAGAAGCGGCCTCGAACGGCTGCAAACAATTGCAATTCCACTTGCGTACGTAAATTTATTTATGCGGTAATTGCCATTCGGTTTTTGTGGCCCCAAAAAGTGTGCTACAATATACGATATATGGTGGAGGAGGGTGGAAAACGGTGGAAATGTGGAAAGGGGCCGGGGAAAGCCCATTGATTGGTTTCGTATATCTTATCAGTTGTCCGCAACTATTGATTTACGACCAAGTGGGCGCACAGTGGGCGTGGCATGTGATTCATGGGATACGGTCAATGTGTTCGCCATAAGTTTGGTTGGTTTTTTATATTCAGCAAAGTCATGGTTTTAGGTCTTAAATACAACAAAATATATTATACAAATAGTTATAGGTAAAATACATATGAAAATATTAATATTAATATTGATGAGTTTCGATTATTAATATATTATAAAGCTCTTTTTTTTAATTATATTTTTAATGTGGATAAAGGCAAGAAAGTTAGAGAGAAGACAGGAAATAACTTTTTTGATTTTTAATATAAGAAGTATTCATATATATATTTTCTTCATATTGCTTTTACATGGCCCACTGTGCAGTGGTGTGCGGTATTAAACGGCATGCATAATTAAGGTGTTTTGGCATTTACGCAGCTTATCAATCATCGATATACGCTCAGATATAATTGCTTTCCAACGAGTGACCCCTGCTGATTACCATTATCTGTCTGCCTCACTTCCATTGCAGCTATTGCCCCCCGTACACAAAATGCTGCCAAACCACGCCTGAGCCTCAACCGCAACCTCAAACAAACTCAAACTCAAACTCAACCTCAACCTGAACCTGGGCCGCAACCACGACACCCGGTGGCCAGAACACAACTGTGATCATAGACATAACAACGAGCCGCGGAGGAGAAGCCAGCAGACCAGAGCCAAGCTAAGCGCCAACAATGAGGAAATCGGAGGACATAGCCAGCAGCAGCAGCAGCCTGCCAGACCGCAAGTGAGCGATTTATAGATCCGCAGATACTCACTTGGCCGGATAATCGGAATCAATTGCCCAGGCGATAGCAATCGACGGAGCAGAGAAAGCAGAGAGCCAGAAGCGAAACACCAGGAGCAGCACACACCACAAAAGGAGGCTGTAATGACGACAATTGACGCGATGTAGCGGTGAGTACACTATAAAAAAAAATGTTAGGGATTTTAGATAGGGTCAGGAAAATAAATAAAATAAAAATCTGGGTAAAGCTTTTGAGCAATGATACTAGGCAATGTCTCTTTGATATAAATAAATATAGTTGACCCAATTAGTAAATAAAATTAATCCTATTAAATTCTATGAATATTTAAATTCTTTCAATATAATTTTCATATTATTTGTATGGTTTTTGCACAATGAAAAAAAAATGTTGCAATTATGAAAATGTATTTTGTATATGTATAAAAATAATTTAAAAAATAATTAAAAATTATTTTAAAGTGAGAAAAAGCATTTACGAAAATGTTCCAAAAGTTATGTGGAACAATTTCCCACAAAATAAGTAATTTTAGTTTTCAATTAAGTTTATTCAAAAGCCTTACAAAATCTTTGCTTTTGAGCAACTACTAGAAAATCATTTGAGCCTAAAACAAATCCCTTTTTTTTGGAGTGCAGTTGTGCTGACCAATAAATCTCTAAACCTTCTCTAAACCACAAATATCGAATCCAATTGCAGCAGACTTATGGTCGGCGAACGCGACAGGGACCGTGAGGCGGTACGCTGGGCAACGGGTGAATCAACACCGCTTCAAACCAATAATGGAGTATTACAAATGGTCGGGCAATTGCATGGTGGACAGGCTGCTGGCCAACAACAGCAGCAGCAACAGCAACAATCGACTCAGCAACAGCAACAACAGCTCGCAAAGCAACAACAACAGCAGCAGCAACAGCAACTGCAGCAGCAACAACTCAAGCAACAGCAGCAGCAACAACAACAACAACAGCAACTGCAGCAGCAGCAACAGGATCTCCTCTATCAGCAACATCACGAGGCAATTGCGATCGCCCGAGGATTGCAGGGTGCAGGATCTGGCGACATCGTCGATAATCAGCCCTACTACGATACAAGCGGTAATGTCGATTGGGAGAGAGCGATGGGAGCCGGTGGAGCTGGTGCATATGGTGGCCTCGGGCTCGGATCTATGCCAGCAGCTGGCGGCCCTGCTTATCACCTTGGACCAGCTGGTGCCGCTCGCCACATGGATTATCCTGATGGCGGCCACCTTGCTGGCCCATCCGCCGAGGGAGTCATGGGAGCCGCTGCTCAAGGCCTTCCTGCTGGATCTGGTGGGTCAGGCGGATCGGGATCAGGGGGAGGAGGAGGAGCCGGAGGAGCAGCAGGAGGTAGGGATATCGGTTCCAGGACAGTCGACTTTAACAACCAATTCTATGATTTTAATGAAATTCATTGTATAGGAGCTGCACAGCCGGGCAAGGAAGTTCGCTACGCTCCATTCCCAGTCGCATCACCAACGCACTCGAATCCGAATCCCACAACTTCCCAGCAGACTCAGCCCAGCGGCGGTGGAAGTGGCGGTGGCGGTGGGGGAGGGGGGGGTGTCGGTGGTGCTAGCACCCAATCGATTGTCGGCGGCATTAGCCATAGCAACACCACCGGCGCCCTGCAGCGGACACATTCCAGATCCATGTCCTCCATACCGCCGCCCGAGCCGTTCATGATAGCCCAGTCGAGGCAGCTGAACAGCCGCGTCTCGATCAACGTGGGCGGGGTGAGGCACGAGGTCCTGTGGCGGACGCTCGAACGGCTGCCCCACACGCGGCTCGGGCGGTTGAGGGAGTGCACCACACACGAGTCCATCGTGGAGTTGTGCGACGACTACTCGTTGGCCGACAACGAGTACTTCTTCGACCGCCACCCGAAGAGCTTCAGCTCGATCCTGAACTTCTACCGCACCGGCAAGCTGCACATCGTGGATGAGATGTGCGTGCTGGCGTTTAGTGATGACCTGGAGTACTGGGGCGTCGACGAACTGTACCTGGAGTCCTGCTGCCAGCACAAGTACCATCAGCGCAAGGAGAACGTCCACGAGGAGATGCGCAAGGAGGCGGAATCGCTGCGGCAGCGCGACGAGGAGGAGTTCGGCGAAGGTAAATGTGCCGAGTACCAGAAGTATCTGTGGGAGCTGCTCGAGAAGCCCAACACTAGCTTCGCCGCCCGGGTAAGTCCAGTCGGTTGCACTGACGCTAAGGTACGAGATAGTATTCCAAATCTTCCACCATCCCCACCCTCTATCCCAGCACAGGGGAGGAAAGTTTAGGATACTTTGTATCCTTAAAATATCTTACAGATAAAAAAGGGTTGTTAATAAATCCTTTCAAAATTCAATACTAAACTTTATGAAAAATATATTAAAATTTCTTAAATATTCTTTTGCAATTCTCTAAATAATATAAATAAATTTCAAAGATACTTTCTTTCCCTGTGCAATCCCAAAAAAGTATCCCAAAACCCCCAACGATTTAATAGATGTGTTCGTATTGTGTTTCTAACCGTTGAACTGTGAACCGTGTCAATGTCAAGCGTAAGAAACCCTCTTAAGTTTAATACATATATATAAACCCAGATACTCCAATCTCCCCCTCCTCCAACCCAATTTCAATTATCCTTTTAAGTTCTGTTTACCTCCTGAGTTACTCTTTTGTAGTCGAACTTTGGTTCTGTGCAAAGACACTGTTTTATTTTTACACTATCGCCAACGTTTGCACAATGTAAAATATATAAAACTCAACCGCCGAGCAGATCAGAGTGTAGTGTAAGAATAACAGCAACATATCTAACTCTCTCTCTCTCAATCTATATATATAAATACATATATCCCGATCAATGCTGTATAAAACCGCCAAAATATCACTTGCTTTTGCGACTCTAATCGATAAGCTTGCTCTCTGATCTTACTCGTTACTCGTTGTTCGCTACTAGTTACTCGTTACTGGTTACTAGCTACTCGATACGAATTAATATATAATATATATGTTATATATTCATATAACAAAACGCTGCTTCGCAGAGCGCAGAGCCGATCCCAAAGGATCCACATCGGTGTTTGTATATACCGCTATACTCATGTGTATATTCCATATCTGAACAACAGCAAAAAAACAAAAATGCTTCAAGCTTGTGTGCCACGTATCATATAGATCCGAACTGGACGCACTGGACAGTTCTCCTCCCTCGAAACGGAACCGAATGTTCCCCGAGATATCTGAGTAATCCTTGAGAGAAATACCCTTTAAAACAGAGAAAGAGTTTCGGCACTTTTCGTTTGAGTTTCGTTAATTTCTGCTACTGCCTAACCACTTCCAATTCGAACCCCACCACCGAAAAAAAAACCCTCTGTTACGATCCTAGGCTAAGATGCATTCTATGTTTTGAGTTTGAGTTTCAGTTTTAGTTCAAGTCTTAGTGTATATAAAAACAATTATTAAATTAAATAAAAAGAAAAAAAAAAGAAACACGCGACGACACCCAGAGAGTTCCAAGTTTGCAAAAAGATCAAGTTAGAACTGATCGAGCAATCGAAACTGCCAAAATTTGTTTACTAATCGTTTCTCTAATCCAGTCTTTTTTACATCACAGTATTTGCGAAATTGACATACAACTCTATATACAATATATATATATACAAACCTATGAAACTTATCTACTCTTTATATAATTAATATTGCATATATATCTCTTAATTGTTGATGATGATGGTGAAGTAATCTCTCTCTGTTTATCTCTAATGTTTTCCCCGAAAAAACATATAAAAAAATACCCCTCAATATACCCAATGTTACCATGTTTGGGAATGGGCAATAAGCGATATGACCAGGCGGCAGGTGTGCTGTAGAAATCCTCGAAAATAATGACACGAAAAAGGACTCTGGGGAGAAGTGGCCAAATCCGTGTTGTAATACATTTCCATTTTCCATGTGCTAGGTGGGGGGAATTCAGGATCAGAGCGGAAATCTTCAGGCGACCCCCTAAATCGCCGATTCTGCCCGACCTTGTACTATACGAAATATATATATAAATCTATAGCTTTCAGGCACACTCACTCCACACACACACACATCTATAAATATAACCATTGATCAACCACACCAAACCACTCAGAAAAAGTCCCCTTTTTGGCTTCAGCTTGTATATATACAGCCGATAATTTGCCCCGATTTCTTGCGTTAGCTTTTTCTTAAACCATTACTGAAAAAAAATGGTGGGAGAATGGAAATAATTACAACATATTTGGGTGCATCTCCTATAATTTTTCATTCGATTTTCAGTTTGAGTTTCAGTTGAATTATGTATTTTTTATTTTCAAACTCATTTAGGGTTTAAACTTTTTAGTTACTTTTTTATTTTAATTGAAGAACCATTTATGGAAGGCATTCATAGAAAATATTTTCGAAGGAATGACATCACTCCATATTCAATCAAATAATTTATTTTGAAATTTTGAACGTTTTTTATTTTCTTTTTTGTTCGATTTAAAAGGTAATGAAAAATTTCCAGAGCTCTTTGCCAGTTGTACTTTTTATGGTATTTTAATTTACGTTTTCTTCAATGACTAACTCTATTTGAGGGCAGATAGAAAGAAGAAACTAACCGAGACTTTTCAGTTCTGTATATTTTATGTTTATTTTTAATACTCCGCCTAAACACATCCTTTTTTCAACGAAATGATAAATATGAGAACCAAAACAAATCTAGCTATAATCTAATTACCAAAACAGTTAACAATCCGACTCAGAAATACTCAGTTGAAATCTTCGCCTCGTTGAAAGCGACAAACAACTCAGCAAGAAACCAAAGCGCGCTCACAAGACAAACAAACAAAAAAAACATCTCAAAAATACTCAAAAAAAAAGAAGTTAACATATTTTGTTTGTTTTATATCACCAAAAAAAAAAAACAACAATAACAAGAACGGAAATTTATGAAATCCCAAATGTTGTTCAGTTGTTTGTGCCTTTTGTGTTGAATTTTTCAGTTCGATTTGCGATGAGATATGTACATATTCTATATATGTCGTATATAAACCTCCCCCCCTTTATTTTTTTTTTCGATATTTGGTGTCATGTTGTAAACTCGTGTGCATTGCATATGGAAGAAAATTTATTTAACTCTCGTTGTTATTGTGTTTTAACCAACTTCCTTTGAATTTAATTGTCGTAAACTATTGGTCCATTGATTGCCCACAATCTCCTACACTGACACTAAAAAACCACACACTCAAACACACTTATACTAAATACTTACACTTGAAGAAAAAAAAAAAGAAAGTCAACGGTGCCTTCCATGTCTTACCCCTCTCTCTCTCTCTTTAATTCCGCATCCAATCAGAGAAATCGATTTCATCAAATGAAAGAAAAAACACTTGTAAGACTCATCGTATCTGTTTGGTTTTCAGTTATAGTTTTAGTCTTATGATTTCGGTATACGAGACCCGTAACCACAAAATATATATCGATCGAACAAAATCTCCAACTTGAAATATTAACCCACCAAATTTGCTGCATTTGAATGCCACTAGCATAGCATAGAATATCCTAGTCGATTCATACAGAACTCTATAGCCGTTTGTATCGAATTTTGTTTGTTTTTTAGTGAGTCGAACAAAGTATGCGAACCAACTCATGCACCTTCCCCCAAACGAACTACAAACCCACCAACTTTCCACCCACAAGATCCACCAACCTCTTCAAATAAAAAAACCAAGAAAAACGAACCACCCAAAAAAAAAACCGAAACCACAAAACGAACAACCCGAAAAAAAAGGAAACACTTCACGTGAACAAATGCAAACCTGATCAAATATTTTAGCCAGAACCTAGTTCGCCAGTGCAAATTGAGATACACAGATACACACACACACTTACACACACAGATACACCCCGACACTAAGCAAAATCAATTACCAGTATTGCACTTTTTTCGATTTCAACTTGAATGTTATTTTCAGTTTGGTATCCACATCCCTTTTTGATCTAGATTTAGTTTTGTGGAGCGATTGCGATTACCATTTGTAAATTTTGTAAATTTATTACCAATATATTTCTATATCTATCAAACGAAGCTCTTTTCTCCCGATTTTCTTGTCGCATGAATTGTTTTTTGACTGTTTTTTCGACCTTGTCTTTATTTGTTTTCCCTCCCCCCACCAAAACTCAACCTTCACCTTTGCCCTCTCAACTCACCATTTGCTTCACCTTGCCCTCGGATCTTGTTCTGTTATCCATCGACGTTTCATTACTTGTAATTTAAGTGGATTTCAGCCAGGTTCAGGGAAGTTAATTCAAATTTGTTCTCCTTTTCGGATGCACTTGCAAAAATTCAATGTTGTCCGTTTGAAATTTTAATAAATTTGATTATAAGATATATAAATTAGGATGTAAATACTACAAAAAAGCAGAGAAAACAATGTAATAGTACTTCAAAAATTCTGTAAATATTCCAAATTAGTTAACTATCATTTAAAGTTTTTCCCCAATAATAAAACTGTAAATAAAGAATATATTTTCCTGCATACTTTGCAAGGGTATCCAATACTTCGGTGCACCGATTTTAGGCTTAATTTCACGCTTTGATTTTGTACATCTTGTTGCCTCGTTCGACAGCGGCTTCATAGAATGGATTTTGATTTTTTTTTGTAGGCCTAAGGTCTAAGACCAAGACAAACCGCTTTTTGCGACATGATGCGCTTTGAACTTTGTAGTTAGTGTGAGTTTTGTGCAATTTCAGTTAGCTTTTCAGTTCCACGTTTTGACCCCAGACAGCCATTTATATATATATATAGAGTAAAGTAAGCCAGCTGGAGTATTGCGAAATCATGTTTTACTTTCAACCCAGCGAACAACCTATCCCCAAACCAAAAACCATTCCCCCAAACCCCCCGCCCCCCGTAAAACCACCTTCATGACTGAGCAGCAATGGTAGCAGTTCCAAAATCCAAAAAATATGTATGCCAAAGTGAATAATTCGCACAAAACTATTTTTTGTTTACGAAACATATATATATATATATATGTATAATCCCCGCTCCAATGCATTCTGTTCTAAATAGCGGATCGGAAAGCGAGAAATCGATAGTAAATTTGTACGTAAAGCAAAAGATTCATCTCCATCCCAAGTAGATTGTTGTTACCCCGCTCTATCCACCGCCCAAAATCCAAAATCCCCAATACCGAAAAACCCCCTCAAACGATGTCTTTGGAAATTTAATTAACTTTCCCGAAGTTTGACAATCCAAAAAAAAAAGAAAAATAAAACAAACACCTCAATTGCAATCGGTAAACAGTTAGTGCAACAACATTATCCCCCCTCTCTCTTTCTCTTTCTCTTTCCGTCTCTGTTTCTCCGTCTCTTTCTAAGCTCCCCCTACCCCCCCTCGTGCCCCCTCGCACTTGTATCTTTCTATCTTCGTATCTGTACTATGAATATTTATTCGCTCATCGTATGAAGCTCTTAGCTAGCACCATCCAAATAGTTTTCTCTTCTTTAAGTTTTTCGGTTTCGTTTTCGATTTCGTTCTGTGAGTTTGTGTATCTTTTAGTGTGTTTATCGTTTACCGTTTACCGTTTCTCCTTACGTAATGACTCCTTCTTGACTATGTATCTTTTTGTCTAATAACTGCATAATCTGTATCTTTAACTTTATCTATATGTAGAATGCCATAAGCCATATCTAGAGTATTCCAGAAGTCAGCTCATCCAACTTCGATGCCCAAAACGAAAGTTCAGCCCTCCCCGAAACTAAAAACTAAAAACTGAAAACTGAAAGAATCCAATCCACAACCCCCGCCCATCCAAGAACCCCCTATCCAGACCCATTTCCATATCCGTATCCATATCCAGATCCGTTTCCAATTCGAAACCAGAACTGCGTGGTTGCGTACAGTGGCCTACTATGGTAGATCTGGACACTCACAGAGTTACAAACATGTATACATGCATATGGCATGCCATGGATATTCGATTGGGGGCGTGGCATGTCGAAGATGTTCAATAACCCAGTCTGTCTATCTCTCTCTCTCAATCTCTCTATCTATCTCTATCCCTATCAATCAGCTCAGCAAAAGTCAGTCAGAACGTCAGTCACACGCACACCTTAATACATTCAGAACATTCCACTAACTCAGTCTCACACAGCACACAATCAGCCTCAGATACGGATTCCGAATCAGACTCAGATACAGACACAGATACAGATACAAATTACGGGCCATTTGTGACCTAATGTGGCAATCAGACGACTGCGGCTAACCTTTCCATTTCATTTCATGGGGACTCCCCATCCCCCCATTGGCATTGAAATTTCTATTTCAATTTCATTTTCAATTGAAATCTGAATTCGAATCTGAATTTCTGACAGGTCCCCTAAATTCCAATCCCACCGAACGTCCCCCTCAGAAAACACTTCAATCTGCAATTGGCAGTTTTTTGGTAAATTACGTAAATTATTTAGAGCGAACCAATTAAAATTTGTTTATGTGTGTTTGTATATTTGAAAGAAATCAATGTATCCGACCGGATAATAAATGCATAATTCCAGAGGCCAAGCTATATGTATCTGTGGCAGATGCAATTATTTGATGGTCTGCATTCGTGATTTCTTATTTATTTTAGTTTTGATTTGAGTTGGAATCTGTTCTTTCCCGTAATTGTAATTCCAAGCTCGTTATGCATTTGAATTAGAATTTGATCTTAACTTGGATTTCCTATTCCGTATATATGTTTTTTTTTCATTTGATAGACCTAACTCTCATACGTAACCATTGATATAATTTGGTTGTTATCCATCATTTCCGATTCTTCGTTTACAAGAGAAAACCAAAATCAAAATCCCAGAAACTCCGTCCCAAAAAAATATATATAAAAAAAAAACAACTACACATACAGCGGATGAGCGGATTAGATGAAATTGTTTGTCCAATCGGTGATTTCTGAATATCTGAATTTCTGAAATATAGCGAATGCAAAAGAGTATATATAGTAAATCAAACGAATAATAAAAGTCGACTGCAGTCCCCAAGGGTAGCGTCTCTTATTTTGACGAAGGAGTGCCCCCCCTGGTTCACCCTCATACCATAATTTATAGAACCAATTAGACACACACACGTATAGATATATGTATGTAGGTGTGTTATGTCCTTGTGTTGCGTCATGTGATCAGTCCCCACAACAATACTCACACACACCCAGACACACCACAGAATTAAACCCCCGAAAACCACACGCACACCCCAAAAAAACCAAACCACAACCACAAAACCACACACGAACCACCAACCTCGAACCACTAACCACGAACCACTAACCACTGAACCACACACTCACACACTCACACCATACAGAGAAAGAGTTGATCTAGACTAGAGACCCACTGAGCTTCGAGACCAAGGATATATATCTTTTTTTTATGTTAGAGAAAAAATAAGAAATAAATATAGAAAAAGATAGGAAAATAAAACCCAACCCATGTTTTGCGTTTGTGTGTTTTACGTTTGTTGCCAACCTTTGATTTCACTCTTTTTGGTTTGTTTAATGAAGAAGGATTCACGACAAATAAATATATACTTCACATATAGTACAGCAGCCTTTGAAAAGTACCAAAAAAGCGATCAGGAAAGCCAAACCCCAACAACTCCTCGAAAAAAAAAACCAAGAACAATAGAAAAGAAACGAATCAGAAAACTAGAGGATCTCGATATCCGACTAACCAAAATCCCCTTTATGTTTTCTGGACCAGAAGCTAACTGAATGTTCGCTTAACCCGAAAACAAATCCAAAAAAACTAAAGAAACTGAAACCAAATCCGAAACAGAAACAGAATCAAAGTTAACTCTAATGAGGAAAACTCGCCGAACTTTGCTAATTGTTGTAACCATGTTTTTCAATTAATTACAAAAAATACATTTAAAAAAAATAGCTATGTATAAATGACAGACTTACTCGTACTCGTATTTATTGAATGAACGTATCGTGTTATGTACCTATCAAATATTAAATATCAAATATGAATTACTAAATATGAAATATTGAAAAAATACCAATTACCGAATAGCAATACAAAATACGTAATTATCGTTGTGATATGATTGAAAAATGTTGCATTTTGAATCGTTGCTGAATCATGGTCTCGACAAAGTCTCGATTGTTCTTTACCGTTCGCAGGTTATCGCAGTGATATCCATACTATTCATAGTCCTGTCTACCATAGCCCTGACGTTGAACACCTTACCACAACTACAACACATTGACAACGGTACACCACAGGATAATCCGCAATTGGCAATGGTTGAGGCCGTGTGTATCACGTGGTTCACTCTAGAGTACATACTTAGGTTTAGCGCCTCGCCGGACAAGTGGAAGTTCTTTAAGGGCGGCCTTAACATAATCGATCTATTGGCAATACTCCCATACTTTGTTTCGTTATTTCTATTGGAAACGAATAAGAATGCAACGGACCAGTTCCAGGATGTGCGTCGGGTGGTGCAGGTCTTCCGCATCATGCGCATCCTGCGAATCCTTAAGCTGGCCCGTCACTCAACGGGCCTGCAGTCGCTAGGCTTTACGCTGCGTAACTCGTATAAGGAACTCGGTCTACTAATGCTGTTCCTGGCCATGGGCGTTCTCATATTTTCTTCGCTGGCATATTTTGCCGAAAAGGATGAAAAGGATACAAAATTCGTTTCAATACCGGAAACATTTTGGTGGGCGGGTATTACAATGACAACTGTTGGCTACGGGGACATCTATCCCACAACTGCACTGGGAAAGGTTATTGGTACTGTGTGTTGCATATGCGGTGTTCTGGTAATCGCTTTGCCTATTCCCATCATCGTTAACAATTTTGCTGAATTTTATAAGAATCAGATGCGACGCGAAAAGGCCCTCAAGCGGCGCGAGGCTCTCGATCGTGCCAAACGCGAGGGCAGCATTGTCTCCTTCCATCATATCAATCTGAAAGATGCCTTCGCCAAGTCCATGGATCTCATCGATGTGATTGTCGACACAGGTAAGAACTGTTGTGAATCTACCATACCCCTTGAGTCAACTGTATGCCTTGCTTACGTATCTACTAAACTAGCTATATATACTCGTACTAACCGGATCTCAAAACCCCCGATCCGTCGCCTCATGCTATGCTTTTCTTTCTTAACCCAAAACTATACACACAGAAAAAATAGATATTTCGTATCAAAACCAAACTGATATGCTTATATATATTTATTAGAATTTTTGTAAAATATGTTAATTATAATTTGTGGTTTGTTTAACTTGATTGTATACTATTGTATGTAATTGCTTCATTAGATCTTTGATAAATATTTTCATCAAAAAAGGAAAATGCCAAAAAAGGCTTTTTGCTGGAATTGAATTGCTTTTAAAGTTAAAAAATATTGTTGATTATTAGAATATTTTTTAAAGTCTAAAAAATATTTATGTGGCTGTTAAAATATCAAAACTATAAGTCAATCAATTATTTTATTATTCCATGAATATTCCAAAGCTTTCGTTAAACAAAACTTAAATATAAATATTTATCTGTGCATTTTCCCCCTTTTCCAATCCTTTAATGTTGCTCTCGTAAAGCTTTGTACTTTTAGCTGACAACAACTTATACTTTGAATATGTTGCATGCCCTTTTTTCTTTCCTGGCTTCTTTGCACCTTTCGGTTGAGATTGGTTTTTGTTTTCATTTTTCGTTTTGGTGCCACATCTTAAAAACCAGCCATGAGGCGTGTAAATAGTACTTCACAGAAGTCGGACGCGAAGGTCCTGCGACTGCTGAGCCGTAAGATGATAGAAATTGTTGAACCGTTGATTATCTCGGGCTCAGACTTACATTTCGATTGATCAATTTGTAAAACTAGTTAAGCGATTTGGATTACTTTTAAGTTTCCGTAGACCTTAGACCCACCCAACGTCAACCTCAACCTTAACAGAAATACAAAGTAAAACACCCACAAACACACACACAATGACAATGGTCAATTAGGCAAATGCTTTGTACTTAGCGCATTAAACGCGAAATTAGTGGGGTTTGTCACTTGTACAAAGCACACGAACCCCCCTTTCCCCCTACACCACTGCTGTATAAAATAAAGCCATCGCGCGCGCCTAGAAGTAGGCAACGGCATATCTCCGCCCTTTTAAAGCCGTCCAAAAGCCCCCCCAAGCTAAAACCCTAAACACCCCTCTCAACCCACTCAACCCTCCGACTTGTGTTTTATTTTAGGCAAGCAAACAAATGTCGTGCATCCGAAGGGTAAAAGACAAAGCACCCCCAATATAGGCAGGCAGACCCTCGATGTGCAAAGCGCCCCAGGTGACTACATTGCGTATACGTAGCCTAGCCTAGCCTAGTCCAGCTCACTTCTTGCTCCAATTTCCACTCAACAATCTTGTACAATTCTATTAATGCCGTAGCCTTTGACAAACGCTTTCAATAGCCCCCGTCAGATACACACACACAGATACAGATACACACACACGCGCGCAAATACACCCAAACACCATTGTATATTCGCACACTCTCTCCGAATTCTTTCTCTCTCTCTAATAGTATCTTATAGTTTGGTAAGTTATAGTACTCCCCGATTTGTAAAGTTTAGTGTGGGGTAGAGGAGATCCCACGAGGCTTTGGCTTAGCTCAGCTTATGCTCAGAGGATGTGGATAAAGTGCAGCTGTGCTGGGCAACAGTGCGTTTCATTGGCCAACAAAATTGGTAGAAAAAATATAATAAAATAACTCACAACCAAATGTACGAAAATGAATTCCCTAGGTAAGACATTTCTTCTGGGAAGTATTTTTTAAACATCAGTCAACTCAGAAGTTTTCAAAAAATTATCTTAAATATTAAATTCGCTTAAATTCAATTTAATTCTACTAAATTTAATTATGTCCCCATAAACCGCACTGCTTAAACCTAGAACCTCGCCCCGCACAGCTACACGGTTTAGAGATATATATATACTATAGTTCCCCCGAGGCATCCTGTGTATATAGCCAAGGATTTAGTATTTTTGCTAGGCAGTTGCTATTGCAATCTGTTGCATTGTTCGGTTTTAGTTTTGCCTTCAGTTTAATTGAGTTTGCCTAATTGCTGACTTCAGTTGGACATTTGCCAAGAATTGTGAATTATGATGATGAAATTTATTACTCATTGCTTGATTCTTGTTTTCAATACTGCCACAATCATAGCAAATTTGAATGCTCAATATAGAGTTGCCATTTCGAACTTTTTAATAATGTCAAATATCAAAAAACAACAATAAAAATTATATAAATACAACAAACATTTTTAGAAAATTTTCAAGTGCTGATTACATACGATTACCAAACCCAAAAAACAAACACAATACATAGACCCATATGATGTATATGCTCATTCTCTTAGCCAAATGTAGTTGTAATTTAGCGAATTCCAAATCATTTTAGCCGTGTGGGATGGATTACTTTTGCGAAACACCCGACAAATACCAAAAATATCTACCAACAATGTGTTCTTTTCTC
Source organism: Drosophila setifemur (assembly GCA_021224005.1). Lineage (NCBI taxonomy): Eukaryota > Metazoa > Arthropoda > Insecta > Diptera > Drosophilidae > Drosophila > Drosophila setifemur. The sequence goes on from JAJJHY010008789.1 coordinate 11,442,535, forward strand.
TGCTCTTCTTTTTCTACTTTCTGCTCACAACCACAACCATTCTTTGAATTTTTCGAAACCATTTCCAAAATATATATCACACACACACAAACTACACCACACCCAAACACACCACTTTGGTTACCAACAACAACAACAACAACAAAATACACTGGCAAAAAAACGTTAATCAAATTTCGATGCTAGGCGAGAAAAACACGCTGATCGAGGCGCCTCCGCCGCCTTCCTTCGGCACTCCTCGCCGTCGCGCCCTCTCCGCCCGTATCCAGGAGCTGAACCGCAGCCTGCTGGAGGAGCGGGATGCCCAGCAGCAGAACAGCTCCAGCGACAACGAAGACAGCCGCTAAAAGCTGAGGGCTGCGACTTAGAGAGTGACCACGGATCGGCGGCAACCACAGCAGCAAGAGCCCGACCCAAAGACCCGACCCGATCCAAATAAAAATCAAATTATAACAAACAAAGAAACAAACAAAGAAAACCAAAGCCTACAAATCTACACTAAGCTAATGTAGCTAAGAGAATGACATGCGATTGTTAATGTATATGTAAATTAGAAGAAACAAATGCAATTTGTTAAAAACTCACACACACACATCAGTCACACACACACACACACACATACACGACAAGTCCTAGACTTAAGCGAGAAAGTACTTCCGGCATTTGGTTAGCAGTTAGGCTTGCTTCGAAGCTTCAAATCAATCAAAAAAATGATCTAATGTACTTCCAGTTTTTGGTTCCCATGATTCCAATTGAATGTTGTGATTAAATGTAATCAATTAGGCGTTATCATACACACACACACACACACAGAGATACACAACCCACACTCATACACACACATGCTGTCACACACACACGCTGCTGCTTGTTGTATTAAATTGAAAACCAAAAAGTGATTTAACGCATTGCGCATACGCCACGTTGCCGTTGGGCATCGCAGCGTTTGCCTCATTCCTCCCTTCTACCGTACTTATCTAAATGTATTGATCGTATATTGAAAGTTTTGCTAATGTCCATCAGCACTTGAAAATGAAACTAAAACTAAATTGAAGCTGTAAACGAAATGAAGATCCGCTCAAATTTGCTGATGTTCCTCCTCAGTTTTGTTGTTGACTTTCAGTTGATAATTTGTTACCTTCTCTTTGCCCGTTAATGCCACAATGCCACATTTGGTTCCAACTCGAATTCGTCTTCCTCCAATTAGCAAGCAAGCAAGCAAAACTTTCAAGTACCCCCGAAAGAAGCACCAGATAGAAGCCAAAGATATATATTTGTTTTACCAGCGGGTTGCAGCATGTGTGTGCGAAATCTTCCAGGAACCACCATATTCCCAAACTCCCCACACTCCCAAAAGAAAACAAAAAAATATGAAGCTAACACAACACGCCATTTCGAGAGCTGAACTCTGAATACAATCCGCGTAAGCACAATTTTGATTTAGTCTAAATCTTAGCGATTAACTAGGCCTAAACCTCTTTGTAAACTCCAAGAAGGCATTTATTGAGCGCATTAGTCAAAAAAAACTAAACAACAAAAATTACCAGTCCCTCCATGGATGCGAGATCACTTCAAGTGGTTTCCATGGAAACCCAAACAAAAATCGCAGAAAATCCTTATAAAAAATTGAAGAAAAAAAAATATATATAAAGGAGCAACAACAGATGAGTCAGCCTTATTTATGAAATTAGTTGTGGTAGCTGTGAGAGGGTAAGCTTAGTTTATAATTTAGAGAGCGCCTCAGCAAATATAGCGTCGTGAATTAGGTATACCAATAAAATATACTCGTTCCATTTTGTAGAGAAAGGAGAACTTAGCAAGCGATGGCGAAACGTTCCTAAAAACGCAAGAAAACCGCAAGAAAACCGCAAGAAAACCGCAAAAAAACCGCAAGAAAACCGCAAGAAAACCGCAAGAAAAACGCAAGAGAAAAGCAAGCCTCAAACGGAAAAAAACAAAAGAAATTGCCTTATTTAAAGCGAATTGCTCCTAGTTTGCAGCCATATATACATACTTTAAGATAGAGCAGGCCACACAACCACAACAACTGAAGCTGAAATTTTGTTAAATTAAGTAAGCCCAAGAACAAGTATACTCGAATATACACCAAACAACAAAATATAAATCGACCTAAGCTAAGCGAGCCGAGCAGATATACTCGTATATACAAGAACAATATATATATATTTTACACCAAATATGTAGCCGATTTTCGATTCCCGTTTTTTGTGTGTGATATTTGAACGATTCCTTATGATTTGCATTGAGTTCCACATAGTTCAAACATTTCTATCATTGCGCTCAAAGACGCTGACAAAAATTGAAAGGAAAATTACTTGAATAAATGTCTGGGCTCCACAATTGGAGCTCTGCCATTGCAAAAAGCCTTTACGTGCCTTTTACTTAATGTTTTTTTCCATTTCACACTATTTATTTTCTTATTATGAATTATTGACTCTATATATGTGTGCGTGTCCTTCGATCCTTTGTTTCCACATTTTTATAGCTTTCGTTCCGAAATTAAATCCAATCTATCGCGCTGCATGCTCTAATCCTATGAACTAATCTATAGAAACTGTGTACGCTCTCTTTATGCTCAAGCCATTGTATGAATTAAAAAAACCAAAAACAAAAAACCAAAACTAACAAGTGAATATTGAATAATCACTCGTACTCGTGCTCGTATTCGTACTAACCCAAATGAATAACTGTGTACTGTACTGTACTGTCTGTACTCATACTTTTGTGTACTACTGTTAAAGCCGTAAACAACTATGTGTGTCTGTGAAATTAGCAATAAAACCAAAACCCAACTGCGCTGTATTATTTGATTGTACAATTTTAACCAGCTACTCCAAACATCCCATATATATATGTATTATGTATATGTATATATATTTGAGTTCAAGCCTTGAATGCAGGAAAGGTCATGGTTTTCTTGGTCAAAGTAAGAAACTATTTTTCTCGCAAATCATTCTGAGAAGTTTATCTTTTCCATTTCATTCATTAAGAGTTTTTTGTTTGGTGCTAAAAAGATACATGATCTCAGATTCACACCTGAACGCCGCAAATGACCATGAATTGATATTTTGTCTAAGAACAATGTTTCGCACATTTGTTTTGCCACTTGAATTTAATTCAGACATTTACAGAATCTACACAAAATTATATAGATAACTATCATGTCATTTGGCTTGAAGGGAAATGATTTTTCAGTGGGGAATATTTAAAAATTGTCTAGAGAAATTACTGAGCATTCTTTATTTTCCGTTTCTACCTATCACCTATTGATTTAATAGAAATATAACAATTAGCTTACTAACTCTACGACTGTATTCCCAAAGTCTAACCAAAACTAGCTACGAGTTGAAATAGTTTTTAACAGCCTTTAGTCTCACCCAATTAACTAAATTAACTAAATGTTGTTCTTATTCTTAACCACAATCGAGAGTAAGTTCCAAGTTGAACCCCAAAAAAACTTTTAGACGTCGTTCTTCAATGTTGTTTTCACTGTATCCCACTAAACTACATATATTTAACTTAGCCCTCAACGTGTGTTTGTGGTCGCCGTCGTCATCGTAACAAATATTAACCAACAAACAGCGAAAAATAAGTGCATTCATAAAACTCATTCTCTTTCTTTTTTTCCCCCTCTTTTGATTTAAAAACGAAACTGAAACGAAAAACCAAAAAATAAATAAAACACCTTCATTTGCGCTCCGAAAAAAAAAACAAAAAACACAACCGCTCTAACTCATTACCAAAAAAATATATATGTGAACTATATATATATATATATATAAATATATNTCCCTGTGTATATACATCACCACTGGCGTTTGTCGGCTGAACAAATGCGAAACGAAAATGGCGACAAAATGCATTCATGGCTTCCTTTGCGCGAACCCCTAAAAAAAACCACAACAAACCCCGAAAACAACATATACCAAACCAAAATCCAACCCGATCGTGATTCCGTATACCAAATAACCCAATAACACACACATCCACACTGAATACACTGATACAAAAACACCACACCCTCCAAAAACAAAACAAAACAAAATACAACCCCGAGCAGAAAAGCGCGAGAGTCACACAAGATCACTCAAAAATTGGCACCGTTTAACCCACGCGCTCCGCCGATCGCCCACAGGCCACAATCTCTCGCAAACGGACGGGAACAGCACCGAGGGCGAGTCCACCAGCGGACGCAATCCGGCCACCACCGGAACCGGATGCTATAAGAACTATGACCACGTAGCCAACCTGCGCAACTCCAGCCTGCATCAAGTAAGTCATCCGCCGAGGTTGGTTCTGGGAGGGAAGGATAATATTAATTATCCCAAATAGAGATCGAAACACAGCTTATAATAAAATTATTAAAAGGTTCAAGATCACTTAAGAAAGAAAACTTTTTAACATATATTTCTTACTAATTTAACATTAGAAAAATCGTTATAGGACTCATTAAAAAATAGTTTATACAGATTTTTGTAAGGCTTATTTCTTTAAAATCCATTTTATCCACAAGTAAAGTTGTCAGTGGATTACAATATATATTTTATTCTCTTTTCCCAAAATTTTCGGAAGTTACCGAATAGGAAAATAAAATATACTTTATTTTTGAAACTCTAAACATATTCAATCAAATACCAATTTTATTTAAATAAAATATATTGAAAATAAATACGTATTTTGCAATAAATTCTTGTTCGTTATTGAACAATCTTATTATTCACAAATCTTGAATATATAAAATTTTCAACATTTTTTTCTGTAGAAATATTAATTTCAATAATTTTGATTAGTAAAATGAAAATATTGAATATATACATATATTACATATAACATAACATCTTCAACAATCCCCAAACCCGAAATTGCAAACCTGTGTTGTAAGTACGCCTCGCCAAACGAAAATTCATAAGCAAAAAATAGATACAGCGAATTTGTGTTGTTTTTATGAAGCTCTCCTGGAAGGATACTAAATTTTATTAAATTTCGTTCAAACCAGCGCCGCGGATCCAGCTCCGAGCAGGATGCTGTGCCGCCGTACAGCTTCGACAATCCCAATGCCCGCCAGACCTCGATGATGGCCATGGAGAGCTATCGTCGGGAGCAGCAAGCGATGCTCCTGCAGCAGCAGCAGCAGCAAAAGCATCTCCAGCAACATCAGCAGCAGCAGTTGCAACAGCAGCAACAGATGTTGCAGATGCAACAGATGCAACAGTTGCCACAGAAGCCACAGAGTAATGGGACAGGAAATGGAACTGGAACGGGAACCGCAACCGGACCCCTAACCGGAACTGGAGTGGCCAACAACCTGGCCATGGTGGCTGCTTCGAGTGCAGCCACAGCTGTGGCAACCGCCAGCAGTACCACTGGTAATCCTGCTGCCGAAGGAGGCGCCGAAGGAGGCGGAGGAGGAGACGGGGATGGGGGCGATGAGGACAACCTGTCCCAGGCAAAGGGCCTGCCCATCCAGATGATGATCACTCCGGGGGTAAGTGAGCGAATCTGGGAGAGAGGAATACTCATGATCATACTCGCAATCGTATATCTTGAATATCTTAATGTTTTCAAACGTTCCTAAATCGTAATCCTTATGTATTAGTAAATGTGAAGCCGTTGAACTGGATCGAAATATATATTCAAATAATAATTCTACTTATAACCTAATTTTCTCACAAATCCTCATTTGCTGGGTAAATTCGACTTCAGTTTGATTTTGATTTTGATTTCGATTTACTAGATATCCCACAGATCCTTGGAGTACTTTTGGGTTGATTATTTCGTTTTCACTCGATTGGCGGCCTATTTTTCGTAGACCTTAGTCTGTTTTAGCTTCATGTTCTATCTATCATTTTTACCAACCTGAACAAATTCCATCCACCCAACCTTAGTTTAGTAAAAATATTGTAACATACTTGAGACTCTCGAGAACGAAGTAACAAACACACATTTCAACCTTTTAGATTTTACGGGGACGCAGTAAGGAGGTACATTCAAAGTATACACAAAGAACTCAACCTACTCTACTCTACTCTACTCAACTCGAATGCATTTGTGCGCTACAGCAATTATATATATATATACTCTTTACTATATATATTCGATTTCGCATTGATTTTGAATGAGATTGCCGAATGATTGTCCCCCTTTTCAGTGGCTGAAGCAATGCTAAACTTTTCATTTGGGTGCCTTTCGAGATTTTTGCCAGATCTACATAATGAATGACTAATGAAATCAGACAATAGAAAGTGCATATTAATAATTATATATATTTTAATTTTATCTCTTTATTAAACTCTCTGAAATTTATTATTCTGGTCGAAGGAATGAATTTCTTTTCTATATTCCACATTGGAAAAAAAAACATTTAAACATTATATTTGTCAGTCAGCCTTAATATATTTTCCAATTAAATTAGGATACAAAAAATTATATATTCGCAGCTGCCTTGGTGAATTGTTTATATGTAAATTGTAGATATCAAAAATTCAAATTCAAAGGTTAATATATAGATTTAGTTAACATTTTATCAGTCTGTGCTCTGCTAACCCATAATTGCTGCCTTCTTATATTCCCGACTACAATTTATCCGCGAAAATGCTAATTAATTTTGTCCATTTTTCGTAATTTCATTTTCAAGTCTTGTACAGCTTAGATCCTTACATTTTAATTATATTCCCCCCACCCATAATCACAACAAACAAAAACACACAAGGTGACACACAGGTAGGAAATATATCTTAGGTAATTTTAAGATACAAAAATTAAAAAGGAAATCACAGAAAGGATCGTAAAAATATTATTTTAGGTATGGATATGAAATTATACACTAAAAAGTAATTTTATGCTAGTAAAATCTTAGATTTTATTGGGGAAAATATTAATGATATAATTCAGATAAAAAATTTGGGAAATCTAGAGTCATAGAATTTATGGCAACAAAAAAGGGAAAGTTACAAAATATATATATTTAAATTCATAAATGCAGGAACCCTTACTTAATTCCAACTTAAGTCCAAGTTGGCTTCGCGATTGACTCTCGGCAGGTTGATGTAGTCACCGGGGTTGCCCCCAACCCCATTTCCCTGCCCCTGCTGCTGACCCTGCCCCTGCTGTGGCTGCCCCTGCTGCTGCCCCTGCCCCTGCTGCGGCTGCTGCTGCATCTGCAATTGTTGCTGCAACTGATGCTGCGCCTGCAACAACTGCTGTTGACTATCCATTCCCCCTCCCGGAAATGAATCAGTAATGGTTGGGACGGGCGTGGGTCGATCGGCCTGCTGGAGGGGCTGCTTCAGCTTGTCGAGCAGTGCGTGCAGATCCACTGTCATCCGGGGCTGAACGATGCCCTCGGCGGCCTGGAGACCAACCATTTGCGAGGACAAGGCATCCACATCCTGGCGAGCGGCGAACAGTAGTTGGTCGTGGGCAGCTAGTTGGAGCTGGGCAATCTGGGCCCGGATGGCCGAGGCGGCCACCTCCTGCTGGGCGGTGTGTAGGGAGGCGGTGATGGTGCGCACATGGTTGGCCGACTCCTCCAGTTGACCCTGCGCAGAGGAGGCCACCGCCTGTGCTTTCCGGATCTCGGTGGCCTCCAGTTGGACACGGGCCTGGGCCACGTACAAGTGCTGGACGAGAGTGCGCAAGTCCTGGCGCCTCTGCTCTCCCTCGTCCGCCTCGGAAATTCCGGATCCTTGCTGCTGCTGTTGCTGTTGCTGCTGCTGCTGTTGCAGTTGCAGTTGCAGTTGCTGTTGCTGTGGCAGCTGCTGCCAGGAGGTTGGGAATGTTTCGGTGGCGGAAGAGGGGGACATAACGACGGGGCCGCAGGGGAGATACTGGGCGGCCATTGCCTCCGGGGAGGGACCCTGCACCATCTGACCCGTGTTCATAACACACTGACCCGGATCCTGAACTTCCAACTGAGGAGCTGCAGGAGGGTATTCTTCAATTCAATCTCCCAAAAAGTTGTTGAAAATTTATGAAACTTACTTATTGGATCGCCATCCAAAGCAGCATCCTTGAAGCCATATCTTCCGGCACAGCTCTCAGGTTTGGGCTCCGCCCTTGTATCTGTATCCGCATTCGGACACGTATCCGTATCTGCATCCGTCCCGTAGTCACCGCGAGTTCCCGTGCCGCCGATCATTGGCTGTCCGAAGGTAATGATTGGGCAGAGAATTATAGACAACTGAACTGTTTGCAGACGGATTTTGGTATGGAATATATTAACTCTTAGATAAGATAAGTTACCGATCCAGAGGAAATTGCTTAGGCGCATTTAGAGCACATTTAGACCAGTTTGAAGCGGGTTCTGCGGCACCAACCATTGAGATGGATAATAGATCCTGGGCTGGGACTCCTTCACAAGTTTTTTTTCTCACTCGCCCAAAATCGAGACAAATGTGAGTGATAGCTATTGACTTACTTTTCGGAGTTTCTGGAATACACAAAAATAAAAACAAACAAAAATTCAACAGAAGTAGGGAAATATAAAATACATTTTTAAATATTATAAACAGCTAGTTGAGGATTTTTAATATTTATAATCCCATAATATATAGGCTCCTCTAGGAACACCATTCTCACAGCTTGAGCTGCATGCTATATATGAATTATATAGTTATCCTTTCTAACCTTAAGCCGATCCTAACTATTTCTAATATCAAGAGTTACTCTGAATGCTGCATGCCCTGCATCTGATGCATTTACTGTAAATACCTATATCTATATATTATATATATATATATTGTATATTCCGATCGATTACCGTTTTGATGCGTACAAAACCACTTACGTGATGCAACCATCCCAACCACCCAATATTTATAGGAAGTGGCCGAGCTGCGGCGTCAGGTGGCTCTGGAGAACCTTCAGAACCAAAGGATGGACAACCTGGAGCAGGACGTGCCCGTGGAATTCGAGTGCTGCTTCTGCACGACCAAGGTAACATTGCGACCGATCTAGATCCAGATCAGATCGCTAGAGATACTATACTCTCCACTGTAGTTCAGTAGTCTATATATATACACTTTGTTTTGCCTTGCTTTTCCGTGTACTCTGCTCTATGTTAGTCGCATGTCCTGCACCCTTAATTACAATCACTCTTTAGTTTTGTTACCTTTCGCCGACTAATCTTAACCGAATCTAAACCGAACTAAAATCATGATCACTTTGTATATAAACAAAACGCTGCATTAACGCCATTGGCAGACTGTGAAATTGTTAACCCCAGCATATTGAACTCTGATCCAGACTCGATTTGAAATTAGGGGGTGACGGAAAGAAGAAGTTTATTTTTATTAATTAAAAATTTATAATTATTCACCAAATAATATACAATCTTAAAGGCTAATATTTAACTATTTGGTTGTATAAAATATTAAAATATTTATATGGGTTTCTTTTTAATATTTCCTATATATGAAATAATGATTTCAAATACAAATATTTCTCATATTTTTGAATATATAGAACATAGATTAAATTTTAGTATGGATTTATTTTTTCATATAAAATAATGATTTTAAAAACATTTATTTCTCATATTTCTTAATATCTTTTTAAATGGATTATTTAATATACATAAATTCACAATTCAAAATATAAATTGAAAAGAACCTCTAAATTAGATTAATAAAAATGTAGCAAGCTTTTTAAAATATGCCCAGAAATAACTATGAAATTTCTGTGAACTTTTGGATATTTTAAAGATATATATATAGAGATTTCCGTCACACCCAAATATTATTTGATGTAGAGAATCCAGCTTCTCGCATAGGTCCCTTCAAACTAGGCGACCCCGTACTTGGCCCGAAGTAGCTTGGATTGGTAGAACAGCGATAACTCGATAACTCGAAAACAGATCTCCAAGAGCGTGTCCTTGTTGCAGGATCGCATTTGCGTCTTCCACGACAAGGAGTACAGCATCAAGCGGCTGGCCCGACCGCCGCCCTCTCCAAAGAACTATCTGGCCCTCCGGCGGATGCTCGAGCAGGGCATTATCGATATATACTATTTGTAGATGGTAAAGCCACAATCAACCGAGATGCAAGTGTGTGAAAATCGTCCTTGTCCCACCCGTTGAAGATCGTTTCGTTATCTCTTCATTTGTGTTATATCATTTCAATTGGCTTCCTGTGAGATTGGAACTGGAATTGATCCAGATGTGGATGTGGACATTTTATGTTGACCTTGTTTCTTTTTCGTTTCTTTTTCTTAAAGGGTTTGCCGGGATGCCAAGGCGAGTGTATTCCATTGCGCGCGAATAGCGTTTAGCTACTATATGCTATATAGAAATCGGATAAATACTTTGAGATCGGAGCGCATCGAATGCGGGTTACTCTAGCTTTAAACTACCAAAACAAATTACGATTTAATGTTATGATTACTGCTACGATTATTATTATGATTATTATGATTATGATTATTACCATTATTGTTATCAACGGGCCTGGCGTCTCGTGACGTCGTGACGTGAAAGCTAAACAAAGACATAGCAAATTCTAAGAATTTAATTAAATTAACCAAAACCAAAACCACAACGAAAACGAAAAAAAAAAACCAAACAAGAAAGTAATCTAAATCTAATCTAAAATCTAAAAACGCAACCAGGAAAGGAAACCCAAAGCAGCATGTGTTATTATTTAATTTAATGTGTGTACCAAGTGACCAAGTGAGCTTGAGGGCTTGACGAAAGTTTAAATCGATTCTTTTTATTTACACTAAGCACGTAATTACAACTAGCTTAATACTTATATCTACTATATACATACTATATATATCCTAGCAAAATGGCCTAAGCCTTAAATCTTAAATAGCTGCAACTTGCAAACGCCAAAAAATCGAAGAAAAAATACCAAAACAAATGCAAAAACAACAACGAAACTACTTTAAACGTTTTTAAACAAATATACAATTGTTTAGTTACTCGAACAGCAAATGTTAAAGCTCTCCTCATTATTAGTTGTTTATTTCCTGTTATCACTCAACCAAAACAAAAAACAAAACAAAACACAACCGAACAAAACCCAGAAAACAACAAACAAATCGATTGAACAAATCTTGCAATAAAAAAATCCAAAATAAACAAATGAATTTATTTCTGTTGGTCAACTTATTCGCACTCGACTCTTTTTTTGGCACTCCACAATTTCTACTTTTCATCTGATTGTTTCCGTATTGCTCGAATTGCCTAGAATTTTTCTATTTTGGTTTTTGGTTCCGAATTCGATTAGAGGATTTTTTTATTTTGTTTCTGAATATTTAACGCTCGAGTATTGGAACCACTTCAAAAGGCAGCTTTATGGGTAAGTAAGGTTTTCTAAATCCTTAAAAAAAAGGATTCTTATTTTCATTGCGTTTTCTCAACTTGGTATTGTCTATTTTTTCCATTTCAGTCTCTAAATTTAAATTTTGCACTTGCTTTGATATCAATATTAGTTTAATTAAATACCGCAAATAACAAGTTGAGAGTTCGCACTGCTTCTGCCTTAATTTTATTGTTAATTCTATTATTAACTCTGAATAATTCCGGTAATAAGCGCTGCACGTTCTTCTAGTTGCATGCTAATCTGAAAGATAAAGATACAATTCGCACACTAAACCTAAGCCCCAGGCAGCAGGTACACCAAAAACTCAGCCACTCACCCACAAGCAGCCAGAAAATGTTTTAACACTTAAAAAAATAAACGTGAAACTGTGATTTATCTTTAGAGATTTTTAAGACAAGTAAAGCCGATATGATGGATTATTTTTTTAGCTCTTATAATGTTATTTCCAACCTTAAATATATTATATGTATATCATATTTAAATTGACAGAAAAAGATACTGGTTAAAAAAGAAATAAAATATCTGAAAAATGTATATAAATTAAAAAAGAATCCAAGAATTTATATCAAATATAGATTCAATTTTTTTAGATAGGAAAATACCATTTTGAAAGCAAAAAGATAAGATACACTTAAAGAATAATCCAACAAATCGGCTTATTCCTAGTCTTGTTTCTAGTTCCTTCAAATGAATCCCTATCTCGAAAATGCGAACTCGTTGCAGGACTTCAAGGAGTACACCGATGCGGAGGGTGTGATCTCGCTGCCCACCTCCGACTTCCACAAGCCGATCTGTCTGGAGATGCGACTGGCGGCTGCAAATCGTCAGGCCGGAGCTTTTGGCCTTTTGGCCCCGGCTCCACCACCGGCGCTGTTCCACCACGGACCGATACTGGCCCTGCCTCCGCCACCGCCGCCACCCTCATCCTCGTCCGCTATTCTACTGCCCGCCATCTCGCAGTCGTCGTCCACATCGTCGTCGTATGGCACCACCACCTCCACCACCATAGCCCTGCCGCTGGATGCATCCATGCGATACGGAGCAGCCATCTGCAGTACGTCCAACTTCAATCACAATTACAATAACAACTTCAACACCACCACGGTGGGTGGTGGTGGCAATGGATTGCTCCTCTTCGGTGGCAACTACAACAACGGGAACAACAACAACAATGCCGATCTGGCCAGCGTGGACAGTTCGGATACCTATGCCAGCTGCCAGACGCATCCCTTCCTCTCGCAGGGCGATCTCACGGCGGACTTCAACGATGAGGCGTGTGCTTTGGACATCGACATGGATAATCTGTACATTAATCCGCTGGAGAGGGAACAGCACCATCAGGGCATTAGCAGCTCGACGGGATTCATTGTGGGACTGCCCGCAACGAACTCTTCGGGTGGACTGCGGACGCAGGTGAAGAAGAGCGCCTCGGGCGACACGGCCCTTCGGAACTTGGCCGCCGGTGGTGGAGGAGCAAGTGGAACTGCCGGCCTGAGTCCGCTGGACGATGTCTACCAGAGCTTCGATGTCCAGGAGCGGGGTAGTCGCGTCAGCCTGAATGAGAACTCAGTGCCAAAGCACCGCAAGACGCGGTTCCAGCAGAGCTTCATTGCCATGCGACCAACGGCCGGAGCAGCCGGTGGCCTACGTCCACGTGCCCGCTTCGAGGACACCAAGCTGGACGACGAGGCCACTGCGCGGGTGGCGGAGGGTCCCCTAGGCGGAGGATTGGCGGGCAGTCCGGCGGGCAGCAGTTCCGGACCGAAGAAGAAGCGCTCCGGCTTCATGCCGGGCAAGAGCTTAGCCACTGCCACCAAACTGATCAACCAGCATTTGTTTGGCATCCAGAACGCGGGCGCCAAAGGTGGGTTCAAGGTGGAGATGATTCCGAATCCGAATGAAAACATTTTTAATCCTCTACACAGCCAAGTTCGAGAGCAAGCATTCCTCATCGATAGACTCGATTGACGCCTCGCCCAATCTGGAGCATCACCGACGCTCCAAGTCGATACTGAAAAACAAGTCTGATGTCTCACGCGTCCTGTCCGATCCGGAGAGCGAGCGCCTCCTTGCGGACAACATGTCCGGCTCCGGTGTCTCCGACAATGGCACCGTCATGGTAACTCTTCAAAAAAATATATCTATCTTTGAGCAGTGATCTCAATTTTGAATGTCTTGCAGGGCGAATCCGGCAGCGATTACTCACCGAATAAATTACCTCATTCAGTTTTAGCTAAGTCTATATCCCCACCACCCCTCAGGCACCGCACCCTAATGCACCAGCGGTCAGGACCAGCGACCTTGCAATCGAAGCCCACGAAGTTCCAGACGCCGCGCTATCCCGAGGAGCAGGCTCTGCGTCAGGTGAAGCCGCTGCTCTCCCGGGGTGCCCAGGCCACGTCCGCATCCATATCCGCATCTGCGGGCTCTGCGGATGGTCAGCAGACCAGGGACAGCAGTCTGGGTAGGTGATTGGTGTGGGTAACGAGCTGGCAGTGATGGGAGGTATTAGGTGGTTCCCTAAATACTAATAAATAAAAAAAAAATGGCAATTAACAGTATTCTATATTTAATAAACCATCATTTTTATGAAATACTATTTATTTCATGAACTCATTATTTTATATGTAATAGTAAATAATTTAAATTCCATTTTTAGTACAAATTTATATTGACTATGTATTCTTTTATTGAATTTAAAGTTTTAGTAAAATAAAAATATCCTATAAATTCAGAGGTAGCAAAATATCAAGTAGATATACGGTGAAAAGTATCTTTTTATTTGTGATACAAATTACTATTGCATATTAATTCTTTTATTGAATTTATAGTTATTGTTAAAAAATATATATTATAGGTAACAAAAAATCGCCTTTAGATACTTAGAAAAAAAGTATCTTGCCAACACTGCCAGCTCGCTCTTAGTGTTTCCTTTTCTCCCGCTCTGTCTCTCTCTCTCTCCCTCTGTCTCATTGTGTAAGTGCATCTTGGGGTTTCTTTAGCGAAGAAACCGGAAATCATATACAACTGTATCTTTCTCTCTCCCCATCTATCTATCCCACTCACTCGCTTGCTGGTTTGTCCCAGTCTTCGACTTTGATGCCGCCTTCTGAATCCGCATCTGCATCTGCATCCGTATCCGAAACCGATCCCCCGTAACCAAACCCATCGACCGAACACAGATACAGACACAGACACACTGACACCAAATGGAGAGCGGCGATTTGTTAGTACCCGATAACGATTACCGATAACCAACGGTGATTTCGATAACGATCGTTTCCCTTTTGGCACCAAACTCACTTTCTTTGACTCGGTTTTATTTGTTCACAGAATTCGTGTAGCACCTTGTCGGGATAATCCGAACTCGATAGATCGATGTTAAGCTTTAGAAGTTGAACTCACACACTCATACACACATCACACAGATACACACACACACCTGCGGCTTCCTGTAATTGCACTTTGAACCGGATTAACCCATTTTATGATCATCAGCTAACTACTTTATTTTAGTTTACAAATTTATGGAGAATTATAAAGCGAACTTCTAAAATCTGTTTAAATTTATTTTGGAATTTTTTAATACTAATATTTTAATCTTTTAATAATAATAATTTAATCTTTTAAGATAGAACGTTGCTGTTGAATAGATCTTATATTTTTAAAGTACTGGAAATACATTTAGGCTACAGCATATTTATTTGCATAATCTTGGTTTCGTTTCTAGTTTTATTTTGTAGATTAAATTACCGAAAAGTTATTTTTTAATATTCTAGATTACCTTTATTTTGTAAGCTTTTCAATTAGTCGTCATAAAATGGGTTAACTTTGGTTTTCTCATCCTGAGTAATTGGTTTTTGTTTTAATAGCATCTTCGAGGACCAAAAATTGAATTAATATTTTGTCTATCTGCAGACTCGGAGACGACCTTCACATCGCCCGTGAGCAGTCGCACCGCGGAGGATCCCCCAGCCCAGGTCCCAAGCTCAAGCTCAACCAGCCAAGCCGCCCAGGATGATCGTGAGGACGAGGAGGCGGACGGGGATGGGGAGGCGGAGGGCAATGACGAACAGAGGGCCCTGCTCCAAAAGGACGATGGGAAGGGCAAGGGAAGTGCGGGGAACGAGGCCACGTAGCAATTAGGAACACAACACACACACAGAGCGCCAACTAGTTAATTACCTATGTAAAGATATATAAAAGATATAAACCTATTCCAAGGGAACCCCAACACAACAAAAAAAACACAAAAAAAAAACATACAAAAGGGAAAACTCAAAGTGATAGCAAAGTTAGCAAACATGGAATGTGAATTATATAAAAGCAATGAACAGTATCCTAGTCTAGAGATGGTGCGGCGGCGGTCCCCCTTTGCGGAAAATTCGATCTGAATATTTTTACAAAAAAAAAAAAAGAAAAGCCACGTTGCACAGCCGCGCAAGTCGTACAAAGCTAAGAAAAATGAAAATGAGATGGAAAATGAGATGGAAAAATCAGAGCTAGCTTACAAATTAATTTACTAATTTAATAATACGAGAATTCTAAACGTAATGCTAAATCGTCGAAATACATGTATATAGCAGAGAGCCCTATCCACTCGTGTACAGAGCAACCTTTATTTACAGCCTTCAGAACACAGCCAGCAGCAGTAAACTATATATATATAGACGAAACGAAATCACCAGAAAAGCCTAAATAGCAACAAATTAAATGAAAAAAAAACAAATGAAATATTCATATTTTGAATGCCACTTATAAATATATATACAATATATATAGCATATACACGCATCGCAATTGCAACTCGCATATTTACACATTATATATATATATACAATCAATATGAACGCATTCGATATATATATATATATATACAGCTCAATACTATTTTTCAAGCCAAGCGCTAAACACCACAGATCGGATCGGATGCTGGGAAGATATATAGAGTTGAGAAAGAAAAAGGGATTGGGACATCCTATAAATTCAAATCGCATAGCCATACATATGTATCTATATGTAAATCGTTCAAATTCATGAAAGTAGTTGAAAACCGTTGGGCAGCCAGTTCGTTTCTATATCTATAAGTATATATGTGCGTATGACTAGGGTTTAGGGCTTATCGATAGAGTTTTGGCTTGGCTTATTCCCCTCTCCCTGCCCATCCCCCTATCCCCGATGCTAACCTGATTTAATTGCTATATAGGGTATCTTCTGGCCCTGCAAGTTAAGAGACATTAATTGGGTAAATGCAATAGTTTGGATGTAGGTGTTGTTATTTATTATATAAAACGTAAACTTAATTTCGAAAGTATATATTCGGGGTGTTCCGAAAAACTTTAAAAACTTCCGAAAACTTCACTTTGATATAACAATTTCTTTCTAGTATTCTATTTCGAGTATCTTTAACTTTCAGGAACACCCACTGTAATATAACTTTTAAGAATCGATGTATTGATTGTTAATGATTGATCGTGTTTGTGTGCCAGTTAGTTAGTTGAGTTAGTTAGTTAGTTGACTTGATGTTTAGTTCTCCTAGTTCTCCGTCTTTCCGAATACGTAAGCAATAAAATTGAAAATCTTCGGCATTTTTTGCCCCCTTTGAAGAGCGTGTTTAGTCAATTATTGCAACCCAAAGTTGTTTGTCCACATTCCATTCGCGTGTGTATGTGTGCATGTGTGTGTACTAGTGGGGCATCCTACCAAAGTATATATATATCCCTGTCCTGTTTGTCCTGTTCTGTTGCCATTGCTCAGCTAACGATGAGCCAGGATGCGAGTTAGCCTCTTAGAAACATATCAGTAAAGGGAATACGAACACTCTCACTCCTCACTCACTCGAACACTCTATACCAGATACACACACACCCTCACTCACACACTCACACACACACACACAGCATACACTGTAAAGAACACACACACACACACAAATTTTATTACGAGACTTTAGTAAAATGTCTCATCGTCCGCTTTTCAAATTGATAAGAACACAAGCATTAGACTCAAAGTAAAACAAATAAAAATCAACAAAAAATACAAAAATACAAAATAAACAACAGCAAAAAACCATTATTCGATAACTAATGTTAACGCCAAGAATTCGAAGTAATATAGTCAACAATTTTTAGAACTATGTGTACGTATTAACAAATGCTAAGTGCATCCAAAGATTTTGTAAACAATTCATTTAGGATTATCGACACAGGTTTTTTCGGTGAGCATAGGTCAACATTCCGCCACTCCATAATGTTAATTCAAAACTTTTGTAAATATTATTTTCATATACAAAACGAAACCAAAAAAAGAAAAAACTAAAAACAAAAAACAGAGATTGTGTGAGATTCAGTTCTATTATTTTTCGAACTCATTTACGCCAGCTGCAAACGAATTGAACTTGAAACTAAAACTAAAAACGAGTCAAAAATTAAGCAAAAAAAAACACACGAAAAAAAAACGATAAAACGCAAGATGTTATTAATATTTAAATTATTTACCTAACGATACATACATTTTAATGTAGTCTAACAGTCGATCGATGGCGATGACGATTGTGAATCAGCTAAAATGGAATACCAACAAAAATCGTTGACGAGCATACAAATTTATTAAAGCGTATTTAAATCTATATGAGCGAAAGGTCATGAAAATATATAAATCATTGAGTAACATTTAAAACTGCATTTTCACTTCGAAGGAGTTTTCAATTTATTTCAGGGGTTTTTTTTATTTCAGTGAGGAAGTCGCCGATATTCAAAGTAAGCTCCATCTAGCAACATTTTTTCTATTTAGTAGGTAACATATTTGATCATTAATGCTTCTGTAAGTATAATATATAATGCTTTAATGGGATATCGACTGGACTCAATGGACTCATGCGGATCATTGTCATGATCTATATAGAAACAATGCAGATCAGGACTTTTGGGTTGTGAAAGAAATTGCGACTTGAAGATACGTATTTCAATTTTGTATATATTATATATACAATAATTAGAATATACTATATATAGTTAGCTATAACAAAGGAATAATATAAATTTAGTACACATGAATGGAATATTATTAATTAGTTGTGTATATATATATTCGGCTATCCAATTTTGGAGAGTAAAGTTCACCCTATACAACTACCAAAGTTATAAACAGTGTTGTGAAATATTTTTCTCAGCCTTCAACCCCAAAAAACGGAAAGCGGAAAACAGAAAGCACCCTTAGCCGGGAAAATCACCCTTAGGAGTATTTGCAAAAGTTGGAAATTCTGTGGAGCTTTCCCTGAATTTAATAAGGCCTGCAACTTGGTAGGGACTTAATATCTGGTCTGGCTAATTAACCATAGGACTCATCAAGAAACTCTCACCCTTTCTTCTTGCCCGTCGCCGAAAAATGTTTCAATTATTTACTGTGACTTTGCTCACGTAAGGGGGCGTGGCTATCTTACCATATAATTAAAGACACACCCCATTGATAACCCCTATAAATGGCCGATTAGCCCAATTAGGTGACAATTAGTTAGCATGTACTCACCGGAAGAGGCGGTCGCGCTGAAGAAGCGCAATTACCACAGAATCCGGGAGATGATACGGCTCTCCTACACGGTGGGCTTCAATCTGATGGATCCCTCCCGATGCGGACAGATCCTGCGGATGTGAGTGTATCTTATAGTGGGAGATTAATTCTGACAAGGGTTATGGGTTCTGAATTAAAGCTGGACCATCGTGTTGAGTCTAAGCAGCCTGGCCTCGCTCTACGGACACTGGCAGATGTTTCTCAGATACATTCAGGATATTCCGAGGATTGTGGAGGTAGGGTGTTATATTTATATAATAGTTTCTCATTTATTATAAGTATATATTTCCTATAAAAGACTGTTAGCACCGCCCTGCAGTTTCTCACCTCAATTGCCAAGATGTGGTATTATCTATTTGCCTACCGGCAGATGTATGATTTGTTGAGAAGGGCTCGGACCCATGAACTGCTCAAGAAGTGCGAACTCTTCGATAGAATGTCGGGTGGGTTCTTCTCCCCGTTCCAAAAGGATTACTTTATTGATCAAATTTTACAGATTTAGCTGTGGCCAAAATTATTCGCCAAAAGGTGGAGTCCACCATGGATCGATACTGGGCCAGCACCCGTCGACAACTTCTGATATATCTATATTGCTGCATTTGCATCACCTCGAACTACTTTATCACCTCCTTTGCTATCAACCTCTACAGATACTTTACTTATCCCGAAGGATCCTACGACATTTTGCTGCGTGAGTTGGAAAGTATCTTTTACCTGAACTGTATTTAAATACATATTATTTTGCAGCACTACCTTCGCTGTATCCTTCATGGGAGAACAAGGGTTTATCTTCCCCCTACTACTACATACAAATGTATCTGGAGTCCTGTTCCCTTTACATCTGCGGCATGTGTGAGTAAATGTAAATAGTCTTTGTTTGTGAATTCAGTGCGATAAATTCCTCAACTATAGGTGCCGTCAGCTTCGATGGAGTGTTTATTGTTCTGTGCCTGCACAGCGTGGGATTGATGAAGTCCCTCAACCAGATGATTGAGACCTCCACATCGGAGTTGGTTCCTTCGGAGAGAAGGGTGGAGTATCTGCGATGCTGCATTTATCAGTACCAGAGGGTGGCGAGGTAGGAACTTAAAAGTTTAATTTTTAATGGGAATTTAAATGAATATTTTAATATTAATATTAATTTGAAGCTTCGCGGCGGAAGTCAACGACTGTTTCCGGCACATCACCTTCTCGCAGTTCCTGCTCAGTCTTTTCAACTGGGGCCTGGCTTTATTCCAGATGAGCTTGGGATTTGTAAGGCACTCTCACCGGGCCTTTTCCCCAAAGGAAAGCGTTTACTTAACCATTTACAATGCATTTTCCCCAGGGCAACAACAGCAGCTTCACAATGATTCGGATGACCATGTATCTGGTAGCGGCTGGATATCAGATAGTTGTCTACTGCTACAACGGCCAGCGATTTATAACCGCAGTGGGTGATGAGTTGGGGATTGGGGGAAACCCCCAAAGAGAGAGTCCTGAAAACTAATTGCGCCTCTAATCCCCTTCCGCAGAGCGAACAGATTGGCAAGGCCTTCTACGAGTGCGGCTGGTACGGGGAGAACCGGGCGTTCCGTCAGCTCATCCTGATGATGGTGATGCGCACGAATCGCGGCTTCAGACTGGACGTGTCCTGGTTCATGCAAATGTCCCTGCCCACCCTAATGGCGGTGAGTGTGTGTGTCTCCTCCTGCCACTCCACCTGCTGCTCCCTCCCCTCGCATCCCAATATCCATTTCACTTGATTGATTTGCAGATGGTCCGGACAAGTGGACAGTACTTCCTGCTGCTGCAGAACGTCAACCAGAAATAGGGCTAAACGTGGAATAAAATGTGGGTGCACTTAAACAAAAAACACATACTGTCATAAATCAATGGATGAGTGTAGTTTTAAAATAATAATTAACAAATTCAACAGTTCGAAGGTATGTTTCAAGATGAAAATCATTTAATAAGAAGAATAAAGTAATTACTTTTATTACTTCCTTAAACATAAATGATTTTTTATATTGTTTTTAAAAGTACCATTCTTAACTCTAAACTCCAATTATTTAAGGCTCCAGAAAAATTAAAACATTTTAATTAAATTGTTTTAATGCTTTTCTTATTTTGAGGTATTTATTTTATTGGAGTTATTTTGATATTTTAAAGCCCCAAATATGATCTCCATTTTCTCCCAGTGCATGCCCAGCCTATGTGGCCGTCGGAAACTGTTGACAGGATGCGGAGTCCGGTCAATCAATACTCCAATGGCTGCGTCCAGTGTCCTGGTGTCCTGGCCTGTCAGTCAGATTGCTCCGCCCATAAGTTTTGATGGTCGTGCGGCGCATTAAAATAATGAAATTGCCGGACAGATAAGGAGCATCGATGCTGCCAATCCTCCCGTTTCTAATCAATTTTATTTATTTGGCCGGACATTCAACGGAGCGCAAAGACAAGTTCAGCGATTGTCTTTAAATGATATTCTTCCAGCAAATCGCGGCTTTAATTGTTAGTTTTCCTTCTTTTTTTTGTCCCGAATCGGAGAGCTGAGTTCTCTCAATATTTTTAATGCACATTTGCTGTTTGCGCTGCCTTTGTTTGCCTTTCTTTATTTTCTTTCGTTTTTTTTGCTTTTTGCAAGACTTTCACCATTTCAGTGGCTCACTTTAGGGCCTTGCTGCTGGGTGTCTGCTCCTTGGAACGGCAGAAAAAGGGACATCTTTTCTTTTCGGTTTATTGAGGCACATGAATATTCCTTTAGCTGCCTCGTATATCCCTTTCCCCACGCTGTGCGACAATCTTTCTGGCGACGCTTTTTCGGGCATTTATTTTTCGCATTATGTTTTATATTTGTCCAAGGACAACAATACTTTATCCATTGTGGACTGGCTGTTATCCTGCTTTGGCTTGATATTTTTTTTTGTCGCTCAAAACCATTACCAAGGATTGAAATACTGGCACGCAAGGATATCGGAAAAAATAATATGGGTAATTTTATTCATACTTAATATAAATATCGGACTTTCTGGTATTAATTTTGACGTATTAAAATACAGTGTTTTATGAATTCAAATATTAAGTAAATATTTTGTAAATGTTTGTAAAAGAAAAAGGCAAGGAGGAAATTAATGTTACTTTATGATAATTACAAAATATTTCAATTAATCAGAAAAGATTAAATTGAAAATCATTTTTTGAATATGGGAGTATACAAAACTCTTCAACATATTGCTCGTATATTTAATAACCTTTATAAATATTATAACTTTGTAGTTTACGAATATATTTGTTTGAGTGCACCGATGATATATTTGCAACCTTAAATTAAATTGCTCAACAGTCTCTCTTTTTTTTTTGTTATTTTTTGCACACTTATCACCCCTCTGGTAGTTGTCCAATTAGATGGACAATAAAATAAAAGTTGTTGACTCGATGGCCGCTGCTCATTAAGGCCATCTTTGCTAAATGCCCGACAATTGTCTTTTCTTTGGCATTTTTCCGATGGGTTGGGGGAAAATAAATTCAGTCGCGTGGGAAATGGCAAGTTGACGCTAAAAAAAGAGGCAAGTCAAAGACGAGCATGATAAATGAGTTGCACTAGAATGCACACACGTGGGAAAGCCCCCAGGAACCCCCAGGACAATGAGTTACTTCTCCGTCCTTGCCTGCTCTTAAATACCTCTGCCATGAGAATAGCATACATTTGTTTGTCTAGCACACAATTGCGAGTCTGCCACTTTGAAGTCGAACCACATGGCGTATGCGCAATGCAGCGCAAATTAAGTACTTCACCGGGAAAATTGCTGTTAACGAGATTGGCGTTAAATGAAAGGCAAATATTTTCATTGACACTTTGAGAGGTTGTTGTTTGTTAAGTAAATTAACCGAAAAAATATATACAAAATGAAGTGAAATAATTTGAGTGGAAGTAAATGAGAGAACAAATTATTTTCGTCCTGAATGCCATTTCCCTTTCGAATGGAATGGCTTGGCTGACCAGAATAAATCAGTTATATTTATTTCCGTCCACTCGCTTACCAAATAAGATACAAAATGGTTATCATTGAGCTCAAAGTTGTCCTGTGTTTGCCCACGTAACTCGGAATGTCCTGCAAACATACCATATTGACAATGCCAAGAATGCCAAACAATATTCCTGTTTACTTGCACACATTTATTTCTGTCCCACCGGAATTGAAAGTGGCCGGTTGTTTTTTTTTTTGCGGAGTTCTTAGTTTGTTTTTGTTGTTGTTGTGGTACTATTCCTGCCATTTGTCCACAATTTGCTTATGCTCTGCGTGCTCTTTTCCCCATGGCACTTGATGCGTAATCAGTGGGACAAACAAAATTCATCTAAAACCATCTGCCCGGCCATTGCTGACAAATCCGATTGGGTGTCGCATTAGAAATGGAAGGAAAACCCTCAGTGCCTCAACATCCAACCCAGAAAGGACCCGAGGACTCTGTTTCGGCTCTATTAGCTGGATTGTCTTGGCCATAATGGAGTTAATATGTATGTATGTATATGTATGCAGAAGCTGTCTTTGATCCAAGGAAGCCAAAAGGAGCCCAAGGATGTGGAGGCACGTGCACGTGCTGGGGGAAAATATGTCGACTTTAGGACTTTATTTGAGAGAGTAGTAGGAATATTAGTCAATTGTGTATTGTGGCTCAGAGAAGGCCAAGAGAATTCAACAAAGCGTTGAAAGAGAGGAACAAAAAAATGTTTAATTAGATAATCGGTAATTGGATCTAAAAGTTTCAAACATTTTTTTTTTGAACCATTGAAAAATGAAATTAAATAGTTTCGGAAAAAACACACCGCATATTGTAATTTCCCCGAGGGCATGGAAAAACCATTTACACCGAAATGAAATTGAGAAAAACGTCGATGCACAGACAAAAGGAATGTCGAAATAGTTCAAGATCTGAACACACACCCAAAAAAAAGTGCACCCATTTCGGTGCAGAAGGTTTCTAGATTTCCATGCAAATTGCAAGGATACCTTTTTCGATGAGTTTTCCTGGGGACGAGGTGTGTGAGGAGGGAAAATCTTGCCAAGGCCTACAACCGGAATTTTCGCCTGACCCATAAAACAATGTGCCTAGGCCCGGGGCTTTGTTTGCCCTGTAGTGTTAGGCCCATGGCCAGTTTAAGTGTAAATGGCATACACTCAAAATAAGTTTGGATATTTCTATAAACTATTTTTTTTACAAAAGTCAGTTATTGTATTTGCATAGTAGAATAAATTGTTTATTGTTAAATTAAATATGTATAATCATAGAAATTTATAATCACTTAATTTTAGTCTGAGCTAACCACATAGCTAATTCAAAGATTTTCCTACAACTTGCATGGAATTTTCTTTTTAAGTGTACTCAGACCTCCAACTGTATTTCTGCAATTGCTTCAGATG
The DNA here is from genome assembly GCA_021224005.1 of Drosophila setifemur. Taxonomy (NCBI): domain Eukaryota; kingdom Metazoa; phylum Arthropoda; class Insecta; order Diptera; family Drosophilidae; genus Drosophila; species Drosophila setifemur. The sequence continues at coordinate 11,466,845 of JAJJHY010008789.1, forward strand.
CTGTTGCCACTTGTGAATGCGGCCAAGAAAGGCTGCTGGGTGGCGAAGTGTGGCTTAAACTTTTCCGGGGTTAAATTTAATTTGCTGCACTTTAAGCTGCAGGCGCCGCTTTTCTTTTTGCGCTCTCCCATATTTCCCTTTGCTTGACTTTCCCTTTAGCCCTCTTTTTTTCCGTTGGCTCCTCGGCGGACAGCATTTCATTTTATTCACTTCTCCGGTTCGCGCAAGTTTTCATGCAATTTTCTTTTTTAATTTCGCCCAACTTAGTCATGCGAAATGGCACTTGATGCTCCTTGGTAATGCGTGTGTATGAGTATCTCTGCGTATCTATGTGTGTGTGTGGGTGTGTGCCAGTGCCACTCCGCACATCCGTTTGAGTTTCATGGGAATTAAGGCCAAGTTGCAGACGCAGGAGCCGCGTTTCCCTGCCCGCCTTCATGTCGTTTTTGCCACCAGTTTTTCCCAGCTCCAACTTCATCTTCATCGCCACCGCCATCTCCAGCTCCATCTCCTTCTCCACCACATTTCCCCGCACATTTGCAGTGCAAATGAAGAGCGAAAACAACAACTAACATTCAGCGGCAAGGACGTCCAAAGAACAGTCAATTGTTATTTTAAACTCGGTGGCAACAAGAAGGTAATGCAAACACTTTTGCCATCTCCATGCCAGACATACACAAAAACTTTTCCCACTTTATGCGATATGCCACGCCTTCGTGTAAGTTTATTACAACTAATGCTTAAATGGATGGAGGATGGCCAAATAAATTCCATGAATTTCATATATATATTCACTGTTGCCCGACCAAGTTATGATGGGGCAGAAAACTTTTCACTTTTCAGGAAATTTTAAAGTTCAGGACATATTCGTGTGGTCGAAGTATTTGAGAAAAAAAATAACTACAAGAAATTGCAAAAAAAAAGTATATATGAAAGCAGGACCTAAGAAAGATCTAAAGTATAATAAATATTATAGGAAATATCCGGGAATATATTTAAATACTTTTTTGAATAATAATCAATGGAAAAATTTCAATTATTTTGTACATTTTGATTTTCCAATCCCCGGTTAATTTTGAACTACATATATATTTTCCCATGATCAGGAATATCTTTGAAGTACAAAATAAAGCGAAGAGATTATTGCAGTTATTGCAGGGCATTTCGTTTAACCAGATTGATGGCCGTTCTACCAGTTGGTTTAAATATGGCTCAGAACCAGTTGAGTTGACAACTGCCGGGACGAAGCAATTTGCATTCCAACGCCGACGTGTCCTCCGGCAGGATACTGGCCTGCAATCTCTGAGTCAATGCAAATGCAGTAAGTGCAGTACGGTAAATATGCAAATAAATGCATGAAGCCGACCAAGTGCAATCACGTGCCCTCACAAAAATACGACAGAGTCCTGCCATCCTTGCCATCCTTGGCATACAGAATGCAATACCAATCGTTTTGGTTCGACTGTGGGTGCTCTTATTTGTTTGATTGCATTTCAATTTGCTGGGACTTCCCCTTCGTTTTTTTTTTCTCTCCCAATACGGAAATTAAGTTGCACTGGAATGCACCCTGAAAAATGTTGGTAAAATGTTCGCTGCAAACCTTCTCATCATTTATGTTTACAAAATGGCATTTGTATCGATTCAATTTTTGCTGTTAAAAGGATATTGATATGGATATTTTGCTTACAAATTGAATTCAATTGGGTTTGGGAAGAATGTGGAGCTCTCTAGTGGTTAAAAGAGTTAATTGCTCTCTTTGTGGCCGTTGTAAGCCCATTAGAATCCACATTCAACACAAATGGCCAAGCCATTCAACAACAAACGAACTCTCAAAATCCAGCCGCAATAACCATTTCGAAAATGGCCCCTCAAAAAAAGGATACAAACTTTGTTTGAACTCCCGCAAAATCCATCGCTATTCCCATTTCGCGTCTTTCTTCGCTCAGTTGAACATTTTCGGCTTTGGCAAATGAAAATCGCTTCGCGAAATGTTCGCAACTGCCATTGGCGGCCATTGAAATTCATTTAGCAACGGATCCCACATTCACATGGCCACTGAAATCCCGAAATCCCATTCAAAAGGACCCTGCTGACGTCAGTTGATAGATTTCCATGAAATTAAATGAGAGAAATGTCGCAAAAATAATTCAAAATATTTTGAGTGATCAACGAAATCCCGCGTATTAATAACAGAACTGACAGCTAAAGGAACATTTATTTTTGTGAGTAGGCTGGGAGTACAGAGAACAAAAATAATTATACCATTTCCATTTCATTAAATCTGGTTTTGTTCGATGCAAATTCTAAAAAACCAAAAGATTAATTTGTGATATATATATATATTTTTATTTAAAAAAAACAAGCTGTTTCCGGTAGCATCCTTTTGAATTAATTCTAAAAACTAATTTTTTCTGTGCACTAATAGTTTTAACTATATTCGAAAAGGTCCTGTTTGTGTATGTGTGGGAGAGAATCATTTTTGTGGCTGAATTTTGTGACGCAAATAGGCGGCCATTTTTGTTATTTTTAGCCAGCGGTCCGGCGCCTTTTACATAATATATGTGAACTTGATTTATTTGGCCGCATTTCCGCTCGTTTCGATGCCATTACGATTGGCGTGTAATGCCCAAACTCCCCTCCGACTTTTATTTCTATCAAGCAACTTGAATCGCTGATTAATGTGCTTCAGCACGATATGTGAAAAGTGTTGCCTACTTTCCAGGGCAGTTCAGTGCCATTTCGAACCTGTTAATTGCTGACCATAAAATTTGCCAAAACGCACGCCGGCACGCGAGCTTCGCCCCGGGTTCTCACAAAATAAAATAAAACAATTCAATCTGCTAGCAATTCCTTCCAGCGGGATGAAAGTTCAGGACACTGGACGTGGCCTAACGAGCTCAAAGGGTCCTTTACCTTCCTCCATCCTCGGCTCACTCAGCCAGGGAAAATTAAATTTACAGCAAACAACATCAGTTACATGTCGTCGCGGAGGCGACTGGGACTACTACAAAAGGGGGTCTGGGAATTGAGGATAGGGTATTACAGTCTGCAGAAAAATTACACTGAAAATCAAAATAATTATTTAAATATTTGGTGTACACAAAACAGGTTTGGAAATACTGATTTGTGGATAAGTCCATCAAAATATAAATTATTTCATGACATTCAAAATTAATTTTTCACAATTAAGTGAAAATTATATAGTTAATTTAACTACTTAGGTGAAAAGAAGGTTTGCTTATAATTTTATGTGAAAAACTCTAACAAAATCTGAATTATTTTATGACATTAAAAAAACATTTTTCATTGTAAAAGTAATTGCATCAAAGCTACTTTCTGATAATAAATTTTCAATTATTTATTTAATGGATTAACATTGAGGCTCAATAGTTTTTTTCCTAAGTGCAATACCGATGGAACGGACTTTAGGCTCTGACTTCACATGTCGGCGCCATTTCCTTGAAGACGACGTCCTGGGACCTGGCGATGGCTTTATAGCAATTTAATGTGTTCGTGTTTGTTGCTCTTGTTCTCGTAAGCGTTCTTTCCACTCTTGTGAAAAATGATTTCGCTTTGCACTCCACATCCACAAAAGAACCAGCAAAAAATTACAAAAAAAAAATATATATATAATGCCCAAGATAAAAAAATAACCGAAACGAGCAATTTGTCTGGCTTTCTAGGAAAATCATCAGAATACCAGTTAGCGTTGTGGGCGGGATCCCTGATTTTGCCTCCTTGAAAAACACAGGAATTTCGCGTTCATTTACATACAGGCTTCTTATTATATACAACCATAATTGGGGTAGCCATTAGATCTATCCAAATATCCTCCCTTCAAGAAGGTGAGGCAACATGTGTGCAGAAAATCATTGTCTTATTTATATACACTCTGAAACTGTGTGGGTTTCTCTGTTGGCATTTTTGTTGTTGAAGGGCTTTAAGGATGTCAGGTAACTGAAAATAGGAAATGGTAATTTGAATGGTTTAAATTCATTTCTATTAATACTTTATTACTATATCAATTACCAACAGAATGTAAAAAAAACAGACTCATAGTTACAATTTAATGATTTATCTCGCAAGGATATAATTGTTAAACAAAACGTATTATTATCCATTAGTATTCATTACACATTTCATTAATAAAGTTCACACACTCCAAAAAAACAATGGAATCAACTGACTCTGCCATATGCCAACGCATAGGAAGAACCACCTATTGCTGATTTATTTGTTCCCCATTATTTACAGATGCTGGAGGTCACATCCGACTTGGCACGAGTAGATATCAATAACCCTGTTCGGTGCCTGCAGCTATTGATTGCAGAGTGACATTGAACCCCGACATTGTTGCTCTCCACGGACCAGGGATTCCCGAATGCCTGTTCCTGTGAGATATTAATTATGCTGCTGGTCAGCGGCCGTGGCTGGCCATAAATTAATGATAAATTGTGTCGCATGAGGTTCCAAGGAGTTCAGTGTCCTCCGAAATTGCTGCAATTATTTGCATTATTTACTTGGGTTCAAGGAGGTCTTTGAGTTTCTTCTTTTTTTTTTGGGAGCAATTATGACAATTAACATGCTTGCGCATAATTGCACACAAAATGACTTTACATATTCATTATTCCATTATTCATGGGGCGGCATCTTGTGTTTTTTTTATTATTTTGTGTTCTTTGTGTATGGCTTGACTTAATCTGCTTGCCTTATTTGTCATGCACGCCCAGGTTGGTGAATTAAATTTGAATTTTAGCCGACTGCCTGCGGGGCAATAACTCAACATTGTTCAGGAGGAACAACCAGCCAGCATTTACCGGATTTTCACATCTTTGGTGGCTTTCCTCTTCCCTCTCCCAGCTTCCTGGCTTCGGGTTTGGCTTACATTTGATTTAGCTTTTTAATCTTTCAGCTTCTCCAGTGTACTATGGGCAAAAATTTTGAGAATATGTTTCTGTTGATTTTTAATTAGTCTAAATGAAAATTGTTTCAGAAATTATTTTCTATAAATTTAAAATCTAAATTGTGGCAGAATAAATAAATTCTTTAAAGGGTTTTTTGAATTGTTTAGCGATTTTTGTATCACATAGTTTTTTTTGAGTTACTCTTAAATAAAATTTAGCTTTTTAAATTTCAAGATAATGTTTCCGTTGATTTTTATTTTAATTTAATTGCAAATGGTTTAGAATATACTTTTTCTACAAATTAGAAATCTAAATTTAGGCAAAATAAATTAATTCTTTGAAGGGGTTTCTAGAAATTGTTTAACAATTTCATTTTTTTGAGACATTAAAATGAATTATCAAAAGGTAAAAAACAAGAAACATTTTAATGGTATAAAACTAATTTAAGTAAATTAATTTTATAAATAACGCCCACAGTGCGACATGCCACAGTGAGGCCTGAGTTATTGTACCCATTCCTTGGCCTTGTCAACGCGGCCATTTGAGTGCCATCTCCGGGCCATGTCAATGATTTGCTCGACTGGAATCCGGCATTTATGCTGAGCCATCTATGCAAATCTCCGTCTGCGGCGACAAGTCGAAGGACAGCAAAGCCCATTTGCCATTTGCCATTGTCATCACGCAGGCAAATGGAATTTTCCTGTTAACTCTACCATCTGGTCACCTTTCCTGTTCTACTTGTTGTTGTTGTTTTTGACGCACCTTTCCAGGTTAAAGATAAAAGGAACCCAATTCGCAGGACCCATTCACGCAGTGCGTGCTGGAATGATGAAAAGTTTTATAGTCCGACAATGGACACTTGAAAAAGAATGTTGATTTTTGAATACGGAATAAAAAGGGATTTTTGGAGCGCTTTTTATGGACACTCCGATTGTATCTTGTATCTGCCGGCGACAGTTGAATCGTTGTTCAGGGGTTGGTTGTTAATGAGTGCGCAGATATTTTTTTGTTTATTTTTAAGCATTCATTCTTATTGAGAGGCCTTGAAAAGATTGCATTATTAATAGCGGAGAGGTAAGCAAAAATATTCATAGCAATTAAACAAAAGAATCGTGACAGAATATCATAAAACAAATTATTTGTAACTAATACCTAACGAAATATATTCAACAAAATATATTTACTAGCTGTTACTTGCACAAATCAATTAAATTATGTTTATTTTTTAAGCCTTCAACTTATAAGTCAAAAATGAATTACATTTACGCTAAATGAGTTGAAGCCGTCAACAAATGTCGCAATTATTTAATGACGATAATTAATCATGAAAATTGCATTCATCTGGCATTGGCAAACCTCATTTCCCTATCGAATTAACAATATTTGATGGCATTAACATAATCAATTCAGTGCGCACTCTTCACGTTAAGGCCAAATTGAATTTTCATGGGAATCAGTGGCCCGACACTTCGTGGGTCAAAAAACATTACATTTCCACATTAAAATTACACATTTATGCGCTCGATGGACGATTAACTGACCTCGTGGTCATGTATCTCAAAGGAAAGGGTTTTTTTTTTTTTTTGTTCGTGTTCCCCGTTTCCTTTCGCATAATTTGCGAAGTTGGCCCTGGAGGATTCAGTAGCCGTAGCCGTATCCGTATCCGTGTATCCTTTTGCCCCCTTTTTAACGCGCTTCACTTTTTTGCACTTTTGCGTTGGCTTGTTAAATATTAACGCAATTTCACTTCGGCCAATTACACTGCAAACCATCCGCATCCGCATCCGTCGATGCCTCTTATGCAAATTTAAACGGAGCCGGGGGATCCTCACCCTCCTGACCCCCTACTCAACCTCCTGACACTCTACCTAATTTGAAGGATTGTGTGGAGCTGCGAATTTTATTTCGCAGACTCAAAGCGAAAAATTGCAATGCTTTTGGGGATGGATTTTTAGGAGCTGGTTCTGCAGCCCATTAAATTCGACAAAGCATAAAAATTTTATGCGAATTTTCATTTCTCTCTCGTAGTCCCTAATTCCAGTAAGCCGTTTATTTATTTGGCGCACCTGGGAACGGTGACCGGCAAAGCCGGTGGACTAACCAGCAGGAGCTTTTGACCGGCCACGTCTGCAGGGCACCACCCCCATCTAAAAGAAGGAAGGGATCCCCTCACCCCAATCCCTGCCAGCCAGCAGACATCAACATGGGGCAAACAAATAAACGCCACACCATCCATTCCATCCTTCGGGCCGCGCAAATGCAAACAAAAAACGTGGTGTTTATCCACGGACCAAAGTCGCCAGGATGCCTTTCGCAAAAGGTGAAAGGACGCTTAAGCGCCTTGAAATCGAACAAATCGATGGGTAATTGCTACTGCCACTGCCCCTGCCACTGCCCCTGCCCCTGCCCCTGCTGGTGCGAATTTTAAAGGGCGTTCTGTGGCCTTAAATTCACGCAGGAGGCAAGGTTTGGCAAGTGCTCTTGAATATTTATACTTACCACTATTTACTGGTAAAGCAATTCATTTTGGTTATTTTGGAAAATATTATGAACAATTTCTTTAGCTTTAATTTAGAAGTATGTAAGCTTAAGCCCGTTGTAAAAGAAAGATATAGTAATATCCAACACCAAGAAATATGAACTTTGTAATTGTTCTTAAATAAAAACATGTAAATGCAGTATTATTAATACAAAATAAATTGAATATAATATTAATAATAAATTTAATGATATTTTTAAAAGTAAAGCATAATTAGGAAAAAATTGAAAATATATGCAAGTTTGTTGTAATTTACGGAATTTCTATACAATA
>JAJJHY010008789.1:11474729-11512683 GCA_021224005.1 Drosophila setifemur
CGAAATGTATTAAACAATCTAATTAAATAGAAAAATAAATAACTTCCGTTAAATTTAAATTATAATAAAAATTATATTAATAATTATTTTTATAGTATTTCTAAATAAAAGACAAGAATGCAACTTAAAGAATTTATATGAGAATTCCAAGCTTTGCACTCATATAAAAATTAATTAAAATTAAATTAATTTAAGCTATTTAATTTGGTTTATATTTCCCATTACGTTACGTCTCCACATTACGTTATTTCAAATTATAACGCTTTTTCTAAAATCCCATCCCTAGAATCGATAGCCCGCTGGCGATATATCGATAGCCGCGATCAGCTGGGATCCTCGACGCGCGAACAGCTGATGTGGCTGGCGAATTTCTGGACTTTGTTGTTGTCCGAATTCTGTTGGACTTTGAGACGTCGCCACTCGACGCTTTGTTATTCAATTTGCAAACAAAACGCGGCCCGCGATGTTCCGAACCCGAGTGCACCGAAACCTGTCGTGGATCTCCACGAATTCGTCGCGAACAACGACCACCCATGGCCAGCACTACCAGTACCTGCAGTGCTCCAAGCTGCCGACGCTCTACTTTCAGCGCTCCTTGCCGAGATTACCCATTCCCCTGCTGGAGAATACCTGCCAACGGTTCCTGCTGGCCACCCAGCCCCTGCTCTCCGCCGAGGAGCAGGTGGCTACCCAGAAAACAGTGGAGAACTTCCGCCAGGGCATTGGCATGGAGCTGCATGGCCAGCTGAAGGCGCACGATGGCGAGAACAAGCAAACTAGCTATATCTCGAAGCCCTGGTTCGACATGTACCTGTCCGATCGAGCCCCGTTGCCCTTGAACTATAACCCCCTGCTGGTGATGAAGAGTGACGACCGGAAGCAGTACCAGCAACAGGTGGTGCGGGCCACCAATCTGATCATTAGTTCGTTGCGCTTTTGGCGCTCCCTGCAATCGGATCTCCTCGAGCCCGAGGTCTACCACATGAACGCCAAGAAGAGCGACACTCCCAGCTACCGGCGCTGGATGAAAGTGGCTCCCAAGGCCTTTGCCACCTACGCCTCGTACGCCTTCAAGGCCTTCCCGCTGGACATGAGCCAGTATAACCGGCTTTTTGGCACTGCCAGGATACCTCGCTTGGGCAAGGATGAACTGGTGCAGTCGCCCGACTCCAAGCACATCCTGGTCCTGCGTCGCGGTCACATGTATGCCGTGAATGTCTTGGACTCCAGTGGCTACATCGAAAGTCCCAGTGTGATTCTGGGCAGGCTGAAGGCTGTGCTCAAACTGGATGCCGAGCGGGAGGCGGCCAGTGTGCCTCTGGGCGTCTTGACCTCCGGAGAGCGCGATCAGTGGGCAAGGAACAGGGAGCACTTCGTAAGCAATCCCAAGAATGCTGATCTCCTGCAAAACGAGGTGGATGGAGCGCTGTTCTGTGTGTGCTTGGATGGTGAGGAGGATGGCGTTTTCGAGGAGAACAGCCAAGAGCCCCTGCTGAAGCATCTGCTGGCGGGAAAGGCCCAGAATCGGTAGGTGTGGATACGGGATTTATTTTTAAAACTATTGGAGATTAAACTAGAATTAAGTTCATGCTTATTTTTAGTAGTTTAAGTATATGCTTCATTAAGGTTTTAAAATTAATATTAAATTGTAAAAACGATGGAATAACATCACAAAGTAAAACCAACAATAAATTCAATATACTTGTAATTTATTAGTTTGGAAATGAAAAGGTTAAATGATTTTAATTCAGTTAAATTTACTAAATCACTCAACTACATTTTAGTTATTACCAACAACTAATTATCTTTTTTTCAGTTCTCGATTAGAGCCATCCAACAATTGTCGGATACTTGAAAATGTTGTTGAATTAAAAAAGGCCATCGGAAATAGTTTCACATAATTAAATTCACCATATTGTTTATGAATGCATTGCAACTCATTTAATGCGAATGAAAAATGTTTTTAATTATGCTTGCTAAACTAAATTAGTTTGATAAGTACTCGGAGTTTATGGAGCGTAAAATTATTTTTAAACGAGCGATTAAAATAATTTTCATAAGCTACTTAAAAACGTTTATCAAAATTTAATAGCTTTACATGTATGTACAGATTTTATGAATTTAATATTTAATATTTTCCACTCCCACAGATGGTTCGACAAATCCATTTCCCTGCTGATCAGCGCCGACGGGACCACGGCCATTAATTTCGAGCACTCCTGGGGCGATGGCGTCGCCGTTTTGCGCTACTTCAACGAGCTGTACAAGGACACTCTGAAGCAGCCATTCGTTTCCACGGAGACGGTGCACACGCCGGCGGACGGCGACTTCAGCAATGTGCGGCCCATCAATTTCGAGATCGACGATGCCACCAAGTCGGCGGTGGAGGAGGCTTATGCCAAGAACGCCGCGATTGTGGACAGCTTGGATATGAATGTGCTGAAGTATCCGCATATGAACAAGCCGGCGTGTAAGCAGTACGGCCTCAGTCCGGACTCCATCATTCAGCTCTCCTTCCAGCTGGCCTATCGCCAGGCCTTTAGTGGTTATGTCGGAACTTATGAGTCGTGCAGCACATCTGCTTTCCGGCATGGACGCACGGAAACGATGCGACCCTGCACCACGGTCACCCGGGAGTTTTGTGAGGCTGTTCTCCAGCCGGAGAGAAGCAAACCGAGTGCCGGTGAGCTGCGGACAATGATCGACAAGTGCAGCAAGGTGCATGGCCAGCTCACCAAGGAGGCGGCCATGGGCCAGGGCTTCGATCGGCATTTGTTTGCCCTGCGGAACACGGCCGAAAGGGAGGGAATACCCGTGCCGGAGATCTACGAGACTGAGGCGTATAGGCGCATCAACAATAATATCATCAGTACCTCAACCCTCGGTTCGGATGCCCTGCTAGCGGGCTCCTTTGGACCGGTGGTCAAGAATGGCTTCGGAATTGGGTAAGTCAGCTTTTGAGTAATAGTCTCCATCCTAAATTAAAATCCTGCATCTTTCCTGCAGCTATTCGATTCAGAACGATTTTGCGGGCGCCATTGTCACCACTTACAAGAACCAGGCCGATGGGAAGGTGTTCATAGACAGCCTGGAGGCGGCATTCGATAAAATTTGCGCTGTCATCGAGCAGAGCAGCGGGAGCAGCAGAAGCTCGAAGCAGTAGGAGGCTCAGCTCAGTGAGAGAGAGACAGATAACCCCCAATGGATTCCAGCCACACCCCCCGATATAAATATGGCTTTAGCGAAACAAAGAGATTTATTTTGATGCTTTTACAACGTATCCCATGTGTCTGAATTGCAATATCTTATTTTCAAGCTCTAAAATTTATAGATAATACACTGAAAACATTCTACCCCGCAACCAAGGCATCTGTGCCTTTGCTTTTATCCTGGCAGCTTTAATGGCTCTGTGGCTGGACAATAAATATCCAAGGTCCGGGCAATGCATTTAGCATGACAATCGGTATTGAACATGGCAAATAATTTAATTTCCAACTTGGAAACTGTCGGGCAAATAGCTGGGAGGATGAAATTCGATTCTTTCCGAGACTTTAAAAAGACAAAGAAAACATTATTCTATAAAACTAACTCTGTTTGGGAATTCCATATAAAAGAATTCAACTTTAAGTGGGGAAAATAATTTAATTTAATACTTTCAAATTGAGGAATGAAAAAAATATGAATTTTAAAATCTAATAGAGACACTTTTACGAATAATACTAGTAGAACATATTAATTTTTATTGGTTTAACAGCTGAAATTTAGGAAACCAACCAAAGAAGGAAAATAACTTAATATAAAACTTGGACATTTTCAGGAAAATCTTTGACTTAAATAATTTAATTCAGACACTTTGTAGAAAAAGAAAGTAAACTTTCCCTCTTGTACTTTTCCAAGCAAAATCAACATTGCATGAACCCCTTTGAGTAACTCCAACTGTTGAGTGAGTTCTCTCTCCCAACGGATGTCAACTTTGACCTTACATTGACACTTAAATTTAAGAAGATGTGTGTGCCCACGTTCAGGAAACCCCTTCTCCAAAGGGTTCGCACCGATGAAAATTAGGAAAACCCTTGCTGATTAAAGGTTTTCCGCACGATGACCCAGAAAACTTAAACCCATCACCCAACTATTGTTGCCAACCCACGGGCATTTGATTTGTGATTTGGCAACTTCGTCCAAACATGGCTAAAAGTTTATCACAACATTGGGCCATATACTATATATATATATATAGGATGTGTGGATGTCGCTAAATGCTCGTCGACATTATCAGTTGATTTATCGCCGAAAATTGTGTTACCAACTGGCGTGGCGGCACGCTTGTAAAAATGACGCCGAGAGAAACCTGTAAAGGAAACTTGCTCCATGGGCGCCGTAAAAATTAATTAACTTGCTCGCAAAAGGTCCCGTAGATTTCAGTTGATATACGATTCCGCCTTCGGCCTTAATGGGGGGAGTATTAAAAAATTAAACAGGACACGAAATTCCGGAGGAGAGGGGTCATTAAAGCCAAGTAGATTCCGCATGCCAGTGGCGGACAATTAAAAACATATTAAACTGACGTGCCGGCGGAAGATGTGGACCCTGCCATGTGCGAGGGTCCTTCTCTGTGTGTGTGTGTGAGTGTGTAAGTGTGCATGACAAATGTGCGGTCTGCAGGATTTAATATTGCGCATACGCCGCCGACGCCACAGAGGCAGCAGCTCATTAAATTATTCAAAAATGAGACTCCACTCCGATGTCCGTCCAGCTGTGGCTACATAGTTTTGGTCTGGCATGCTATATGCCGCATAGTTCATTGTGTCGCCACTCGCCACTTGCGACATGTGTTCGTAATAAAAACGGAGCCAACGTGCAAGGCCTGCAGATGAGAACCTGAAGTTTCCGACGAGCTAAAGATGAACTCGGTCCAAAAGTTACGCCGAAAGCCTCTGAACAACCTGCGTGGAAGTTTAATAATTATTTTTCTAATTGAATATTAATATTTCATTTCTTCCCGGTTGGTCCCGCCCCGGGTTCGCCTCATTAGCCAGGGGCTTCCTTTGGGCCTCGTTAAAATGCTGCGCATCGGTTGTACTCAGAGCAAAAGTTTTGCCCCCCCAGTTATCCTTTTTGCGCAAACTGATTTATGGTCCAATTTTCACCCTGCCACTTGTCCTGCTGTTTCTGGCACGAGCTTTAATTTTTCGGCGGCAATAATATTTGGCCAACAACGCCACCGCAACAGCCGCACGGCCAAAAAGCCACAAAGCCGTTAACGCTGTTCTCGCCTGTCAACCGCAGGGCGTCCACATGGCGTATGCGTAATCTTGACCAGCCAATAGCCGCGTGTTAATGCACTTGGCAGGGAGGGAGGTGGAGGGAGGGTTTCATAAGGCAACAAGACTTCCTCACCTCTGGCTAATGAGCAATTAATATGGAAATCAGTTTCCTCCATTACAAGGTGCCGACCAATTATGACACTGGACATATTAATGGCCAGGACATGTGGCGACGTCGAGTCGAGAAATTACAATTCGAGGAAGGTTGAACAAAGGCTGGCCTCTTGGCAGACTTCTCCAGAATTTATTTCCCGGAACTTATTTATTTACAATTTCTGCAGTTCTTTGAAGTAGTTACTTCGTTGTTTTTTAATTAGTGATTATTATTATTCAGAAGTTGTTCGTGAAACGAGAGGAAGTTGCTCAAGTTAAAGTTTTCCAACTTTTAATAGTGAAGATGTTTTTCAGTTGCTTCGCAGAGGCTTAAAAACACATTTAATTATGTGCACACAAATTTCATTTTTCGGTATTTAATTGTTATTAAATATCTTGTAAACATTACAAGAGTAAAAGAACAAATTTATTAAGTATATTTTAAAATCTGCGACTGCCAAGTCTTTTTCCAACTCACAACCAACGCGAATAACTAAATTTCTTTGAATTGAACTCCCCGAAATTCCCCACCGAATGTCAAAATGTCAGATGCCAAAAGAAGACAGTTTAATCTGAGCTGCCTGCGTACCGTCCTTGGATAATTAACATAAAATTTATGAGCCATTCAGGAAAACGCCGGCACAGGTGGCTGGAAAAGTACTTGAAACTCAATTTAGCGCAGCCCCTGTAGCTGTAGTTGTGTTTAGCATTCAAGTTAATTGATATTACCGCAGGACATTTCGGTAGACATGGGCACAAACAAAAGCAAAAACAACAGAGAAACCAAAACAATTCCATCGCATAAATGCCAAGAACAGGGGCAGAGAAATCATCTCTAATTGCTGGTAATTATTTACAGAAATTAACAAAACACCCGATGAGTCTGCAACGGAAATGAAAAGCTGAAGCACAAATGAAAGAAAAACTATTCGGGCATCGATTCAGGGGAAAACAAAAAAGCAAAGAACTAGAGGAAAACAATTTCAGAATATTTATTCCGTCGATTGTTGGGTGTCCGCCAGTTTTTCTGTAGAGAGAGGAGAACTAAAATTCAACTTGAGGTAGTCAGCAGTCAGAGTTGGCAACATTTATTTAGCCACATTAATGCGGGCAGCATGTGGCCAAGACACTTGTTGTGTGCGCGCCCCGCAAATGTTGCAGAAATATTGTTTAGCCACTCGGCCAACGGTGCGTATGAGTCATTTTAATTAAGATGTCAGTCACACACAAAAGTCTCGTGCTTTATCTGCTCCTGGCAATTGGAGCGTGTTTTGTAGGCCCCATCCTGCAGCTATTCGGGCGATTAACCCTATGCAACTCGCAAGTAGATATATACGAATCCAAAGGATATCCAAAGGGCCAAGGCAATTAACTTGAGCCACAAAGCCGTTGGCCATTGTTGAGGAACTCGAGACTCGAGACTCGAGGCTCGAGTCAATTGTGCCTCGTCACACATGTCGAATACGTGTTTACATTTCCACTTGCTCCTCTGCGTGGGCCACTCTTTTATTATCATCGTGGGGCCATCACTCAAAGAGCTTCTCGATTCCCATTCGCAAAGGAGCAAAGGAGCAAAGGAAGCGGAAACAAACGCCATGTGGGGGTTAATTCAATTTACATCCTCGTGCGAATTCAGATAATTTATTCCTCTTTTTTTCTTTCTTTCGATTTTACAGCATCCAGCCGGAAATGCAATTTACCACATAACGCGGAAAACTTTTGAATATTTTTCGTCGGCGCGTCTTGGCGCCGAAAAGTTTGACAATTCACTGAGGCGTAAGTGCTCGGAACTCGGAACAAATGCTCCAGCCGGAAGGATCTGCCATATAAAGAACCCATGAAAATGTAGTTGCCATTTGTTTTTCTCAAAAAAAAAAATATCTTATCTAATGCGTGCACCCTGGAAAATCGTGAGCCTAAAGGATATTTTAAACATAAAAAATGGTTTAATAAATTTTATTCACTTCCGAAATTTTAATCTATAATTTATGTTAAAATATAGTTTATACACATATTCACCAATACAAGACTCAAAGAGTTTAGTAATACTAATAATAAAATTTAATTTGAAATTTAAATTAAACTTTTTTCCTTAGATTTCAGGGAGTTCCATTTTATTCCTTTAAATACTTTCTTAATAAACGAAGTAGCACCAAGTTGGAGTATCTTTTTTTTTGTTTGCCTGTTCTTGTATTTGAATTTCCGTTCCAGATGTATATAGTTTCATTTATCTGGGCCACGGCAAACAAGCAGCAACTTCAAACCAACATTTGATTTATGGACAATGCGAATGTCTGAGCCGAGGCCCAGGCGACAGCCAAATGGGAGTTGGCCCGGCTTCGAGCAGAAGTTATGATGGCCCCAAGCGACTACGACACCCCCTCTTCCGGCCCCCTTTCCCCTCCCCTCTACCCCCGCTTACTTAAGTGCGTAACTTTCCATTTGGAGCCAGAGAATTCGCCTGTATTCGCATGACAGAATATTTACACAGAAAACAAATATTTTAGAAGTATTTTTTAAATAAAATTAGAAGTATTTGTTATTTAAAAAAATATGTTAAATACATATGATTTTTTAGTTTTATTTACTTAAAGGATTTTTCTAAACACAAAAAAATATTCATGAGATATTTTGTAAGTATTTAATAAGATATGAAATTTATTTTGTATTTTTAGTAGCTTTAGTTTATATTTTGCCAATATTCAATTATTGGTTAGATAATGTTTAGCTTTAAATAAAGGTTTGTTAAATATATTATATAAATCCTCATATATTTTGTAAGTATTTAATAGCTTATGCTATTTCATTCATATTTTAATGGCTTTAATTATTATTTTGTCAACTCTACAAATATTTCACCTATTTTTTTGTAATAACTCCGAATTTCTAAACAATTTATAAAAATATATTTCTCTGTGCACCTGGCCGTGTGGCACGTAAAATGGTCTCGTTTCTCGTTTTCTTGCCAACTTTACGGCCGAAGAAAGGGGGCGTGGCCGAGGTGGTCGGTGGTAAGGCGAATAAACAAAAAAACATTGACCTCGGCCAAGTATATTGCAAGCCATGCAATAATTCTACTGCCTGCCCTTTATGAGGAGCATAGCGTCTGGCCGGGATTTCATTATATATATACGAGTATATGGTAGTAGAGTAGTAGAGCATATCACAAAAGGCAAAGGAACCATTCCGTACCCTCCGATGGTAAAAACGTGCGGAAGTCACATTTTCATGAAGGTGCCCGCGGTGTGGGGGTCACGGTGGCAAATCTGGGTCAAGTGTCTAGTATTTCATTGTTGTAATTACATTTCGCTTAGCCAAAGGCAAAGGAGCTTTTGCGCGCTCAGAGATCTGGAATTTCACTTCGCTTCAATTCTTGTATCCTTGTCGGTTCAGGGAAATCGAGTTTATCCATCGCTCAATGCAATCGAGATGCATCTGACAACAGAAAGGCGGAGGGCGGGGGATGGATGGATGCCCAAAGGGAATTGATTTTACAACCGCACATTTACAAGCGCGACAAAAGCGGATTTTCCAGCGGAGTCGCAACACACACACGCACGAACACACTGAGTATATTGACCTTCGGATCGAAGGACCCGCTTTTGGCCACGTCATCAAGTTGTTTTTGGCTTTGACTTTGGCCATAAAACAGCAAAGCGGTTATTCCTGTAACCCATCAACAAACAACATCCAACCCCTATCCTTCCCTCACCCCTCCTCCGATGGCAATCAAAAGTTCTGCCATTGTTGTCGTCTCAA
This sequence comes from Drosophila setifemur, assembly GCA_021224005.1. Classification (NCBI taxonomy): domain Eukaryota; kingdom Metazoa; phylum Arthropoda; class Insecta; order Diptera; family Drosophilidae; genus Drosophila; species Drosophila setifemur. The sequence goes on from JAJJHY010008789.1 coordinate 11,483,906, forward strand.
CTCGTTGGCAAGTGATGTGTGCAAAATGGAGATGACGTATACGCCCCGTGTGCGGGTGGCAGAGCTCATCGGGCAGCTGCAGCTAAATGTTGCAAGCAATTAACCATTTAATTTGAAGGCAGAGACTAACCCGTTTGTGAGGTAGGAGATAATTTAATTCGGCACTGGCTAATCAAGGGATCAGGCTTACTTTTTGGTACAGAAGAAAAAATTTGGTAGTACTTTGAATACATTTTCTTAACTTTAGCAAGACACAGAAAAATTAATGTTGAGCAATTTTAATACATATTTTAATAATTAAAATAAAGAAACAAATTTCCACGAAAGTAAAACGCATTTATATTTTTAATAACAATAAATCACAAAGTACTAAATAAAATGTTTGAAAAGGTAATTTAATGATTTTCCTGACTTATCTAATTTCAAACCTCTCTTTAAACAAAAATTATTTAATTTAATTATGTATGTGACTTTAATATTATTATTTACATCAATTTGCATTTATCATAAATACCAGCAACTTAATTAATGTTTTTTCGTTCTGTGCAGGCTATTTTTAGATTCCGTCCGGAATGGAAGAGCCTTATCCAGGCAGTCGAAATACTAGGCAATTTGCATAAATTTAACATGAATCAATGCTGCGACGGTGGTGGCGGGGCGGAAAGCGCTGGAAAAGGGGATGGGGGCGTGGTTTTTCTCTCTGGAGCAGAGGCGGGTAAACCAAACTGAGGCCATAAAAGTGGCGAACGCAGCGAAATGCGTGAGCGAACAATGAATGAATGAGTCAAACACACACACAGGCCCACATAAAACCAGGCAGTTATGAGAGGGCGTGAGAATGGCCTGCTCCTTAATAAATCAATACGGAACCCAGAGCCCAAAGCCCATCCCCCAGACCCAGCTACGCCGCGAAAATTAAGCCACGCACCGAACGCTGAAGGAAAATTGCAGTGCGCCACATAAAAGCAACAGAAAAAAAACACAGCGAGCAATTTGAAAGCCTGGGCAAATTTATGCAGATGCGATGAGGTATCCCTAATGCCTGTGTAATGCCAACTAATTTCGAATGTGTCGGGAAGTCGGAATGGAATGGAAGTAATGCAAATGTGTGCTTGTCAAAAAGACTCGTCAAATTAAGGCAATTGCCTGAATTAAAGTTGGTACTTAAACGGCCTAAGTAACTCCCATAAAACCGAGCTATAATTTTCGGTATAATCATTTAATTAAATTTCATTAAATTCAACCTTAAACTTAAACGGAACTCAAATGATTTAAATTGAGTCTATAAAATGTGGAGTTTTATATGTCATTTAAGAAAAGTATCTAATGATTTAAGAACCCCTTTAAATATACATATTTTAACCAAGTAACTGAATCAGCGATTAAGGGTTATTGCAAAATTTATTATATCCCATTTTTTTTTTATTATTCCGGTTTTAAGCCTCAAGCTTTTAGTAAACTATTCATAAAACAGATTTTCTCTAGAAAAAAGCTATATCTCGACTTTATTTAATGTTTCCGCTACATATCTTTTTAGTTTCTCATAAACTTTTCCAAGTTTATTTCCCTTGCAATATTCTTAAGTAATTTTTTTTTAGAATATAACAAAGCTGCTTTAAATTCATTTGTCTCTCAGTTACATAACAATAAATTATGGTTTTTTTATGATTTTGTCAAAATCCAGTTGATGGCCACTTAAGAGTTACAATAGACATGACCTTGGACATATTTTTACACTCTCTAAAAAGGATCAAATTATTTTATAGAACAGTTTGCCACACTTTGAAATTAATTATCAGGAAATAAGTCTTAAGAATTTGTATGGATTTTTGTTTTGATAATTGTGTTTTTTTTTACAAATTTTTTTGAGCTATTTTTGAAGAGTATTTTTAGATTCTGGGTTTATCTAAATTTGCTTTGACGTCATGTTGTTTATGGTATCTCATAACTACGGCTTGCAACTTAAAACCCACAATCGCCATATTATTTCACTGCCTATATTTTTTCTCTGTTATTTTTCTGGCACAGTTGGAATTTAAATGTGTAATTAAGTCCAAGGAAAAGGAGCCGACATAAATGGCAAAGAAAAGCGTCCTCGTCGTTGCCGGGGGCTACGCATATTAAAATGAGTTTTTATTCCTGTTTTTTCTTCGTCCCCGGCCAAGGGCCGAAAATAATTTGCCGCTCGTCGATGACCGCATGGTACCAGGCTAATGAAAATTAAATTTAATCTAAGGCAGAGAGCCTGTTATGTAATGGAATCTAACGGCCAGATGATTGGACGCAGTTGCGTGCAAATCATGGTCGCGATTAAGTGCAAATGAAGCCTGATTAATTGCCCCTCGAAAGACCCCCACCCGCATAAAGATTTGGGATACTCTATATATATATACTATATATATACGTGGGCTTAATGCAAACAAAAGGCTAGCAAATGTCATATTTTACGGCCACTTTCGCTGCCCTCGCTGTCCGGAGTCCGGAGGTGGTGGCCATTGTTCCGGTGGCAAGCATAAAAAGGCGGACTTGTGGCCATGAAAATTCACGGAATAACCGCCAACATTTTCCTAGACGCCGGTTGGTTATTAGTGCGTCATTCTATGGCACTAATATACGTGGGGCAACTGGTGGGATGGGCTCAGATTTTCAGCTTATGCCGTTAATGGGATTAAATTTAAATGTTGCAAATGTTGGTAAGCTAAAATAAAGTCACCACGCTAAAAATATTCTTTGATTTGTTTTGAATGGTAGCTGGAAGTTATAGGTACTCCAGAGAAAATAGTAATTATTTATATGTTAAATTAAACTATACAATTACAAAACAAATTCAAGGAAATGTTCTATTATTGCCCATAAAAGAATTCTTAAAAACACTTATAATATAAGCTAGCAAACAAGCAATATTTGTATTTGATTTCTTCGAACTACAAATATCATAAAGAGAATCCGGCTTGCAGCTTGTCGATAATAAAAATAATAAACATTTTCCACTTGAGCTGCACTGCAAGGGAATATATTTTTTTAATACTACTTTCAGCTGGCAATAATATTAGTGCCCTGTTTTTATGGCTCTTTCCCTAATTGGAATTGATGTAAAGTATTAAAAAATCAAGTTTGAATTGCCCCATAAAAATATTTGTATATGGATATGGATTTACGGTTTCGAAATGTTACAAAAGCGAAACACTATACCAAACTGGCTCATTGAAAGCCGTCGATTGGCTTAAAGGATTTCGCGTTCATTGCCAGGTCATAAAACCCTTGGAAACAACAAAATCCAACAATACAACAAATAGCAACAACAATCAGCAAACAACAACAAATGGCAACACCAGCAACATTGTGTCAATAAAAGTGTCAATCAAATCAATGCGACAGGCTAGCAATTTTTCATGCTCACACAGATACACAGAAGCACACACACACTAGCGCAGGCTGTTGCATACTTTTCGGGGCAGAAATCAAGAGAGGGATAAAATAAAAGGAGGGGATCGGAACGAATCGGAACAAAAGGACGTAAAAACATTGTGGCAGCGCTTTTGGTCCTTTTTTCCACCGCATGTGTTGACATGGCTAATTTTTTGTGATCACTTTCGGCCAGCACCAAAAATTTGGTTTATTGGCTTTGCTTTTCGGTATTCGGTGTTTTATTTATTTATTTCTTTCAGTTTTCTTTTTTCGAGGTCATCAGCTGTCTGTTGTTGATTTGATTTCGCTGCCTGTTCAGTGCACATCGGTTATATTAAACGCTCTGATTATGACAGCTCGACTAGGCCAAAAAGCCATAAAGCAAACCTTGGCTTCTGCCAAATGAAGCTGAAAAAATTCACCACCCAGATGTTTTCCTCTGGTTTTCTATTTTTTGTTTTAGGGGTTTTTTTTTTTTTTTTGTTTCGGAAAACTGTATGCAAAAGGGAAAGCTGAGCTGGAATGCGTTCATTTATCAAAATTTGACTGGATCCAGACCGAAGGCAAAACACAAAATAAATCGCTTTGTCGTTTTGGCCAAAAGTTATAAATGACACAAATTTTTGAGGGCCAAGTCAAAGAGCTTTGTCTCCTCGAAAGGAGAACAATGAAATGGGTTAAAGAAAGTATATAGAAAACGAGAAAAAAGGGAACAAAAGTTTGCTAGTAATCTGAACACATTAAAGAAGTTTAGCACTGCACGGGAAAATATTTTGTTTGAAAGCAAAATCGTTGTGGTTTGGCTTAGAAAATGTAAATAAATATAAGGCACACTTAAAAATTATTTAAAAATATTTTATAGAGCAAAGCCTTGTTCTGCTTAAAATCAGATAAATTTTGAAAATAAATATTTCTTAGTTTTCATACTTTTTAAATTGTTCGCTTCCCTACTTTCTTCAACTATTTCTTTTCCCAATACCATTCATACATTTTCCCACCGTTTGAGTAATAGTCAAAGGAAAAACATCACATTAACGCCCCAAAAAAACAGGTGTTAACCGCAAGCATATAAATTTGTCTCTCGCTCAATGAAAATGGCGGATTAGGCAGCAATTTGTAAATCCAATACGAGCTGCTCTCCTCAACCCGACAAATTTATTGCCGAACGTGCCACACATAAAATTCGCTCAGGCGAGACAATTTCTTACATTCGCTTTTCTTTTCTTCTTCCTTTGCTTCCCTTTTGGCCAACATTTTTTGGCTGCTGCTGCATTTGCGGAAAATTGTTTTACATTACAGCCAGAGAGGCAAATTGAATAATGCGTCGGGGATTTTCTTGGTGGGCCAATACAAACAAGCCATAAATTTTCGGGGCCATATGCAGACATTGTCGAGGACCTTAAGTGCCAGTTGTCGCAGGGGGCGTGGCGTTTACCAGCTGAAAAACGGAGAAAAACGTGGAAAACGTGGAAAACACCAACACCGAGCATCGCCATCGCCGTCGCCCACTAAAGTCGGAGTCTGACACCAGCATTAATTGCGCATTAATGTTTATTGCTTAACGGATGTGAAAGTGGCGCCATTTTGCCATTTGTCTGCTTTGTTTCCATTTCTTCGTCCTGCGCCCCCCGCAAACCCCACTCCTTGCACTAGTGCGAAACGGAATAGGAATGGAAAAAACCTCCGGAAAACAGTTTTGATACCCTTCGAGGACAGCCAGGGTCCTTGCTTAAAGCTTTATTTAACTTCATGTTCAGTCGGTGGAAGTATAGGTTCATCCCCTTAGAACAAAAAATAATTGGATTGGCAGATTGTGTGACAACATTTAATTGGAGGCACCGCCTGAAGACATTATAGATTTTATTGCCCTGATTTCAAGTTGTTATTCCAGAAGGTTCCCAAATTCTAAACTGATACGCTATAATGAGATGATATTGTTGTATGTTTTCTTAAAATTTAATTGAATGAATAATTTTATTTAATGGTATTGGAAATTTCAAATTGCTTAAACTAATAATTAGCCACTTTTAATATTTGTAATATTTAGTTGAAAACATTTTCTAATTATTATATTTTAGTATAGTATTTTTTTTAAATTGTATTAAATACTTATTTCATTTAATGGAATCTAACTAATAATTAACCACTATTAATATTATTTTGATAGCATTTTCTTATAATGAGTTCATGCTGTAGTATTTTATCAATAAATATAATAAAATAATTTTGGGACGCAATTAATTGAATTTAAAGGATTACAAAATTAATTTTAAAAATACTTAAACTTTTAACTAACCACTTTTAATATATAAAATTTTTAAAAACTTTCATTACCACCAATTAATACCAAAGAATATTTAAGTTTCGACTTGATCTTTCCTTGCTCCATTCAGTTGCTTTCATTATCTTTTGGCCTTTCAATTTCTCGTTTTGTTTCATTAACTTCTTCCACATTCCCGCCTCCCAGAATTTTCCAACACTCCCTCCTCCCTCCTTGTACTGTCTCTGGGAAATTTGTTTTGTATTTCCGGCTGCACTGAGCTCCAAATACTTCCGGTGACTTGCGCGCCATTCGAGGCTTAAATTTATGGAGCTAGTTTGCGAGCTGTTTCCGCCGCATTTGCCACATGGCTGCCGCAGCTTGTGGCTTCGGCTTTAATCCGTACTACCAAAACCCAGCAAATGCAGCAACTGAGTGGGTGGCTTGGAGCTCCTGATGCTGATGCTGATGCCGATGGGGTATTTTAAGCGACACTCTGATTGATTATCCCTGGGCAAACTCGCGCCCTTTGCCTACAGATGCTGATGCTGATGTTGATGCTGTGGCTTTGACGCGTTCTCCGATTGCCATGATCCCTAATGAGATAAAGGTTCAGATACAAACAAGAAGATGGCATCAGCTTTAAATTACTTTTACCACATTAAGAGATAATTTTTGGTTTAAATTTGAAATGGGTAAAGGATAACTAGATGTTTATTTATTCAAAATAATACCTTACTTAATGTGACTTGGAGAAAGGATTCTTAAATATATTTATCAATTTAAGTTAATTTCTTATTTAAATTTTACTTGGGTAAGCGATGATCAATCAATACTTATTAATTTAAAATAATTTTATATTTAACTTGACTTTCATGACTTGGGTAAACGATATTTAAATATATATTATTTTAAAATACTGTTGAATATACATTTTTCTTGGGTAAACAATAATTTAATATTTATTCATTTTAACTGATTTCCTTTTTTAAATTTGACTTAAGTGAACGATATTAAAATATTTATTAATGGGCATTTAAAGAAAATTAACATACACTAATGTTGTTCCCAGTTTAAAATAATTAGTTTGCATTTAAACTTATAGGTAAAGTCTGTGAAAATATAAATATATAAATATATATAAAGTCTATGAAATATAATCTTCTCTTTGTAATAATAATTATCAATATTGAATTTTATTATATTTTTGGGTCAGATGCTATTGTTTTTAACTGAAATTTAATACAAGCTCATTGAATTTTAAAAATTATTTGTTTTACCTACATTTCCGGGAACAGTAGGCATTGCTTCTGGTTTGTTATCCTCCATTCAAATTTCGGCAAAACACCAAATCGAAATTTCTACCAAAATTCCAAAAATGGAAACTAACCATCTGCCACCCAGCGGATCAGCGGTAAGTTCTCCCTGAGCCACAATTCGGGAGTGCTCCTAATGGGGAACTAAATGTTTGCAGAACTCGTCGGTATCCTCGCGGGTCACTCTGTTCAATCAGCATGTGGAAGACCACCAGAACTGGATGATGATCAATCCGTTTGCCCACTATAGTGTGAACGAGATGCCCAAGCGCAGTTTTCCACTGGGTGAATATGGCCGGGCTCCTCCGGGAAGCCTCTCGGAACAGAGATGTCTGGAGGCCAATGTCCGGGCTCTGGAGGAGATCCTTCAGCTATGCGATTCGATTGAGAAATGGGGTAGCGATGATCCCCAGGGAGCTGGGCTCAAAAGCCTGGCTTTTGGCCCACTCTTCGTTCTCTACAACGACATATCCGATAAGTTGCTGGCCACCTTGTTGAGTGCCAGAAAATATGGATATGTGGAGTTCACCGGGGAAACGCTGTTCCAGGGACGCGATGAGGCAGCTCCTGTGAAACTACTTCGTCCCTTCCAGCAACTCAAGTCCGAGATCCTGGGCAAGGTGGAGGATCTGCGGTGCATCTTTGTGGAAAAAACGGAGGAAGAGCCCGCTATCCTACGCGGGGATTAGGTCAGCAAGTGTCACCAGGTCGCTGACCCGTCTCAACAAAAGAAAACCCCGCACGTGTAAGCCAAAGAAAGCCTTTTCGAAGTTAATTAAATTAAATTCTGACTGCTCGCCCGGAAGGCTTTTCCTCTTTTTTACCCAAAAAACAGCAAAACCAAACCCACGGAAAAAAAAAACGAATCACGTCACGTATACGACACGTGGAGCTGTCTGGGCCTACGTCTAAGCACCTGGCGGGCTTATGAACCCACAAGAGATTGTATCACCTACAGGAAATAAACAAATTACAACCGACTTAGTCGAATTCAAATGCCAAGGCAGCGACTTCAAAGTTTCGCCCTCGCCCAGCTGACAAATTATGTTGAATTATTATTTCAGCAAATGGCAAACTCGTAAGTCATTCGCCTTTTCCTTTAGGTTGATGAAAAACGCGTGGAGCACAGTGTAAAAGGGCTTTTAAAATTACCTATAAATATGGTTCTTATTTAGATTTAATGGGAATTTTAAAACAGGAATATTCAGTGGATTTCCAGAGCATTTGAAAAGTATTTAAAATCCTATTTACTTTCATTAATTTAGGTTTACAATAAATTTATAGTTTATGAAAAGTTTTTGGGAGAGCTTTTAAATTAAATGAAACTTATAGAAACCTCATAATTTTTTTAAACTTTAAAGACTTTAATTTTAATATCTAAATATTTTTTGATATCAAAAAATTTATTAACGTAAAGCCTTAACATTCTAAAATATTGTATAGGACTTTTGAACAATTTTTGATAAACATGAGACTTTGAAAACGGATTTAATATTAGAATAATTATTTCCTAATATTTAATATTTGTTTATTCAAAACAATTTTTTACAATTTAATTTCGTTCATTGATTTTTTCAATAAAATTAAATTAAATGTATTAAAATGTAAGCAATCGAAACCTTAACATTTAATAGAATTACTAAGACTTCTATTTGAATCCTTAAATATTATTTAATTTACAAAAAAAATGGAATATAAATGGTAAAGCCTTAAATTGTTAAATATTTCATAGGATTAAATTACTATTTTAACCAGTTACTTCCTGCAATGATTATTACTTAAAAAATGTTTCCATTTGACTGCTCATAATTTCTGATTAAATTTCCAGTGTTTTCAAATAATTATAAATAATGAATATTAAAGTTTTCTACCTTTTGGCATTGTTGTTTTAGTGTCGAACTGCAGGAAATTGTTTTTGCTTTGATCCTATATTTTTTTCGTGAATTAATTTGCTTCCACACTAATTTACATGTGACATTATGTTTCCGCCCACTGTCGACAGCTGGAAAAGTCGGTCTGTCTGTTCTTTTGGAGCGTGGGCGACTAATGTAGCGTTGATTTGATTTAACAACGCTCTGAACACGCCCTCGGTCTATCTTGGTCTATTGATTCCCTACTCCCTCTCTCCCGGAAAATATCCATCCTTAAAGTCGCATTAAATTTGCACAGGACAAATGATTGAATAATGATGAGCGAAAGCCGCGAGTTCCTGATACTTGTGACACATAATTATGATGGAGCGCTCGAAATGCGGGTCGGAATAGAATGAAATGATCTAAAATAAACATGTTTCCGCACCGCGAATTGAGGTGAGGATGGTGCAGATGGTGCGGAGGGCTAAATGGAATTTGTTATGCAAATGTCATGACTCGGCTCGTTGCGCACAACATCCGTTTGCCATTTTTGCCGCTGCCAACTCGCAGCGGAAGGCCAAATTCAGAGCTGCGGTAAAAAAGGCCAGGACCTCCCAGGACCGCCCATTGAGTGACTCAGTTACATTTGCGTGGGCTAGGTCCTGCGGGTAGAATATACATTTTCTGCTGGTTAAATCACAGAGCAAACCACACACACACACGCTCAATTATTCCAGACAAAGGTAAACAAACAAACAGGTAACAGCCAGTCTGTGGTCAAATGGTTAACTTTTGGCTTGAACTCGGTCTGAGAGTCGGTACTTGAACTTTATTTATTTATGTGCATATTTTTAGCTTAACAAAATCACACCCCCAACATGTGTATGAATTATTGATTTCGAATTCCTATTGCTTACACAGAAAAGATGATTTGGCAATATTTTTCTTAAATAAAAAATTGCTGATGGCTATATAAAATAGCAATATGTTGAAATCGGATATGTTACTATATGTGTTGAATTTATTCATATTTTGATCTTTCATTGTCTGAAAGTTGATTAAATATTTGAAGACAGTAAGAAGTAAAGAGCAAGTAATGTTGAAATAAGTCAACTTTAAGATTAATAACTTTGCTTATTCATAACACACTTAAAATGATAAAAATTGTTATTAAATAAAATGCCATCTTCCAAAATACACTTCAATTATTGTTATGAAATTGCACTTTCACAATATTAAATTCTAAATAAAAATTTCACTTACCACGTGGAATGCAGCTTCAGTTTCTTGGTAGTTCTCCTTCCTCCTGGTAGTTCCATCTGAGTGGTTTAAGCTTCTGTTGTCTTGAATTTCCGTCAAAACTTGTGGCTTGCACCTGATTTATGGCTAACGCGGAGGACACGCAGCGAGCTCGGAGGAAAACTGAGCCAACTTGAGCCACTTGGCGCGCTTCCGTTTTTCCAGCAAGTTTTCTCGAGATGCTGCTGCTGCTTTTGCTCTCCTTGCCTTTGAGACATTTCCCAAAGGATTTGCCCGACAACAAGGTAGTAAGCTCTTTTTGATTAGCCACCAAAGGTCGTCCGTCTCATAATGCAGCCGGCGATGGAGATGGAGATGGTGCCCAAGAGGAGTGTTGTCGCCGGAGTTGATAAGCGGGCGAGGGCATTAAATTGTCGTTTGCCGGCTGATAAGAACAGCGCGTGTGGCCCCAGCTGGCAATCAACGGGCAGGTCAATCCGGGGTTATTTTTGGGTCAAGTGCCGTTCCACAATTTTTGAATTGCCTGGCCAACAAGACACGCAAAAGTGCTTGCTAGCCGGGATTACACGCAACAGAGAGATGAGTCTTTTGGGCACTTAAGAAGGTATTATTAAAATTTAAAAATAGATACAACAATATATAGAATATTATAATAAAAATATTTAACATATGGTTTTATATATAATTTCTTCCTTCGCTAATTAATGTATTTCCACAAATCCATGTAGAATAAATAAATTAAACCCAACTATTATTTTAGTTTATAAACTATAATTGCGTAGTCTAGGAATGCAAATTAAAAATGAAATCCAACAAAAATTAATATAAAATATAGTATTTAAGAATATACATTTATAAATATTTTATTTAGTACTACAGCTAATAGTCCCTTAACTAAATAAATGTATTTCTACAAACGCCATATGTTGTTAATAAATAAAACCCCCCTGTAAAATATTTTAGTTTATAAACATAACCCTAAAAAAACTATAATTAAATTGGTAGTAACCGTTAAGTTGGCTAGCCAATTCCGAAATAGCTTTATTGGCCTATAAATTTAGCTAAACAGGGTAACCAGCCCGCTGTAAGCCATTACAGCTTGTTTTTTATGACATTTAAAATTGTTTTTGCGGGAATGTAATAAACATAAAAAATTAGACATACCTACAGACATATTTACGCATATTAGTGCTTAATGTCTGGGAGCTCCAGAGATGGCCATGTCAAGATCTAACTACAATGGGAATCGTTTTTCTCCTCACTCCTGCTTCTTCGTGAAGGAACAGCAAAAACTTTTCAGACGCATTGCAAACAATGACGTAGTTGCTCCTTGGTTTTCATTATGCAAATGGGCGCCATTTCCAGCAGCAGGACAAAGGACTCGCGTTGTGCTGTGAGGATTTATAACTGCAAATATGTTATTTATTTGCTGCGTTATTGTTTATGATTGTCGACTTACAATACACAAAAAAATATATATATGCTGACTTTCCATTTAATTATTTTATTTTCTTCGTTTTTTCTGGGGAGGGGGACAAGTTTTGATGATGTGCCAAGTTTTTTATTGTATTTGATTTGAATTTGAGTTTATTACAGCCACTCCATAGCTGAAGAGAAAGGCTTCAGACCACAAGCAGTCAAGCAGAAAGGTCACTGCGGATTGGCTGACTCATTTAGGAGCCTCAAGTCTCGACTTGGATGTCCTCCATCCTGCGTCCTGCCTTCGGAGTGACAGCTATGACGGAGCACTTGGCAAGGCAAGAGCTCTGCGCTCCCCACACTTGATGTTTGAAAAGAAAAATTCTCAATTGATAGCTGGGTTGAAAGGGGTGTTCAATCAAAAGTGGGTGAAGCACCTTCCTCCATCCTTCAAAAGGTAAACTAAACCGCAGTTTAATTTATTTAGTCTACGCCAAACCTTAGAGAATGTGAGGGAAATTGAGGAAAACCAGAAAAAAATATATTTTAGGCCATTAAAAAAAAATTTAAGATATGTGCTAAAAATATATCTTAATCTGTACTTTTTTACTAAACTTTATTGCTAACTACAAATTGGATACAAATTAACGATAATTAGATTTGTTCTTAAACTAAAAATAGACTTCAATTAGGAGAAACTTTGCTACGAAGCTTAAATAAGTAAATTAGATTAATTACTTAATACTCAAATCTAAATTAACAGAGCTTAACAGAAGACTTTGCTTGAACTTAATTAAATTATTTAATAGAAAGCAAACAAATTTATTTACAGCTTCCATTTAACATTAATGATTTATTGGAAAATAATAAATTAATATCCCTTTCCAATATTCAAAACTTTTTCAATTTCCTTCGACCATTTTTAGTTTACGGATGAAATGTCAATTTGAAATCAATCCCCACCTGTCACAAGCCGCAGTTTGTCGCATCTGATCCGAGGGATCTGGGAGGATTGCGGGTTGGGTGCTCCTAGTTATTCATCTTTTGGGTGCCACATGGTTATGGCATTTGGCACTTGGCATTTTCCGCCCCTCAAAAGTGCATCGCAAGTGTTCGTTCCACATTCAACTCAGGGTGTGGAAAGAGAATAAACCAATTTAAATCTGGTACGAGAGCTGTCTCCGAAGTGTCGAGATTTCCAAGAGTTTTTCCTTTTGTTTTTTTTTCTTGGCCAGAAAATAGGAGCAGCCCGGAAATGGTCTGATAGTCAGCAGCTGCATTTTCATATGGAATTTTTACATAGCTCTAGGAAAAAAATGAAAATATGTAAAACGGATTGTTGAAGTCAATTTTCTAGTGCTTATTTCTAGACAAGGACAATCGTAAAATGTTTAGCTGTTGAGCAAGAACAACATTTTCATGTTTAATACGATAATAAAAGATTTCAATTGAATGTGCTACTAGATAAACAAGAGTGTTCTTTAAATGTTATTTTATAAGAGAGCATAGAGCACACATTAAAATTATATGCAAGGCTATGAAGTATCTTTTAAAATTGTGAAAATATTTAAAATAAAATCTCTCTCAAGATAGTTAATGTATCTAAAATTTAAAATAATATATATCCCATTGCAACTAAGTATAGATTTATTATCTGTGGTATTTTATTTTTGCGAAATCACTGATTGCCACCTACCAAGGGACAAATATTTCAGTATCGCATTTGAGCTCTCCGGTTGCGTTCGTAAATCTGCCACTGAATCCGTATGGAGTTTTCCCAGTTGTTTTGTTGACTTTTCTTTTTTTTTCGGCTAGCCTGTGGTCAGCTGCCAATAAATTTACTGGCTGTGGGCGGTGTCCTCTTTAGCCTCGGGATTTGTTGTGTAATTGTGCGAGTCGAGTGGGTCGTGGGGACGGGTCATAAAGGTTAAGCCAAGTGGAAATGTGCGGGGTGATTAATCTGGTAAAAAAAAAGCCCCCTAAAAAGTTTACGTTCTGCCGGTCAAAGCGGTGTTTCTATTAGGAAAACTTTTATATCGTCGGGCATTGAAAGTGTCAAAAGCGAGAAAATGAAAATGAAAATGAAAACTCTTTGGCGCGTCATGCAATTGATTGGCATGGCCACCCACGAACACCCACTTGCGAATTTTCCGAAATTTTTGTTGTTTTTAGGGTAAGGAGAAAATATCATCTGTCAGACAGACAGACAGACAGGCAGCCAGCCGCCTTATTGAGAAATGAAAATATTAAAAATATATACAGTATTCACCCCGGGAAAGGGATATTCAAAGGGAAAATAAATCAGCGAGCCATAATCCACGACGTTGTCTCTGAACTGAGCTTCGCCGCCTTTTCTATGGCTTTCCGGCCGCTGAAGCCGAAAAGCTCAGGCACATGCCACCAGCGGATCAAGTTTGGAGGGTTTTCCCACCAGAAAAAAAAAATATATATATAAAGAAAAGAAAAGAAAACAAACAAATGTATCCATAAGTAAATAACACAAGCACAATGGTGGCTTGAATTTAATTTACTCAGTTCCTGCAAAATTTAAGGCTTCGATGGTTCGAAAAAAACCGAGTAAATGTGGGTGGCAAAGATTACTGTTCAGTTTGATAAATGCAAATGTGTCAGCGGATCTTTTCCATTATCAAATGGTAAAGTTGAAAGTATTATTCAATAAAATGTTAGAGTTCAAAGTGTCATCGAATTGGACACTTGATCAAATGTAATTGAAAATGACAAAATACCATGAAAATAAGAATGAACTTTAGTTCATGGTAAACAAAAAAAAATCCAAGGCAAGAATACACCAGAAAATGTCAAATGAAATTATGAGTGTTTTCAATTTATACTTGTTTATTTCAATATTGTAATAGTAAAACATCTGAATACTTTGTCTTACTAAATGCCACTTTATTTCCACGAAACTTTCTTAAGAACTTGTACCACAGCCCTTCTGCATCAAAATAATTAAAAACCACTAATGACTTTTGACCCGCAGCGAAAATGTTATCCAGGCCGCAGAAATGTTTGGACAAGAAATTTTCCCAACCATTTGGCTTATCCTCAGCCTCAGTCTCAAGACATCCTCCGCCCACTTCCTCTGGACAACAATGCGGATGCGACGAGCTGAAGTTCCACTTCTCTCTCAGCACAATAAACATTAAATTAATTTCCTCGAGCGATTGCCACCCACACTAATAGTAAATTTCACATTTTCCCCACCCCTCCTCCGCCATCCGAGGCAAGAATATTTTTGTGGTGCACTTCCGTTGCAAGTATCTACGGGTGTTGTTCAATTGCAGACAAAACTGGGTCGTTGTGGTCATTATAGAGAGTATAAAACTTGATTGCTCGCCTTCTTCGGCATTTGGCTGCCTTATAAATAGACAGTCAAAACACTTTCACTACTTAGAAGAGAAAAAAAACGACGAAGGAGAGGGGAAATGTTTGCAGTGTTGCTGCAACATGCAAGTTGCAGTAATGACGGCGCCAAGTTTCGTTTATGAATGAATTTCTAAGACAATCACACTCGGCTGGCAACATTTTTGCCGGCGCATGCCCATTGGCAACATGCCGCATGCAACATTGTGGCAAAATTGTTGCCGGCGTACGGCCGTAAAAACTGGCGGAATTTTCGGCTGGCCGTTGGCGGCACAGTTGGCTGTCAGCTTTCAACGTGTTCGCGCCCAGACAAACGGATCGAGAATCGGCGAATCGGATTCGAGTTCGAAATCGTGGGACGTTGTGTTTAAAAATATCACGCATACGCACGGGAGAGCGCAACGAGTTGTTACAGAGAGTGAGAGTGCAATGATATTCACCTGGAACACTCCCCCGGCAATAATCAAATAAATTATAAACAAAGTTCTTTCTTTACTATGCGAATAATTCAAATTATACCCGAAGTATATAATCAAGTGAAACGAACGCCTGGCAGCAGTTCATTAATTTATAAATAAATATATTAAATATATTTCGGCGAAGATCTGACGCGTGTGAGTGAGCAGCATCGATAAAAAGCTCCCCGAAGAAAAGTGAAAACCAATTGGTGGCCAACAAAAATTGTAAGGAACTCCCTCGGCTGAGAAATAAAATAAATATATAAAACGCAGATTTTGTTCGATGTGACATATCATTTAAAAACCCCCATCGAGAGTCCCTTGGGCCGCCCCTGGCATTGAATGTTGACTTTCGCGGCCCACAAGATATGCAAACGATTCGGGGAATGGGAATACGCGAATCTTTAGCGGAATCTGTCGTGCCCACACGAGTTGTAAATTAAATTTCCAAGGTAAGCAAATAAGTCTTAATAAGCCTATTAAAAAAACACCGAAAAAAGAAAGAAAGAAAAAACAAACCGAAAACGTGTCGCATAAAAAATGCGATTTCCTTAAGAAGGCAAAATGTCAAGTGGCGTTTTTTATTATCATCCATGGGTGAAGACAGGCCCTTGGGATTTGTGTGAGGGAAAGGTGTGGAAATCCTCATGATTTTCCATGTCGATAAGCAGCAGCAGCAGCATGTTGAATATTAAAAAGATTAATTTATTGCTGTGGGAATCTCTCATGTGACTTGCTGAATGAAATACTTGTATATATTCCACAAAGGCATTTTTTCATCGTTCATGGCGGGGGAGAGCTGAAGGACAGCGATGCTGCAGGATGCGTCATCGAATAGATGCAATCGGTCCATGCAAAGCCACATTCGAGTTCTTTATATATAGAAGGTTACATGGAGGAAAGTGGCTTCCTTGGTTTCTGGCTTTATTATGTGAATTCTAAAGAAACCAAATCGAGAAAACATCATGAAAAGAATGCTGTATCGAGAAGAGCCAAACAAACAATAAAATATTGTGTAATGCTACTTGTGGAACATTTTATACATTTTTTGATAACAATGCTGAAAATAAGGGTCTCTTCTTTTTTGAAAGTTAACATTTTTACATCACATATATCAATTTTATTCAAAAATAAATACATTTTAATGGCAGGACTGACATTTATCATTTTACCTTCCGAAACATATCCAAAAGCATTTAGTATTGATATCCATAAAATTTTAAAGAAATTCTGTCAAACACACAGCAATTAATATTTTACTTGTTTCTTTTGTTCCCAGAAACTTAATTTCTGTTTAATATCATGTTTCTGATGTTAACATATGAATAAATTGACGATTGATAAATTGATTGATTAATTAACCATTAATCCTTAAACTATACCTCCTGTCATTTGCAAAGTTTGCTGTCAGGAACTGTTTAAAATTAATTAAAAGCTAAATCCCCTAGAAAACTTCCTAAAATAATTGAGGTAAGGAGAAGTCACGGAATTTGCATTAGAAAGTTTTAGCCAAAAGATTCCTTTGCTTAAACAAATACTGCAGCGCGTATAAGGGAAATATTCTGTAAATTCTCGTGAAAGTTTTCCTTTCACCTACAGGACATAGACATGTTTATTCACTCAGGTGCTTGTGTTGAAATTTATTCACATGCATTCAGAAATAAATGTGTTTCTCTTATCCACAAACTGCATATTAATTAACTAAATGCTGAACATTCATTTGCATACAGGCAGACGGAAAAACAAAGAACATTTTACAGCCTGGGAAAAACTCAGACTGAGGACTGGGGAAACGGATTACAGCCGCCATGGATTTATTATGTATCCTAAGCTTGGCCTTGGGTTAAATGCTGCGAAATGAGAAGATCCTTTTCTCCTTTTCTCTGCTGCTGCTTTCGCAGCGCTGCTACTTAATGTCGAAATGATTAAGTATACGTCGTGTGGTACTCTGCTGGCAACAATGCAGCGATTATTTACCCTAAACGCAGCATTTCAAACAAACAGCCCAGCAAGCCATTAAATAGAAAAATATATGCCTACACAGGGAAAATAGTCAATCATTTAAGATTTAATATTTGTCATATATTAATCGATATAGTTTTTATTTATTAAAGAAATTTGGTGTTTAGATTTACTTAAATATTTTTTTAAATTTAATTTGTAAATGATAATCAAAATAAGGAATTAATTTTCAATCTTTTCAAACCTCACAAAAAAACCTAAAATTGGGAAAAATTCAATTGACACATTTTTGCATAAGAAAGAGGCAAATTTTATCGAAAATGATTGCCTTTTATTTGATTTTTTTTTATTTTTTTCTGTGGAAAAGGGGTAACAAAGGCAAATGCGCTGGGGCATAAATCAGTTGCTTTACGGTGAGCATTCAGCACCTGGCCATTGAGCAATCAAATTGTGCGAGTGCCGACAATTAGAGGAACCCCTCTTTGGAATGCCTCTAGGAATTCCCATCCCAACCCATCCCATCCCATCGCACCGGCAGGATGCTCATTAAAACCGAAAATTGCAACAGAAATATGCAAATGACAGGAGGGCCAAAAGGAAAAACGGGGCTGGACACTCGCATCCATCCCTGGTTCGGGGGGCCAAGTCACTTTTCTTTATTTCTTGTGTCGCCGAACGCCGTCGAGAGCAAGAGCCTTGAAACTGTCAACTAAAAATAAATCGCAAAGAGCTTGCTTTCTCTATGAATCTCTGCGAGGCGTCGCCCTCCTCCTCTCAGGCCACTCCCCGTGTTGTCCAAATATAATAATTATAATTTTGTGTTTTCATTTCATGCCGCGAACAAGATTCTTTTGGCTTTTATATGTTTTATTTGACTTTATAAGTATGCTCAACCGCATGTGCTCGGTAGCTCTCTCTGAATTCTATAAATTTCGCGCGTAGAAAACACTAAATCTAAAATCTAAATCCATATGTCTATAAGCAAATGGGGAAAAAAAATAAAACAAATTCCGTGGGCATATGGAATCACAATGGAATTGGCCATCGCATACGTTAATATAGTTAAGCTGCTTAATTAAATAAATTCAGGAAAAATGCCAAAGCAAACGCGAAAAAATGGCCCCAGACAAGGGCGTCGAACCAAAAGGGGTGTAGTTCAACCCATTAAATACAAATATTATTACGCTTTACGGAAATACGGTTAACATTTAATATAAATATATTTTTTGTTGAATATACAAACATCAAAGTTCACAAAAAAATGGTATTCAATTATATTAAAAAACAATTCCAAGCAAATATAATACATACAAATAATGCATAAAAAAGGGAAACACAATTAACTGAAAGTTAAATAATAAAATATAATATAAATATTTGAACTCTATAAGGAAATATATATTTTTTGTTTAAGATTTATCTTTAATTGAAAAATATTTGTAAAGTATAAATCCATGCTCCCCCTTTAGAAGAAACATTTAAAATCGTATTAAGTATTTAATGCTGCCTAAACCGCCTGTAAATATTTCCACCCATCTCGTTTGTATATTTAATGGGTTCAACCCGTTATTGATAGTTACCAGCTGCATGGCAATCAATAACATTTCCCATATCCGTTCCCATCAGTGAAAACACTTGCAAACATTAAGCTTTAAATGAGCAAAAAACCAATCTGGCACGTCACATTCCGAAATATCCCAGAAACGACGACATCCAGACAAGCCGGCGCCCAAGTTGGACAACCAGGCTGCTCTGGGATTTGGCCAAAACCAAACCAAACCAAACCAGACCAACAACTAACCCAAAATGCACTCGTAAAAATCCAACAAATGGCAATGGACAACTAGAGCTGAAAGAAAACCCAAAATGAATAGCTGCCAAAAGGAACATTCCACATGCAAATTGCTGTTTGAATAATTAAGCTTAATGCCGCTTCCCAGCGAGAGAGTGAAATATTAATTGAAACTATTTGTCGTTCACACGGGAACTAAAAAGGATATATGGGAACGTGTCTTTTCTAATTGTCCTTGCATTGATTCGACTGTAAATAACATTCCATTTGATTTCAGCACATTCGCTTTAATTGCACCTGAATTTGAATGCACTTGCAATTTGCACGTTTCTGCACTTTATCCATAAAAAATATGCGCGTTGGAGCGTTAAAAAAATATTAGCACATGAGAAAAAATAGTTAAACCGTTTATACCTCAGCAAAAAAAAAAACGAAAAACAAACCAAAGTTCACACAAATCACATGCCCTGTGTGCTTTTTTGATGGGTTTAAAGGCTTATGGTGATTTTTTATGTAGTTTGTAGGCTGATATAAATAGTCTTTTCACATGTTGAGCCATGTAATCCGAGTTGTATTTATGGACATTCATTCATAGCACAGAAAAATCTCTTTGAAATAAAGTTTCCTGAAATGAAAGCTTACCAATCGTTTAATTCCTTTTCGGCGGCTGTTGCAGTTTTCAATAAATTAAATTATTAATCTTTTAAGTGCGTAGCTATTGTGAAATAACTTACAGTTTACGCAGCTAAAAATCATTTTACATTGCAGAAATATATGGAAAATTTGTTAATATAACTAAAATGAAATTTATATTATTCTTCTACAAATTTAGCATAGCTTAAAAATTATAATTTAAAATGATTACAATTTAAGCAAGCCTCAAATGCTTAAAATACTTATTTTTTTCGTTAAACATTTTGTACAATACCTATAACAAATATATTTTCAAGATGTTAGGTTTATAACAAACCATGTCTATATTTACTTTAATTTAATTATGTATACATTCAGTTTGTTAGTTCCTTACCTTTTCCAACAAATTTTAAATTGTTTATTCTATCAAATTGGAAATTTCCATATACTTTTTTAAGATTTCTTTTACATTTTCAAACATAAACCATTTTATTGCATTTTTTGTACATTTCTTGAAATTCATTATTTTATATTTTAAAATCTTGTTAAATTAATTTAGCTTAAATTCTTTTACCCAAATATTTTTTTAGTATACTTATTAATGCATTGTTATTGATTCCCCCAATTATTCGACCGCAACTAAGTTATGTAGCAGAGGATATTCCAAAGTCACATAAACACTCAACATCTCGAAAATGTTCTTTGATGTTTGCTGTTCTTTTGCTTTCTGTTTTTTTTTTTTGTTGGTGTTGTTTTCAAGAGAACATGAAATAACAACAAAAGGCAAGAAAAAAAAAATATTGCCAATGTAACAAAGCCGAAAACGTTCTGAAACCGAAATGCCTCTGTGTTTTTGTTCCGGGTGACGAAAAAAAAAGAGAAACATACTGAGTGGTTGAATACCAAACCCATTGCCGCAATAACGCCAGCTGGAGGAAAAAATTGGTTGGCTAGGTTTGAGCCTTCTTCTTTTTTTTTTTTTTTTTTTGGTTGGACTGGGAAAAGTAATTTCGGGACGGGTCGTGTGGGCGATTTACCAATGTCAGGGCCGTAAAAAGTAAATGTGCAAGTCAGATGGAGGGCAGAGAGGACACGTGCAAGCCGTCAAGAGTGGCCAGAAAAGGGTCACAGGCATTAAAGATAATTGCTGTTATAATTGCCGGGACAGTTGGCCCGAAAAGGAGCTGAACCGAAAGCACTTCAATTCTCGCTTCTAATTGAGATAATCGCATTAGTGGGGCTCCATGGCGGAATAATGAAAATGGTTTTTGGGCCATGACACCTGCAGTTCGGCTACGGTTTAGTTCACTTGAGTTCAGTTCAGTTCAGTCCGCTGACCGCGAAATGGCCGAACACTTAACATGCGACATGGCAACTGCTGCAGGCCGTTTATCAACCGCTGAAATGCAGATTTCCCCCCAAATAACACGTATACGCACCGTGTGACCCGGCCATGTGTCATCGCTGCCCTTTGCTTCGTTTATCTTTTTGCTGGGTTCTCCTGGCCTTCCCCCCCCACAAACTGCATTATGTGGTTGGGATTGTATAAACTCGAATGAAACCGCAGACACAGCCACAATTACAATCGCATTTATCATCGGCATTTGCTATACTTTCTGTGTCGCACCTAACTTGTCCATAAATTACATCAGCGTAAATCACAATCGGATTCGGCATCGGAATATATATTGATTTCATTATGCAATCAACAAAACAAGTCACCCAGGAGTCCTGTTTGTGGACACTGCGAGATAAGGTCCCTTCCAAATTACACGCTGTCGAATATATTTAATATGTATTTCAAGTTGGGTTCATGAATCAAAATGTCATAAATTGGAATTTTAATTACAATTTTATTATTTTCAAAGGGATTGCAATATAATTTTTAAATTTAGTTTTACAATAATTATTATTCAGTTAAATATACATATATGCAGTTTTCATTCATAATTTCTAATAATTTAGTTTTTCCTTTTTTACTATTTTATATGTAATATCTTTATTTGAACTTTAATTTGTATCAATTACAGTGCATCTAGTTACAGATACATTATTATATGCACGTGTTTGATTTGCTTGGCCACTTGATGAGCCATCAATCGCAGCTCGTATTCTGTCCTATTTTTCCCGTGCGAGTATCTGTATCTTTGTATCTGTGTCTTCGTTCAAGTGGCCCGAGGTGTGGGTGTTGGTTTTTTGGGGGCCACTTAAGCTTGATTGATGTGTCAAAAATGTGACATCTAATGGCAAAAGGGGTGTGAGAATGTGTGACACTTACACGTGGCAAAGACATATTTAGTGGGAACCCCTTAAATGATTTGTATCTCACAGTTGTTGCCGGACAATTCCGATTCATTGAGGTCGAGAACAAATATAGTGAATTAAGTCATTAGAGTGTGACTAAAAGTCAGGACCTTCATTAGGGGATAATGGTCAATCGGAATTGGAAACATTCTATTGAACAAAACAACAAAATTTGTTTGCCTAACTTGCTATTAGTTTAGATTACTATTTAAATGTCGATTATGAGTTGAGTTTGCCTCGGGGTTGAATGTTAATATTGCAATAAACATATATTTGTCTAGCCAACAAGATAAAGAGATAGAGCTAAACTGATAAAAAGAATCTAATATTGATAAGCAAGAAATTGTATCTGCAATATGAAAGTTGCTTCCAGCTTTACAAATATCGATTGGATATGTTTTTCCCCAGCCAAGGATATCTTTAATAAAATGTATTTAACTTAAACTTGAACTTTAAGTTAACTTAAATTACCGAATACAATTTATGAACAATGGAAAGTAAATGAAGTTTAATTTATTGGCGAGTGTTTGAATTGCTAATTTAAGGAAGGAGGCTAACTAATTGGCAAATCGTTTTGAAACGTAATAACCTTGTTCTAATTATAGAACTAATTGTTACACATTTTCCTGCGAGGGGAGGCGCATCCATTAGGTTTGTTATTTGTAAACAAGCAACCCAACCTAAAACTGGCGCATTTGACACCAAAAAGGTATTTATTATGCCAACTGAAAATGTTTGGGGCATCGGCATACATATATCTTACTTATTTCTACACCAACTCCCAAGCAAATAAGTTTGCTGGCGGGAGGTGGGGAAAAGCTCCTTGTTGTTAATCGATAGAACCTAAGTCACCTTTCTGGAACACACAGAAAAAAATGAGATTAACATGAAAAATGTGACTAATATTATCAAATTTAATATTAAAGGAAATAATCAAACTTGTAGAAATTAAGAAAGTTATAGAAGTAACTTTCTTTTGAACATTTATTTCATTAATTGGACAAGACAATAGGTAGAAAAAAATTAAATGAAAAATGAAAATAAATTGTACAGCATTTAATTTTTAAGAACATTATTTATAGTTTAAATCTGCACAAATTTCTAAAAATTTAGAATTAAAAAAAATAGTTTTATTTCACTCTTTAATAGGTATGCAAAATATATTAAATACTAAATATTTCCCAATACATATTGTCTAGATTTCTCTCACTGTAACAGCAGCATCCTTGGACTAAACGACCTTCCATTTTTCATTTCCTATTTTGCAGCTTAAAGTGTCGACAACGCCAACTAAAGCCACAACAAAGAACACACGGCACAGAAGGCAGGACACACAGGACACAGGACCTAGGACACCATCGCAGGTGCTCCGACCCGGTGGCCAAATATTACGTATACGAACTGTGGCCGTAGATTGATGTACGTGCGAAAGTTTGCCAACAGCTGCTACAATGTCACGCCACTTGGCGTAGAGTAAAAGGACTTAGATCCTGATCGCAGTGGGATGAGTGGTGCAGTGGGCCGACTGCTGCTTCGCCTGGAGCTACCATCGCCCGGTGTGATGCCACCACCGCTCACCGAATACGATTCGGGGCCCATCAGCGAGGATGACTTCCTGGCCAGCGCCACGGCCACCGAGGAGGCCACCGTTCGCTATGCGGTGTTATTTCCCCTCAATCAAACCACCAGCCATCCGATCCATTACTTCATACCCCACAACTACAACCACACGGAGGTGCAGACGGATCTACTATATCCGCACTACGACGACCTGGGTCTGGATCCGGATCCCAACTGGACGCGCATCTGCGAGGATGTCTACAATCCGGAGTTGGAGAATAATAAAATAGAGTTCTGGGTGTGCGGAGTGCTCATAAATATTGTCGGGGTGCTCGGCATCCTCGGCAACATTATCTCCATGATAATCCTGTCCAGACCCCAGATGCGGTCCAGCATAAACTATCTACTAACTGGATTAGCCCGTTGCGATACGGTGCTGATTCTCACCTCAATATTATTATTTGGCATCCCCTCAATATATCCGTATACGGGTCATCTCTTTGGGTATTACAACTACGTTTATCCCTTCATATCCCCGGCGGTGTTTCCCATTGGCATGATAGCCCAGACGGCGAGTATATATATGACCTTCACGGTGACCCTGGAGCGATATGTGGCTGTTTGTCATCCCCTGAGGGCCAGGGCACTCTGTACTTATGGCCGGGCCAAGATTTACTTTATAGTGTGTGTGTGCTTTTCGTTGGCCTATAATATGCCCAGATTTTGGGAGGTACTGACCATAACCTACCCCGAACCCGGCACCGATGTGATCCTCCACTGCGTGAGACCCTCGAAACTGAGGAGATCCGAGGCGTATATCAATATCTACATACACTGGTGCTATCTGATCGTGAACTATATAATACCCTTCCTCACGCTGGCCATATTGAATTGCCTGATCTACCGGCAGGTGAAGCGGGCCAATCGGGAGCGTCAGCGATTGTCCAGGTCGGAGCGAAGGGAGATCGGTCTGGCCACCATGCTGCTGTGCGTGGTGGTGGTGTTCTTCATGCTTAACTTTCTGCCCTTGGTCCTGAATATATCGGAGGCCTTCTACAGCACCATCGACCATAAGCTGACGAAGATCTCCAATCTGCTGATCACGATCAACAGCAGCGTCAACTTCCTCATCTACATCATATTCGGGGAGAAGTTCAAGCGCATTTTTTTACTCATTTTTTTCAAGCGCCGGCTGAGTCGTGACCAGCCGGATCTTATCCACTACGAGAGCTCCATATCGAACAACGGCGATGGGACGCTGAACCACCGATCCTCCGGCCGCTTCTCGCGCCACGGCACCCAGCGGAGCACCACCACCACCTATCTGGTGGCGACCGGAGGACCAGGTGGCGGACTGGGTTGCGTTGGTGGCGCTGGCAATAGTTCTCTGAACAACGTTCGGCTGACGCAGGTCTCCGGCTCGCCCGGCATGGTCAAGATCAAGCGGAACCGAGCTCCGTCACCTGGGCCGGTGGTCTATTTTCCCGCCCGTGAGATGCAGCGTTCCGTTTCGACCACCGGCAATTCGGCCACCAATAATAACACATCCATCGGATACGATTGGACGCTGCAGGATAGCAAGAAGCTGGGGCATGTCTCCTCCGGATTCTGAGGCTGTGCCAGGGGGTGGGACAGGGGGAGGGGCAGCAGGATTGGGTCCGGGTCCGGTTATGGGGAAGGGGTAGTCTAGTCCATTAGTGATCTAAGCAAAAATGGTAACAAATCTGCGGTGAAAATAATGGTAGTGAAAAGCAAGCCATCAAAAATATTCAAATAGGATTGAGCCTTTCAAAATGTATAAACAATAGTAAAAAAAATACAGATTTACATAAATTTTAATTTTATTGATTTTTTTTTAATTCATAAAACTAAATACTTTTTTGAAAAATAAGAAAAACGTTCTATAAAAGGTTTCCTAATTTATTACAAATTCAAGTACACCAAGGATTCAAATTTAGTAGTACTCTATAAATCAGAAAATTCAAAGTATTGAACATACAATTTAATAACTGACTACCATTATTTTCAGTGCAGCTATAGTGAATCTAAATTATATATATTAACCTGTACAGAAGGCATCAACTAAGCGCTCCAAGCGTTGCGTTACTTTGTGATAAGCGTTAAGTGTTTCCTTCCCCGATTTCTCTTCAACTCCTCAAGAACTTTACTCGTTGATATAGCTGTTAAGTAAGTTAAATATATATCTATCTTAAGATCCAGCTAAGGCCCGATATATTTGTGTATCGCAAACTGAAATAAGACTTTTTTCTTCGCTTCTCCTCAAGAAGCCTTTTACTCAATCAATTGAATTTGTATCAATTTTTCAGTGAATTAGTCAGCGAAACTTTCTTTAAAAAACCGAGTGAAAGTTGTGTCCAATATCGTTTCACTTTCCCTTGACCGGAAAAGTTTTATTTATTAGCGTAAAGTTTGCTGCTTTTAATTAAATATCCTTTTGAACGCTCTCGCAGCCGAACTTGATGAATGATTTTCCTTTTCTTTTGCTGATTTGGGTGTTTTTTCCCAAAACTTTTTTTTTTTTGCCCTCTCACATATTTAACTTACGCAGCCCGGAAACTGAGACTTTGGGTTTTCGCTAGGCCGGGCAATCTGTCAACTTGTCAGAAAGTTTCTATAATGCCGCTCAAAGTTCAGTCAGCTCAAACTTTCACCCCCAGCATTATTCAGTCGACCTCAACTCAAGTAGCTCAATTTAACAGCCAACTGCAGAAATAATACAAATAATAATAATAATGGCAACAAAAGAAAAGACATTTTCAGGTGTTCACAATACGAATTATTTTTACTTCTCCTCGTCCCCGAAATCAATAAATATAAAAATACAGCTTGGTGTAAATACTTTTAAGTTTATCTGTAAAAATTTCCAAAACTAGCAAGTATGCAAAGCATAAAAAAAGATACAAACTAATATTTCAAACTCAATCGGAGTTAAGAGGAATCCAAATTAGCGTACGGATTAAGTAAACAAATATTGAATAGGAAAAGCTTAAATTTAAATCCAATTTAATACTCCTTAGCTCGTGCATTAATTTGGAATCCTCTCGCTTCCAATCAAAAACAAATTTATCTAGACTTAGTTTAGCTATAAGTATTGTATAGTCCTAGCAAATACGTAATCGAAACTAAAATCATAATTAATTTCAAGGATTGTGCAAATAAATGATGATGAGAAATCCGAATTAGTTTTTGTCCAAAGGGGGGGGTGTTCGAAATAAATTCGCTAATTTTCCCCGGCAGATTTGCATTGATTTTCCAAATTTCGCACCACAGCCGCCATAATAGTCGAAAGATTGGCATCTAGACACTGTTTTTGGGAAATGATAACGAGCACTTAAGTCGGTTGGTCGGCCAGCCACTTGCAATTCAATTTGGTAAGACCTATCTCTTGGCCGGGTCCTGTCGGATAATTGCCAACGCAGTGTCAAGCCGATGGCAAAATCTCGGTCTTGGTGGGGCCGGAGAAGTGGTTTGGATGGCAAAATGAGAGCCTTTGCGCATTTGCGTATCTTAGTGTATTATGCTAAGCACGTTGGCAGGATGTCGACTTTAGTCATGACAGTCGAGAAGCCGGTAATAATGCACAAGCCCCACAAAGGAATTTAAATAATAATAACCATAACAATAAGATACAAACACACACACACGCACAGAGGGGGGGTGGCAGGTGGGGGGGTGGAAAGTATCTGGCGGGAGGAGGACGGTTTGTGGGGGCCACAAAGTTGCCCAGGTGGCAACTTGCTGAAGTGAATTACCGTCCGCACGTGAGCCCCAACCTAATAATGGGGATATACAGATTTAAGATAGCTGCAAATAATTGGAACAGGCGAAAGAAAAAAAGAACAACCCATTAGAACCGGATATTATTGCGTGTTTCCTGAAATTGTGGCACATATATTTGACTCCGAGCTACATGTGGCATGAAATCCCAACACAACTGTCAACCTAAATATTTAACAATGTTATTAAGTGAAGCGTTTTTGGTTTTCGGAATCTAGCAATTAATTATTTTGAGTGGTGTAATTCTAAACTAATTGTTTTTGTGGTTATCAAATATTTAGTTTACCTGTTATTAAAAGATAAACACATTTCGTCACATTTATTTCGGTTTTAATCAAATTGTCAACAATGACAATTTTGACAAGTGGAATAATTGAGAAATGTTTTTTGTGTTAACTGGTTTTAGAGCTTCGAGCGACAAATTTATGTATTTCATATTTAATTAAGCTGTTTTAGCAGAGCACTTAATTGGTTATTTTCAATTACATTATATTGTTAATCGTTTTTTCTTGCTAAATAAGTAAAGGTTTTCTTTAAAGAATATTTTTATACGGAAACTTAGATAAATATTAGATATAAAATATAATTTATTAACTCTCCTGTTGGGTAAATATTTATTAACAATTTTAAAGTACATAAATAAAGGTGTTGCCAACAAAAGCCAGTGGACAAACTCATGAAATACTTTAATGCCTGCAGCTCAGCGAACTGAATCTGAAACTTTTTTGTATCTGGCAGAAACAAAAGCGTAGGCGAAGGACTCTATTGTTCCTGTCGCAGCGAAAGTGTCACGAGGCTGGGCGATAATAAATCAGCTAAGGATAATGTCAACACCAAAGCCTCAGCGACAGAATCTCCGTGCCCCCTACAACTAAAAATATTCCGCTGATGACTTTGTTGTGGGTGCGGGACGTCGCCTAAGAGTTTGATGCGTTTTTGATGCTACAAGGATTATCATTACTTCGGTTTCAAGTGTTGATGGGTCTTGGATTGAGTCTCAGTTGGTGTTGCTGTTGCTCTTGTTGCCGTTGAACAATTTGACAAATGACAACAGTTTTTGGGCTTTTTGTGACGAGTCTTCCCGATGACAAACTGTTGACCCCGTCATGGTGTTTGCTAATTAATTAGCAGCCTTTTGTCCGGCTGCTGCAAGCGAAGCATCGAAGCTGTGTAGCGTCAAAATTTAATTAATGTTGGCCATGTGATTCGACGGAATGTTCTGTTCCTTCGTCCTCCGTTAAAAGTTCTCAACTTAAGCCGGGTAGACAATTCCAAACAATGCCAAACATCGGGCATTGTGCTCCCGCGTAACAAGGAGCACTTGTTCGCCCGTTTAATACGCAAGTGAATTCCCCAGGCCCCACTTCAATA
>JAJJHY010008789.1:11514221-11530271 GCA_021224005.1 Drosophila setifemur
TACTTAATACAAAAAATATAATAAATTTATAAAAATTATTATTATTATTATTTGGTATTATTTTTTAATAATTTTGTATTTAACATTGTCAAAAAAAACAATTTAGACCTGGTAATAATAATTACTAATAAAAAGTTATTATACAATTAAATAAGTACCAAAGAGTAACTTAATATAAATGGAGGATTATCTCTCGTAACTTAAAAATTTCTTTATGCATTTTATATTTTCGCTAACTATTTTCGTTAAGTGCATAAGCTCCCGGAAAGCTAGACCGCATCTGTCGGCCACGATGCTCAGCGTTGAAGGCGATGAAGTGTCGGCGATGCTTTTGTTGTTGGGTTTTGGCGGCTGTGAGGAGTGCAAGTGTTGAACCTTTGACATGGGCCAGAAACCCGAAAAAAGGCCCCAGATTTGTGGCTGACATTGACGGCAAAAGCGGTATCTGGTATTGATTTTATGCAGAAATCGAGACAAATGCTAATTTACAATTTGTATGCGGCAACCACAGAGGCCGAGCTCTAACCGAGAAACTCCCGCAAGTGACCAAAACTGGGAAGATAGGTATCCGGAACCAGGCCCATTTTCTTCTCGTCGCCATCCTCCAAGATCTTCTGGGCATCCTTCAGACTGTTGACTCCGGTGCCCACGAGCAAACTCTGGAAACCGCAGTTGTTGGCGAACTGCATGTCGGTCACAAGTCTGATGATAAAGAAATTTATTTAGTTTTAAATTATATATTAATTCCTGTGCCCACTTACGTATCTCCCACCATCAACGTGCTTTCCGGCTTGATTACTCCACACTCCATCAGCTGAGCCACCATCCAGGGATTGGGTTTCCCCAGGATCAAAGGATGGCGTCCAGAAAGTGTCTTCACGGATGTCACCATTGCACTGGCACCCACAACCACTCGGCTATGATTCTCGATGGGATAGGCGGCATCCAGGCTTGTGCCCAAGAACAGAACTTTGGGATCCCGGAGATAGGCACTGGTACGGATCAGTCGAGCCATGTTAAAGCGCTCATCACGACCCACCACGACTGCACCCACTTCGGGATCCAGTTCGAGATCCTTGGCAAATTCCTGCATTGGTTTCTCCAATTTTTCGACCACTTCAAAATGTTCAATATTGGCCTTTTCGAGCTCCTCACATATGCCACCCTCACCCATGACGAATACCTTTTTCTGGAATTTCTTTTTGGCCAGAAAATTGGCCACGGACGAAGAAGAAGTCAGCACATTCTCCTCCTCGACATTGAAGCCAAGTTTATGGGCCTTCTCTGCAAACCCTAGTGTTGATATCGCCGAATTGTTGGTAACAATTAGTGCCTTTCGGCCGGTGTTCAAAACCAGGTCAAAGGTTTCCGCTGCCCCCTCGATGGCGTTCATGAAGTGCCAGAGGACACCGTCCGCATCGCAGATCACCGTCTCGATGGAACTCACCCACTGACGGACCTTTTGCATCGGAAGTTTGGTCAAGTCGGTGCAACTTTTCTTAAACATCTTGCAGATATTTATATAAATTTAATATAAACAAATGGCACTTTACTGAGTGTATACTAGACTTTAGTTTTTAAATCTCTGATAATATATTCGGATGTTTCGGAGTATACAAAAAGTATAACATAAAAAAGATTTAAATAGATATTATTATATACAAAACCTATTTTTATTAATATTATTTTTGTATAAAAATGTAATGTTAAAAAAACAAGTATTGCAATTTGTAATATAGTAAAAAAAAGACATGATTTTTGTGCCAGCTTATTTTAATAAAATATTTTCTACTTATATACAATTATTTTATAATTTTAATAAAAATGTACATTCCTGGAGGGAAGGAATGGCAAAATATCGGACAACTTGGGTACAAATAAATCTGGAACTTGCTGATACATAAAAGGATCCTTCGAATCCTGAGCTTCGAGGGCATCCTTGTAGCTGCTTACACCAGAGCCCACCAATAGAGTTTGAAAGCCGCAATTGTAGCCAAATTTTACATCAGTATACATCCTAATCAAAAAATAAATAAAACATTAGATGTAATATAATTTTTATCTACAAAAAAACTCACGTATCTCCCACCATCAAAGTGCGTTCTGCCTGAATATGTCCCTGGCGTCTGAGATCGATGCAAAGATACGGATTGGGCTTGCCGCAACTAAATGGAGCTCGTAGACAGGTGGCCTGAATGGCAGCCACCATGATTCCTGCACCAGGAATCACCCGTCCCGGAGCCACCGGAAAAGATCGATCACGATTGGTGGCCACAAACATGACTTCGGGATCCTTTAGATAGGAAGCAGCTTTGGCCAGTTTGTTTGCATTGAAATCCTTATCCATGCCCACGACCACAGCGCCCACATGAGGATCCAAAATAATTTCTTCACCTGGCTTAGATCTAGATAATTTTGTAAGGGTCGGTGGATCCAGGGGCAGAGATTCGATCCCCACCAACTTCAGTTCATCGACGATGCCCTGCCCACCAATTACGTAAGCCTTCCGTTTGAACTTCCGTTCTTTCATAAATTTAGCCAAAGCTTGACCTGAGCTAAGGATCTCTTTCGAGGACACCAGGAGCCCCATACCCTGAGCTTTCCGGGAGATTCCCGCCACCGATTGTGTGGAATTGTTGGTGCAAATATAGGCATTTTTTCCCATTCCCCGCAGGGCATTGAAGGTCTCTGCTGCCCCTTTTAATGGTCGATCATGGCTCCACAGAACCCCATCTCCATCAAAGATGATCGTGTCGATGGTCTTCAACCACTGGTAAACACTGTGCTTGTTCAGGCCCAACAGCTGGCAGCCGCCTTTCTGGATACTACGGTTCAGGGCCAGATTCATGGTCAACAGAGTAAAGTATCTTAAAGTAGGGGAGGTTTTAGTGTAGGTTTATTAAGAAGATTGATTTGCTCAGCAGGGCATTCTAAGCTGTATTTAAAAAATACTTTTTTTGAGTACCAATAAATATAAAAAATAAAAGGTTTAAACAAATTTCTTTCATTACATGGTCAATAAAAAAGAAGGGAAATTAAAAATACTTTTAAAGAAATATATTTTTTGTATTTTGCACATGTTTATTTGTTTGTCTAAACCTCCCTGATTTCCAATTCTAATGGCCTGAACATATTTACAAAATAAAGCCCTTTCCTACCAAACAAACCTCTTTGCACCTGAAATAATTGCCATGCATTACAACCAATTCTGAATACTGGGAAACAAATTGCTTGGCAACCATCAAAATGTTTGTGAGCCCGCAACTAGATTAGTTTCCAGCAGTTTTCGCTGTCGGAATCAATTGAAAGTTTTAGCCCGGTTGCAAGTTGACGGGGCCAACTCGTGGAGTTCTTTCAGCATTTCAACAGCATTTTAGTATTTCAGCATTTTAGCTGTCGGCGACGACGACTCCCCAGGAGCGCTTGGCAATGTCAACGGCGACGCGTTTAATTCACTAAACTTTGCACATTTGTTATTTGGCCAAAAGGAGGAAAAGGCCAGGACCAAGTTGCGGTTCGGAGGCGTGGCAAACGTCGCGGACAACTTTTAATTGTGCGCAATGAGAGAAGGCCAAGTCGAGCGGGGAATTTTTGCAGAAGATTTTGGGTGGCATGGGGTTGACATCGCCACCCATCCACTGGTCCCCACATTTTCTTGGCGCCCTGTTCCCAGTTTCATCTTCCCTAGGGAGCCACTTCGCTCTCTCTCTCTCTGAGGGCGAATTTTCGTCTTCATTCACACGCTAAAAAATAGGATTATTTCATTAAAGATATTCTATGACCAAACATTGAATACACTGCAAGCAATTTTTAGTTTCTTTCCCAGTAAATTGTTTTAACTATGTGTAAGATGTTAAAAATTAAATTAAGTCTTTAAAATTAAGAATGTGGCGTATGAATTTAATAAAAAAAGTTTGATCTATTAATTTTTAATAAAACAACAATGGAATCTAAGAATAACTATTATTACGTTATATTATAATATATTTTAGTATGTATTTTCATATATAAATATTTTAAATTGTAATACTAACGTTTTTATCGAAAAATCGAGAGAGGAGGTAAAAATGAAATAAGAGAGCAGAATGAAGCCTGAGAAGACTTCCATTTTATTTCCCAATTTCCCTCCATAAAATATTAAAATAGCTGTATAATTGAGCGAGAGCGAAAGAGAAGAAGTCAGCATTCTTAGTTGCGCTGAGAGCGAGAGAGAAAGAGGCAGAGTAAGCCTAGCTTTGGGCCTCTCCAATTCTCTCCACAGAATATCTGCTCTGAGAGCAAGAGAGAAAAAAAACATCCAAGCATTCAAAGGTAAAGCAATGAGCGGAGAAGGGAGTGAGAGTGAAGTTCTTCATCTCTTCAATCTCTAATCTTCCAACAGAGTTCTCTCTCACACTCCGCGGGTATAAAAGGCAGTGTCGTCTCCCCTGGAAGTCAGTCAGTTTTCGATCGCGAGATCAATAAGGTCAATTTCGGGAAATCGAAATAGCTGGATAATCAATGGAAACAGTTAAAAACAAATAATAATGATAACATATGATGAAAAATAAAATATAAAAAAATAAAATGTTTTCCTAGATAAACAAACTTTTTTTTTCCGTGCATCCCGCTGGCTGTCAGCGGCCCGTTGCGCCAATTAAAATGGCATTCGGCTTTATTGTTGACAACGCTGTCGCCTTAGAGGAGCGCCTTTCAAGCGGCCCAAATCCCAAATCCGACACTTGTCCGGCGCTAAAGCGG
Organism: Drosophila setifemur; assembly: GCA_021224005.1. Classification (NCBI taxonomy): domain Eukaryota; kingdom Metazoa; phylum Arthropoda; class Insecta; order Diptera; family Drosophilidae; genus Drosophila; species Drosophila setifemur. Next base: position 11,518,962 of record JAJJHY010008789.1, read on the forward strand.
AACGCAAAACCACAACCAGATTCCACCGCACCTTGACATAAATTCATTAAATCTCTTTTCCCCCGGGCTGTTTCGGTCAAAAGCTTCCCACTTCCTCTTCAGCGAAAATCTGGACTTTAAAAAAGCACGCAAATTGGCAAACGAGCTGAATTTGTGAACTGCCTGCGGGGTAAATCAAAAGCTAACGAGCGAATTCGTTTCGCGTTTCCCACCCGGCCAGGAAAAGCGATTTTTCCAATTTCCGCCTCACAATCGGGAAGCCTTTAATGCATTTAATATTTGAATAATTGTGAGGTATTGTTGCTTGATGTACGCAATTAAAATTAATGAAGAATTTTGCATTTTTGATTCGTTATTTAAAGAGAGATTGTGAAGTTGGTTTTTCCAATCTTACTTTTATAATTTCATAATTTTTTATGAGTTGAATGGCCAACAAATTTTGTTAATATTTATATTTTATTTTGGACAAAGTCTAATTTTAACTGCTCAAACGATATGCAATTTGAAATCCCTGCCGCCTGTTCCACCAAACTGTTTATGCCTTTTGGCTTTCACCTGGCCAAGAGTTTACTTAAAAAGGGTTGCTGCACTTGAGTCCTAAAGAGTGTACTCAATTTTCTGAAGTGGAAACAGCTTCGGAATTTTCCATTTGCCTAGGTCTCAATTTATTCCAGTATCAGGCTTAAATTGACGGATGCACTGTCCGAGCTGGAAAAAACAATACCCTGGGTGTCTCTCGGGGTGGGGAGAATGGGATACAACCGAATTCCGATCGCCAGACATCAAGAGCAACATTAACAAATGAAATTTTAAGCAAAAAGTTTGGCAAACTTTTTCGGCTTGTTCGGTTCCTTGGCCGCTGACCCAAACCAAGAACCCAGAAAAAAAGAGAAGCGAAGCGAGACGGAAACTTTTTTATTAAGTTTACAGGGCCAAGTTAATTTCCCGGAGCCCGTAGCCCGGAGCCCCGGAGGCCCTAGTGCCCCGATGCCTGTTTTTCCTAATTAATACCTCGAGACCGAATGCTCCCTAATAAAATAAGAAGCGAAAAAATTACAAATCCACTTGATTTATATGCTAATCAAGCCGCCTGTGTGACCGCGGGCAACACAAACACAGAAAACCAACACTTCGGGCCATCGGCAGTTGCTTAAATCAAATTAAAGTTTGCTCTGGCATTTGGAAGGGTCCTGGCGAAGCAGGGGCAATGGCAACTTTAAATTATCCGCTATCGACGAATAAATCATCCACAGATAGCATCATCAGCTGGGTCACAAGGCGCAATTATTTGCCGAGAATGGATTGCCCCGGACAGGGGCACTTTTCCTGCTTCAAGGAGGGTGTTGATATCTTAGGGGGAACAGTCGACGCAAATATACTCTATAACTAATTAAATAAATGGGCGTTATTATAGAAATTATTTTGTTATTTTTGCCTATATTATATATTTAGTAAATTTATTAAAAAGCATTAATACAATACATTAGATAAATAAAAGTTGGATACGATTTGGAATATATTTAAATCTATTGTTTATATTTTGAACAATGTCAAATTGTATATCGAAATATAGGATATGAGCATATGTATAGAAACCCTTATCCACTCTTTCCTAGGCACCCTTCAAATTCTTCCGATACTTATACATATCAACCCACATACCCACAATGGCCCTCGAATTCGAACCCGGCTTATTTTCTTTTGAGTGGTGAATGATGGACAGCCTGTTCGGAGACTTGTGAAAAAAGATGCCTCGAATAGCTTTCAGTTGCATTTCATCAGCTTTCGAATGCTTAGCAGAATTGAAACGTTTTGCTGTTTTACAAATAACACAGCACATCGCCAAAGAGGGAAACCGAGTAGCAAGGAATAAGGTAAAAGGAACTAGGAACAAAAAGAGGAAGGAACATTTTTGTTGCCATAGAGATTTCCATAAATGCGACAGACAATTACTCGCTCGTGTTGGTCGGGCAAAGAGCACAGATTGAAATAGGAGAATGAGTTCCAAGAATATGCAATGCAATGTAGAATGCCGGAAACACACGTCTGCTGAAAGGATGCTGCAAATACGAAGATGCTTCAGTGGGTCCTTCATTATGCTGCCTCTGTAAACTGCTGCTAAGTGGTATTGAGATTTATGTTTCATACTTTTTTTTTATTAAGGCAAGTTCATTTTTTGATTCAGGGAATTGAGCAATAAAGTTTTTTATAATATAACGTAATATTTCTTATTTAAAAAGTGATTTAATAATATTGCTTAATATGTATTTTTCTTCTGATTATAGAATGTTTTAAGATTACATTGTTTTATTATTCTTTCTTTTATAAATTGTAATTTGGTATTAAATTTAATAGGCGATAAGTGTATATTCCCAAAGTATTCAGTTTTATTCATAAACCTCTTTATTATATTTTTTGATTATTAACTTCCGATTTTTTCCGATTTTCCCCAGATATTTCCAATGCCCTAAATGGATGTTGGTCAGTCGAATATAAACCCGAACTAAATGGCAATAAGTACGTACACCTTAGTCAACTGTGTAAAATGCCAAGCTAAGACCTTAATGTGAGGGCCAGCCTGCTGTCCCTCGTGGAAAGCCATCGTCCATGGCCCTGGCTCACGCTGCGTATGAGCAATGCCGTCCCCGATTGGCCTTGAGGGTGGCAATAAAGGACGTTTGCTGTTCGGCGGTTTTAGGTTTCAGTGTGCGTACATTAAGGCAAATTACAACACATTATAATTTGTGTCGAAAAGTGTGTGTCCCCGAAAATTCATTTGAGAGATTCAAGATTTGACAGCCAGCAAACATGAAAATGTCTGTGTAATTTTATTATATGTACTGCAGAGATAGCTGGATGCCCAAGGCCAAAACATTTGGCAGATGAATAAATATACATGATGAAGAGAGATGTGCAAGGCTATCCAAGTGTGTGTTGGACTTTATATTTGGCTAGTACTTAAATTAGTCTCGGTAAGCAAAAACGTTTGCCATCAATTTGATTGGCTTAGAATATATTTAAATATTTTACTGCCTTTAAAGTTTTGATTAATAATCTGGTGATAAGATAGTTTACCATGAAATTTCATAAAGAGAAATATATATATTTACATTTTAAATTACAATTTAACCTTTTCCTTAAATGTTCCCAGTTTGTTCAGAAAAATGTTAGTACATTTAAAAGTTTCCCTTTTAAAGGGAATGTTTCCTAATTGCGAAAACTTCTTTTTAAACTTCTTCTGCCTGCAATAAGCAAACCCTTTGACTATCCACAAACGAAATCAAAGACTTGAAAAGCCGGAAAAGCCACCTAATTGCTCTCTTACAGATGCACTGCAATCTTTGAATGTGTGTGTGGATAACTTTGCTGTGGCAGTTCCGCTTAGGGTTATATATTTTTCCCAACCACACAAATCCGTAGATATTGATTCACGGGCCGGCGCTTAAAATAAATAGTCGCACATATTTCAAGCATAATTAAAGCTGCTGAGCCCACAAGCACGCAACGTCAATCATTGTAATTTATAACGTAAGCAAAAGCGTAACCAAACTTGAGCCATTATTTCCGCTTTATGGAATGAAAGCCGCCGGCTGTGCGCTTGTTTTCCTTTTTTTCCACAGTTTTCCCCGCTCGTTCTCCGGTTTCGCAATGTTTATAGTTACTTTTCCGCTGGGCTTGATGTTTGTATTTGTTATTTCGCTTTCGTTTTTGCTGCACATTTGCATTTCGTGTCCCGCTGACCGATACCACTGTCTGCCAGCTGCCGCAGCCGCAGAACTGCTGCCCGTTTCATAAATCATTTGGCCCTAACGCACACATGTGTGTTAAGGAGCCCACACAAAAATACACCAAAAGAAATATTTTGGTTTGCTCTTTTTTTTGGTAAGTTTTTTTTGAAGAAAATATAAAAATAATCACGAGAAATATTAGGTCACCAAAAAACACACATAACAATTTAATTAGATCGCAAAAATATAGTTTCAAAAGTAAATATTATAATTTTAGTGTTCTTAGTGCAAAACTTGTGATTTACAAACCTACAAAACGCTTCAATTTCAGCATTTTCCGATACCTGCACATTCATCCGTACATTTCCCAAATGGGAGGGAATATTAAATTTACATTTAATTTGCAACAAAGAGGAAATGCAATACATCAAATAAACCAATTATGCATTAATGGCCATCCACGAAATTAAAACCAAAAACCCAAAAATGTATGCTACACAAATTGTTGGTTTAAAGCGGATGCAATGTGGCTTTTAAGATAATCAGAAAATTCATGTATCTCAGATTTGAAAGCCTCAAATTCGTGTTTGGTGATCAGATGTGTTTTATTATTGAGTTTGCTATTGAAGATTTAAAGTCTACATAAAAAATAATTATACTTACTTTATTGAAATACTTGGCTTGGTTATAATAAATAATTTTTAAATATTTTTCTTAGAGTATAGATTTAAAGCCAACTTTTTATTTATTTTGTTTCATTTTATTTCAGTACTAACAATTACAATTAAACCGGAAAATGGTATTTAACTAATTCAGTGAAAATAAAAGCCCAAACATAAATAGTATATAAACAAAATGGGAACTAATTGTTTTAGTTTAATTGAGGTATTCCCCCGTCGAGTTTTCGCTAAACAATGCTCGCAAAAACCACAGCGATAAATGCTTTGGCCATGACAACCCAACCCCGCTAAGACTAAGGCTATAATGACCATTTTGACTTCTGCCAACGTGCCTCGCCCACTCGAAGGCTGCTCCTAATCAGCTCCCACTTGCTGACCCAAATTTTTGTTGGCTCCCTGCGACTTAACCGTATCGTTGGGCAACACAAAACCAAGCCAACCAATAGATGACAATTTAATAAAGCAAATTGTGCGGCTTGTGGCGAAAGTTTTCTTTTGGTATTTGGATTAATCCATTCCACATCCACATCCGCACACCCACATCCTGTCCTGTCAGCGTCGTTAATCAATTAGGTTGGCGCTTTTATACGATTGCTTTCATGGCTATGGCTATGGCTATGTGTACTACATGCTACATATATCTGTATCTAGTATTTGAGTTTGTATGTTGCCACTTAAGCTGTTATGTATTGATTCAATTCCATATAAACGATGCCCCGCCACGCGCAAATATAATTAATGATCGAGTGTCAAAAGGAACAAAAAACTATAGTCATCTCGAATGCATTATGTAGGGCGGCGTATTGAATTTCGTTTAGCCAGCATAGTAATTCTTGGCCATCCCAAGTACACATGGCGTATACTTGACCCCAGTCCAAGTCCAGGCGGGATAAAGTTGTCTTTCAATCATTTATCTGTTGCCATTTGTTTGGCCTGCTTATCCTGACGGCAAGTCTCTTTAGTTGACTGCAATTCTATCAATTTCCGGTTGGATCTCTTTATAAATTATGATAAAAACTAGAAAGATTATTTATAAATTATAAACATTGAAAGTTAAAAAAATTACAGGGAACATATAATGTTAAATATCAAAGATATGTGAGATAGGTCTTCTTATGCATTTTATATTTTCAAGTTAAATATAAATCAAAAAGCCCTCCAAATATTATTTAAATAATTATTGAATTTATTATTGGTATTAAAATATGAAATATAATTATTAAAATGATTAAAACTTGTGTGTATTAAATACCATTCAAATTTTAAGCCTTAAGACCAAACAAATCTTTCCGAAATTCATTACATTTTCTTACTTCTTTTTTATTTAAAAACTACTTCTTTAATTTTAATAACACTATATTATGAAATCCTCTGTGCAGTATAAAGTTTATCCCAGTAGACAACGACCCGGCAGCTTCCATGTACTACAAATATTTACGAGTCACCAGGAGGAGCGAATCTCTTGGTGGATAAGCAAGATGACGACACACACTTAAGCCAAATGGCCAGTGTCCACTCCCGCAGGACACACGCCACCAGCTCCATTGCCGATCATTTTTCTTTTCCCGCCGGGGAAGTCGCAGTGCCGACTGCGGCATATTAATGATGTCTTTATGGTGGCCACATGGGTCGCAAAGTTCTTCCCCCCCTCCCCCCCCAAGGAACTGACTTAACCGAGCAATTTACGAGCATAGTGCGTCCATCCAGTAATTAAAAAATAGAAAACACTCTAAATGCTGATTTATGTGGGTGAAATAGCAATGCAACGTTGCACCGAAACAGTGAAGCTTCAAAGTTGAGAATTTAAATGGAGTTTTTAGAGAAAAAAAGGGTTATTTTTGAATTTTTAAATAATTTGTTTTTTCCCTTCTAAATTCTTGTATTGATTTCTTTAAAACATAAAAATTCTTGAGCCGGAAAATGAAATAAAATTGAAATAAAATATTTGTAAATATTTTTTCAAATGGTCAAAATTAGGTTTAATATTTTATACATTGAAATATTGCACATAATTAAATAAGGTCTGAATACCATTCTATTGAAAATTCACAATATTTTATTGCTACAATTAAAATAATTTAGATTTAAGGAAAAATTTGAGAAAATTTTTTTCAAATATTTTAATTTATTTCGAAAATTATTTCAATCTCCAGATTTTTATCGGATTTCTTTAACATTTTAGTGCTCTTCCTTACATATTCCTTTCCCCATATTCATCAGTTATATATGCCAATCTGTCAACTATTTTACGGCGGACTTCAGCTGCGACGTGCTCCCAGGAAAACTTGCCGAATTTAAAGCCAACTTACAAGCGAAATAAATGGCAACACGTTCCTTCCTCCCCCAGAAAAAAAAAAACACAAAAACACATCGAAGCGACGTGTTGCAACTTAGAGGACGAGGAAACTTGGTTAAGGAACTCCCAATGCACATGACACTCCCATTAATTGAGCCATAAATTTGGGAGGGGGCTTTATTTCTAGAGGCTGGGCAGGCCAGGACAGGAGAACTCCGGTTCCAGTTCCTCCTCCACGACGATGCTGTACATACCATTCTCACAGGACGGCGGGGCGTGGGTGATGTGGTAGCGTTTTGGTTTCTGGACTATATTAAAGGTGGACAACATACGCTGACGCATTGGCTCCATGGAGGCCCACATATCTTTGAAATAATCTCCCAAGCCCGGCGGTAGACAATTTATCAAATGCTCGACGCCGTCCTTGAGGATCACATCCATATCTGGGTGATTATTACGTCCCAACTCTCCGGTTATATGGAGTATGGTCTGCATATTGAAGACCAAGTCGCGAGTGCAGTCCGATTCCAGTTTCAGGGACTTGACTTGCTCGGCGGTCTTCAGATCCAACTCCGCCTGGTTGCGACACCTTTGATAGATCTCGCTGGCCGGACGAGTTTTGGCCGGGATCTGGTCTTCCTTGCGCCTATACTTCGCCAGGTGTTCGTGCATATGTTGGAGTGGAGCAATGACATCCGTGTTGACCCGATGCAGGGTGATCATATTGGCTGCATAGCGACGTTGCAGCTCCTCCCTCTGCGGAATCATCTTCGGATCCCGCCGATTGCCACCCATGTTGGTTGGCAAACCGCCCTCGTAGTCCACATTCATTTGGGCAATATCCCGGACAGCCTTCAGCTTGATGTCCAGCAGCTTTTGCATCTTGACCAGCGCCTCCAGCAGCACCTTGGTGTACCTTCTATTGCCAAATAGCTCGGTTTTATCCGTCTCCGTTTCTGCCGGCTGGGAGTCGATGGCGTGCAGCATGATGGTCAGGGGGAGTCCTGCAGTGTCCTGATCCGCCTGAAGGCGAAAATCTGGCAGACAGAGAATCGACCGCCGGCCAGCTATTTCGAAGCGAACCAAATAGCTGCTATCCTGCGGTTCGTAGCTTATTATCCTGCCATTGATAATGCCCATGTTGGCGTGTCCTTGCAGGAAACTCGTCACCTTCGTTTGCATGGCCAGGGGCAATGGAATGCGTTTGGGTATCTGATCCATATACGCCGTATCCTCCTGGACATTGAACCTACCCTGCTGCAATTCCCGAACTATGCGCCTCGTCCTCTCCAGATCCACCCGCTCCAGTTCGATGAAGGCGGGCGAAAATCGTCGGGCCTTGCCCATATTCCGACGCAGGAGTTGCCACCCACGGCGGGGCAGGCAACGTGCCTTTATCAAAGGACAGCATTCGGTGATGAAGCGCTCCATGTCGTAGGCGCCGGCCAGGATGGGCTTGTCCACGAAGGACTCCACGAACTCGCACCAGATCCAGCGGTGCGAGGACAGCTGCTTCAGGAAGTTGTGCAATCTGAGGGTAAGAATAGGGAACAAAAAAATAATAAGGAACTTTTATATACATTTTTTAAATTTACAAATAATTATATAATTTATTTATTTAATTTATAATCGACATGAAATATTTTAAGTTCTTCTGCCCTGATGAGATTTTTGGGACTAAATTTTAAATGAAATTAATTATTTAAATTACACCAACCTCGATCCAACGGACGTGTAGTAAATTTTAGGGGCCAACGGCTCCTCCTCTATCTCCTCGTCCATGGAGATGTCCTCTTCATCATTAATGGCTGCTTCCGGAGCAATCTTCTGCTGCAATTTGGGCCTGGTTCGCTGGAAAATGGGTCGCTTCACAATCAGTTCGTCGTATCCGTTAAAGACCAACTTCTTGGGCTGCTTCAGCTGACGTTGAGCCCTCATCTCGGTCATCCGGCGAGTGGTGCACAAACCAATCTTGGCCAGAGGCGGAGGTGTCGTGTACTTCTCGGATTCCTCCACATCGACATTTGCATCCTTAACGAAATCGACTTGGGACTCGAACGACATTTTTAGCCTGTGGTTCTTAACAACTTTTTGCAGGGCAAGTCAAGGGAATATACCTTATTTTTTATTTTTATTTTATTTTGTAATTTCCACAACTTTCTTTGAAGTGCTTAGTGACACATTAATTCCGGAGCTGCACTGACATTAAAGGAAAAAGTGTGACCTCGTCACGTGGAAAGTTCGATAGAGTTGTGGCACTTAAAAAAATAGTTGGTGGACTCTCTATTCATTTTAAATTAAAGTTTTTTTTTAATTTGTTTCCTTTTGTGTATTTTTTTCTTTGATAGAAAATAAAAAAGAAATAAAATAAGGAGGAAATAATTAGGCCTCTAGTTATTCTCTTTTAAAGTACAAATTAAACTCTCAACTTTTCACTACTGTATTGGTAATATAATACAAACCCCTAAAATCCCAAAAATTGTATTATGTTGTTTTTAATTAACAACTTTTGTATGCATTCTATGGACTAATTCTGTTTTTCGTGTTTTATTGACTGATGCTTTTGTTCGACGCGATGCTTGTTTTCGGCCATGTGCTGTTGTTGGTTATTGTTGATTTTTGGAAATGAAATCCATTGAATTTTTAATTTGAAAAACTTTTGTTTGATTTTTAATGCTGCAATTTGCACCATGGAATTTCCGGGATGGTGGTGGGGGAGGCATGGCGCCGGGAAAACTCATTTTGGACAAAATAGTAAACAGCTAAAGTTTCGTCGGACTCTTGGCTAACACCAAGGCACTGGTCATTGGGGCGCGTAATTAATAAAGTTTGCATACGACTGGATTACGATCTGCGAAATCGTGTGGCTTTGTCGGCCCAAAACAAGCGCCAACAAAATGTTTGCTTATATAAGTGGCCTTATTGGCTGCTGGCAATACGCCTACTTTTAGCCTAATTTCCATCTGTGATGTTGTAAGTACTCTTAATTTGGGTACGGTCACTGCAATAAATTAAAGGAAAGTTTAAATTAATTTTATACTTATGAATTAGAAAGAACTTACATCAATTCTTAAAAACAAAATATTAACATTTGCAAAAATAAAGAAGTATATGTAATGTGCCCATTTAAAATTAATGTATTTAATTTTATACTTATGTTTTAGAAATAACTTACACCAATTCTTTAAACAAATTATTACCAAAAAACAAAGAAGTAAAAGTAATGTTCCCATAAAAAATTAAGATTCAATTATAAGAATTGTTGAACTGAATTTTCAATATCTCTATTCAATTTATAATTTTCAATTTTTTTCTCCATTTTATAAGGGATGACCTAAAAAATTTTAAAATAAAAATTGGAAAATATCTCATATTTTCATTACATGGAATTTTTAAATCGAAATTGGTATTTATATTAAAAGTAAATAAGAAAATAAAGCCTTTTTGATATCGGATGGTATTTTAAAGATACTGGACGTAAAAAATAATTTTATGGCAAATCAATTAATATATTAAACTATAGTTTTTATTTTACAATTCATTATTTTATTGAAAAATTCTTGTTTTCTTTTTTGTATTTACCAATTGCGTTAGTTTTTCGAGTGTAGGCAAGCCGCAGCCACGTATCTTGGTTACTTTCTAAGAAAAAGGAAATTGGATATCCCGACTTAAAGCTTGGGCGGTCCTTTAAGATTCCTTTGCCTCGGCATTATCGATTCCCGTCTCTCACCTCATTCAATTTGCTGTTCATGCAAAGACATCCGGAGGCAGGGACGACACAAAGAGAGACGCACAGATACAATTTTTAATTTGCATTCCTCTGGCTAAGGCTGAGCAGCGGGATGTCCTAATGCAGGGACACCTGCAGGTGATACTCATTTAATCAGCAGACCAAACGACAGCAACAGAACAGAAACAGGACAGAAACAGGACGAAAACAGGTGGAGCACGTGGAGCAGGCGAAGCAACATGCGCTTAAAATTAAAAATCCAACCATCGGTGTGGAGCAAATACCAGACAAATGGGCGGGCATACATATAGTACCGGGTCTATACCTTTGTTCCCTCTCCCCCGATCTGGGTTTAGAATACAGCAAAACACAACATTGACATTGAACTAATGAAAGCTGCAGGCGCAGCAAACGACAGACTTGCTACGCCCCATTGCGTTTCCTCTCCGCCCATTTTTTACCCCCTTCGGAGATTTAGCTATAGAATGGGCGATGATATGTCGTGCCAACGGGTTGTTCGTAAATATATATATATATATACATATATGTATGTGTACAGGACAAGTATATGTTCTCAGCACGAGAGCTCGAGTGTTGGCTTTTGGTTCGACTCGCTTTCAGCCTGCGGAAAAATTTAGCACTTTCGCACAAAAAAAAACACTGTCCTTTGTCATGGCTTAAATGTTTTAAAGTGCTGCCTGGTTGTTGGTTGCAAAAAATTGGGATTAAAAGTAAACCAAAAAATGGCTAACCATATATAGGGGTTCTTTAAACTTTAATTTTAGGTGATTATCGGGGAACTTTTATTGCGGTGTTGGTTTTATTTAAGTGAAAAGATTTCTAAAATTATTTGTTTCTTATTAAAAAAAACTTTTC
>JAJJHY010008789.1:11533574-11614747 GCA_021224005.1 Drosophila setifemur
CTCAAAAATGTATATCTTAAATACTAGCTTATAAAATACTTAAATAAAATCCCACTGAAATATGAACTTAAAGACTTCCAATTTACTAAAATGTTCTTTAATTTCATTTTAAATATATTTTTTTTAAGTAAATACTAGCCCCTCAATATGATTCTATTTTTTAAATACTAGCTATAAAATACTTAAATAAATTCCCAGTGAAATATTAATGTTTGCTGAAATTTGAAGACTACTATTTAAATAAAATTTCTTTAAAATATATACTATTTTTTTAATACTAACTTAAAATACATGAATAAAATCCCAAATATTTTTTAAATGTAATGACAACATTTTGCTATTGTTTTGCCCAAACTTGTAGTTTCCGAATGGACCCCGGATTTATGTCACGGAAGTTAAAAAAAGATTTAGGTGGTGGCGCCCACAGAAGTGGATACCATTGCCCATTTGCATACCCAAGAGGCCCTCTCATATTCGATGGGTTCGCTGCCGTTAAGTGCTGGGCTCTATTCTTGGCAGAAAATTTTCACTCAACGCCGCTGAAAACTTAAAGTCAATTTTACTTAAGTCTGAAGGGGGGAGGAAAATGAAAAGCACAAGAGGCGGCCAATAAGGCGTTTGCCATGTTTTTCCATCCGACAAGAAAAGCGCAACAATCGCCGCTCGCATACAAGAAGTTGTAACTGTGAGAAGAGCAGCCTTTGTGGGTGTAGTTTTATATATAAAATTTTGTTGTGTTTTTCTTATTTTTTCTTTTCTTATTTTTTGAGGCATCCTTGGCAAGCATTTCCGTTGAATTATACACATTTATTTCGCATCGCACTGGTGGCTGCTGTGCATTTGGCTCCAAAGCCCGGCTTTTGCGTTGGCGATTGCGGTCACACAACCAACGTGGAACGTGACGAACGAATATTGGCCAATCTTTGTACTGTTGGATCTCTAACCGAGCCAATTAAAAAGAGTGCTTATGCAGCTGAAATGAGAAATATTTCCCAAAATATCTACATGACTAGTGTTATTTTTTTAATTGAAGGTTGCACATTTCGTAAGAATATTTGTGATTAGCGAAAATAAATGGATGTGTAATTCTTTAATAAAATAAGTTATTGTAAAATAAAAATAATATATAGCCACATTTTCCAAACGATAAATAAGGAGCTGCTGCTAGAAAACAAAATAAGGAGGCAAGCAGGTGCAGCATGTCGTATACGTGATATTCTTTTAAATCACTAGTTTAGTGTCAATACACAAAAATAATGGCATAAGCTGGATTTAAAAATTAAAATTTAAAGGAGGAGGAGGAATTTATAAACTTAAGAGATTTATATATTTAAATTTAGTTCACATATTTATGAATGCATATCGAGAGTCTCTTAAATTAATAAGAATTTAATTTAAAGGTAATTTTGGGTATGGTTATTTTCTTAAAACTCCAATTTAAACCCATTAACTATTTAATTATAATTAATTTTCCACTCTTTTTCCGTAAAGCACGCTAACCACTTAACAAAATAATATAATACGAAACTTTTCCTAATCCCTAATAAACAATTTCCCTTATTATATGCATAGAACCACACTTTGGACCAGATTTGCATTGTGTGCTTTAACTTTTCGCGGTTTTGCCTGCTTTTATGATCGCCTTACGTGTTTCGGTCTCAACTTTTCAACTACTTGCGTGTATAAAGTGCTTACCGCTCTCGCATAAACATAAATAGGAATTTTCACGCAAAGAACGTGACCGTTTCCGTGTCTATGGATTCTTCAGTGCACTTCTTGTTCCTGGCGGTGGCTTACCGTTCAAGTTGGTATTATTTCAAGCTCCTAACAACAACAAATAGTTTCGAAACTCTAAGCAAAAAAGAAAAACCCGATTATTGTCTTGTTGCAGGGCCACAAACAAGTACATTGGGAAAAACATTTTCTACGGATCAAAAAATATGTTGCCAAAAATGTTAAGTCTTTGATTGTACTTTAAAAATTAAGAAGGTTAATTTTTACATATTTTGTTATATGGAAAAATTATTTATAAAGGTTTTTAGACATTTTTTATTGTTCTTGTAAAATTAAGAAGGATAATTTTTACATATTTTATTATATGGAAAACTTTTATGAAAATGTTTTATAAATTTTTTATTGTACTTGAACCTTTAAAAAGGATTATTTTTACATATTTTGTTATATTGGAAACCTTTATGTATATTTTTTATACATTTTCTTTTTTTCTGTTATATCTTTGAAAATAAAAATAATATTTTTTTTACGAAATTTTATATGATAAATTTAAATTGAAAAATAATTTCTTTCAGTGCCTTGCACACAGCTGGGGCCAACGTCATCGTCTGCAGTTGCCGCCAGCTCTGCTCCATTTCCCTTTTTTTGTGTCTTTTCGGTTTTTGGAGTTTTCCCAGCTGCACTTTGTAAATGTCAAAGGGACTTGGATGCGCGGGCGGAAATCGGAAAGTGCGGAGCCAAAAAGGTTGTGTGGCGCCACATGACATTTGGCACTGCATGCGAATGTGAATGCGAAAGCGGCTCCTGCGGCGTCGTCCTAAAAGATTTCTCCTATTTGAATGCCCATAAATAATAAGCGGCAAACGGGCAGATAAAAGCAAGAGTTATTTGCAGAGGCAGCCCTGCGTTTATTTTATTGATTGCCTGGGCGCAAAGTTCAACTTAATTAGTAATCGGACAATGTTCACAAATACAAAGTACAGATATTCGGGAATTAATTAAGTTTAAGATTCCATTTAATGGGTGCCCAGCAAATCCAATTAATTTGAATTGTACTCAGTGATGTGGGGCCTTAAATGTACTTAACATTCAAAGTGAATGAAAATGTTTATTCTAGAAATAATAAATAACAATAAATAAATAAATAAAATAAACTAATTATTTTACTTGTTTATACAAAATAGTGGTAAGAAAACATAACCATTTTAGGATTCCAAAAATTTCAAATCAAATGAACCAACAAATTTATTGTAGTCATTTATTTTAGGCAATTAAAAATTCGAACTTATCATTTCAAGCCACTCAAGGCAATAAAAATAAATTTTAAACTAGAAATTTAACAACTCTCTGAATGATCAAGATTTGAATGCCATACTTCTCCTTCAAATAAACTGCAAGCCCAAACGGAAATGTAACCAATTCAAATCGTTTGAAATGCTCTTTTAAATTTAACACCTCTCTCTCTGTCGACTGTAACAAATTCCCTTCATACACATAACTTCTGCCCTTTATTGTCGCACAAACACACATTTCCGTTTCATGTCCTTTAAATTTGAACCCTAGGCTTAAGCAACAATTCCTTGTTGCTCTTTATGTGGGCACAATTTATCAGGCCCGAACCGAAACCCGAAGGAAAGAACCCCCCCTTTTGGAACTATAAAAACACAAATCGTTTGTGTGGAATGCAAAAATAATTTGTAAATCAAAGATTGATGCAGCAGGCCCAAAGAGTACAGAAGAAGAGAAAGAAAAGCACAAGCAAATTCCAAGCCATTTCATTTTGCCCACCCAGAAGCAACCCACGTTACGTATACGCAGCGTTGTCGTCGCCTTAGTTGATGACATGACCAACAAATCGTAAATTCGATAAAAGGAAATTAGAAGGGAAAGCCATACCCAAGAACGATGGGGGAAAAACAAGAAAAGGAGTGCGCCAGATCTTCTTCTTCATTTGTTTGTCTCGCAAAAGGGCAATTTAATTCAGCTATGAATAAGAAATTTTCCACGCATATGCAAATATGCAAAATCGAATCTGTCGCTCAACGAGGATTTTGCAAAATACTTGGTGTTTAAAGCCATAAATTGATTATCTTATGGATAGGATATCCTTGTGTGTGTGTGTGTGTGTGTGTGTGCTTGCCTTCGATTAGCTCACGGCGGCTCAGTCACGTAACTTGGCTAAAATTACTCAACTTTTGTGGGTAAATTATGAACCGCGTCTAGACACCCCCCGCTAGACTGACTGGCATTTTAATCAGTGGGCTTTTACTTTTGATTCGGCGAGGAGCACGTTAATTGCCCGAACAACAACTCTTTGACCAAATAATTGAAATCGTTGATATGCCTAAATTATGTGGAATTATCATCGGCATCCAATGTCCAAGGGAAGCTGTCGATGGGCAATTAAAACTTTGTTTATTGCAGGCCATAAGAAAATTGCAGCCCTCGGCTGCATGCCTTTCAACTTAGCATAAAAATTTGTTTCCGCAACACGAGGGAGCCTCAAGATAGAATAAGCTGGAAAACAAACAAAGCTGAGAGAAGGAAAGCCTGATTTATGCATTTCCCTCACCTTCTCCTTGATTCCGGTTAATAATGCTTGAGCTTGGGATGGGGGTAATCTTCCGCAGAAACTCAATTAATGAGAAAACCACGGGGCAAAGTGAAGACTAAAAGATAAAACAATCAAAGTTCGGTTGTAAGCCATTTTCAATGGCAAAAGGTAAGAGGAAAATTAATTGCTTTCATAATGAAAAGAAAATAAAAAAATATGATTTATGAAAGGGATTATTTATATATATATACTCGTATATATATTTTTTTTGTTGCCATGACCCGGTTACCCCTAATCCAAATAAGGACACTGCAGGACTCAAAAGTAATTAAGACCAGCTGATGTAGTAATTATAAAAGGATGAAAACTATTTCATTAAACCAACCAACAGATTGGAGCGGCAACAGCACTTCTATCTGCGATCTTTAAGATCGTAAAAATATACAGCTTTTGTAATTGCAAAATAGTTCGGCATAACAGGGGATACAAGTGTATAGCTACATGAAGGACATCTCAACTATACTCGTACTATATTGGCGATAACAAAACACAACACCTATCCAGCAACACACCAGCACATCCGACGAAACACCTATATCTATAAAAGATGGCCCAGCAGATTTTATTGAGACATTATCAGGCGAAATAAACGGGGACAATTTGACGGGAAATTGGGGTCTGGGCAGGTTTTATGGATATCATTCCGACAGGAGATGACAGCAAAAGGCGTTACAAATTGCCGGGCGGGGCTTGGCTATGGGCATAGTTTTAGCCTTGTCTTTGGTCCTGTAATGAATGGAAATGTATGAGCGATAACCGTGCACTGCAAAAAACAAATTGGGAACAATTTATTTGTGGGAAAATATGTACTTAAAACAATTAAATATACAATTATAATAGTGAGCCTAAAAAAATGTATTTTCCAATCATTATTTTAAAGAAAATATAGAAGATTATTATGAAATTAAATTAAATAAATTTAATTGATTTGGAAATATGAGAAAACTATATTTTAGAAGTCGATTGCTGAAGAGGGAAATTTTGTAAATTCTTTTACAAATATGAAAAAGATATTTCAAAATCGAATTCCTGAAGAGGGCAATTATTATACACATAAAATAAAAATTAATACTGTTTTAAAATATTCCTTACAATTTCGAATATAATATAAAAAATCATAAAATATTCTTTAGTGCTTTCAAAAACAAAAATAAATTACATCAAAAATAGTTGCAACAAATATATATTACATCCTATTTCAAGCATTTTTTCCAAGTGCATATGTGGGCTTGCAGATTCAACTTTTACGACTCATAACCCACGGCATCGAATTCGGTGAATGGCGGTATTATTTTTGTACGATTCTCGCGATTTATCATTTCCATGGACGGAACTTTATTTGCTTCGCTTGCCTGCGCAATTAATTGAGCAATAAAATGCAAAAACCAAAACAAATTAAACAAAATAAAAACCAAGAATATAAAAAAATTACATTGGCCTTAAGAAAATATTTGTCCTGGTTAAAGACGTTGCCAAAGTGACACCTCGATCCACAGAAAACAGGACCGTGAAGCGAAAGAGACTCATAAATAAACATTTGCCGGCTGCAAACAGCGAATTTTCCCAAACAGAGCCATTAGAAAATGACTGCGGTGGGGGGTGGGGGATGGTGCAAGGGGGCGGAAAACGAAAGTGGGCGTGGGAAGTGTCAAGGGTGCGCGATAGCCCGTTGACAGCCCCGGGGAAAGCGGATGTGGAGTGAGCGACAGGTCTCTCCCGCTCTTCCGCTGGACGTTCGTGTTTATGCAAAATTTAATTTCAAGCACTTGCTCAAATATTAGCAGCAGCGAAAAATCCTGTGAAGTTTATTCGGAAAAAATACAGCTAAAATGGGGCAAAAGGGCGAGTGCAGTAACAAAGATATAAATAGATACAAAAATTCAACAAATTGAAATATTTGGGATAGTACGGAGAAGAAGAGTGGGGTTACAAAGATTTATATTGATATTTAAATTCAACGAAATTAAATTGTTGGTGTAGTTTAAAATTGGACAAGACGAAAGACTTGAAAACTTAGAATATTGGTGCAAATATTTAAGTTAAATACAAACTCAATAAACTTAAACTTAATATTTAAATAATAGCTTTTATTAAACCAAACCTTGAAATGTCTTTTTAGATATTTTTTTAGCTATGACCGTTTTAAACACTTTTTCGAAGATAAAGTATTTTAAAAAATATTATATAAAAAGTTTCTAAGTAAATTGTTGATTTTTAGATTGTAAGTCTTTTTAGAAATTATTTTAAAATAGAGGTCAATTAATTTTTAGTTTGTTTCATCTTAAACAAAATAATCTCCATACATTCATAAATTTTGAAGTCCCCGCCTTTCCTAATTTAATTCTCTGCAACCCTCAAACTGTGGTATTAGTTCATTTATGTTCGCTGGTCACACTGATTATTCCAAAGCGAAACTAACTGTTAAAAGGAGATAATGACCAAGGCAAAAGCAATAAATAAAATCAATTAAGTTTTATTTATCTTGCAACAACTAAAAAAAAACATCAAGGTTGGAGGTTTTATTTATTTTTTAAGTGCCAAACCAATTGGACACAAAATGGAAAAGTTTCCTGGTAACATTATATGGGGAAAAACCACATTTGGAAATTATATTTCCCCAAAATTTGCTTTCTCAAATGAAACAAAATTTACCCATCCAATAAGAAAACATATTAATAACATTTTTATAGTTCCAACCAAGTTCGAATCACAGTCTCGTCTTTAAATTCTCCCGCCACACTGTGCTCTTTTCTAGCGTTGTTCAACACTTATTTGGTATTTTCAGGCGATTCGATGGCATTCTATATCTACACATGCGACCGATGTGTCGCATTTTTTAACAAATAAGCTGGAGAACGGCCTACGAACGACATTCGCCAATAGTTTAAGTTTGATCGATCAGGAATTTGTTCATAATGTCGGTTGTGATATTGAATTGTTTGTGAAGAAGCGCCTCAGTTGCGGGTAAGGAAAAGAACGGACAATTAGAACTTTTGCCACGAGCATATTAAGTGCGTAGGTGTGTGTGAGTGTGTGTGTGCAAGTGTGTGCGCGTTTGTGTCTGTTCTCGACAGTGTGCGTGCGTGTGTGAGTGAGCGAGGTAACCTTTCCCCCTGCCTCCCTCCTCCCATCCTCTCCCACCTCCTGTTTTGGACACCAGCTGGTGACTCTCTGCCATAACAAAATACAACAACAACGACAGTAGAGCGACTTGTAACCGGGTCCCGTTAGGCTTAAAAAACCACAAAAGCTAGTGCACTAAAAGAATGGTTAACAATTAAATATTGAGTTCCCTAAAATTCCAAAGGGTTTTCATTTTGGAAAAATACCCAATAAGACAAAAAAAAATTTGGTTCCTAAGGATTTTCAATTTTTGTAGAATTTCTAGAAACTTCTAAAATGTGCAAACCTAAAACTAAATACAAATTTAGTAACACAATCAAAAGTGATATTGTTTAATCATAATTAAACCAAAACGTTTTTCATCGCTTTAATGTTTCAAATTCGCAAATTTGTATTTAAGTGCATGATAACGCGGAAATGTGCAACTAACCAAATCCAGCAACAAACACAACAATGGAAACGAGAAGTAGTACGAGTTTTGTGTGCCTTTCGTGCAGATATTACCAGTTTTTTTTCCGTTTTTATCTCTTTTCTGCACAAATGCCACAAATTCGAGTTTTCCCAGCTGCCACAGCAACAGTGGCAAACCGACAATAGCCCCAACAGCAGCAACAACAACAAAAAATACAGCTCGGTGCAGATTTTCCGCATTGCAGTTGCGCCAACTAACACGGTTTTTCTTTTTCTCGTTTCTCGCGCTTTTAACATGCAGCGCGCGTTTAATAAACAATTAATCGCCGAGCAATAAACAACCCGCTCGCATAGTTACCTGACTTTGAATATTACACCACGCGCTCTCGCCCAGCTTGTTACATAATAATTTTCAAGTCGCGCTTCAGTTGCCGGGAATTGGGGAGCTTCTTGAGGTTGAGCGGGATTTTTGTTGTTGTGCGGAACAACCTGTTAGTGATTGGCAGTATTGGGGCGCTTTGGCCTCTCTTTTTGTCTGCGTTTATGCAGGTTCAACTAGGGGTTACAAATAAATGTAACAAAAGTTAATCGAACTGAGAGAAATATATTCAATTTTTATGAAAAAGTTATTTGTGAGTGCTTTATATATAGTGTTATTCATTTTAGATTTATGAAAGAATGATTTTCTTTAATTAAATATATACATCATTAAGCTGGGACGTAGAAAAACATTAAGAAATTATTCTTATCAATTGAAACTTTGAAATAATACATTTTTACATTTTTTGGCAACTGTTTTTCGGCTGCTATTATGGGGGACGCAAATGTTTTTTTTTTGTATCTGTGTAGCGAAGCGAATAACATTCTGATAATGAGAGAGTGTGCGTCAGCAGGAATGTTTTCAATTCTCCCAATTAAGTATAATAGCATTCCCGCATAAACGATTCTTTACACTTACCCACACATACACACCTACATTTACACATACTCATACTCATACTTACTCTTTGGCCTCTTTTCGCTCTCCGTCTGTCGAACAGCGTTCTGCTCTTTCCACCTGTGGGCAATTACCGCCGTTATCTCATCCATCAAACATGTGAGAGCTACCGCCAGCAGTACGATCTGTTCACCTTCTCTGTGGGGCAAGGGCCGCTGCGGCGCACAGTTTTGTGTTTTCGCAATCAGCTCCTCGATCCGCGCGGCTTTGAAGCGTAAGTATTTCACAAATATTCATTGGGAATACAAAATTGTTATCAAAAGTTGGAAAGCTAAGTTTGGTTTCTAATGCATGTTCTATAGAATTTAATTAATCTTTTTCTGACCTAAATTCAACGTGTAAGCAATTCTTGTCGAAAAAGGTTTCGTAATTTTTATGGCACCCACTATAAAACCTTGTCCAATTGGAGTTCACATGTTCTTATAAGTTTTGTAACTGTAATTAACAGCCGCAAGCAGCAGCAACAAAAAGAGAAGGAGCGGGACAAGCCGCACAGAGAGCGGGAGAGAGAGCCAGTGAAGAGTTGGCGCAGCAACGGCAACAATAATAACAACAACAACAGCTCTAACAGTAATTACAACCACACCAACGGCAGAAGCAGCAGCGCCAGCAAAAGAAACATAACGGCAACAGAGCTCTGTAAAATGGGCGTAAAGAAGCATATCAACGAAACTCCATGTGAGTAAAAATCATAAATAAATAAACAAAGGCAGGCGCTATATTTTATTTACATTTTTCTCTGCATATCTGTGCGAACCGTTTCGCCAAGCGTATTTAGCAAGCACCCATAAATGTTTGCAAATACGCAAAAGATACGAAACAAAGACGAGCGAAAAAACAAAGGCAAAAGAAAATATTAATTATGTGAGGGTGGTTATGGGAAAGAATTGAATACTCTATATTTTTTTAATTTTAATGATTTTAAACTAAAAATTCCCTTTATTTTTATTCAAAATGCTTATGCTTTTACTATTCCAAATTGGAAGGTCATAATAATAATTATACCCATTTCTGAAGGCCTTTTAAATAGCATAGGCGCAAAATATATTTATTAATTGTATTTATTAAATAATATATCCGCTTACCAACTGACAAGGGTATTACCCAGTATATACAATTAGTTAACAAATTATTGCAGTGTTTAATTAAATTAAATTTCCTGTAAACACGGAGATATTTATTATTTCCTCAAATAATAAAAAAAAGCTCACGCTCTGCCAGTAACCAATTAATATTTTGGAAACAATTTATGGATCCGTTTTTAATCCGTTTGCCAAATTTGTTGGTACTAATAATTAAACAAATTGTTGTTATTAAATGGATAAACATGTTTACTTAAAACCAATAAATAATTTTGATTTCCTGTTTGGCAATTTTTTGAATACATTTATTGGATTTTCTTTAACAATTTAATTGTTAATAACAATGCCCAATGTTTACCTTAGATTAAATAAGTATATTCCATGTTTTCTCTCAAATAAAATACCCACTTTCCAGGGAAGAGTATTTCCAATTGAATATTTCGGTAAAAATAACCAAATGCCAGCGCCGATGTCGACGCCGACGCCGGCAGAGGCAGCGACGGGAGCGCCGCAGGTCACGCAGCTCATTCAAGGTCGCCTTATTTCCCGAGCGTATTTCTTGGTGCTGTTGCATCACGCAAGCAAGCGAATGAACGGGCGAGCGAACGCACGGAACGCTCAGCTGAGTGTCGGCTGCGCACGCTCACTCTGCTCCGACGTCGGTCCCGCCTCCCCGCCCACTCGCTTGCCTCCCAAGATCACATGTCCCTCCTCCCCCTTTCCTATCGAATCTCACCTGCCAAGTTCGTGTTGACATTCACGAAACTGGAAGCAAAGCAGAGACCCGAAAAAATTGGGTCGCTATAAGTGAATTTTGTTTAAATTTTATTTATGCCAAATCCGTTGCTTCACCTTAGTCTCTTTTTTATTTTGTTCAAATGGTTTTTGTTTTAGCGTTTGCCAACTATTGTTGCTAATCATCTGCCTATCTCTCCCACCGGCTAGACAGAGGTGTAGCTATGTGTGTATCTCAACCAACTCATCGGATATCTTTTGTATCTTTTTAGTAAGCAAATCGAACTCGGTTGATTTGTATCGACCGCCAGCACTGAGGAACAATAGCAGCAGCGAGGAGGCAGCTGCACCGAACGAAGCATCCACCACAACAACAGCTGCAGGAACAGCTTCAAATACTGCAACTACTACTTTTACACCCAAAGATTCACCCAACAGGTAAATAAATCACCTATTAGATACTGAGATACTTTACAAACGTAAAATGTGGAAGTATTGAAATTTAAAAATGCAGGAAACATTTACTCGATATAAATATTGGAATTCATGTGGTTTAATTGTTATAAAAATAATTTAAAGTTTTTTAAATGGTAAACCATTTTAATCCATTAAAAAATATAATTGCTTAAGCTATAAATTCAAGTGTTTAAAATACTGATATAACTTTCACATATAAACAAAATTATATTTGTTGAAACCAATTTGGTATTTAAAAATTGAAACAAAATTCGATTATTAAAAAATTAACAAAAAATACAATTTTTTTAATTGCTGAAACAATTAATATTTTAACAAATAAATCGTTTTAAAACTGTTATTAAAAATGCATGTGAATGTTTTATCCTAAAATAAAACAAATAAATGCTTGCTACAAAATTTTCGTTGTAAGACCCTGAAGATGGAGTGTATCTCAGAAATTTACGAAACTGTGAGCTAACCGACAATCTTTTTCTTTATTTTGCTACTCTGTTTCGCAGAGAGCAACAGGCGGACGCCTCGGCTGCAGCAGCAGCGGCCGCAGCAGCAGCGACCCGTCGCGAACGCCGTCCGGATCGGGCTGTTTATGTGCCAAGGGCACGACGCAGTCAAACCACACCACCGAACACAACAACAACGATAGCAACAGGTACAGCTGTAGCAGCAGCAACAACTGCACCAGCACCGACAACAACATCAGCACCAGCGAACGCGACAATCGCTACGCAGCCGGTAGTTGCAGATACAACGCCAGTCGCAGATACACACTCGTCCAAGGCGGACGACTCCAACTCGAACTCGAACGGTCAGCAGTTAGCAAAGCCGAGGAAATCCAAGTCGCATCGCGAGCGCAGAGAACGTGCCAGGAAATCGACTTCATTAGCTGCAACTACATCTACGGAAAAACCCACGGAACCGGCTGCTGCCTCAACTGTACTCGTGATAGCAGGAACTGAGAACGAAACGGAAAACGAAGCTAACCAAGAGCCGGCCAAGCCAGCGGACAGTTTCAGCAACTGTGATAAGGAGGTGGGTTATGGGTTCTGCGTTCTGAGGAAAATGCTAAACAAATGAGGCAAAAGAATTTTAAAGGTTTTGTTCAATATTTGTTAAAGCCATTTGTGGATGCAACATGTTGTTATATTCTGCCTTAAAATTGTGCAATCTGAAAATTGTAAAATTTATCACAAAAAAAAGTTTAAAAGTTTTTACCCATTAGAATATGATAAAATATTTTTAATAATAATAATTAAATGTTAAATTTCCCTATTCGACAGATCATGAGCGGCGCGCAGAGAACCAAGCCAGGCCATGGTGGCAAATCAGTCAGAAATGGCAAGCCACAAACGGTGGCGCCGCCATTGCGCATCGAGGATGTGGAGGCAGCCAACAGCACTCCAAATGGCGAGGAGGCTGCCAAATGTGATAATGATGTGCGGGAGCTGCAGAGAGCCTCAAAGGTGAGTTAAATCCGCATATCCATCTAACAACCAATTATTAATATCTCTTCTTCCGAACAGGAAATCAATCGCAGCAATCGGCGCATCATGAAACAAACCTTCGTCTCGGATGTCCTTGAGATTCCGGAGAAAATCGAGTCGTCGGCACCCAAGGCATTAACCCCTGCGCCCCAAGCATCCGGCACAGCAACAGCGAAACCACCTGCAGATAGCACCACCGAGGACGACGACGAGGAGGAGGACGAAGACGACTGGGAGAACATGTTCGACGAGAGCGGCGACTGTCTGGATCCCAAGATACTCCAAGAACTGAGCGAGTCGGTGGGCAAGTGCAAAATAGAACTGCCCAAAATGGATTACACCGTGAGTAGAGTTGGAAATAAATTGGTTAAATTCCTGGATCAGGATCTGAAGGGAGAAAAACACATTTAAAAGCGAAGTTAACTAATGTACTCGATTTTAATGTCGTTTTAATTGAAATCTAAATAAATTAAAAAGTTTTTAGACCCTGTACCCAAAGGGTAAAGGGTATATTAAGTTTGTGCAAATGTATGTAACAGGCAGAAGGAGGCGTGGCAGACCCCACAAAGTATATATATTCTTGATCAGTATGACGAGCTGAGTCGATATAGCCATGTCCGTCTGTCCGTCTGTCCGTCCGTCCGTCTGTCCGTCTGTCCGTCCGGATGAACACACGGATCTCAGCAACTGTAAGAGCTAGAAGAACCGCATTACCAGTGTAGATTCTTCTAATACTGAGTAAATTAGAGTTTATTTTTTTAAGTCGGTGCCACGCCCACCGCCCCCGCAATTTGTATTTGAATTTTTGCACTGCCCTGCACTGCACAATTTTCAAGCTAAAATTTTTTTTAAAAATACACATGCAATTGGAGCATAGATTTCTACCGATCCTGAAAATTTCATCAAGATTGGTTAATTAGAAAGCGCACAATAAATACCTAAAGTTTACAGGCGCTAAACACAAAAAATCTGTTTATTTGCGCAAAGAAACGGTAAATCGCTTGCGTTCGGTGGTTGATTTTTCTCGGAAGTGCCGCTGCAGCTGCGCTGCCACTACCTTCATATACATATGTATGAATGTGCGTCTTCAATATATTTATACTGTATTAGCTGCCGGTTCAAAAAGTTTGGGTTTGTCGAATGGTTACGACGTTCGACTTAATACGCTGAGATCTTGGGTTCGAATCCCAGACCGGACTCGGTGTGAATATATACGTGTATATATATATATAAATTTTTTTTTTTGCTTATAACCAAATTTGTACAGGGTCTGTAACAGTCGGGAAACTCGACTGTAACGTTCTTACTTGTTTCAATTATATTTAAGCTCTACGAATTCTTGGGAATATATAAATCAAAATTATAAGAAATGTTAATATAAACAACCAAAACTTTAACTTATCAAAACTATATATCCATAAATAAACCTTTTATTTTTTTCCTCCAGGTTTTCCACATCAAGCAATCCCTGCTCAACGAAGAGGAGTTTCCGCACGTTCTGGAGGTGTCCAATTTCCCGACGGAGTTCAAAACCCCCGACCTGCTCATGCTCTTCTCCCAGTACAAAGGCAGTGGCTTCGACATCAAATGGGTGGACGACACCCACGCCCTGGCTGTGTTCAGCAGTTCCCGCATTGGTGGGTGTAACACCTTCTGCTTGCCAATCCGTGAACCAATTTAGTAATGTAATGGAATATTCTTGTATTATACAGCTGCTGAGGTACTGACGATGGGACATCCGTTTGTCAAATTGAAGCCACTGGGTGAGGCCACGTTGGAGTCGCGACTGAAGGCGAAGAAGACCGGTGCCACGTCGATGCAGCCGTATCGCCAACGACCGGAAACTTGCACGGCCTTGGCCCGGAGACTTGTGTCCGGTGCCCTGGGCGTCAAACTGCCCACAGCGCCCCAGGAGCGGGAGAACGAGAGGCGGGTGCTACGTGAAGCCAAAGGTGAGTGTGGGGCAGTAAATGTCAGGGGAAATGTATGCGAAATGGATTTTCGCCATCTTTTATATTGTGTGCTTTTATTTATTTAGCACAAAATCGTTTTTTTTTACCATAGAGTAAAATTTTAATACCAGGAAACAAGCCTTAATTGTGTAGTTTTAAATTCCTTATTTTTTCGAACCAAACCGAACAGAAAAATAATAATAAAACTAGCCTTTATTTTGTAGTTTTTAATAGGTACTTTAAAATAAATTTTATTGTTTTATTTATATTTGAAAGGGCCAATTGAGGCTACAAATTTTTTATCGAGTCCAAAAATATTTATACAAAATGTATTCCTTAATTAACTAGTATTAAAAATGTAACCAAATTTTATGTTCATTCTAAAACTAAAGCCAATTAATATTATTTTGAATTATATACCAAGATCCTTTAATAACCAATTTTAATTCTATTTCATTTTTTTCAGAACGTAAACTGTTAGCTGCCAAACAGCGGGACGAAGTCTGGGAAAGCTAAGGTCGTGATCCCGGAAGGCAAATTGCATTTTTCTCGCATGCGCCACGCATGCCCCCCCTGCACCCCCATCAATAAGTCGACAACAAAACAGCAATAAGAGCAACAAAAACAACAACAACACCATGGAGAACAACAATTACATCTAGCGCAGCATACAACTCCCACAAAAAAAAACTTTCTCAATCAAAGCTAGCGAAATAAGCGTAATCTGCGAGCTATGCAATTGTACTTTAAATGTCTCGCTTTTTGTGCAATTAACACAGATTTTTGCTCAATTTGTTGTAGTTTTTAGACGATACATGAGATATATGATGTAATGCATAATTATATCGCCTAGGCCGTAAGAGAGGAAATATCTATATATTTATTATTGGTCGTAGCAAGTAAAGATGCATAGATACATTGATGTATGTGTTGTTTTAACTCCAGGCGTAAACCTTAATTTTTAAGCGCAAGCAATTTATATAAATATATTTTAATAAAGTTTATAGCGCATAAGAACATCCAAATTAATTAAAATGGTTATTTTGTAATTTTAAAAGGGAAATGGAAAGTTCCATAAATAATGTTTATTATAATTTTAAAGAAAAATTCAATTATCCAAAATTTTAAAATTAAAAGGAGGCTTGACAAATTATTTCAACAGAGATTTTGCTAATACAAAAAGATTTCAATACTTTTTATCGAGCATGATTTTGTATTACAATACACAATTTGTTTAATTGTTTTAAAAAACAAATTGAATATTTTTTGTGTTTATCTTTTTATTAAAATCAACAAAAATTATTTATTCATTTCCTAATCGAAATCAATTTAATAGTATTTGAATATTCTCGCGCACACTTTTTACACTGTTAATAAAAACGGAATTTTTTTAGTGCATTTCCATTTTGATATCTGGTAACACTATCCGTAGCCGGCAGAGCTTTTGTTTGTTAAAACAAAAAGAGTTAAATATAGCGTTTAAAAGGTAACAGCTGTGTGTGCTTAATATTTAAAACAAGCTCAATTATTCGGTTATCAATTGAAATTAAACAAAAAGGAGAAAAGCTACTTCATCGCCCATGCATTGACTTTCCAATTGTTTTGCTTCGGCATTTCATATCTACGCAAAGTTAACACACTGACAACTATAAAATTTACTACCAACATATTCAGAATTGATAAGCTTATCATTACGGAAGCGCCAACAACAAGAAGGCGGATCGGGTTCGATTCTCCTCCCCCAAAATCAATTGAATTTCTTGCAGTGAGGAACACAATTTTTTTGACTGCGTGGCCACGAGAACTTTGTGAAAGTGTGTGAAAGGTACAGTGGAGCCCGGCTTAAAGAGTTGAATTTGAAGATGGTACCTAGGAAGTGTAATCCGATCTCCAAAAGATAAAATATAATGGAAAACTAGAACTAAAATCATAACGCCAAGATTCTCTTCAATCCCTTAAAGGCATTTTATTAATTAAAATTCTCTACAGACTAATTTTCCCTATTGTAAATTAAGTTTTAAGTTATTGAAGTTTGCCTGTAATAAGTTCTTGGATACTTTATTTAAGTATCTTACATAAAATATTATATTTATGCTACAAACCCAAGTTTATGTTAAAAAAGTAAAGGGAACAATTACCCCACATCGCTGGGCTCCACTTTACCAAACTTAAATGGGAGTTTTAGGGCTCCATAAAATTGGTAGCAAGCGAAACTAATTGGAACCTACCTACGTGGATTTCGTTTCAGCCAAGTCATGTACAAATACTTATCTATCCTACTGCTGAGTGCAGCAGTTGTTGCTGCTGCCAAACCCGAAGATAATGAATCGTGCTACTCCTTTGCAGGCGGATCAGTTTATCCCGCCGAGCAGCCGAAGGGCGATCATCAGCTCCAGTACACCAAGGCAGTCAGTAAGTTGGGATCATCTACCTCCTTGGATCATAATTAACCAAAATTTATATGTTGTTTTACTCCTAGTTTCCAAGCCAGCTCCACCTTTTGAGGGTACCGCTGTGGTCAACAAGGAGATTGTGAAGCTATCGCTATCCCAGTACTTTGGCAAATATGTGGTGCTCCTTTTCTATCCACTGGATTTGTAAGCTAACATGCTAGTTATTTTCTAATTTTAATTTATGTAAAACCATGGTGTTATCTCAATTTTATGTCATAATAGAAACTGTTTAAAATTATTCCTCTTGCTAGAATATGGAAGAAAGTATTTAGCACAATTTAAAAAATAATTACTATTCTACTTGAAATACTTTTCCAAAACTACAATACTATTTCTTCTAATCAGATATTTATAAATATAATTTTGAAAACTTTTTTCAAAACAGAAAATTATAATCGAAAGTGTGTGTAAAACAAAAAGAAACAGAAAATTCTATATTATTCTTCCGATTTTTTCAACAAATTATAAGTCAGAAGATACAATTTAAATCTCAAAAATATTTTTTCTCTCCCAGCACCTTTGTCTGCCCGACGGAGATCATTGCCTTCTCGGACCGCATCGCCGAGTTCCGTAAGATCAACACGGAAGTGATCGGTGTTAGTGTTGACTCACACTTCACCCACTTGGCCTGGATCAATACGCCTCGAAAGGAGGGCGGTCTGGGCAACGTGAAGATTCCCCTGCTCTCCGATCTGACGCACACGATCAGCAAGGACTACGGCGTGTATCTGGAGTCCAGTGGGCATGCCCTGCGCGGACTCTTCATCATCGATCAACTTGGAGTGTTGCGTCAGATAACGATGAATGATCTGCCAGTGGGCCGATCGGTGGATGAGACCATTCGCCTGGTGCAGGCCTTCCAGTACACCGATACCCATGGCGAGGTTTGTCCAGCAGGCTGGCGACCCGGTGCCGATACGGTGAGTAATTCATTAAAAACTAATTAATTTTTCAAAATTATTTCTAATACGTTGATTTTTTTTAGATCGTCCCCAATCCGGAGGAGAAGACTAAGTACTTTGCTAAGAATAACTAACGATGTGCATCATCTCCTCAGTCCCCAGTACTGGAATTAGTAACATTCCAAATGTTCACGACTGATCCTTAAATCGAACAATTAGGCTCCGTCACATGAGACCTGTGTACAAAAATCTGTCACGCCTCCACCGATCGATCACGAATAATCCCCTTCTGTTTTGTACAAAATATAGTTTGTTTATTTTACAGCATAACTGAGAGATAAATAAATTGATGAAGTACATATTCAAGTGATGATAATGAGTAGCGCCCCAAGAAAGCGACCAATGTCGGGGATGTTATGGAATAAATTCCGAGATTTCAAAATGCCTTTTGATCGCCCTCTGGGACAGCCACAATAATGGTTAAACGTTAACAATTCGAGTTCGATTAGTTTCCATACAAAAATATATGTAAATATGTAATAGGTAGTAAATCATTAGTTAGGTACGCAATGTCCGCAGTTAAGTGATCCTGTGCTCCGGCCTTTGGGTAAAAAACAAAGCTAAGTAGGTTGAGGTATATAAAACGGGAAAAACGGGGCGGGGCGACGACAATACCAGCTAGGACGTCTTAAGGCACTCGTTCTTGTCTGTGTGTTTGTTCTTGTTTTTGTTCCATCTTGTAGTCTGTGGAGTGGTGAGTGGTGCTATAATTGTTGTGCGTTTTAAATGCCAACCCAAGGTTCGTAAGAAACGAATGCGAAAATTGTGCGCAATTTTATAAGCTTTTGATCGACTCGAGAGATTCATCTTTACTTGAGAGATTCCATTTCGATCATGGCGTTGCACCGTTCATCAGTTTCCCGGAAACTGTGATTAAATAAATTGTTGTTCGAAAAAAACCCTTAAAGCTATGACGATGCAACACGTCGAACCATAAAGCAGTCGGCAATAAATGTCTGGGTGTTTGTTACATTGATAAATTTATGGACCAAGCGAGCTTACTGCTCATAATAGACCACATCCTAAAATAGAAATTAAATAATATAAATTTGGAAAATATTTTTATACAGAAAAAACATCAAAACAAAATAAGTTGTTATTCTTTAGATTACTTGTTTCTCCACAATAAAAATGGTCAACATGTTTCCAGTTTAATATGAAATAAATGTATGCATTGATAACTTTAAATAGGAAATTCAAATTTTATTAAAAAAATTAATAATTCTTTTAATGAAGATCTGAGAACACTCCAACTTGATATACCTCATTTTGTTGATATTTTTTCTGTCTCAAAAATGTATTTATACTCACAATCAAAAAGAGCGCTGCGAATATGAGTGCCTTCATGCGGACATCCAGATTCAGGGGGAACGTGACGCTGAAGTAGTCCGCATCGGTGAACAGTTCCCGGCCCAGGCCGGACCATTGTTTGCTTATTTTGCCGATCTCCTCATTATTGGCGCTCAATACCTACAAAGGCGAGTAAATAAAGCGAAATGTTTGTGTTTTTCGCATTAATCGGGAATTTTGCACACACACAGAATATCGCATTCGCAGTATCTGAATTAATTGACTCGCTATGGCAGTCAAGCATAGCATCTCATGACGTCACTGTCTCGGACTGCAGTATATGAAGCTTCATATGTACCATACAGTGGCGGTCAGGGAAATAGCAGTTCTCTTTTAATCGAATAAAATGTTGTTGAAACCGGTATCTATAATTTTACATTTCCATGCTAATTTAGTTTTGTTTCATTCAATAATGATGTTTCCTATTTCTCATATAAACAATTTTAGTTAAGTCCGAAATTCTTTATCATTTGCCTCTATTCTCAGTTCCTGTATTGTTTGTATTCATATATGCATATAAAAAGAACTAAAGAAGACCATATAAATAAATACTTATCATTTTCAAAATAAAGTGCTTGTATATAACATAAATTATTTTAGAGAACTCAAATTAAGAAACTGCCCACTACCGACGCAGATGAACATTTGCCTTTTGGACATTTTTAATAAAAAATCATATGAACTGGAAATAAAACTCAGAGATAAATAATCTATTTACATGGTTCTATTCTATTGACCTTTCTCATACTTGTTGATACTTGATTGCTTATGGAAATACCACAGAATCGACTTTTTCAATAATAAATTCTAACATTAATTAAATTAGATGAAATTAATTTAAAACTCTGATAAGCTTTTAAATGATATATGTAATTGAAGTAGCTAAGCTTCCTTATCTGTGAGATGCTATTCTATTCACCGGCTCTGTTTATGTATACTTGTTTGAATATGGAATCCCACAGATGAATAACCACTTGTTGGCGACGTACTGACCTTGAAGTTGGTATCGCTGAAGCACTTGCAAGGGCAGAGGGGTCCCTCGATGTGCAGGACGGTGTCGCCGAACGAGTTCTTGATGTTGAACTTGGGCCGCAGGAACGTGCAGACCTGCTCCACGGTTCCGATCACCTGGCCCGGGGGCGCCGACACCTCCACGGCGTTCATGCAGCTGGGGAAGCAGCAGAGCACGTCGCAGCGAAACGGACGGTTGAGATGGAGCACCTCGTTCTGGAAGTTGTCCAGGATCTTCATCTCGAAGGGACGGGATCGGCCGAGCATGTTCCGGGTGCAGCAGTCGCTCTCCTCGTATGCAAAGTACACGTTCTGGCCCAGCGAGTTCTTCACCTTGAAGCGGTTCTTCGTCTCAAAGCCGGTGAGCAGCTCCAGTTTCTCTATCTTCTGCGACACCAGCAGCTGGTCCAGGGCCGTCAGATACTCGAGGCCCTGCGGGCAGTTCGGCATGCCCACGGGTATGGACATCCAGTTCTCTGCAACGATGGCAATGGGCGTAGTTCCCGATTAGCTATGTGATCTGTACATATGTATGTGGAGTAGCATCAAAAATTTAAATATTTACAGTAGAGGTCATACTTAAAGCACAGAAAAGTCCAAGTAAATTTATCTTAATGGGTTTTGGTTGTGTGAAATTTATTCAAAACTATTAGAATGAATTGTATTTTTTCCATTATGACTTTGGAATTTAAATTACTAGCAAAAGTACAGAAATATAATTAACAAATGTACTGTTGAGATTCCAATTGCAAGAAAAAAAAAAACTTTAAGCATTTGGGAATGCCCAAACATGATTTATGCACTATCTCCAATCTGTGCTATTAATGTGACCGCTGCTGTATAAATGGCAAAGAAAAATGCGAAAGAAGTCGCTTTGCACACGCCCAGCACACAGAAGCGCGCATATCAATACATCCCGTGGGTGTGTGTTGGAATGTCTCCATATAAAGTGCGGGGGTTCTCCACTAAAATGGTAGCATGTAAATGTACGCACCATTTCCGTTTGCAACAGTCCCGGCGCCCACAGACTGGGGCTGACGCACGACTGTGTCGTCCTGTGGCGCGTCCTGCGGCACCTCCTTGTACTCCTTCATTTGCATCATTTTTTCCTCGTTCTGTTTGCGACGCTAACACAAAAATTATTGAGTCTTTCAACAAAAACAGTTTTAGCAATGTGACCGTAGCACGAACGATGGAAAATGCCACGAGTTCGTTGCGCAAGCTGAAGCCACACCTTTTTTGTTCGGATATTGGCGGTCTCTTATGAAAGCACCAAAATATATGGCAATTGGAGATTGGTAAAGAACATTTATTTATTTAGCTGTTTATGATATTTCGATTTCTTAGCTTATGCGGAAAAATAAATAAACAATAAGACGAAAGCTTTTACCTCTTTTCACATATGTACGTTGAAGTATCCCTTTACAAAACCAGTTCTACATTTTGATATCCTGTTAATATTACTTTAATTTGTTTTAATTTATTTAAATTTTTTAAATACAAATCGCTATTATGTATTTTATATATATATAATCTTACAACATATCGTGTTATTATTCTAATTTAAGTCCTACAACAAATATAATGATACCATTTAATATCATGATATTATTAAAATCTAACTTATAGAATATACATAATATGTTTATATATTAAATGCAAGTCTGCAGGCTTTTGTTTTTTTAATCATTGTCTATAAAAATTTTTTTTTTTAAGAGATAGTTGTTTTGTAAGTTACGATTTTGTTTTATATTTAATCTTCAACAAATTATTAATGTAAGTATAACATTTAAATTTACTGCAAACATAACAAGTTTATCGGATATCGTGGTATTTTTGTGCATTTTGCGTGCGGTCATACTGCTGCCCCGATTCTGATAAGGGACCCATAAAAAGCGACATAAAACTAACATGCTGAAAGGCATTGGAATCTCCAGTGAAAATGAACGAATCTCATGATAAGAGAAGCGCCAGCACGGCCAGCTCCACATCCCCAGGAGAAGGTAGAGGCTTAGAAGAAGGAGCAGGAGCGGATGGGGATGGGGATGTGCGGCACGATGTGAGCGACACCTTTTACACTAGCCAGCGGAAGGGGAGCCACGTATTCCGGGTGCGCCTTGATGCCACAGGATTCACTCTGCAGCGGGAATCGCCGGGCGGCACGATCATCAAAGAGCAGCAAGTGCGCCTCGCCGACATTGTGGGGGCACGCTGCATGCGTCCGAAGAAGCCGCGCCGGCTGGCCATGTCCGGAGCCTGTGCGTGCAGCTCGGGGAATCCCAACTCTCCAGCGGTCTCTGCTTCCGGAGATCGCAATGCGGTTACTCCGAGCAAGAGCAGCACCAACAGCCGGGAGGCTGTGCCCATGGATGACGGCGATGTGAGCGCCTATCTCTACGTGTTCGCCTATGTCCTCAAGAAGCGAAGCCTCCGCACGGAGCTGCACCGTGAGAGAACGGTGCTGACCCTGCGTTTCCGCTCCTTCGACACCTTTGAGGACAATATGCGAGAGGCAGACCGCTGGTATCGAGCTCTGCGCTGGCAACTGCACCGCACCATGGAGGAGATTTTCGTGGCCCCTAGTTCGGTGGAGCGGAGGCGGAGGATTCTGGTGCTGCTGAACCCGAAGTCCGGTTCTGGCCAGGCACGCGAGGTGTTCAATATGCATGTCACCCCGGTTTTGAACGAGGCGGAGGTTCCTTACGATCTCTACGTCACGAAGCATTCCAATTTCGCCATCGAGTTTATGAGCACCCGGTGCCTGGATGCCTGGTGCTGTGTGGTGGCCGTCGGTGGAGATGGATTGTTCCACGAGATAGTCAATGGACTGCTGCAGCGCGAAGACTGGGCTCACGTCCTGCCGCACCTGGCGCTGGGCATCATTCCCTGTGGATCCGGAAACGGGCTGGCCAGGTCCATAGCCCATGGTTACAAGTAGGTTTCAATTGAAATTATTCTTTCTAGGATTACACTTAGCCGGAATCAGATTGGAGTGGGATTTATAGTCCAGTTGGAACTTCATGGTTGTATACATATATCAGGTTCGGTGAAGGTTGATTCAAGTTCATCTTTCAGTCATTGTAAACTTTATATTCCAATTAAGCCTAATCAGGTTCTCATTTAGGGTTTTATAGTGCTGTTAAGAATGGGAATTATGGGTAAAAACTGTTATTCATGTTGGAATTTATGGAGGTTTTAGTTTTTAATCAGTTCTCTAGTTTCCTTTTAGTTATTATTGGAAAAGTTTTTAATACATTTTTTTCCATTTTAATTATCTTAAATTGAAGATATAAATGCAGATTTGAAGTGTAAAACATTTATCATGACTTAGTAGATTAAATTGCTAAGATAATATTAAAGTATAATTTATTTTTCCATTTAAAGCAAAGAAAAGTTGAATCCAATTCCGGCATCATAGATCTAAATTTGCAGATTAAATTAGCAATTGACTAATCCCGATTTCTCCCCCAGCGAACCGTACTTCAGCAAGCCTGTTTTGGGAGCAGCTCTCACCGTCATCAGCGGTCGCAGTTCCCCAATGGATGTGGTGCGGGTGCAGCTTCAGGACCGTTCCGTTTACTCCTTCCTCTCCATTGGCTGGGGACTAATTTCTGATGTGGACATCGAGAGCGAGCGAATCCGTTTGCTGGGCTACCATCGCTTCACCGTATGGACCCTATATCGTCTGGCCAATCTGCGCACCTACAACGGTCGGATAAGCTATCTGCCCATAGAGCAGGACTCTCCAACACCAGTCCACTCTAGAGGATACGGTGGGCAGCATAGACTGCAGGGCAGTCGCAGCTGCAACACGCACATGGACAAGTTGACGAACCCCAGTTTAAATCACTCCAGCACCGAGTACCTGCCGCAGGAGTTCGCCGACGTGATCTCCCTGGAAACGTCGATCAACCAGTCATTCCGCTCCCGCTGCGACAGTTGGCTGTCGGGAGGATCTCGCAGGAGCTTCTACTATTCCATATCGGAGAGCATCTACCACAGCCTGGCGGATGAGAGTGAGTTTTCGCGCCAGGCGGCAAACTCGCTAGAGAATCGGCACCTGAACTTCGGCCCATCGAGCGAGCTGCCTGATCTGGAGGATCCACTGCCAGAGGGCGAGGGCTGGCTGGTGGAGGAGGGCGAGTTTGTGATGATGCATGCCGTCTACCAGACGCACCTCAGCCTCGACTGCCACTTTGCGCCTAAGGCCCAGATGAACGATGGCACCATTTATCTCATTTTAATCCGCGGGGGCATCAGCCGACCGCACCTGCTGAGCTTCCTGTACAACATGAGCTCCGGCACGCACCTGCCGGAGGTGAACAACGAATATGTGAAGGTGCTGCCGGTGCGCGCATTTCGCTTGGAGCCGCACGACAATCACGGTATCATCACCGTCGACGGGGAGCGGGTAGAGTTCGGTCCCCTCCAGGCGGAGGTCCTGCCGGGCATAGCCCGTGTCATGGTACCGAAGTAGTGGATTTTGCATCCGGAATCTTGGAGGCTTGCAATGGAGCAATATTAATCTCGTTATAGGAATCTCTGCATTTGTAGCCAATAGTTTAGGGCTCTAGATTTTGTTTTTTTGTGGTGGCAACAAATCCTTGTATTGTTAACATTTTTATTAAAACTAATTGCAGTTATGAACGAAATATAAACATGTACATAACAAATATTTTTGAAGGAGTGAAATTCCGCTGATATTGGTATTAAATTTTAATTTAAAAGTCTAAGACAGAAACAATATTAAATTTATCATTTTATTTATATTAAAATATTCTTATTGTATTAACATATCTTTGAAAGAGTGAAATTCGGTCAATATTGGTATTATGTTTTAATTAAAAAATCTAGACCAGGAGAATTTAAGGATTTTTTGTTTAATTTAACTTTTCTATTTAAATTAAAAGACATCAAAGTTTTGGGATAATATCGCTAAAATTTATATAATTGTTTTAACCATTTAAAATATTTAAATTGGTAATTACCGTTATGTTTCAAAATCTCCTATATCTCTGCTCTCACTAAAGCGTTGACAGCCCTGGTCTCTGACAATCAAAACCAATCGTTATCGATAATTTTGTTGAGGAGCAAACAGAAGAAAAAAACAATCTGTGGGAAAAAAATAATTCCATCGAAAAAAATAGCTTTTCTCGCATTTTACTGAGTGTCAGCAGATTCCGTTGCCATCGCGAGGCTTTCGACTGCGGAA
Source organism: Drosophila setifemur (assembly GCA_021224005.1). Classification (NCBI taxonomy): domain Eukaryota; kingdom Metazoa; phylum Arthropoda; class Insecta; order Diptera; family Drosophilidae; genus Drosophila; species Drosophila setifemur. The sequence continues at coordinate 11,559,169 of JAJJHY010008789.1, forward strand.
GCATTTATAATTTGCCGCTGAAAAGCTCGCCAAGCGCTACAATATGTCGTCCGAGGAGCTGGCGCCAATTAACGAGCAGGACTTCAAGGATCTGAAGGACCGAATGAAACTGATTGTGGAGGCCGACCCAAAGCAGTATCACAACGATTTTTCCCTCCGGCGCTATTTGCGCGCCTTCAAGACCACGGATGACGCATTCCAGGTGAGCAATAATCAAATAGAAACAAGAACCAAAAAGGTAACGTCTGCTTTGGGAGCGCAACCGAAGCTCGGAATACCCTTGCACCCCCTTCCCCTTAGATAGATCCGATGACAGCTGTTCACGGTATTCTTTTACAATTGCCATAAACAAAAATGATTCAAGTTGATTTGTTGCTTTATTTTTAAATCAGGAATACAATTGTCTTTTTTTAAATGACGGTAAAAGATTATGGATTTAAATCTAATATAGGGATATCAAAGTCAACATATCGACGTTAATTTTAGTCTCTTTAAATATCGAAGATCTTTATAACCGATGCTTCTGATGGAAAACTGTAAATGTAGATTACATGCAGATTGTTTTAAATCGAATTACTATGTTTTTGGTAGAATTGGAAAAATTATATATTTATTTCATTTAACAATTTTCAAACTCGAATTTTTTTTGATACATCCGAAAAAAAATCTTTTTAGAGTTCAACATTAAAATTTAAAAGTTAATGTCTTCTTTTATTAAAGCATGTGAATATTTTAAATACAGCATTTACAATATAATAAATATAGCCTTATCAGCTTCCGACGGAAATTTGTATATGCTTACTTCATAGGGAGAACATTATCTGCTTTCTAGAATACCAATACCCCCTGCAATATTTATCAAAATATACAACGCCGCTAAAAATCCGCTATCTCCCGCAGGCCATTCTGAAGACGAACAAGTGGCGTGAGACGTACGGGGTGGAGAAGCTAGCCGAGATGGACCACAGCCAGCTGGCGAAGAAGGCTCGCGTGCTGCGCCATCGCGACTGCATCGGGCGTCCGGTGATCTACATTCCGGCCAAGAACCACAGCTCCTCGGACCGGGACATCGAGGAGCTGACCCGATTCATCGTGTACAACCTGGAGGAGGCGTGCAAGAAGTGCTTTGAGGAGGTCACCGATCGTCTGTGCATTGTCTTCGACCTGGCGGAGTTCAGTGCCGGTTGCATGGACTACCAGCTGGTGCAGAATCTCATCTGGCTGCTAGGCAAACACTTTCCGGAGCGTCTCGGCGTCTGCTTGATCCTCAACTCACCCGGCCTCTTCTCAACCATCTGGCCGGCTGTGCGAATCATGCTGGATGATAATACCGCCAAGAAGGTCAAGTTCGTTGGGGACGAGGTGGAGCTGTGCCAGCACCTCATTCCGGACATCCTGCCCACGGACATGTAAGGCGAGCACTTGCTTCCCAATCAGAGAAAGAGAGAGAGAGCAGTTTCAGTTAGTAGTAGACATATCTCCGAGAACAGATTACCGAAATCAGTTACTAAGTACCTAAGACGCAACCTTAAATGGCAGAGAGGCTTCTAAGCGGTAGAGCTTGTATCCAGTAAAGTACTCTTTATGTGTAAATCGATGTGTTATTCAAGTTGATTGTAAAATGTATTTATTGGACACACCCACTAAACTATTTTAGATAAACGTTTTTCTTGGATATGGCCTGCAGAATCTATATACCTGAATTCGTACCTATATATATATATATATATATCTGTGTGTATATGTCTATGTGTACAGCAAATAAAGTTGTAAAAGAAAATGTCAAAAATAAGTAAGGGTGAGGCATCATACACGTGAATAATCGGTTGTGGGACAGGCTGATAGTGCTCCAATTTTAGAGCTCTTATCAATCCGAAGGTGATAACCATCATAATCCAATTGCCTTTGGTGGGGGGAACTTCATATCAAAGGTTGTTATTGTTTCTCAACAAGCTTCGATTGATTTGAAATTTGCGCAGCGATTAGGGTTGTCAGGGAGATTAGAATCTGTAATCGGGTTTTACGTGGTTTTCAACACTGAAATTGTGGCATTTTAGCCATTTTTTTAATACGAATACTTTATAAAGGTACAACTATTTGTTGGAAAGGTAGTTACAATATAGGGAAAACAATTTAAATAATATTATTATCATAAAGTTATTCAAATAATTATATTTGGATTATATAGACGTATGAATTTATTTTTAATATTTTTTTTTTTTTAGTCCTTTAAAATATTCTGTTGTATTTAAATATTTTTAAGTTGGAATTTTGTTTATTTTAAGTTTTCTTTTTATAAATATTTTCCAAAAAAAATCAAGCCAGAATGTGGCTATTTTCCACCTACCCGTAGTTCAGTTTTTGGCAATGGGTGACAACCCTGGGTTATCAGCTGGACGCAAAACTAAAGTCGAGCACCTGATAAGGAAATCTGAAGCGCGCACTATGAGACCTCGCCGCAACAACAAGTCTAACAGAGTTAGCCATAACAAAAACAATAACAGTAGCTGCGGTGGCACCAAAAGCGAAATGGATAAGCCGATCCGCCTTCGAGTAACAACGCCCAGAAATCAGTGACAAACTAAGCGTGCACTGGGAAACATGTCGGCGGCAGCAACAACAACAGCTCCAGGAGCCGCGCCAGAAGGATCTGCAGCTCCAGGAGCATCAGAGGCCCCTTCTGAGGATGCAGAAACACCTCAAGGGGACACCCCGGAAACACCTTCAACCGTGTTTATTGCCGCCTTGGACGTTGGAACAACCTGTGTACGCTGTTTTATTTTGGACGAGCAATGTGCGGTCAGGGGATCGGCGGTGGATGCGGTAAGTGGTTTGGATCATCAAACTTGACTGCCGGGGGCAAAGTTAATTGGAAACAATTTACTAATTTTACGACCTTCGTTTGCGCTTAGGTGGAGCTGCTCAATCCGCAACCGGGTTTTTTCGAGATCGAACCGGAGGGCTTGTGGGTCAAGATTGTTAGTGTGATAAACAAGGCGGTGCAGGGTGAGTAGTCCAAACAACTAGGAGCCGGGTTTAACTAGGCTATACCCTGCCGAACCTATATAATGTTTTAATTGATATTTTTTAGAAATTATTTGTACTATTACCTTTTTACTTAAACAATTTTGAAGTTATTAATTATACAAATGGAATTAAAATCTAAAATTAATATTTCTGTATTTGAAATTTTATTTTTAATATAATTTTTTATTGAACACCCCTTTCCTAGATGCCGGACTTAAACCATCGGAGATCACTTGCCTCACCATTTCGACGCAGCGCTGCACCTTCCTAACCTGGGACCATCGCACCGGCGAGTACTACCACAATTTCATCACGTGGAAGGATCTGCGAGCCGATGAGTTAGTGGACCAGTGGAACTCCAGTTGGACGAAGCGCTCGATGAATGGTTTCTCCTATGCCCTGTTTTTGGTCACTCGCCAGTCGAGATTTCTCGCTGGGAGTGTTTTAAAACTGATGAATGGCCAGGTGACGCCTCGATTGCTCTACGAGATCATGAACAACAAGCGGCTCAGGCAGGCACTCAGTAAGAAAAAGGCTCGCCTAGAACTGTTGGACTCTTGGATCCTGCACAAGCTGAGAACTGGCAAGGGAAACGATCTGGATGTGGAGCACATAACCGATGTAACCTCGAGCACGGCCACTGGACTGTATGATCCCTTCACCCTCAGCTGGTCGCCGCTCATTAGCTGGCTCTTTGGCCTCGATGTGGGTATATCTCTCAGTGTATCTTTGACTAGTTAATAATTTTCGTTAACCCCCCAGACAAAAATCCTGCCAAGGGTAGTGGACAACAGCTACAAGGGCTTCGGACATGTTCACCACTCTGCTTTTGGTCCAGACTGGGCCGACACAAGTATACCAATAGCTGCCTCGCTCAGTGATCAGACTGCTGCCATGTGGGGATCGCAGTGTTTTAGAAAAAACGACGTCAAAGTTACCATGGGTACGGGGGCCTTCCTGAACCTGGTCACGGGAAGAAAGTGTCATGCTGCCATTTCGGGGCTGTATCCTCTGGTGGCCTGGCAGGTCAAAACCAAAGCAATGTACTGCATCGAGGGAGCATCCCATGACTTTGGCACTGTGGTTACCTGGGCCCAGTCCTGTGATCTGTTCCAAAATCCCGCGGACACGGCAGCTATAGCTACATCCGTTCCCGATCCGAATGATGTATTCTTTATGCCGGCCTTCAGCGGATTGGGAGTGAGTATGAGTTCCTCTTGAAATCATTATAAGATTAACTCATCCCAATCCCCTTGTAATCCTTGAAAGCCCCCAGTGAATGACTACCGATCGGCAAGTGGATTTATTGGCCTCACACCGTCCACCACCAAGGCTCACATGGTGAGGGCGTTGCTGGAGAGCATCGTCTTTCGCCTCGTGCAACTGATAGCGGCTGCCGAGCAGGAGACCTCCCAGAAACTGGAAATGATTAGGTGATCATTACTCCAAATATATCCCAACCCTTACTTATATTCAACTCTTGTTCTTCAGGGTGGATGGCGGCGTTTCCCGCAACGACTTCGTCTGCCAGTTTCTGGCCGATCTCAGCCAGCTGTGGGTGGAGCGGGCCGAGAATTCCGAGAGCAGCATTATGGGCGCCACCTACATGGCAGGCATCAATCAAGGCATTTGGCACGATGTCGAGGATCTCAAGTGTTTCCGGAAGGTGGATCGCGTTTTCAAGCCCCGTCCCAAAGTTTATGACACCATTTCTGCTCGGATGGACAAATGGAGTAGGGCGATTGCTCGCTTCAGCGACTGGTACTAGGATTTGTACATTACTGTTTTTGTATTTGTTACACGCTAAGGTCATTAAATACTTAGAAGGCTAGTTGCTAGATGTGGTAGAAAAAAATGCTGCGTAGTTCAGTCTCTCAGTTGAAGCGCTGCTGGAAGTTCTGCTGCTGGTTGAACATCATCTGCTGTTGTTGTTGCTGCTGCTGTTGCTGTTGTTGCTGCTGCTGCTGTTGTTGTTGCTGCTGCTGTTGCTGGTGGTGGAAATCCTGCTGGTTGCCTGCTCCGGATAAACGCACCCTCTTGGCATTCGGTTCCGAGGAGTTCATTTGCTGCTGTTGTTGCTGCTGCTGCTGTTGTTGTTGCTGCTGTTGCTGCTGCTGTTGTTGCTGCTGCTGCTGCTGTCGCTTGTTATCGGACTTATCCTCCTGGTCATCGTCGGTGAGGAACTCCCTCTTCGGGTATGGAATGGGACAGCCTGCAAAGACGTCCTGGGTGGGCAGTGGCTCCTCCTGGAAGTACTGGTCCTGCATGGCCTGCTCGGAGGTGATGCGTTTGTTCGGGTCCATCAGCAACAGCTTCTGCAGCAGGTGGAAAGCCTTGCTGTCCGGCTTGATCTTGTGCCGCTCCATGTACTTGGCCAGCGAGCAGGTGGAATAGGTGGAGCGCTTAAAATCCTTGGTCAAGGTATGGTGCTCCGGCATCTTCTTGATGTCCTCCCAGTCCTTGTCCTGCGGAAAGCCCATCACATTGAAGATTCGGTCCAACTGGTCGTGATGGTAGGGATTGCTGGTTTTGATGTCCTCCTGACGGCAGTGGAAAATGGGCTCCGAGGTCAGCAGCTCGGCGAAGATGCAGCCAATGGCCCAGATGTCGATGGCTTTGGTGTAGTGCCGGGCGCCCAACAGCAGTTCCGGGGCGCGATACCAAAATGTGACCACCACGGGGTCCAGATCCGCCAGAGGCTTAAGCGGGGCATTGAACAGGCGAGCGAAGCCCATGTCGGCAATCTTGACGCGCCCCCTTTCGTTGCCATCGCCCATAACCAGGATGTTGGCGGGCTTGAGATCGCGATGCAGCACCCAGTTGCTGTGCAGGTAGTGAATCCCATCTAGGATCTGATACAGCAGACTCTTCACCATGCCCCGCGGCACGACCACCTGCTTCTTGGTGGCTTTGGCCGCCCGATGGAACTTGATGATGTGCCATAGATCGTGCTCCGCATAGTCGATCAGTAGGAACACCTTCCGGTCGTTGTGGGAGAGGAACACCCGGATCAGGGTAATCACGTTCTGGTGCTTTAGCTCACGTAGCAGAGCGATCTCGCGGCAGGCGGACATGGACAGCCCAGTGCCGTCGATCTGCTTCAGGGCATATTCCTTGCCGTCGCTATTGAAAAAAAGGATAATCTAAGTTTAGAAATGGAGACTTAGGAAGCCCACTCACCTTGTCTCCTTCCACTTGGCCTTGTACACATGGCCGTAGGTGCCGCGGCCCACCTTGCAGCCCTCGTAGTTGAACAGGTCCTCCACCTTGGTGCGCTCCATCTGGGTCTTCATCTTAAAATCGTAGTCCATTTTGCTTATAAACCTGTAGCGAAAAATCAGCAAAAATTGTTTATAAATTCTGCTGCCGCCCGGTCAGCTGTTCTTCGATAACAAAGCGATACCGTCAACTCCGATAACCAGAGATAAAATATAGCTGTTTTCGATGTATTTTACATGTAGACAATGTATTTTACATAATATTATTTTAAAGTTTAATCAAAGAAATTTAGTTTATTAAAACAACTAGTTTACAAAAAACTAAATATGACAGTGAAAAACAAAGCAAGTTGCGATAATTTTGTTATATGTTTTAGTTATTAAAAATTCAATTGCAAAATTGTTAAAATAAGTTTTCCTTAACACAAAAAAATCTAATAATAAACTTGTTAAAATGAGTATTTAGATCTTTCACAAATCACTAAAAATGATTCTAAAAACATTTATGTTACTGAAATACACCTATAAATTTACACGTCTTTGGGTACAAAGTTCCAAAACTAAGGAAAAAGCCGAGCCAGGACATCAGCCTATCCATAAGGACTAGTTCATTTTTTAAATTATTGATTACTACTTGCTTAATTAAAAACCTTTTAAATTGCAATTGGATGTATTAAAAGGGAACTCATTTTAACGCGAAATATTTTTGGCCAATTCTAGCTTCTTTTTTATTCGATCCTATCGATAACGATAGCCACCTGTTTGGAGAGTGGCAGCTTTGTTATTTGGACCAAGCACGCTGCACGTTTGTTTTGATTTTATTATCAAAGAATTATCATAGCAAAATGGCAAAAACCAAACGCAATGTGAGGGCCAAGGCCAAAAGCGTGCTGGGGGCGGCCAAGCAAAAGGCTCAAGATCTGCAGGCGAAAGTGCGCCAGGAGAACCTGCTCCACAAAACCCTTACCCCAAAGAAGACAACCACCAAGAAGGAGAAGTTCGCTTTGAAGCACAAGAAACTCTTAAAGAAATTCGCCGAAACTCGCAAAGAACGTAAGGAGGAGACTGCCCGCAAGAATCGCGAGAAGACCAAGGTGATTGGAGATCTGAAGCCTCTCCGGGATGCCCTGCCCTCCCTGCAGGACATCTACCAGTTGGTGAAGACCAAGAAGAAGGATACCGGTGAACAGGCGGAGCTCACGGAACCGGAAGCTGCACTCAGTGCCAACCAGAAGATCAGAAAGAAGCGTACGGAGCTGGTTAACTGCGTCAAGTCCTTCGAGAAAGTCATCAAGGACAAGAAATTTAAGGAGAATCCCCGCGAAGTTATCGCCGCCCATGTGCGCAACAAATACCAGGCGATGGAAGAAGATGACGACGAGTAGTAACGCATCAAATCCTTTAGCCATCACCTGTTGCGTGCCTCAAACTACAGCACTTATTTATAAAGGAGCATCTTCAATATAATAATATTTATGAACCAAGACAGGCAGGCAATCAAAAGCCTGTGCGCCAAAAAACCAGAAGATCCCTTATAAATCTTCAGGTCTTTTTTTTTGTATTTTCCTAAGTACATTTGCATACATTTTTAATAGACTCGAAAAAAAACACTACAATATTAAGGTCAAAATTTGGCAAATAAATCCATTGGTTTCCTAAATACTTCACAAAGTAAAAACCATGTACTTTGATTTGTATCCCTTCAAAAATGATAGTAAAGCCATAGAGGAGTAGATATAAGGAAACTGAATACATCTAAGTGCATTTAAAATTTAATTAATTGTATATAATAAAATCCAAAATTAAACCTACATCTTTTTAAACAATTCTTAATTCAGAAACTCTCGAACACCACTCCCAAAAAATTAAATTTCGCAATTATTAAGAAGTATCTTTATTATATATATGCATTAGGTATAATTATCATTTAACGATGCATATAAATATTACACGTACGAATGTAAGTTGTAAGCATTAAATCGTAAGTGGGTCAACAGAACGCGATTAGAATTAGACAAGATTTGAATGTGAACTCGTGTTTTTGCGTGTTTTCGTTTGTGTTTTGTGTTTCTTCGGCCGGGGCTATGTATTTTCTAGAGCTACACTATCATAGATCGGTACAATATATGTCTGCTTAGACTTCGGGGCATCAACTTGGTGTTGTTCATCTTCTTACAGTGATTTCGGGGCTGTGGCCTCCGGAGAGAGTTAGTCTACAACTATTTTCGGTTATTGTATTATCGGGTTAGCGGGTGCTGGCTGGGCTCCTTCCTGTCCTGTGAGATCATTTAAACGTTAGTAAAACACACGTTAATCCCGTCTTGTCTTGTCCATCCTCCATCGATATTCCGTTGCGCGCCGCCTGCACTAACAGCAAAATTAACATAGCTAATGAAAGGTGTCTCCATAAAATGGCATTTTCTCATGTACAAAACGTAGGTGTGTCGCCGCCTCTCCTACACTTAACTCATCACTAAACTTAGGTTACAACCTACCGCGTTACGTCTGGCGTCTGTGTGATCGCGCGATTGCGATCGCGATCTTGATTGAATTATAAGACGTTTTTATGTTTTTAGGGTGTCGGCTTTAGTCAGGCCTGGCTCGTGGCGGCCTATTCAAAAAGTTATACATATACATTTATAGAAAATATAAATCAACTATTACTAGCTTTTGCACATTCAAGAGTTTGAAACAACAAACTTAAACTAATATGATCTTTATCTGCTGCGCGACTCAAACGAACGTATTTACTTGTTTAGCAGAAACATGAGCAGGCTGCAAAGATAAAGATAAAAAATTTAGGAAAGCCTTTTATAGAACGGGTTAATGCTGCTCACCGAAAGTTAATGCCTTTGTTGGCCAGCATACGGTTGCATTCACTCGAACCAGAACCTCCAATGCCGTCGGGCAGAGGCAGCACATAGTAATCACTCTCGGTACTCTAAAAGATAATGGGAAATTTCAAAATAAGTAATTTTTTGGTTGTTCCAGGTTTTCTAGCCATCATTTGGCACCCGTTTTACTCACCGTCTCGGTGAAATCGTGCTTATAAATTTGTGTGGACACCTTCATGTCCGAGAATGGACCCTTCAGAGCGAAAAAGTGTATGCTCATGGGCGTGCTGGTCTTGGTCTTAAGGATCAGCTGGTAGGTGATTGTCCGCTCATTCGATTGATGCGGATCGCGCTGGCTGTTGTTGATGCGCGCCTTCACCACGAACTGCTGATTGAAGGCCGAGAAACGGGCCGTCTCATAGAAGAGCTTGTGCACATATTCGTCCGTCCGGTAGGGTTTCATTTGAAGATCTGAAAGGTAATTCACGTTATTAACTGATCGGCAAAGGGAATTTCGATTTATTTCCATTTATTTTTTTTTTACAACCAAAATAGTAATGGCCACTCGAAAAACCAAAAATAATTGTTATCTTGAATTTGGTAAAATCTCAAACGGATTTAACTGGGAAATCATATATAAGGGAACAACAATCATGGATCAAATATCCTTAATAAATCAAAATCAATTAATGATTCACTACCCGCATTTGATAGTAATTAGATAAGCATGAAAAATTACTATCTTTCTTTGGTAGATTCATTCAGAGATTATTGCTCACCATTGAATATAATCTTCTCGTAGCTTAGCAAGTCAATTAGGGTATTGAACATTTTCTTCTCCTCCTTGATCATCACATCATGGGCCTCCAGGGCAGCCATCACTTCATAGCCAGACTTCTTGGGATGCAAACAGTTGCGCTCGTGTTCGGTAGCTGCAGTTCATGGTAGGTTTTCAGATAATTATAGGGGTTTGGGAGATATTTGACATGGCTAACTCACTCTCATGAAAAGGTCCACGCCACTGGCAACCGATACGATGGTACTTGCACTTCGTGGGACGCTCCTGGCACTCGTGCTGTTCGTGGCGTTCGAGCGATTTGTATGGGAATTCCTTGTTGCAAAACTGTTAAGAAAGTTTGAATTTAAGTAATACAATTAATAGGAAATAGGTATCTTTCTTACCTGACACTCGCTGGGCAACTCAGAGGCTGCCTTTTCCACGGCCAAGTTACGGGAGGCTGTGCTCTTAGATATTTCCACGCGACAGTTGGGGCAAGTAGCAATTTGATCGCGCAAGCTACACAAGATGATATTAAAGTTCGAGAAGGTTGCATTTTAGTTAAGTAGTTACGGATATAAATTAGATATATTTGCTGGTGTTTTTTGAGTGGGTTCATACCGTCCATCCGCCAATAGGTGGGTGAAGCACGCGGCGCACATCAGGTGGCCCATCTGGCACTGGAATTGAAAAGAGCAAAGAAAAATGGGGAGAATCAATTTTAGTGCTTTCAAATCAGTACAATAAATTGGTGGATGGAAAGAGATTGAAAACTAAATAAAAAGTGGAATGAAAATTAACCTGCAATTAAAGAAAAAAGAAGAAAAGTTTGCTATTAGTCAAAATACGGCCTTGTTGCAAATAGCTTGATGAGTGGATGGGTGGGGAGAATGTTTCAAGGGGGTGTTGTGTGTTTTTCTTTTGTTTTAATGAGAGTGTGTGTCTATTTTGGAGGTATCTTTTTTGTGGTGTGGAATATGGAGTGGCATGGAATTCTTGGTGGGAGGTGATTTGTTGTTGAATTTGAGCTCTGAAAATGTTTAGCTTAGAGACTCTGGGTGTTTTCGTATATATATTTTGGTTGAAATAAAAACGCTATTTTGTAGTTTGGTTTCATTTTGCATTTTCAAGTTTGCACTCTTCTTTGCAAATTTATTGAATTCAGGTTTTCATTTTTTGGGTTTCTTTTTTTTGTCGGTTTTAAATACATTTCAGGGTTTAACTTTAATGCTATGATGGAATCTGTTCTATATACTTAGCATGTACGGTTACAATTCATTTTGTTTTCTTTTTTGTTTTTTTGTTGCGTGTGCTTACAAAGGTTAAATCGAAATCGAGATTATTGGCTTAACTAAGATTAATCATTAGGAGAGATAGTTAAAGTTTATCTAAATCAAAATCATAAGAAATAGTTGATATTTCTGGGTTAAGTTTAACAATCTTTGTTTTATGTTTTGTTATATTTTCTTTGGGCCAATTATCGCTGAAACTATTGTGTGTGTGTGTGTATTCAATTGGTTTCGGACATGTGCTGGCCAAGCAATTGATGAAAGGTTCGGTATAGATAAGGGGATATTATGGTTACCGAGATAATGTCAAAAAGGCAGAACCAATCGTGCGTGAAAAGCAACCCCCGCTGCTGGAAGGAACCATCATTTATTTACAATATCTGTTTCTGTTTCTATCTGAGGAATGCGGGTCTTCAGATGCGACGCGACGGCGCGGATGTTTCCCTCATTTTGGAATTTTCTACATCTATTTTTGGAATTAGCCAGCGCCGGAGGAGGCAAGAGATAGTCCGTCTCCGGGCTGTATTTGTGAAGTTGCGAGCGATAAGCGATGAAGGCTTTTATTTGGATTTTGTGTTGTTTTCGGGTGCCTGCATTTATGCATGTGTATCTTCTGGTTTGTGTATCTGGGTATCTTTATATCCCGACAGTTGAACGAACTCCCGGGGAACGTCTTTTGATTGGCAATTTATGACCTAGACTAACTGCAAGCAGCTGCTGCTTCCAATCCGATTGTTTAATGGAAAATCTTCAAAGAAGCATAACCCGTTTCGTTTTTTTATCGCATTGTTTTTGTTTTTTTCGAACAATAACAGAAAACTCTCTTTCGTCCTCTCCGCCGTGTGCATTGTTTACACTCTACCCATCTCTTTCCGGCCCGCACTTGCGCCCCAGACACAACAAAACCAGCTGATGGTGTTTTTGTAGATAAGCGAACACAAGATAAACGTAAGAAGGAAGGAGCAAAGAGGAAGAGAACGTCAACAGTAGGTAGAACAAAATCACGTTCAGAAATCGAAAAAAAAAAACAAAGTTCAGGGTGTTTGCTTCTTTTTTCAGGTATACCTTTCCCCTAGACCCACACACACAAGCACACAGCCGTGCGGGCATGCAAGGAAAACAGGTAAAACGAGTTTATTCTAGATTACACCACTCAACCTGCAAGCTGATTCCACAAAACAATCCAACACTTCTGGAGACGTCGCATATCCAATTGCATTTACACGAACGACTTCCAAAGTGCGTAGTATTCTCTAAGAAAACCCCAAAACAAAATTCTCGGTTCCATTTCCATTATGCCCAGGGGCCATGACGAACAGCTGATTTTGCCACGACATGGGGAGAGCGAGACAACGCATGTGTGTGGCGAACGACGTAGCAGCAGACGCAGCAGGAACAGCAAGAAAAACAACGCAGCAGCAGGGGCAAAAGCAAAACAATAACAGAGAGCAAAAATCCAACGGTGAAGTATGTGTGCATGTGGGTGTGCAGCCCTCGCACACACATGCAAACGTCAATAAATGGCGTGGAAATGGAAAAGAGGAAAACAATCGTGTTTTTCAGTTTTTTTCAGGGATTCTTTAGCTAATTAGTAGTTTATGCGGGTTCAGCGATTCTTTGGCACTACGGATGATTCATTTCAGCTGGAGTTTGTCACGTTTTCAAATTTTTGTGTCGATTTTGTCTTTCTCTTTGCTTTTTTTTTGTTATTACTTGCACCGTAATTTAAAACCATTTTCAATGACGCAGTTATCTTGACTATGTATGGGTGTGTTAGAAAAAGAGAGGTGGCAATGTCAATACTCATACGTATTACGTAAAGATCTCTCAAATTCCTTGATGTTTGTGGAATCAATTTGATCAATTGTCATGTTCAGCCGACAATGAATGAAAAAGAATTCGCTCAAAGCGGAACAACCGATAGAGGAAGCACGCAAATATATGCTTAGTGTGTATGTATTGTTATGTATTTGCATACATCAAAATAATAGAATGAAATGCAAGAATTGGCCTTAATTTTTTCCTTGGTTTGTTGTTTGTTTGCTGGCGACGAGGTCGGGCTACTAAAAATAGGCCACCACCAACAAATACGTAGCCAATTCAAATTGTTGAGTAGAGGGATTGTTCGGTTCAAACATGATCCAAATGCTGGCTTCAATGACGCAATACAGAAAATCTGCAGTAAATTGTTACTGCGCAAATGTGTAAGTGGAAAGTGGGAAGGGAACGGGGAGGGGAGGGGAAAGTGGGGTTGGGTAGACAGGCAGTCACCGATATAATTCACTAGCCAAGTGGCACCAAGTGTGAAATGCAACGGTTCAAATGAGGGGTTGAATTCGAAGCCGTTTCTCTAAAACGCAATAAAACTGCATTAGTTTCCGAGAGTGCGACAGGGCCAGCATGCCTATGCTTAGCAGCCTCTTCCCCCTTCTCTCTCTCTTTTACTCTCCTCATGCTCTCTTCCTCAGCTGCAGCCAGTGGCATGGCCAGGGGGTTTCTAATCAAGTTGAATCTTTACTCGTGGCAAATGGTTATTTTCCTAGATCGAGTGGTTTTCCATGAAAAATCACCCTAAAATAAACTAAGCTTCCGCAACCCCTCTGGAAATGTAGATGCACCCGCCACTGGTTGCAGCAAAATTTGTTTTCAAGGCGAATGCAATGCAAGAGAGCTCCCAACTATCTGTCTCGCTCGCTCACAGCTGTGTTTTGTGGGGGCGAGGTGCAGGGGAGTGGTGCGGTTTCACTCTTACAGCTGAGCTGGCTCGATTTGTTTGTATACAGAGAACGTCGCACACATATGCACCCACACACATGCTCTTCTCTTTTGCTTGCAAGAATTTCCAGGGGTAGCTAGAATAGTGTTGCAGGGGGGTGAGAGAGAGGTGTGCAACCCCCCATCGAGAATTTTCCTGGATGGTAATTTCCTACAAATCCCCGTTCGCTTTATCCTCGCGAATATCCTACGCAGGCCCATCAAAAAAAAACCCCTCAGAACACTCACCTGGTACATGGCCGTTTTGGGCAGATCCAGGCACACGGCACAGCACAGGGCGGTGGAGATGCGGTAGGCCAGCTTCTCGTTGGTTCCGGACGCAGCGGCTGCGGCACTGGAAAGCGATCCGCCCCCGCCCCCCGGCGAACTGGAGGAGGCGGCGTTCGGATCGAGCAACTGTTTTTTCGACGGCGGCTCCCCGCTGTTGTGGGTGTCCAGCGGCACGCCCACAACGCCGCCTCCGGAGGAGGAGGACGAGGCGGAGTTCGATGACGAGGTGGAGGCCATCGAGTGCTGGTTGTCACCCAAAAGTGGCAGTGTCGAGGAGGGCGGCTGCTGCATCGCCGAACTCGAAGACTCGACCGTCGACATAATGATTGTTGTCTCTTATCAACAAAAGAACTCCTACAAATTTCCCTACGATCTTTTTTGTTGCGCTGCAGCAGTAGTTGTTGTTCTGAAGTGTCAACTGAGAATGAATGTTTTCCTCCTCCAAGCACACGCTCTCGCACACACTATTACACTAAATTCAACGACAGCTCAGGCTCTCACTATCTCTTTCTCTCTCTGAATATCTCCCGCTTGCCCTATCTCGCTCGCACAGTGTTTGGTATGGCACACTGCACTTATTTTCAGCTTTCTTTGCCCCCAGCTTTTCCTCCTGCGTAGTTGGAAAACCCCTCCTTAATCGAAAATATATTTCACCAGCTTTGGGTGTGCTGAAGAAACTAGAAGTGCTTGAATAAATATTAATCGAGCGTTTTATGTGTTTCACAGATGTTGTGTTATTTATGTGCACTAGAAAGTGTTTCTTTTTTTCTTGGCGAACTCAGCAACGGCGACTGAGTTTTTAGTTTCTTTTCAGTTGCTTTCGCTTTGATAAAAACACTTTAATCCAGTGTGTTTTGAGAGTCTAAGAACTGAGTTGTGGTTTTTATTTTTTTTTCGATTCGCAGAACCAGGCGAAGTTTTTGACGCACGACCGACCAAAGCGAAGACCAAATTGAAAATGAGCTTCATGGATGGAA
The DNA here is from genome assembly GCA_021224005.1 of Drosophila setifemur. NCBI lineage: Eukaryota > Metazoa > Arthropoda > Insecta > Diptera > Drosophilidae > Drosophila > Drosophila setifemur. The sequence continues at coordinate 11,574,337 of JAJJHY010008789.1, forward strand.
ATCAACCCAACGCAGCCTGAATATTGTTTCTCAGTGTGGGGAGTATGGTAAATTATTTCCGACTGTGGCCTCTCACTCGCTCTCTTGGTTCGATTTGTTTAAGAGGAATGTGTTGAAAACATGTTAACATCCGTTTTAACAGCAGTATATTTTCTTGTATAAAATCTTAGAGCAAATAAAATAGCATTCGTGCATGCGATTCTGTTAAAATTGTTTGTTTGGTGTTTTTGAACCGGGGACTATTCCTCAGCGTTGGTCAGGACGAGAGGGGGATAGAGGTAGCCAAAATGTCTTTACCCGCTTCAAAAATGCATGTCCCTGTTAATTAACAGCTGCCTGGAAGTTGATTTAAATCGTGGTGAAGTTGAACAGCTGGTCGAACCTGTGCGAAGAAACGGCAATAAGGGCTATGTAAGCGTGAAGAGTACAACTAGCTGGCGTTGAGATTCAACATTTTAGTAGACGGTCTTCCGTCAAATTTTAAAAGTAAAAAATAAAGAAAGCCAAGAAAGTTATATTATTTATTATTAACTTTTTTGCATGCAGGCATTTAATGTTAGGAAAAATTACATTAGGTATTCACAAATATCGATGCATCCATTGTATTCTAATATCGAGAATTATAGAACAGGAAGAGAGCTCTGGTCACATAGACGAATATAAAAAGAAATACGAGGTTGTATGGTGGTTCGAAACTGTGCTGAACACCTATTCAAGATTTTAGCACTGGTTCGTGATTTGGATTACTATCAATGTATTTAGTGTTTCCCAAAAACTGAATGCTATAACACCAATTACCCAGGACGAAATTAAGACCCAGTGTTTCGAATTCGCTCCATTGTCAACTGCGAATTACATATTTTCCTTGAGAATAGAGAATAGAGAATTAGTAATTCTAATTATATTATATTATTTACTCAATGTTTTATACATTAAATTTGATTTGCAGTCAACATTTGCAAAAACGGTTTGAATGGAGTGCTTTGTGGTACTTGCCAAATCTACCGCTTTAGTACGTTTCCCTGATTCGGTATATTGACTAGGCCGGCGTACGGTAACACCTTTTATGTTTGCAACCGGAGTACTATTTCTATATAAAATTAATGCAGAAATAATATATTTTTTGTAAAAACTGTTAGGTGCCCCAAAAGTTAGTTCTAGCTTTTTTGATTTTTGCTTAGAACTTGATTCCAACTCAGAGTGACCGTCACTCGCAAGATGCGGTCACACTGCGTGCGGCAAACGAAAAACATGTAAGAATTGTATTATTTCGTTTCTGATTGTGAAGAGTGCGCAAATTGAGTACAATGGGTCCAGTGGTTGTGCCCACGCCTGGTTGCCTGTAAGTGGTTCGAGGATTCGAGTTTTCCCAGTGATTTTCCCAAGGGGAAAATGCGAGACAGCAGCAGACATGTTGGTATAGTGTGTGCGTGTGGCTTTGTTTGCGACAGTATGTGTGTGTGTGCTCGCGTCTACATGGAAATGTGTGTGTGTTGCAGCAACAGCGGTAGCAAAATAATAAAACAACAACAAAATGTGTACTTTCTGCAAAAAAAAAAAACTAAGGACTTTCAAAGTGTCTATAACATAGTATATAGATAACTGAACAAAAGTGGTTTATAGATAATTGCCGAATTGCGTCTTAAACAATTCGGTGGTGTTTTCAGTGGCTGGAAAGTTGGCGTTATTTCACGCTTCGTTACTCCAATTAATGGAAGCATTAATCAATTCAGCACGAAAATATTTCACCAACACCTTACATTTCGATTTAAGTTAAATTTGCATTCACTTAAAGTATGAATTTTGAAAATTAATTTACTTAATACGATTTAAATATAAATCAAAATATTTCAAAATTTGAGTCTTAAGCAAAAGTGAACTAAAAACATCAATTGAAAATCTTCAATGTTATTTCTAAATAGATTTTGATATTTGTTAAAGAACATTTAATTTAATTAAGGATACCCAAAGTAAAAATCCCTTTAAAAGTGTCTATCCTGTTCAGAATGAAACTGTGAATAATGCACATCACTGGAATACATTACCATTAATTAATTAGCTAGTGACGGCACTTGTTGTTGTTGTCGCCCATATTTTACTTTGTTTTCGCAGTTTGGCAAAATTAATCCCAGCTGTTCCCACTCCAGAAGAAAAGATAAAAACATACAAACAAGAAGAGTGCTTAGCATCTTCATTTTCCTCCTGCTCCTTAACTTTATCTCAATCCTCTGCCCATGTTCGTCCACATCTCCCTTCCCACTTCCCCATTTCACCTTTGGTTTTTTGCAGCCAGCTGTTTGGGGTTCCACAAATATGGCTGGAGTGTGGACCACATTCGCACATTCGAGGCTCCCACATTTCTCTATGTGGATGGCATCCTTGGTGGTGTTGGTGCGCGCCAGCTGTTGGGTCCTGTTGAACTCCCCGAATTTGTGTATATAACAACGCCAATTGCTATGGCTTCGTCGATTGTACACATCCTGCAAAATATCCTGACCGCAGACATTTTCCCACCACTCTCCAACAAGTTCCACTGTTGCATACACAGCTGTAATTGTTGTTGTTTTCACTACACACACACACACACCTCGCTCACTCGGGGGTCGTTTGTGTTGTTGTCTTTACTGCTGCTGCTGCTGCTGCTTCTGGCGCTGTTGTTGTGGACTCCATTTGGCTTCGCTGTTGGACCTTCTTTGGTTTTCCTTTCGCTCATTTTCATTCGGCCAATCGCGCGGTGTGTAGCGTTTTCTTATTTGCCGCCTGTTCTTCGCGAAAGCGTATTCGTGGTAATAAATAATAACCAACTCAAACTCCTTTAAGAACAAAAAATTTGAGAAAAAAGAAGAGAGTTTAAAAGATGCAGAGAAAACTAATATTTTTCCAGCCTTTTGTTGGCGCAGGTTCAGGGAATGCATGTGTGCGTTTCCTCGAGTCTAAAAATACCTAAATCTGTTCGCTTTCGAAGAGCTAGAAAATTACAAAACAAAAATGAATCGAAACAGTGAAAAATCAGAGTGCAAAAATAATATGCGCGCAATTGTGTCTGTATATGTGTGAAAAAGCGTCCCTGTTTATTTGGAGTCGTGCTCGTGCACACAAACACCTACACCTACAGCAGTTCACACACACTCACATGCAAGTTAAATGAAATCCAAGCAGGCCCCCTCCCCCACTGCTGATGTGCTGTTGCTTTTTGGATTTCCTTTTTGTCGCCCTTTGGCGAAAACAAACAGTCCGCACAACAAATAAAACTACAGTTGATCTTGCCTAACGAAAACTTTAATCAAACAGTACTAAAGTAGAACATATTGTGGGAGCTCGTTCAATTTGCGGAAGTTCCACTGTACAAGTCAACAGCAGTGTCTTTCCTTTACCGTTATGCGTTGACGTCCCACGCAATATGTGCGTCCATGTCCGTGTGTATGTTTGCAAGCGTGTGTGTGTGTTTGTGTGGATGATGGCAAAATAATTGTATACTAAACTCGTTTTATTCTTCTCTTTTTCCAATTTTCCAGTCGACGCTCCTCAATTGTTAATTATTTGCCCGAAAATGCATTTCAACAGCAAAAAACATTAGTGAACTAAAAAAAAAAAACTAAAAAAAAACGAAAAAACAAAAAAAAACAATTATTATGTGAAAATGTGTAATGTGAAATTTAGCACTTAAGCGCGGATTGTGTGTATTATTTAAATTTTTGTTCCAATTTGTCTACAAAATAATTGAAATATCTAAAAAAAAAAACGTAAAAACATAAAAACCGAAAAGAAAGCATTTGTTTTTTTTTTAATCAGTGCACATTAAAACGAAAACAATAACTAAACGAAACGAAACGGGAAGAAAAGGAACAAAATCAAAAAGAGAGAGAGAGAGAGAGTGTGAGTGAAGAAAAGAGAAAAACAAGAAGAGAAGGCGAGAGGAGAGAAAAATGTCAACGTTCTTGAACAATTTCTTCCCGGCAGGTAAGTTAAAAAACAATAACAAACAGAAAAATAGTGAGTACGTAAAAATGCAATTGTTAAAGTAAGAAGTAACACTTCTTAAATGATGACACTTCTTAATTGATGTTTTAACAACCCAGTTTTAATTTAAATTTTTAAACAAAATCTGAAATAGTTATGGGTTTTTCCTGTGCAAACAACGAAAGAGATAGGAGATAGCTTGGCCTTTAATTGAAAGTCACCTTTGCCATATTTTATAAGCGACATTCTGGGGTCTGGGATCTGGGGTCATCCTGTAATATAATTCTGTATCTCGCTTCCTCGCTTCACTGCGGCATGTAAATTGAATTCTCGTTTCCAAGCGCATCTTGTGATTATTGCCAATTACACGGCCTACGCTCAGGACGTGACCAAGGAGTCCGGAGAGTCAGAGAGTGAGAGAAAGAGAGAAGGAGAGGGAGAAGGGCTGAGAATCTCGGGTGTAATCAATCTACCCCAGACCTACCCGCTTACCTTTAATTACGCGCATTCCCCGCCATCGATGGCATCGATTATTGTTTTCCTTTATTCCTGGAAACGCTCAGACTCCTCCTGCCGCACCGCACAGCTCCTGTTACTTGCAACAACCCCTCTGGGATCAGGAACAAGTTCCACACTTTGCATTCTATATGATTTTCCTCTTTGTCCTGAGCGAATGCGACACAAAAAGATGGAGATAAATGGAGAGAACAGGGAAACTCATACAGGTACGGCAGGAAAAACCACTTCCCCGGCCCCCTTTGCCCTTTGCCAAATCGAAAACAATAAGACAAGAACGGAAAACGCTTTTGTGTTTGTCTACTACTGGATTTTTAAATACCCTGAAAAAACTATCTTTCCTAGTTTTTGTTATAGGATAATTGGGATTGAATAGGGAAAATTTTAAGGGAGTTGATAATTTGATTAATTTATTACATATTCACTACAATGGCCTACAAACCAATTTTTTGCTCATTTAAGGATTTGTATATTTTGGGATTTAAAAGATGTTCAAGATTTATTTGTGTATGAGCTATCTGACAAATAGTGAATGAATTTTTTTCTCCACCTAGAAAAGGGTGAATATATCAATATAATTTCTTTAAAGGAATAATAGGATTAACCCCTGTATTAAGTACCATTGCAAGAGTTAGGGTATAACTACAAATCGTTAAGCCTGAGAAAATATATTTGGGAGGGGGATTGATGCACTCCTTAAACCCGTTTGCAGAGCCGAAAATTCAGCCCGATCAGCTCTTTGCTGGCGTCAAAACAACAGCTCGGGAACACAACAAAAACAGAGAACCAGCAGGAAGAGCCAGCCAGCCACCAATGGCAACCTCAACTGAGCTCTGAGTATCTGAGTATCTGAGTATCACAGTATCTGAGCTCTCTTCGCGCTGAGGGCAACGGCAGCTGACGGAAACACATTGACTCTGACTCCGATGATAGTTGGGAAGGTGATATGGTGGTGATGGCAACTTCTGGTGCTGCGTTGTGTCTCTTGTCTGTAGGTGCACTGGGTTACCTGTTGATGTGTACGGCCCTACTGCTTTGCCTCCTCAACCTCCTTCGGCTGCTCTGGTTGCCTCGGCTTTTTGTGGGCCCGTTCTGGTCCGACGGAATCGAGAACTGGTTTCCCTCGCTCACTCCTTTCAAGCTGCACACTCGCCTGTGAATTGTTTGGGCCGTTTTTCTTTTTTGCGTAAACAAAAGCCTCCGAGCGAATAGTGGAGATCTGCACCTCTTAATTCTTGACTCCCAGTCCACAAAACTTTTTATTCAGCTTGTTTCCTGCTCAAACAAAAATAAATCTGGCTAATCACAGAAGTAAATGTTCAGATTTAGATAGCATTAAATCAAATAACTAATTCTTCAAGAAGTTCCTTTAAATTTCTCATGTTTGTTGTTTTTAAAGGAAGCCATAAAATTGAGAAATCATCTTTTCAGCTCAACTTGTATTGCCATAATGATAAATATTTAAGCGCATTAAACAGTATTACCTAATGATTTGTGACCCTCTTTTGAAGACCTTTCTGCACCTTGTCCCACTGTTAAATCGTGTTGGCTTCGATGAAAAACAATCAGACAACTGGTTCTCTTCTGTATATGGGCAACTTTATCTGGAACTCACTCCCACAGGCCAGATGTTGGCCGGTTCTTTGAACGCCATTTCGTCCATCTCTCAGCCTTTCAATCGCCGAATATTCAATTTGGCTTTTGTTTATAGCCCATAAAATACAGTGAGCAACAAAATGAAAGCGCTGTTTGTTCTCCGCCAGAATGCTGTGCAAATATTTTCGACCAATTTTATTGACGCACCCAACTAAAAGCCTCCTAAAAGTGCCGCCTTCTCTCCTTTTTTTTGTATCCGTCCACCCTCCATTGTCCGACCTCGTTTCATCTCTGTTCACTCACTCAAAAAAATACAGAGACAAGCTTAATTTTATTTCTATCAACTTTTTTATTGTCTAGCGATTCGTGAAAGGTTTTTGTTTCTGTTCTTCCGCTTTTTATTATGCGACAAGTGCACGAAACATGAAAATCGTTGCGAAAATAGAGGGAACAAGAAAGGAAGGCTAGCTTCGGTACCCGAAGCTTAGAATACCCTTGCAGACCAGTTGCCTTAAAACTGTTTGATCGTTTGTATGGCAGCTATATGATATAATGATTCGATTTTTGGCTTAATGTTCAAAAACGGCTTTACTGTCTATGAAAACTGTATTTCTCAAGAATAAATTAGTTGTCTTGAAAAACACCAGAGTTATGCTCAAAGACCCATTTTTTCCCATCATTCCTATGGCAGCCATAAGATTTAGTGGTCCGATTTTGATGAAACTTTCAGGATATGTTAAAATAATCATTTAATAGAGTTTTCTAAGAAATAAATTAATTAACTTAAAAAATGGCAAACTTATGACCCTTTTTCCTAATCGTTCCTATGGCAGCTATGTGATGTAGTGTTCCGATTCCGGCCGTTCCGACTTATATACTACCTGCAACAGATTGAAGGGTTGGTGCAAAGTTTCAGTCCGATAGCTTTAAAACTGAGAGACTAGTTTACATAGCAACCGACAGACGGACAGACAGACAGACGGACAGACGGACAGACGGACATGGCTATATCGACTCGGCTGGTGATGCTGATCAAGAATATATATACTTTATAGGGTCGGAAATGTCTCCTTCACTGCGTTACAAACTTCTGGTCAAAATTATAATACCCTCTGCAAGGGTATAAAAATGTGCTACAGTCTGGCGGTTGAATAGTGAAAAAATAACTATCTATTGATTATACTCGATTCCGTTGTCTGTCGCGTCAGCGAGTCTCCTTGTTTTCCCCATTTTTTCCCTTTTGTTTACAAAAATTTCGCGAAATTGCGTGTAAATAAGTTTTTCATCAACGAACCCCAATGTTTTTCCAAAAGAGACGCTTTGTTTATGTCGCTAAATTTAGATGGGTACGTTTTTAATGCTTTTAAGAGTCCTTTTGTTGCACAATGGAGTGGCGATTGAAAAGCTATTAAAGGAAATCGGATAATAAGATATAGAATCACTGATGACTATAGTAGTCATTTGAATAGTTAGTTAATAGTTTGGGGGTTTTGTAATAAATGGGAAAAACGAACGATTAGTTGGTTTTAATTATTCAGTCAACTTCTCAAATTATTCAGTTAGTCATTCAGTTTTGTGCTATTGTTATTAATGTTTCATGAACTCGCCTTCAACAGCTATGGAAAGCTTGTGGTTAAAATTTATTTATTGTTAGCATTACATCTAGTTGTTCTTTGAGCCAAGTTTATCTCCGTCTTCCCATATATGTGCTTTATTTTGATAGGGTACCCTATATTGGGGATTAGCGTAATATTTAGCGTGTAATTCCCGCTTTCATCGCAATCTCGTCCGCCTTGCTATGTGCCCCATAATTTAATTATCGCGTCGCCAGCGACGTTACAGACAAGTTGACGTCGCTAATGTGCCAGACTTGTCACTTTTGTTTTTGCTGCAGCCATCCCATTTGGCCATCCCATCGCTGGTGTTGTTGGTTTTGTAGTTTGCCATTCGCGAAATTCCAAGACATAGCGCAGAGAAGTATGCAACACATTCTTTTGTTGGCACGCACGCTCGTTTACATACACACACGCACATACACACACATTTCTGTTTGCTGTTCTTGTATTCTTTTGGCAAGCGGCTAATAATGACACCACCACAGGCCTTCCCTCTAGTTGCCCAGGGGGAAAACCCCTTCCTGGGCTTCCCTCTGTCTCTGTCCTCTGAGTGGCTATTTAATTTTGCATTCGCTTTTCGACTTGCCAAAAATCACATAGTGCCCTTGAGCCGAAATGTTTAGCACACACGCATTACTCATCTGGTTGGTTGGTTGGTTGCTGCCCATTGCCCATTCCTCATTCCCCCCGTTCCCTGCTCCCCATTATAATGGATGCCTATATGTATATCCTGAACCAATGCCCGTTCTTGCACATCCCCCCTGGCTTCGCGTAAATATGCCGCTGGGTCGTCTGGGCCCAAAGTCTAGTGGCCATAAAGCAATTTGGCCAAGTGCGTGGCCCGGACACGTGCCGGCCAATGTGGGACTGAGGATTGGGTTCGGGCATGTGATTGGGGTCTATAGGAAAAGGAGCGACGACTGTCGGCCAGTTTTATTGCCCTAGTCGGTGTCATTATCTCGGTCCACGGATTTCCGCTGGGTTTCATGCTAATGCGAGGGAGTGGTTTTTGAGGCGGAAAGGATTCTGCCTGGAACAGATTGAGTTTATGTTCCACGAAACAAAATTATTACTCCCTCCAGACTTTTTTATAAGCGGAGTCATGATTCCACAGGATTAGTCCGGGCCCTCCTGACTGATTTTGACCCGAGCGTTAATTCCTAATTCTATTTTAAATCCTATTTCTAGTAAAAAAAATATCTCACGGATCAGTAATACAATTATCAAAATAAAGACAGTTTACGTTTTGAGAGTTAGAATATAAATATACTTGTATGTATATTCAGTTTACAATACCTTTAACTCTACCACCCGAAATCATTGTTGTGTGTTTGCTGGGAAATGATAATTTGATAACTTCAAAATTGCTTGATAAACTTGAGCTAATTAAATAATATTTTGATATTAGCTAATAATGTATAATATATATTTTAATTATTTGCTTATCTGTTTGGCGGTTATCTTCGAGAAATGTTCCCCAACATTCTCCATCTCCTCCCCACCACGTTCAATTTCCATTATCAATTCTCGGTCGCCTCTTTATAGAATATTTGGAATTATCTGGCTTACCAGTGCCCTCAAAACTGTATTATCACGCGCTCGCAACGCTTGTCTTTTGCTTCATCGGGGAATTTGTTTTTGTTTCTTTGCTTCTCCCGTGTTTTTGTTGTTCTCGCATTGTTGCGCTTTGCTGTTTGCTTTTGCACTTTGCTTCGTGTTTTTGTGCTGAGAGGTGTTTGCTTTTTATTTTTCCACTTCTGTGCGCTCGTTCCTCTTTTTTGTTAAGTTCCTCTCTCGCTCTCTCTCTCTCTTCCTACAACCGCTCACCTTTCGGTGTGATTTTTTTTGTTAGTCACTCTTTGGCAGCGGTCGCGAACGTTAGGAATCGGCGCGTTTTTAGTCGTCAGCCAAAATACATGACCCCCTTTAAACGCCTACGCCCCTGCCCGCTTGTCTTTGGAATTATCAGGCGCGAGTGTGTTCCAGTGTGTGTATGAGTGTTTGAGGTCTTAACGGTACACGGGCTGGAAAAGTGGAGCGATAAAAACAGTTGAGAATCGGAATATAATGCGTGACATGTGTTAACCCCCCCCAAGGTAAAGTGTTGTTGCTGTTGGTCGTGTTTGTGCCGTCAATCACGCGAGGGCATCAATCAAATGCTGAAGCTGAAACTGAGACGCACAAAGAAGAGGAGGAAACCAAAGTGATATAGAGAGACAGCAAATGAGAGTGAGAGAGAGAGAGGGAGAGATGTGGGCTGTGGATAACTTTCACAATGTGCCGCCTCTTCTTTTTTTTCTACAGTCCAACTTCTGAAACTCGCACCAAATGGCAATAAAATCATTGATATTTGTCTTTTAGCACCAGGGATTAAAACTGTTACCGATATTTATCGATTGATGAAATCATAATATTAATCGATCTTCTTATTAAACGGTTTTTGTTTATTTTGCCAGATCTTGTTTTTTTTTTAATTTGAAATAATTTAGGTAGCCCAAACCTCGAATTTTATATATATTCCTAACGAACTTTAATCTGATCATTAAGTTTGATTTCAAGAAGTTGGACTGTATCTGTCATTCGGTTTGCATATAATTTTGCGGCTCGCTTCACATTTACAACTTCCGCTACTGGTGTCAGCACCCCCTTCTCTTCACTTCTCTTCCCTTCTCTGCTCCCCTTCTATCCCCTCCCGCCCCCGCTGCCGGTCCCCCTTCGTACATTTTCTTTGTCAACTCAATGGCCGCATTTCGAAAATTTAAAACTTCGCGCTGTTGAAATCGCATGCATACGAAAATGAATACGAACGGCGAATAAATAAAATAAAATAATGCGAGTAGGCTTAATTTCGTGTGTACATATTTACACACAATTTACATTTCGGACGCTTGCTGGTGGCTTTCGCAATTGTTTTGTGTGGCCCAAAAGTGTGAGCTTAGCTCGCAGAGTTAGATCCCCCCTCGTTGACCTCCCGCGCCCAAATCGCTTGCACAGCTGTTCAGCTGAGCGTCTATGATTGAAAGCAGCTGTTGTTGCTCAGCGGGAAATTGGGTCAAACTGTTGCTGCCGTATGGCTGTTGCCTCTGGCTGAAAACCAACCAAACTTGTCTGTTGGCCAACTCACCGGGCTCACAGAGCTCGCAGCTCGGAGCGCGGCTTTGGCCAATATCAAGCTCAGTTGGCCGATCAGCAATAAAAACGATTGACAAGCGGTTTACGGTTCTGCTGGCCAAGTTTAGAGACTCACTCGGCGAAGAACAGAAGTCGGCTAAGATAGATTCCCACCGATGATCTCTCGATTAGAGTGGTTAACTAATTTATTCAGCATCTTGATTGGCAAAGCACTCCAAAGGTGGGAAAATGTATCCAAAAGAATATAGTTATATAGTATCAGTACATTAATATTTTTCTAGCATTTGTTTTCGAAACTCAAGCTCTTAAAAATTGTATTTACGTAGCCCCGTCACTTTAACTTAGAAAATCATAAAAGTTATGACGAGTTTAAAGTTCAAGCTCGTTTAAATGTATTTACCCAGTTTTGTCAGCCATTAACTGAAATCTGGTATGGTTCTTATTCTCGTGCCTTTTCGATATGCGAGATTACTTTTCAATCTTACTTTGGATTTGTTTAGTAATTAAATATAGAAACCTAGACATTTTAGACTTTAATAAGTTATTTAATAGACGATTAAGATTAAATTAACAATAACATTGTTGCTAAGCTTGCACAAAATGAATTGCATTTAGCTAATCAGTTAATAAATAAAGTGATTTGTCGAATGAAAGGTATTTATTAATAGGGACATGCGATAATGGGTTTCATTCTATAAAAAAATAAAATTAATTAACTCAGTTTGCCATTTGAGAGTTGTAAAGTAAAAGGCTAATTAGGTTTTCCAGATATTATCTAATTGCTGGAGCTAATTGCTTTCTCGGTTTTCTCATGTACAGCAATTCATTTTCCCGACTTTATGGGTCTGAAACTACCTTTCTAGCTGTCAAAGTCTCCTTATCACAAGATTGTCATTACTCTGGCGAGTCTGGTTTCGGTTCGTACATATATTTTTTGTTTTATCAATTTCTTATGATCTCTAAACTGGAAATCATGCCGGGGGTCTAACAAGGTTTTTTGTTTTTGTTTGCTCAAGAGCTTAGAGTTACATTAATTATATACGTATACCATATACATATATCTGCATTTATATACTCGGATAGACACGAGTATTGGTGTTTGCGGTTGGGCTGATAATGAAGCCAAAGCCTTGGCTATAAATATTTCATTTATAAAGTGCCTACGAATGTGCGCGAATGAATTATTATTACACTGACAGGCCACGTGTGTGCGCACTCGCTCTCTCTCCCACAAATCCCTACAAAAATATATACATATATATAGTTGCGCACTTATCAGAAGATCGCTTACACACACGCTAATAATTAAAATCCGCATAATACTCGTTTCGCTGATGGGGCAAACACATGATCGAGAGAACGATTCCGGGCGATCGATCGGAATGCAATCCCCTTCGATGAATTACGAAAATTACGAGAAAGGGTCAATGGATGCTCTCAAACTACAATCAACACTTTGGTGTTGTAAGAGAAATAAACAAACAAACAGACAACAGCGCCAATGGGTTTTCATTGTTCTTGTTAGTGGGGTTGTCGCTGTGTCTGCAGAGCTTGAACTTTTCCAGTACTGTGGAGCCTCTACCACACAGTGTCTTCGTATTTGTTTACACTAATTTCGTAAGATCAAAGGAAGTGAACTCGAATAAGTATGGTACATTTGGATATGTGGAATTTAAATCATGGATTTTGAATGTTAATTATGATAATTAATAGTTGTCTTTTAACTCCAAATCGTTCAATGTACTACATACATATACTAGAAAGTGAATTCCCTAAATCAATATTAAGGAAATTTTGATTTAGGGAAGCTGGACTGTAGCTGCAGCAATATCAACAACAATTGCAGGCTATGGCCACATATTTACAGTTAATCGAGCGGGCGAACGAGCGATCCCCACACCACACGCCCACTTTGTCTTCGCCGCTCGTCTGTCATCGTCACCAGTTTGAGAGCCACTTCGGAGCTCGCTTCGCTCCCTCTCTCTCTCTCTACGTCTTCCTCTCGCGCGCTCTTTTTCGCCTCTCTCCCTCCGCTGCACAGTGGAATTGACTGAAGAGTTAATTAAAATATCCCGTTTATATTAAATAGGAGTAAGCTCCTAGGGTTTGTTAGAAATTAAATATAAACATATAAATAAGATTATTGAATATGATCAAAATATGATTTTATGGTAAACATACTTATATTTACATCCGATCTAAAAAAGTGCACTTGTCCGAAAATCTGATTTGACTTGCTCCACTCGAACAGCTATTTCTCCCACTGTGCGGTATCGCTGCCTCGCTCAGCGGCTTTTTCCGCGCACTCTGGCTGTCTTTTCAGCGTTCAGTTGGGAGAACGCTGCGCTGCTGCTCGGTTCGATCGTTCAATGTTTAGCACCACCCGTAGCTTTTGCAGCACCACCACCAAAAACAATCGCGCGGCCCTACCGTTCGAAGTTAAAACTGACAAAATTATAATAATAACAGAAAGCGAGTGACACACGACGAGTGGTGAACGGTAAATGATAAACTAAACAACTCACGCTCTGTGCCACATCTACATATCCACTATATGTGACGTAACAGCGCACTTTTTGTTATTGTTTGGCCTGCTCCCCAACGTGCGACTATACATATATCCACTCGAACGTGTGTGTGTGTTGTATCTGAGTGGCGTTTTCATGAACGCGTTCGTGATCTTTGAAGCAAAACAAAGCTGTGTATGTCTATTTCACCGCGAAACGCAGCATAAGGCAACAGCCCAATAATCATCGGTTTTCTATATATATACACGTATATAATTTGCCCGCGCACGTAGATGGTGGGCCTATAGTCTATGGTATAGTTTTTGCCGACGTCATGCCAACAAACATCCAGTGCCTGGCGATTTATGTAAATGTAAATGTAAAGTGAAAACAACTTTGGTTCTGACCGGTTTCACATGCACTGGCACTGGCACTGGCCCCATGCTCAAGTAAGTGTCAAGTGTAGCGCCGCTCAAACTGTAGCCTGTAACACCTGTTTGTGGCTGTCAAACTGTGTGGCACTGCCAAAACAGGTTCTCCGCCCCCCTCTCAGGCGCCCCTCTGCCCCTTGACCCCCTCTAATTACTCGCACAAATAATAATAATCATCATTATCATGGGCATTCAATTAAAACGTTTCGCGTTTTGTTCATGTTTGTTTTCAAATTTCAAGTCAAATAAATAAAATCGCTCTTCAAATTATTGCTTATACGGCAACAGCATCATCAACAAAAACAACAACGACGAGTACAGAACAACAAAAACGAAAGCGAGCCGAATTTAAATTAAATTGTTATTTTGTAAACAATACTTGGACGACGCGAATGCTAGGTACTCTTAAAAATTTTAATTTATTAAAGTTCACTGATTGCTTGAATCAAATAAATTTTGATTTTCGAAGTGTTTGTGTGATTTCTAGTAATTATGTAATTGTAAACAAAGTATTTTATAGTAAAATAGATAAGAAATACAGAGATTTCCTTGATTGTTTTAAATTCGTTTTGTTTTTAAATCATTGTAAATTTGAATGGTTACATTATTTACAGAAATGTTGAATAAGTTTAATTAAATTATGTTAATCAATAATTTAATTAAACTTATTCATCATTCTGTAATGTTATTGATTAACATAATTTAATTAAACTTATTCAACATTTCTGTAAATAATGTAACCATTCAAATTTACAAAGATTGTAGCTCCTCCTGATCACCCACGAATGCCGGCGATTCAAATTCTGTCAATAAATAGATTTTTGGCCTTTCGTTTCTCCCAAATTTGCTCGATTTGCGAATACACTCTGCTCTATATATATACAACAAGTTTACGTATTTGAGTATATACGGATTCAAGGCCAATATCACTTGTTTCTTTTCGTACATTGGCAAGAGCCAATGGCCCCGTACCCCGACATTGGGGGAACCCCTTGCGCCACCTCATCCCCCACCCTCGCCACCTCTGCGCCAGAAACAAATGTTTTGCTTTTGAAGCGTGTATTTCACTTTCCGTTGGGCGAAAGTCAGTCAGTGCATTTGAAATGGGAACGGGAATGGGAATGGGAATGAGAATGAGAACGAACGAGTAAGTCTGCTTAGCATTGATTCAGCACTCGAATATCCGGTGGAGAAGGCATTAAAAATTCTCAGAACTTTCAAAGCGGAAAGGCTACATAGAGCATACAAAAACGTTGATTAGTCATGACGGCGCTGCTTCCGAGTTGTCTACATAGGAGGAAGGTATAGTTGCCCCCCCCCAAAAGGTACTATCTGAGATGGTTACCTGAACAGACACACAGACACAAACGAATACTTTCAACCCAGAAAAAATGTGCGAAATGCAAATTTCCAAGTTTTGACAGTCCATAGAGGTGAATTTCGTGCTGTTGCTGTTGTTTACCGCAGAAATTGCGTCTTGGCGTTTTATTTACTTTGACTTGGAGCGGCAAAACAAAAAAAAAAAAAAAAACAAATCTGCGGGAACACAACAACACATTGCGCATACTCTAAAAATGTTGGGGCCTACGCGCGTTATCGTCGTATCGATAACTGTGGAAAATAACAAGAAATAAAAAGCAGCAGAATGTTGAATGGTTAGAGCAGGGGAGGAGTTTGTATATAGTTTGTTGATGGGGCACGCTTATCGCCCAAAACAACAAACACATTCACACAAAATATGTATGCTTTTGTTGTTTGTTTAATTGATTTACAATCACTTATCATGTGTAACTTATAAATATATTTTTTGCGATTTGCAGATACGGCTGCTATGGATCCAATTTTCTTCTCGCCATCGAATGGTATACCGTCAGAGAGTAAACTCGCTACTTATATGGTAAGTTGCTATAGCTTCAGCTCCTTGCTTTCCCCTCCCATTCCCCGATAAGCAAGTATGGAAGTTTGAGGGTAACTTAATTTTATCCCCCAACCCCAGCAGCTGTTGGCCCCAAACTTAACAGCTGGCAACATTTGCCCAAGTATTTTTAATTATGCTTTATTTGTTTTCACTCAATTTGCGCTCGAACCATTTCAATTTCATCGCCCACTAGGCGCACATAATATACACTTGACCGACTTTTTGGTTTTTTATTGGTTATTTTTGGGTCCACTGACACACAAAGTTCCATATAAGTCGTATATGCACGTTAAATATCAATTTGTGTTTATGCATGGATTTTTTATTCTCTCTGGGTGGCCACAATACTTGCACGTACTCTTATTGTGTGTGTGTGTGTGTGTGTGTTGAGCTTGCGAAGCTCCAGAATTTATTATTAACAATAAAATATTCATGAGAAGCATTCGAATAACATCACCGCATAATTGCCATGGAAGTGTGTTAATGTGCAAATATACGGAATATAATAGCATTGTGCGAGCAATTCAGCTAAAAATGTATTTAAATAATGCAAGGATCAGCAAATAAAATGGGGCAATGCTAAGCGAATGTGTTGAAACAATACGGAAATTATTAATCAAAATAAAACACTGCTTTCAGTAAACATTCCACCGGGATTAAGTATATAAATTAGGGTAACAAAATCAATTATTCTCGTCAACATACACAATTTATGTCAAACAAATAATAGAAATATGTAATTCGGTATAACAATGTTCATTATTTCAATGGAAAATTGTAAAATATTGTATCTATATACAATTTTTATGGTGAGGCCCTGTCATGTCTGGCATTTCAAGTTGTGTATTTTAGATAAGATAGTGGGTAATGGCTGCTTAGACAAAATATAATGTATACTCCCTGAAGCAGACCGACCCTCACACGAAACTAAAGTTATTTCAAACAGTCCTCCAAAGTCTCCAGTTTAATTACAACCCCACCCATACTTGACCTACCTAAACATAATTTGCTCTATGATATCCTGCATTACGATTTCAAACTCCCAACTGAATATCTCTTTCTTTGCTTTCTTTTCTCTCAATTTTCCCATCTATCCGCATGCGTGTGATCTTTACTCCGGTTTTTTTGGGTCTCATCTCAGAATCGACAGAATGTCGCCACACCGAGCGGTTATGGGCTGAATAACGGGTTCTCACTACTTAATTTGGATTCGCCCCTAGCAGTAAATAAAAAGTCCCAGGTAAAGCCGTAATATCTCTGGTTCCCCTCTTGTTTCCCCTATGTTTTTGTTTGTATCTGTCATATCCATGAAAAGTGCTGTACATATTGGTAGAAGCTTTAGTATCCTGCGGCTGTTTATAGTAAATTAATTATAGTAGTTAGTACAGTAGAAATCGTGACCTTAGAAAATGTCCAAAAGTTATTTTCCTATGTACATGTGTGTTTTTGAAGGTCTGTTCCAATTTTCACACTTGGCAAAATTAATAAAAGAACTGAAAATTAAAACCGAATAAGCTGATCGATTTATTGGAAATGTATCGATAATTTTGATATTTGATTCCTTAAAAAAAATATGAAATTAAAATATTTGGATTGCTATTTTTGTCTTGCCGGTTTTGAAAATTGTAAGATTATATTGAAACGTAATATTAATAATATACTTGTATAATTGAATAAATTACAAACAGGTCACTCCGCAGTCGCCCGAGTTCATTCCAACGCGCATAAACTCGTCCCCAAACTTCTACACACCATATCACAACGCGCCCATGCAATTGAGTAATGGGCTCAATGGCGTCAATGGGTTAACAGCCGCCGCCGCAGCAGCAGCAGCAGCCGCAGCAGCAGCCGCCACAGCAGCGCCCTCGTCCACGTCCTCGGTGGCAAACGCCGCCGCATCCGTGACGATCAGCAAACAGCAGCAGGCCAACGGCAGCAGTTCCATGCTCTCACTGCAGAAGTCCGCCTCCATAACCACTGTCACCATTGCACAACAGCAACAACAGCAGAAGCAACAGCCACTGGTGGGCGGCGGAGGAGGAGGAGGAGCCTCTGCCCCCATTGCTATCAGTGGTGCACCACCGAATCCCGCCGCAGCGCCCTTCGTCAGCAGCATGTCCGCACAGACACCGCTGAAGAACCGCTCCCATGGGGCCCTGCTCCGCCAGGAGTCACCCACGGCTGCTATGCTGGCCGGCGGCGGTCCGGGCGAGAAATCCCCACCGCATGGCATGACGCCCCATGGAGCCTCGCCCATACCCTCTACGTTGACCACCAGCGTTCATCAGGTGAGAATCTAGAGTACATACTACCTTAAATTTGTCCGTTGTCCTATTAACAAGTTTTCCATAATAATTTATTTTCTACTTGTCATCTAATATAAAAAAATCAAAAAAGCTTTCTAAAATAAAATTCCATTTAAATAAAATAAGCCCATAAATATTTAAATTCCGAAATAAATTCGACAAATTAATCTTTGTTCATTTTTGTGAGACCAGAAATACAACATTCCACATGCTGATTAATTAATTTCATCTACTTGACCAAATTACAAAAATTTATAGAAAAAGATTAAGTCGAGAAATACTATTTAGCATTTGCAAATTAAAATAAAAAAAGCTGTTGTATTTTGATAAGCTTATCTTTCTCAATTGCGAGAACATAACATTCCAAAAGCAAACTAATTTCAAATTTCTTTTACTGCTTTTAATGTGAAGAAATACATTTTTTTTATAAGAAAGATCTAGGAATTGATCTTGACTGAATTTAAAATTGAATTTTTAATAATAATGCATTTTTTGTTGGAATCTTTTTAATGAACGTTGGTATTAATGACATCGAATAGTTTTATTATGGAAAAATTCTCTTTTAAACTAAAAATTTAGTGAAAGTTGTAGTGACCCCTTTGATATGCAATTACTTAACATTTTGCAATGATTTTACAGGAGAACGTCGGCGGCACCATATACTTCTATCCAACTGCCAACGCACAGAACAACCAGCCGGTGGTCAACTCCGTGGTGGTTGACACCACACATCCCGCCCACCACGGCGTTAGTGCTGTGGCGCCAATGAGCGCTGTGGGCGGCGTGCCACCAACGCTGCTATATACGGGGCATGTGTATCCGGGTCCGGCCTCCAACGTGATGACCTTGCAACCGAAGACACAGCTGGAGTCGGCCTTCTTCATACCCGATGAGATGCGATCGGAAATTCTTGCCCGCAACGAGATCTCCAACCTGATCATGGACGCAGCGGAGGCGGCCCAGCACGCCCTGCCACACGAAGTGGACAACTACCATGCCCTCTATCCCCTGGAGCCGCCAGCGCAGCCGTTGCACGCCAAGCTCACGCTCCCCGCCAGCACATACCGGGCGACGCACAACACCACCGGCTACAAGTACTGTCTGCGAAGGCTGCACGGTGGGTAGACACACCTTCCATTCTGTTCTGTTTACCATTTTACAATCGTATTCAATTAATGCTTCAGGGTTCCGCCTGCAGTCCACGAAGTGCATGACGCTGGTGGAGATGTGGAAGAAGCTTCAGCACACGAATGTGGTACAATTGCGTGAGGTGTTCACGACGAAAGCATTTGGTGATAACTGTAAGTGCAGAAGGGTAATTATGGCGCGTTCATTTAGTTATGTGGGTTTCTAGGGTCTGGCATGTGAGGTAAATAGATGTGTGAACTGGGAGTCAGACCCCCTGTGAAATTTGATTAATATATTACAATAACATTGCGAAAATACGTTAGAATATATTTATGAGCACTGTCTCTGAAGAGTTTTTCATTTGAATTAATGAGGCTTTCATGGCAAAAGCATTTGGTGGGGTAATTATAAAGGGTTGGGTTCAATTAATTACCCGAGTCTTAAGGTCCGTGTAAATAGAAGGGTGATTAGGAAGTAAGACCCCCCTGTCAAACACACGTGAGAATTTATTTATTTATAACGCACTTTTTGTCTATCAGTGTTTAATCAGTTGAATTTAATTTGAAAAAGATAAATATAGTTGCACTTGATAATCGAATTTTAATCAAATTAAGATTGCGATTGTTTTTGCTAAATATAAATAATTCTGACAGTGAGCAAAGGTCTTTCACCATTCAAAAAAATCAATGATAGCTAATCAGTGAACTTCATTCTTTAAACTCCTTCCTGAAGTGGTATTTGCTTTGATCAGCTTTTTTTTGTTCAAGGTGCATTGATAATAATGTATAATACAATCCCACCCCACAGCTTTAGTATTAGTGTACGACTATTATCCCGGCTCACAAACGTTGCTGGCCAAATACTTTACGCCAGCGCCAGATACCAACGGGTACACTGATCCATTCCAAGGCGAGGCCCGCCCTTTCAGGTGGGTTTTTAATTAGTTTGCTCTAAATAACTTGTATGCTAATATTTGTTATTCGATTCGCAGTCATAAGAGCAACATGCAGAGGACGAACAATGGACCTCTCTTGCCGGAGGCCACTATTTGGTCGATCATCATGCAGCTGACCGCCGGCCTAAGAGCCATACACCAGGCGGGGCTTGCTTGCAAGTGAGTTAATAATTGCTTTTTCCAATATTCTAAATTGAACTAACACCTGATGATTTATTTTAGGGTTCTGGATCCCACGAAGATTATTGTGACGGGCAAAAGGGTGCGGTTTAGCTCCTGTTGCATCTCGGACATAACGCAATTCGATCCGAATGCAGCCAATCCATTGGCTTTGGTTAATATGCACCAACAGGTAATTAATATATATACTTCTGCTTAATAAGATATTAAAATATATGTTCTATGCAAAACCAGGATGATCTGACCGCTCTGGGTCGCTTAGTATTAGCGCTGGCCTGTCGCTGCCTTCAATCCGTGCAGCGCGACAATGTCCAGTCGAGCATAGATATGGTCACGCGAAACTACTCCACCGATCTGCGTAACTTCATAGTGTAAGCACTCTATTTTCAAGATGTTTTGCAGAGCAGATGAAATGAATTTATTGCTCTTCACAGTTACCTCTTCACCACAAATAACCGTCGCTCGGTGACCGATCTGATGCCGATGATTGGGGCCCGCTTCTACACGCAACTGGATGCTCTGCAAAGTCAGATTGATACGCAGGAGGACGAGCTGGCCAAGGAGATGGAAAACGGTCGGCTATATCGCATTTTGGTCAAACTAAACAGCATCAACGAGCGACCCGAGTAAGTCAACTGATAGCATTTGTAATTCAAGTTAGAAATTAATATGGTTTCTCTCTCCTTGAAGCTTCAATCTGGACTGTACTTGGTCAGAGACCGGTGATAGATACATGTTGAAATTATTCCGCGATTATTTGTTCCATTCCGTCACTGAGGATGGCCGGCCCTGGCTAGATCACGCACACATCGTACAATGCCTCAACAAGCTGGACGCTGGCTCCATAGAGCGCGTAAGTCGAGTCAAATGCGTTGGAATTCGATCGTTTTATTGCATTGGCTAGTTCCGGATCCAGAGTTGACTAACACAACCCTCTCCCTTTGCAGGTGCAATTGATGTCGCGCGACGAGCAATCGGTACTCATCGTCTCCTATGCTGAACTCAAGAATTGTCTGGAGAACGCCTTCTCCGAACTGATGTCAAGTGCGGCCAATTGAGCACCTCAACAGGTAACTGAAATCGAAACTGAAAACACGCGCAGCTCACTTAGCCACCAGCACCACCAACGCTACTCCTACGCCCCAACGCACGACCACAAAGCGACTACGATTAAACGGATTAACTATTAAGCGGAACATTCATTACGACTAAGACATTTTGGCGCAAGCCGGCTAAAAGAGAACCATAAACAATTAAAATACGAAATTGTATATTGTTAAGCCAAAACCCGAAAAAGAAACGTAAAAGGAAAACTTAAAAAAAAAACACTAAAACTAAAGAAAACGTAAGAAAACTGATATCCAATGTTATGTTAGCTCTTAACTACATTTTAGGCATTTAAAACAATACAAAAAGAAACAAACCACAACCACAAGTAATAAACCAACAACAAGCAACTCAAAAACGCTAGCTTCTCGGGGAGCCTGCGACCACAACAGCAACTTTTTGAAAACGAAATCTCTCCAATACAAAAACGCAAAAATACAAAAAAATGCAAACATTACAAAAACAAACTTAAGCAAACGACAAAAAAAAAAAAATTTGAAAAAATTTGTTAAAAAACGAGACAAAAAAACACATAAAAATGGGAAAAAGAAATCACACGAAAGAGCTGAGAAAACGTGGATCTATTTTTACAGAGATAAGAGAGGATAAAAGTATTTATAAATATGTATTAAAAAATCGAAAGAAAAAAATTGTAAAATTTTGCAACAATAAAAAACTGTAATGACAACAAAAAACTTGCAAATACAGTGCGCAAAATCGTTGAGCAACAACAAAAAAAGAAAAATATAAATTCAGTGCAGATGGTAGTAGATGGTTAGGGAAGATTTAGGAGAAACGTAGCGAAAGTAAGAAAGTGAACAAGGAACCACATCAAATGTTTATAAAGCATGTCTGACAATGACCGTCTGCCTCTTCTCCCCAACAGTTAAAACAAACAAGAAAATGTTTAAGAAGACGAAAAGGCAAAAGGACGAAAACTTAAATGAAAGGGAAGCGATTGCTGGCGAGCAAGATGGACAAGAACAAGAACGACAACCGAGAAACGTTTTTTATTTTTCAACTGTGTATTTTTTATAGCAAAATATTTTAAAAAAGAAACCAAAAAAATAAAAAACACAAATTTTCTAAATACAATTTAAAAAGTTTACAAAAAACAAACGAAACGAAATGAATGAAAATGAAATGAAATGAGAAGTGAAACTATGTATTTGTAAAGAAATTGTAAATGTTGGTTCATGGAACATGCAAAGCGACGCACAGCGCGACTCTAGAAGGTAGCTCAACGAGATACTCAAAATCTGAAACTGTAACCGAAACCGAGACCGAGACCGCAACTAAAAATCGAAACGAAATTGTCTAGGCCACATAGCGTGATATGTACATACATCCATTTTGAAAGAGTCTTCGCGACATGCAATATCTTACATTTGAACTGTGTTTTGTGTTGGTCCATATTTATAATATACAACACTCTCATGCCGATCTGGAGATACGAGATATATTGCAAGGCACGCGCTGCAAATCCGAGTACAATATTTTGCGAATGAAAAAAGTCTGTCTATCTAGTTGTAAAACTCCTCCCCCGCTATTGTTCCGTATTTTACGCTATTTAGTCCGAAAGTCGCGTTGCGCCTGCGCCTGCGCGTCCGCATATCACCAAACCGAAGGAGACCGAAATCCGATGTGTCTGAAGGCAGATGGGAAATTACTAAAAGGCTTCAACTACTCCGCACCACCAGCAACACACAACACATGAAATGGGAAAGCAAGGAACTTTTAATACATATTAAGTACAATTTAATTTCGGGACACTGATATCATTTTTGTTGCAAAAAAAAATGAGAAAAGAAGAAAAGAAAACCAAAAAAAAGAATGGAACAAATCTAAGGATCAAATTTTACAGAGTCCACTCATAATTCCTCTAAGCAAAAGTTTCCAATTTTGGCAATTCTATCCTAAGTGTTATATATACATCTGAATATTCAAATCTGTAGATGCTGTGGTTCGTTTACCAGCTTAGTGTGATTTTTTTTGATTCTCAATTGTTGAAGAGACTCGATTTACTCGGCGGTTAGTTTATGCATTTCAGTTGGACTCAAATTTTACAATATTTTTCTTGATTTTTTACGCTTTTGTACTCTTCTCTATCTCTTTAACAATTTCTGTTTGTCAAGATTACCGCGTACTTTATATTTTAATTATTGTGTACATCAACGTAAGACTAATTATTTAAATGAAACAAAACAAACGAGTAAAATAAACAAGATGTAAAAAAAAACTTTTTGAGAAAACCAATAAAAAAAATAATAAAATTTTTAAAAGAATGTTTTTGATTCTTCTGTGTGTTTCTAGTATTTAAAACTGTTTTAATTAAAAGACACAACTTTTTAAAAAATATCAGACATTCTGTTTAATAATTAAAAATCCTAAACAAGTATGGTCACTCCTTGTTGATTCCGATATGAAGTGGCGCCACCTATGCGTCAGCCCACAAAAGTATGCAACTTTTTGGTGGTGCTTTGATTCAGCCCTGTGCTTATAATTCCCAAATGGTTCCAGCACCATCGGCATGGAGTAGTGGCTAAAGAGGGTATGAAAGTTACTCTGGCTTCTCTTCAGTTGTCGAATAAATCTTTCGCCTTTTACTAAAGATTTCCGTGGAGAGGAGCACTCTAATGAGTCTAAAATAATTTTTTAGTAGTGCCCTGTCGCAAGACTGGGGCCATAAAAAATGAATTTAGTTAGTTATAGCATAGCTGCAGTACAATATAATACGTTGAGAGAAACCAGCAATGTTGTTTTTAAAAGTTTTTATTTTAACTACGTAATTACAACTCTATAATACAAGTTTATTGTTAGAACTTGAAAATGTACAATTTTCTTTGTGTGCGCCTTGTGGGTCTTCTTTTTTGTTTTATCAGTAAGGGCGTATTAGATATGGGGTAGAGGGACAATAGCAGCAGAAAGCCTTGTGAAAATTAGCGGAAACTGTATGTTTGTTTTTCGTTTTGACAAAATTTTGGTAGAGTGACTTATTAGGCCGATCTGGTTGGTTGGTCTCTTATGATTATCACAGTTTGCTATACGGAAGTTTCGGTTGCTTCCGTATAAACCTTTTTGTTACCTCGAATTCAAATCGAGTCAGACGGAAATGCGAAAGTTAGTACGGTTTCGGAAGAGATTACAGTGGTAGTTCTGGTTCGGATTAAGTTTCTTTTGTGCGAATTTGTAACTAAGACATAAAAACTACTTACAGCACTAGTTAGACCTATATTTTAAAATAAAAAAATTCAGCCGAAATTTAGCAAGTTCTTCGAGTATTTCGTAGTTAGTGGAGTGTTTAGGGACTTTTGGGGCGGCGGCAGCAAAAGAGTTTCGTGGCAGTTTCGCATTACAACTAATCCTAGGGCGTCGTTCTCATAATATTAACAAAGAGAGAGGGGCGGGGCGGGGGTGGTGGTGGTGGGTAAAGGGTTTGACTCCCTTTCCCCCCGAATTTTGGGGTTTCTTAGGCGGGCGCCTCCGTGGGCGCGTGACATCCCTCAACATTCTCCGGCCAGTCGCAGACATTCTCCTGGGGATTGAACACCAGGTTGGCGGGGCAGGGCATGTGATGCTTCCTCTCGCCCTCGCACATGTAGTAGTGGGTGCAGTCGGCCCAATCCTTGTGGTAGCTGATGTGTCCCTCCTCCTCCGCACAGGTCACATCGTGAGCTGGTTCAGAAAGTTCCAATTAATTATTGAATTCTTGGTTTGGAGTTGAAATTAACTTACGATCCTTTGTGGTGTAGGCTCCGCGGGGGCCGTGCGACTCGTAGGGACCATCATACTCCAGCGCCACCTTGTAGCCCTTCAGCTCATCATTCAGAGCACTGAGCAGGGGGTACTTGCCACTGCCGCAGCGGCCGGTGAAGTCGTCCATGTCGATGGACCACACCATAATGCCTCCGAAACCCTGCTCCTTCAGCCACTCGGTCTGAAAATATTATCAAATTTAATTTAAATTGCTTTGTTTACTTTATTTAAGCACTTACCTTGGTCTTGAGCGAACGCTCGTCGTCAAAGCCCACCCACTGGTTGCCACGGTATGCGAAGGGCACCTGCTGTTCTGAGTCCCACACCAGCGTGGTGTTGTCCGCCGCCAGGAAGGAGCACACCTCGTAGTAGCTGAGGAAGCCGGCTTCGTTCGTGAACTTGCCCGCCTTACCACCGCCAGACGAGGGCGATCCAATGTCGAACTGGGTGTCGTTGACCAGCTCAAAGCTGCGTCCATAGGTGGGCATGCCGATAAGCAGCTTCTCCTTAGGAGCACCCTGCTTTACCCACTCCCTTGCGCTGAAGTCCACGGTCAGTTTCTTCTGGTATCCGGTGGCCGACTCCAAAGCAAACAGCGGAGAATTGTGGCCCACTGTGCGCTCCCACTGTCCGTGGAAATCGTAGGTCATCACGTTGATGAAGTCGAGGTACTTGGAGATTTCGGGCACATCGTAACCCGCGGCGATGGCCTCAAAGGAAGCGGGCACGGCGGCAGTGAGTAGGAGGCGGGGCAGTCCCGAGGACTTGGCCTCGCCCTCGAAGGCCACTCGGAGTTCCTTCAACAGACTGACATAGGCAACACGATCCTCGGCACCACGGGGATACTCCCAGTCCACATCCAAGCCGTTGAATTTGTAATCCCTCAGGAAGTCGATGGCCTCGTAGACGAACTGGTTCATCCGGAACACATTCGAGGTGAGCTCCTTAAAGGGTGTGGAGCCGAAGGCCCAACCACCAATGGCCAGGAGGATCTGCAGATCCGGGTTGGCATCCCGCAGAGCAATCACACTCTCGTAGTTCTCCGGATCATCGTCGGTGGCCTCCGTGAGCTTGTAGTCCTGCAGCGTGGCAAAGGCATAAACGATGTGGGTGCAAAGCTTGGGATCGATGTTCTCCGGCTGGAATTTTCCGGCTCCTGGCCGCTTGGCGGACCAGCTGGTCAGGTAGCAGAACACCTGGGCGGGGCGAGCTGCAAGTGGTACCGATAAGATATAGAACTTGATACTGAAATTTAAAGTACAATGAGAACTTACAGTTCTGGTCGATGGCATTGGCTCCGGACTTGATGCGCTGCTTCTTCAGCACAGCTGGCTTTCGCACCTTCTTGATGACCTCCTCCACGTCGATCTTGATAGGTTCCGGTTTCTGAGAATAGTTTTAAGCAAATTACAAAACATGAAACAAAAATATTTTCGGAGGTGAACCAACCTCTTCCAGATCCTCGAATGTGGCAGCCACGGCAGTCCAGTTGACATCCTTGGCCTCCTTGCCGCGCGAGATGCCCAGCAGCTCCTCTCGCATGGCTCCGATCAGGGGGTACTTTACATTTCCACCGCACACCTCGCCCTTGAAGTCATCCATGTCGATGGTCCAGACCATGGCGCCTCCGAAACCGTTCGTCTTGATCCACTGCATCTTGTTCCTGATGGCGCGCTCATCATCGAATCCAACCCACTGGTCGCCGTCCACTAGATAGGGTACCTTCATCTCGTCATCCCAGACGTAGACGGCACCGTTTAGAAGCATCTCGCAGATCTCGTAGTAGGCCAGGAAGCCGCTCTCCTTGGTGTAGACACCTTCGCGACCGCCTCCAGTTGCAGGGGCATTCGGACCATGCTTGTCCGTATTGGCCAGGGTGAAGGAGCGTCCGTAGGTGGGCATGCCAATGATCAGCTTCTCCTTGGGAGCACCCATCTTCACCCACAAACTGGCGGCATTATCAACAGAGAGCTGTTTGCGCCACTCGGAATCGGTGGAGGGGGCAAACAGAGGGGCATTGTGTCCGGTCTCGCGTTCCCACTTTCCATGGAAATCGTAGGCCATCAGGTTGATGAAGTCCAGATAGCTGGAAATGGCAGGCACATCGTATCCACCTCGGATATTATCCGGGCCCACGGGCACGGCGGCGGTCAGCAGGAGGCGGGGCTTCTTCAGTTCCTGGGCCTCGGCCTCGAAGGCCTCACGCAGCTCCTTCAGCAACAAAACGAAGTTCTTCTTGTCATCCGTGCCCTTGGGGTACTCCCAATCCATGTCCAGGCCATCGAAGCCGCGCTTGCGTAGGAAGGGAATGGCGGAGTAAACAAAAGTCTGGCGGGTGTAGCGGGTGGCGGACATGTCCTTGAACTTCTGGGTGCCAAAGGACCACCCACCAATAGCCAGAAGGATCTATAATAGAAAGCGAAAAACATTTAGAATAGCTTACAAATAAGTTAGAAATAAAAAACCCACCTTAAGCTTGGGATTGGCCTTGCGAAGGGTCATCATGCGGTCGTACAATCCGGGAACATTGTCCTTGGTCTCATCGTTGGACTCGTAAGAGCTCAGCTTGCCCTTCTTCAGCCAGCCAAAGGCAAAGATAATGTGGGTGCAGAGATCGGCTGGGATATCCTCGGGCACGAACTTGCCGATCTTGACGCGGTACTGCGACCAGTTGGTGTAGTAGCACACGATCTTGGGAGTGCCATCGTCGACCTTGGTCTTCTTGCCCTTGAGCGATGATCCACTGGCCACCAGAGCAGTGCCTCCTGCCGCGGCGGCTGCTGCTCCGGCAGCTGCTCCACCGAGCTTCGCCTTGGAGCGCAGACGGGTGCGTCGCGCACTGAGGGTGGTGGAGGCGGTGATCTGGTCAATGCGCTTCTCCGCCACCGGAGCCTCCGTAGACTTCTTGGACTCGATGAGGTTGCTCCTCGACGAGCTGACCGATGTGGTAGGACGACGCAGGCGTCTACGTGTCTTGGCTGAAATTGGAGGGGATTATTAATATATAATTCAAAAGAAAATCAGAAAAAAAAGTTAAAGCTAGTGAGGATGTACAGAAAAAGACAAATAATACAAAACTTTTTAGTATTTTATTAAGTTAACAATTCTTGAAATTTTTAAGTAACATAATTTATGAAATTCCAGTGCGATTATTACACTTCATAATAAATACATAAGCCCCCCGGCGGCTTGAATGATGCGCCCACATTTGACCCACAATGTGATCAACTTGACCTTGCCCAGAGATTGCATTGCTTAAAGCCCCCGGCATCGGCAGCTTCACTTTAAAGTACAATTCGTACAGGTGTACAGGTGTAGGAATGGGTTGGCACCTGACTGTCATCCGAGTGAACTCCCCTCATCATCCGTCAGTGTGGCAATGGTAATGACGGCCTGTCGGAATCTCGATCTCAATCGCAATCGTAATGGATTGTCAACCACTTGCGATCGTCGAGTGTCGATAATTTCAAATTAATGTGCCAGGCGATTGGCATCTTCAACTCTGCGGTGGCAAGTCGAAGTGAAGTTTGGTTTTCTAGCGCGAGTCGTGACGTTGAGATTTACTTAATTCGGTCTATCACAAATAATTAAGATATCGAATGTAGATTGCTGTTGTCTCAATACAAGCATTCGTGCATTTGTTGTGTTTATTAAAGGAATTGAACCCACACCGGTTTCCATACATGTATTTCGTATTTCGCTAAATGAAGTTGAATGGTTGCAGCAGAAATACAAACAATACGAAATTATTGCCAAACCTGTTTAAATATTTCATTTAGTGCCGAGTCTTTAGCTCAGTTGCACTGCGCAAGTCCGTAATCAAGACAAGTGGAAGGGGGAAGGGGAAAGGGGGCTGGGAGAGGGTTGACGCCTTCGCCTGTGGCTATTATTAGCTCTCTTTATGGTGCGACGTGCCTCTAGTTGCTGTTTGGCCGCTATTGATCCAACTGGGGATATAGCTCAGTGGTAGAGCATTCGACTGCAGATCGAGAGGTCCCCGGTTCAAACCCGGGTGTCCCCTAGGTAAACTTTTTTGTTTTTATTTATTTTTTTCTTTGTTTTTGTCTGATCAGTCCTTATCGTTTTTTTGTTGGTGTTCTATGAGGAGCCCTGCGTGATATCAGACTCCGTGACATGTAACTTTAAATAGCCTCAAGTGTAAGTCAGCACATTGGGGCTCCATTGGAGCCGGCATTTACACATGGGGATATAGCTCAGTGGTAGAGCATTCGACTGCAGATCGAGAGGTCCCCGGTTCAAACCCGGGTGTCCCCTTGGTAAAACTTTTTGTTCAGTTCTGGTGACTTGTTTCAGAACAAAATGTAGTGAATTTTATGTTTTGTTGATGGATCGGGTATTTCTACATATAATTACACATATCAAAAGGTAAGCTCTTATTTTATTAGGTAAACTGGTTAAATTGTGTTTTGAAAACATGTATTTGTTTTTGCCAAATAAAATTGATTGCCTTGACTTACAGATAAAGTGTATAATTCATTATCGGCATATAAAAACAATACGTTATTTTTCTCTCCCATTTTTAAACATTAATAAAATACTTCAGTAAAACGTAAAAGCCTTGTATAATTAAAGGAATGTTTAATTATAGAAATGTTGCTGAATCTGGTTGCCCAACTAAGGGTTAATTGCTAGAATACTGCTTTCAAACTTGTTTGCTGGAAATCACAGCCCCGTGTGCATACAAGTAAGAACTTAGGCAAGCCGTCACACCATGGGGATATAGCTCAGTGGTAGAGCATTCGACTGCAGATCGAGAGGTCCCCGGTTCAAACCCGGGTGTCCCCTTGTTTTTTTATTATTTATTATAAATTGAATCATTTTTTATAAAACAATAAACATCAATTTAATACTTTCAAGTCAATGAAAACAAACCTATAAATTCTAACAAATAACGAAACATTCATGCCAACGTATTTGAATCCTAAATGTGCATAAATTAACTAGCCTCATTCGAATCACCATAATGATTTGCATTTCTATGTCTTATATAAATGGATTGTTAATTGAAATATAATGGCTTCTGTTTTGTCTCTATCATTCGCCTGTTGAAATAATTATGTATGATCTGTTAATTAACTTTTAATGTTGTTTTGTTGGGCTTGGTTATCACACTCTTTTTCCCTTCACCAATTAATTTTTAGGGTAAGGCAACGACCAGCAACTGTTGAAGTGAATGTTGGGTGGTATTGAGATACAGATAACAGCAATCACAGAGTAGAGAATTGCAACAACCAACTACTTTTTATCAACTTCCGCCCAATAACAAAAGAAAAGAGAGACTAAGACTTCAAATAATCAAAAACGTCCTCTACTCCCACGCGGAAAGATTGAATTGCTGCTGGTTTGTGTCAGATGTTTTCGTTTCTTGGGTAAATTCTCGGTTCTTATATAAGAGGGGATATAGCTCAGTGGTAGAGCATTCGACTGCAGATCGAGAGGTCCCCGGTTCAAACCCGGGTGTCCCCTTGGTAAACATTTTTGTTCCTTGTGTCTTTTCCGCAATTACTTTGTATGTTGCTTTGTTTAATTTTCGTATTTCTTTTCGTATTTATTTTTGTACTTACTCTGCGCACTGTCTGTGGAAGGTGAGAGCAAGACAATCAGCAGGCATATCACAAATGCGATTCGCAGCAATCGCGGGGGCAACTGTGGGGGAGAAACAAAAACAAGAAACAAAAGGCAATTAATCACACGGGCTTATGCTTTGATGTACGATTAATAATCTTGTGCACATGCTGATTAATGTGGGGGCACGTCAACTTTCAACAAATTACGTGGCACTTGTTGCCCCCAAATTGGGCCAGAGTGAAGGTCGCGGGATCGCACTTAAAGCGACTCAGCCAGAGGTCAGTCCAGTCCGTCATTCGGATGGCCCTTTTTACCCTCGGCGCCCACAAATCACAGTCGAAAAAAAATATTCATAAGCAGACGGACACGTCGCGACATTGACCCAGTTAACAACGACCCGACCTGGTCCGAACAATGCGCCCGAAGATGTGAGTCGATTGCCTGACCAACTATGTTAATTAACAATTAACCCGATGCTCATAATTATTCAACTTGACTGTCTCAAACTATACGAAACATCCATTGTTCACTGTTTTGACGGGGCAGGTTGTCTTGTAAAACTGTTCAAATTTGTCTGACATCTTCAGCTGCACTTCGGAGGCAGCTCATTAGCAGTTTTATTTTTGTTAAGTACCTCTCGACTTTGAGTCTCTGGCCTCCGCCAGATGGCTTTCCCATTCACAGGGTTCTCTGCTATGACATATACTTATTTTCAAAACATTTTATTTTTTCAACTAATAATGTAAATTTGATGGAAAATGCCATGCCAATCAGTAAGTACATAAAAACCATTTTAGAAAAAGATTAGTTTTTTAAATGTGACAACATTTTGCAAACATTTTCTCAACATGAAGTTATTAACAAAAAAAAAATTAAAGTCAAAAATAAATACCCACAAAATATACGTTTTAATTAAGAGGAAAAGGAATTTTATATATTTTTGTTGAAGAAAATATCTCCATAAAAATCAATCCTGTTTCTTGACAAATATATAAACATCGAGTTAAGCATATTTTTTATGGCAGCATTTATATAAGAACGTTATTTCCGCGACTATCTTTATACCGGGCACTTAAATTTAACAGCCTTTTACCTTAATTATGTTTGCTTTTCGATATTTTAAGAAATAGCTTGTACCTCTTTTGCGTAAACAAAATGGTTCTCTCTGCCATTATCCGCCTGTTTAGGCATTCAGCGGGCATCTCCATTAAGAACACCTTACACAACGCCGGGTTATGCAAATCGCCGGAGGGCAGCTAAACAGTTAGCCATCGTAATAATGGGCCAGTGGAGAAATGCCCGAAATGGCACAAATCGTGAGGCGATTGCTAACGGCTGGAGTTACAGTTAGAAAGCTCGCCGAGATCTGACGGCGCTCTCAAGGTCGAGTGACTAAAAAATGTTGCCTCGATTTATGGCCAACCCCCGCCATCGGATATACAAGGCTTATAAATCGCCTTGTCCGCTCCCAGAAGATCACAATTTCCTTAGATCTTGCGATCGAGATGGGACTAATTCGAGCTAAGCCAAAAAGTGAAACTGGTTTGTGCTTGTTTTCGGCTATTCATTTAAATGTTTTAGCAGTCCCAAAAAAAAAAATACCGATGCATAAATTATAAAGCTTTAAAGCAGCACGCAAAATGTTCCTTATCGCGTGTGGCCGCTGATCGGCCAGTTAGTTATTCAGTTTATATACATCGATTTTTATATGGTGGTGGCCTGCGACTGGACCAACTGGTTTGCTCTCGCTTTGGATCTTTGGCTCTGAACTGGGCACGGAAATAAACGGAATGGCCGTAAAGAGAAAACGAGCTGCGGACCTCTCAAATGCCTTTCATTTTCCTTGTGCGAAAGCGAAAATCCCCAGAACCGAAAGTCTAAGCCCCCATCCCCCGTCCCCCGTCCACCATCCCAAATCCTCCATACCGCACCGAATTTAGCCAATCATCTTTGGATTACGTTCTTCGGCCGGTGTTGGTGCGGTGCTTGCGCAAAATATGAGTGTGTTTTGGCCGTTTTGCTGGCATGTCCATTTCGGGCAATTGTCCAACTCGCATTGCAAAGTTTTTTTTAACAAATGTCCATTGTGTCTGTGTCTTGGTTTGTGTCTGTGTGTCGGTATCATTAGCTGGTGTCCAGCGTTGTCTAACGGCTCGCTGGAGCAAAGCCAAGACGCTGGGCTTTTCCACAGAAAAAAAAACCATATATTTTCCAGTACTAAAATGTTTATTTTAATTTACTTTAATCTCAGTTTCAGTTACTTTCTATTTAAAAGAAATATGTATGATTTTGGGTAAAAATTCATAGTCCCATTAGTCACAAAAATCTGGGAATTAATTTAAGACCGGTTGATAATAAAATAGTCGACCACATTTACATTCCCATTTAATTGGGATATTTCATTAAGAGATAAAGGCTATCACAATATGAATATAACTTTATTTGGTTTCTAAAAGAAACAATATTTTCTCTTAATAAAAAGTATTTAAGTACTTTCCCAAAAAAAACAAAAATATTTTCTGTGTGCATTGGATTGCTTTTCTTTCTTGGCTCAAACAAAAATATAACCGCCGTGTCTTCAGTGTTGGCTTATGTTTGGCTAAAAGCCGCACCAAAGTCTGCGGTTACGACAGCGCCAAAATAAAAGTCAATAAATAATAGAAAGAGAGAGGGGTGGGCCGCTGTCAGGGGTGGGTGGGGGTGTTCGGTGTGCTACAAGTAAAGAGACAACTCAACTGCATTCCACCAGAAAGATTGGATTTGTTCAATTGTCTTGCGCAAAAAAAGAAACGGCAAGTCCAAATACAAAATCAGAGAAAATTGAATTTTCCGAGTGCCGGGGTTTTGAGCTGCTGCCATACCCCGTAGGAAATATTAAATATACAAATGCTAATTATTTTGGCAAATTCAATAGATCAAATTAAATTCAATACATTCAATTATTATAAATAATGTAAATCCAATACATTTCATTGGAAATTGAACTAATGCTTTCTGAAATAATGTAATAAATAATTAACCCCATATTATCGCTTGCTTAAGGGGTATCAGAAAATATGATCCGTTTTACGATTGTGGATTTCAATTGCATGGAAACGGCGAAAGCGCAGAAATCGCAATTCATTTGCGTAAATTTCTTGGCTTTTGTTGCCGCTTGCCGACCGCTCGTGAATGCTCCCTCAATATTTTCAACAGGCGAGACAAATTGCGCAAATGTTGCATTAATCATGCGCCGCCACGAGGCTGCATGATGTGCAACATCTCCACAATCGACAGCGCGTTCGTCGCTTAAGTCTTTCGTTTGGGGCCACGGCAATGCAGTTGGTGCTTTATTTTGCCCGTTTGAAGTGCGATTTATTTAAATGTGGTTTTCGGTTTTTGGTTTCGGTTTTGACTCCTCGGTTTTTAGTTTTCGGTTTTTATTTTTTAGTTTTCTGCTTTCGGTTCGCCTTTCCCCTCGGCCATTTACCATTTTAACGGCTGTCGAATCGATGTTGTCTGCCCGTTTGTTTGTCGCTCTGTCGCACCGCACCGCACCGCCCGTTTAAAGCTGCTATATTTAATTAAATGTTGAACGCCTTTTTGCTTGACCGAAATTAAGCTCAAGGTGAGTCGCAACGCAGTGCCGCACAGCAATAAAGCACAGTAAAAAGCGCCGACCAAAATGTTTAAAGTAACATGCAAAATAAAAGTATAACCACGCACAAATCGAGAGAAAATTGAGGAAAATCCCACAGCTACATATGTAGCGATATGTATATGTGGTTTAGGCACAAGATTCATAACCGTTTGGGCAATATTTTGGCTTTGATTTTGCTGGCTAACTACTTTGTTTTTCGCGGACCAGTTGAATACGTCACAATTAAGCCAAGTCGTGAGCACCTGTCCTGACCAGGCGACCTTGCGCAATCTGAATCAAGCTCCGCACAGAAACGGGTCCAGAGAGCGAGAAAAGTAAACGATAATGACAAAGGGGCAGCAGTATGAGTCAGTGGTTAGTACTTAAACCGAAACTGGTTCACGGATCGATTAGAATAATCTGTGAGCTTTGACCAATTAGTTGGGCCTGGCCTGGGCGAGAAAATGCGACTTCCATTACCAATTGCCAGACGGAAGGAGGGGGGAGACTTTTGGGTGCGGTGCCTCAGAATACCTCTGATCTGGTCTGGCCTGGCAATTACTTCCTGTTGCAGCACAACATAACCCTGAACAGGCCATTGACGCCTCAAAAATAAACGAGTTGAGGCAGACTCCAGTCGTTAACGAAATGTAAACTGAAATTATGAGCGTGGTTTAGGGCTTCTTATGTTACAGTCAACCAAAAATATTTATTTTCTATGCTTAATAGCGAAAACAAACAACTGAAAAAAATACCAAAGAATAAAACCTTAAATAATTAGAAAAATTATTTTAGCAAAGACCGGAAATTTTGTTTATCAAATCTTATTTTTCCTCCCATTGAGTAACCAATGAGATAACCATCCCTACTAAAGTTACCCCACATTTAGTGAGCCAGTCAGTCCTGCAAGTATTTTATCTTTTTGATCAATAAAGCCATGTCTGGGTTTCCTTGACGCACCTTCTGAATTATGGAGTATAATGCACTTGGGCTTGAATTTTGAAATGTCTTAAACGTGAGCCACATAAAATGCCAGCCAGCTGTTCCTACTGCTGCTGCTGCTGCTGCTGAGTCACTGCCCAAAGCCGCAACATTAGCAAGCCGAACGAGAACATATAACCATTATTCTTGCGACTGCAATGCCAGAGATTTCAACAGTTGAGTGCGCACCACTTCCGTTCCAGTGCCGCCAGATCAAGCATTTCCTACAAGCCGCGATCTTGTTCATAATGTCAATAAAATTTATGTCCGTTTGTTCGTTTGTTTATCTTTTTGTCTGTTTGTTGGTTTGTTTGTCTTGCAGTTGGCTTTTTGCTGGCCCCCCCAAAGAATTTGCCATTTGTCAGTGTCGCATTAATGCCAGCTTCCTTTGGTTTTTGTCAGTTTCAGTTTCAGTTTCAGCTGTGGCTTCAGCCTCAGCTTCAGTTCCAGCATTAGCGTTTCTGTTTTTCAGTTGATCACTCTGGCGAAACGAAAGACTCAAGAAAAAAACCCACAAAATGTACTTAATAATGC
The DNA here is from genome assembly GCA_021224005.1 of Drosophila setifemur. Lineage (NCBI taxonomy): Eukaryota > Metazoa > Arthropoda > Insecta > Diptera > Drosophilidae > Drosophila > Drosophila setifemur. The sequence goes on from JAJJHY010008789.1 coordinate 11,610,168, forward strand.
AAAAAAAAAATTAGAAAGATCAAAATGATTTCATTTGAATCGATTTTAACACATACAAAAGTGGATTTGTGATTTACTGATATCATAAAATGTAAAATGTATAATTATTTGTTTTTTTTCTTTCTTTTAATATAATGAAAATAATTTTAAATTAAATTTGTAGAATGTGTTTGATGGCAAGGAAAAATCGAATACATTTTCAAAACTTTAAAATTGTTAAAGTAAGCTATATATGATATTTTTCGGTGTATCCAGGAGCATCGTCGGGAAATGGCAACTAACGGCCTGAAAAGTGCTCGAATGTCTGTCTCCCTGCTGGAAACATATTTTCACTTGCACTTTCTGGGAGGGGCGTGCTCCAGCCCCCAGCGGCAATAAGGAACTGGCTGTGCGAACATTATGTCATCGCCGTCGTCATCACCAAGTGCAACACGAGCAGCAGAAGCAACATCAGCAGCAGCACCAGCAGCCGCCTCCTTACGTAAGCCCATATGCGCTTTTATTAATAAACAAAGCGTCCAAAAGAGCAAAAAAAAAGAAACCAAATACAAAACACACAAATCATAGGGAAGCGACGACGTCGGCAACGGTGAAATTTGTATTATTAGCAAGTATTATTAGCCAGTTAATGCATAGTTTGCAACGCCATCCCATCCAGCCCAAGCAGACGAAAGCAGGTGGTAGGTATTGTTGTCAACTTTAACCTTTTGGCCAAATCGCAGACTCGACGCGACGCGACTCGAACGGATCGAGACGAAGTGAAACAAACCCGTTTGGTCAAACGCATGGCGAATAAACAAATATTCAAATTAAAAGATGCCTCGATTGCCTCGAGGCTGGGCCAGTTTTGTGGCCAGTTCGACGTCGCGATCAATGTTTATGGCCTAGACAATAAAACGGTATTAAGTCAAGATACTTTATGGTCCGGTCTGGCCATCGGCAGCGGATGAATTTATTGCCAAACGACGGCGATAATTGTGGAAGCCAGCGGAAGGGCCAGCCAAATTACATTTTCGCCTAATTAGCTTCAATTATAAGAGAAGCCAACAGAAGTTGTGCAACAGGCAGCAGCCTCTCGGATCGGCTCATTCGGATAACCACCGACCAACTGATAGTGATTTGACATTTCGATTATGTCGCTGGGGCTGTCAGTGGCCGATTTCGATCGTGGATAAATATAGATATGTAGTATACTCCGCCTTTACATAATGACAAACACCGATCGCCGAACGCCGAACGAGTTTGTTGCCTCCACTGAATTGGCTTTTATTTCGGTTTGTCACCTCGCCAGCTGACAAATGATTGATATTCACGTGTAGATCTTTAAGAGTATGGATGTAGATTTGGCCCAATCATAATTAACATTTATTTGTGCGCCCCGAGACCAGTGTGTCGCTTTTGGCATTGGGTGCGAGGCAATTAAGACGGATCTCCTACCGCGCTCGGTTGGACAACAACAAACAAAGCGCTTTTTGTCATTTGTCGCACTTCCTGCTAGACCCTAAACTGAAACTGGCACTATGCGTCAAGTTCGTTGCCGCAGTCTTTTGAATTGCGGCTTTGCATTCACAACACGGAGAAAATGGCTTTGATATGGGTATACCACTATCTATTTTCATAGCTGGTAACCTTTAACAAAGCGATAAAACAGTCAAATCATTCCAAGTGTTTTATTATGCGAATAAATTCTAGTTGTCGTTATTTTAACTGAGGTCATAATTATTTATCAAAGCTATCTTAATTAATACTAATAATCATATAGTACGCATCAAATATTAACACTTTTCGTTACCAACGAATAACATATTTCATATTGAATAATTAATACTTTATGATAATTAATATTAACAAAATATTGTTTTTTCTTTATATTATTTCTTAAATAAAAAAGTTAGTCAGATCATTTAATAACTCTAGGATTTTCCTTTAAAAATGGAATATTCATAAAATGATTGCTATTTTTTGTATTACAAATTTACTAACAATAAAAAGATATATTTTTCTGTGTAGTCACTCTCGCTCCTAGTGCCATAAACTTAGTGCCTTTCCGACTGTTTGTCTGTTTGCCTGTTTGTTTATCTGACTGAGTGACTGTCTGAACGCGGAGTTCAATAACCATTTGATGCGTTTCGATTTCAACCAAACTATGTACCCAAATCAGCATAAAAGTGAGAGAGCTGCAAACTCGATTTGCCTATGTACATACGAGTATATATACGAAATATTTACCATCCGACCCACACGAACTCATTTTCAGCTGCAGCTGGCTGTCGGGGCTAGGCCAAAAGTGATTGCCCAGCATCTCAGAATCGAGAACTCTGCTGCATTGTTGCCATGTACTTCTCACTGGGCCTAAACGAGCACTCCAGCTACTAGTCGAGTCTTGACTAGAGTTGAGTCGTGGCTGAGTTGTGAGTGCCTGGCATTTGCCTCACATTTATATTCACATTTTGTTTTATAGAAACATTAAATGCGCTTGATAACCCCCACAAACACGGATTGCCTAATAACACTTCAGAGGCTTTTGTGTTTGGCTAACAATAAAATGTTTGCCCACATTTAATTTATGTAAAGTCTTGCTTAAAGTGCTTTAAAATTGATTTAATCACACTAAAAGACACAGCTTCAGGGGCAATACTCGTAGTTGCGTAGTTCAGCAAAGGCAAATAAATACTGAACACTAAAGTATCTTAATTGGTTACAAATGTTTTCCATAAAATAAGTTAATTACGATAAACAACTATTTCAAAAATAAAATGAAATGATTAATGATCAAACGTTTTAAAAAATAACTCAATTATAATGGCTGGGATTATTAAAACAATCCCAACAAGTAGTTGTAAGAGATACTTATGGCCCAAAATGGTAAATCGTGTTTAATAAAGCACAAACGCTTTCAAATCAACTAAAATTTATTAACTGGAATTGATTACTAAATTAATTTAAGCTATCAATATAATTCTTTGAAATTATGAGTAAGAAGAAATAGTTTTTGGAACAAAAATAAACAATTTGACATTCAAACTACCGATATACCAGTTTGAAATAATGTTCAGCATTTATTACCCAATTTGTTTTCTGATTTCTTCTTCTATTTGTTTAAGCTAATTGCGCGATCGGTTACAAAATCTGGCAGAGCTCGAGCAGGACCCTCGTAATCGTTGGCTGACATTCGCATTACGTATACGCCCAGTCGGACCACATTAGCAACTTCCGTCAAAATAATAAAAACAAAAGTAATTCAACAAGACCGTAAAGAAAAATGCGTTGCTTGTTTTCTGTAAGGGAGAAAGTCTGTTTCTCTGCAATTATATTGTCTGCCCCACAACTCCCCCTCCTGTGTGTTTTTTCTTATTTTGTTTGCCTCGTTGGAGTTTTTCGAATGTAAACATGAGCAAGCTCGACGTCTTGCCATTTGAATTGTTTGTTTTGCAAACAAAATTCTCTGCAAGTGTTTTCTTTCAATTGTCAGCGCCAGCGCAGCAGCAGCAGCATTTCAAACGAAAGTGAGAGTTTCAGCTACAGCGAACACAGATACAGATACAGATGCAGATACATTCAAGTATCTTGTAGCGACAATGACAGACTGCACATGTCAGTCACGGCTGTCAATAGCGCGTGTCGAGCTGGTGGGCGTGGCAAAAGGCAAAAAAAGGGGCGCCCGGAGCCAAAGAGCTAATAAGAAACGCTAAATGCCGCGAAAGTGCACAGAGGCAATGAAAACTTTGGTCCGGCTGGCAATTAACATTTCTTATTGTTTTTCGTCTTTCGCTCCGATTTCCCTTTGTTTTTTCGAAATGTTAATATTTCGACCTGCCCCACATTGGAGGAATAATGTGAATATAATGGTGGTATATACATATTTATATCATGAGATAGGTTGCAATGTGGACAATAAAATAAAATGTTTAATTTATAAACCGCGCAGAGTTCGCGTTTGGTTGAAGATCTTTGATTTGATGTTGGTTGCCTTTTGGCTTTTCGCTTTTCGCTTTTCCACTATTTTCGAGAGCATTTCGAGACTTTAGCTACGATTTCGACTCGAACCCAATTTTTGCGGATTTTTCATTTTCGAGACCAGTTTTTATTCGCTTAGCTTTGGTTTGCTTTGCCAACGATTTGCCAATCGACTTCGGTGAGTTATAGGTTTTTTCTTTTTTTTTCGCTGTGCCTTTTCCTCTGTGTTTTTTTTTTGTTTTTTGTTTTTTGCTGCTGTCTTTGCGTTTGTCTTGTTGTTTTCCTTTTGCAAAAATATTAATTGTTGTACAACAAAACTAGTTATTGTTATTGCTATTGTTGTGCGCTTGCAACTTTTACTTGCTAGTTGGGGCTGCTGTTTTATGTTTCAGTTGTTTTTGTGTGCTGCCAAATTGAGGCGTGCCGCCTGCTGCGGCCATAATGGAAATCTTTCGACAAGCGGCTAGCTTTTCGTTTTTCGCTTTTCGCTTGAAGCCGCCGAGGAAGTAAAAGCCGTTGCCAATTGGCCAATTGAAGACTTCGAGTATTTTCCCCCATTCCGTTGAAAGCGAAACCGAAACGGCCGCCTCCCTTTTACCAACTTCCAGCCAACTCACCCCCCC
>JAJJHY010008789.1:11614752-11743933 GCA_021224005.1 Drosophila setifemur
TCCGCTCCCTCTCCCAATTCTTCGACCAACTTGAGTCGCTTATTTTATTCATTGTCTTTGACAAGTTTGCCTTCAACTTCGGTCGGTCAGTAGCGGTACAGAACCCGTTGTCGTTGTTGTTGCTGTTGCCTCTGTTATTTTATTAAATTTATGTTGTTGCTTTTCTCACAATCACAGCCATTCTGCGTAAGAGACGTACACAGAAAACAATGGACTTACAAAGTTGCTATTCTTTTCAAAAATTCTATAAAAATAATATTAAAAGTGAACTAGTAAACACAAGTTGTTTGTTAAACATTTTTAATAAAATGGAATCATTTTAAGCAAAATGTGAATACAAAAAACTTGTAAAGTTAGGACATACAAAATTGGAAAACTATTTAGATTATCTTATATGCTGTTAATGATTATTTTTCAAAACCAAGAAAAAACTTCCTAAGACCAAAATACACGTGCCCGAAAGGTAATCCCAAATATGAATTTTTTATTTAAATATAATTACTGAACTATTGTGTCTTTTTTGTCTGTGCATTCTTAGTTTACGTTCTCAAAGTGCCATTGAGTCGCTGCCGCTGCTGGTTAACATTCATTTTTCCGTTCCGTCAACGGACTTTCAATATTCTTTGGCTGCTATTTGTTGCCCACAAGGGAAGTGGCGTTCGGAGGGGTGTTGTGGATATATGATAATTTCCATAGCTCCACGCCTGACACACATTTGCACTCACCATTTTGAATGGAACTCCGCGCCGCGTATCCACAAGCCACAAAATCGATTCTCCTTGAGCAAGCGGTTGGAGTTTTGATTGGATTGATCTGGATTCGATTCGATTTGATGCGATTGGTTTGCGTTTGCGTTAGCGTGTGTTAAGGGGCTGTCGATAGATAGATACACTGGATACACTGCAATAACAACGTCGTGGCTCAACCGCACATTTTCCGCCACTAGTCACTAGTCACTTTCAAAAATCCTGGCCCCCAAAAAGGCGAAGCTTGACCGCTTGTTTGGCTTTGCGAACTCGCACGTTGGACTGAAAAACTGAAACTGATTCGAGCGCTGCCACCGCCAGCTGCCAAGACAAGGCGACGAAAACAGCAACATGGACAGCGACGTCGGCGGCTGCACTTTGAGAAAAATTTTGAGGTTTTTAAAAATCCATTTGGTTAACATATTAAGAAATACGAATTTTTCAAATATAACAATCAGATATTTTTATCAACAATACCAATACCAGAACCCAAAAAACGATCACTAAAATGAATATTACAGAGTATAATAATTAACTTAATACTAAATGAAAATAATTCTTTAGATTTCACAATAATTTAAAGCTTTTTTTGTACAGGAATAATTTTAAACTAAGAAATACATTTTAACACATATTTTTTAACACATAAAGTATACTAAAATTCTATTTTTAAATTAAATATATGTAAAAGGGATATTAAAGACCATTACAACCAAATTTAAACACCCAAGATATATAATAAATACACAAAAATTCCATCACCAAAAAATTTGTATGCATTTAAAGATCAATATATAAATAATTTTTTATTATGCTATGCTTTGCTAGAATGCTTTTTTCCTAGTGTACATTTTGTTAAATAAAAATGTTATTATGTTATGCAGTTATCATAATTTTTTTTGCGTGCATCGAGTGGAGCAGCGGAGAGCAGAGCTGAGCTTAGTTTGGCCCCCGGATTGAGCTCGGTTTCTGTTGCTTTGGTGTTTGACAACGGCTGAGCTTCAGGCTTCAAGCCACGTACGAGCGCCATATACGAGCAGCCCAACAACAACAACAACAGCAACAACAGCAGCAACAGAAACAGAAACAACAACAAACAGACAAAGACCTCAGCAGCATAAAAACAGTTTCGGTTTGCAGTGCTGTGAGAGCTGTGAGCTGCATGGAAAATTACACTTTTGCTGCGTTGCCTTTTGGTCGGCTCTTTCGTGGTTCGCTGCAAAGATTGGGTTGGAGCCCATGATGGGGCCCATAACAGAGCGTTAACAGCGGGCTGCCTAGACCACACTTGCAGAGCAGAGTCAGGCAATCGATGGCCATTGAATTCACTTTTCAACCGAACCCCTTTCAACCGGTTGGCAGCAAACCGGAATCCAATCAGAATTATAGCCATTAAAGAACTTGGATTATCAAAAAGTACTTTCATTTATTTCGGGTATACAGATCAACTTTCTTTTAATATATCTAGTTTTTCCTTGGCAATTAAAACGTTGACAACAAATTTGGTTGTTAAAAATATAATATATTTTGTATTGGTTTATTCTTTTTTTTATTTGTATAACTTGTACTAATTAACTTATTTATTTTTTGTATTGTAAAATGATTTCTCAGTGAAAGCGACTAATTTTTGATTCATTAACTTTTTAGGAACACTGCATTCGGCTTAAAAAATAATAATAATAATAATATTTTGCGTCACGGCAACCTCGAAGTTCGATCAGAGTACTAATTTTGATGGGTTAGCATATCGGATGCGATAACTTAGCTGGGTGAAACTAGGTAATCTCCCCCAAACACCCATTTTTTGGGGGAGGCGGCTGCCAACCATTTGTTATCAGATTGGGATTTTGGAAACAAACACGTTTGATTAGCATAAAGACAAACGGACAGCCAAACGTCTCCAACGAACTGATGTGATCCTCATCGTGGTGCCCAACTTCGTCTCCCACTGCGCCGAGCTCTGGCAAATGGAAATTCAAAATATGATTTACAAAATACGCAGCGCATAACACATGGCAGGTATTTCACACGATAGAAAGCAGGAGGCAGCTGAAACTCATTTGCATATTGGGGGATTTGAGGGTGTGAGTGAATGTGTGAATGTGCATAATGGAAAGGGTTTCGTAAGCAAGCCGAGTCCAATCCAATCTAAAGCCCAATTCCTGGCTCGGCCACGCCCACAAAAGTCACGGACAAAGATCAAACGAAATCGAAAGTGCGGATTGGAATGGATTGGTGGATGGAGCAGCAAGTTCTGGGTTTGCGATGTCTTCTGGTGGCTGAAATTGATAATTTCTGGAGTTACAAAATATGTTTCCCAAAATTATAATGCAAACATATATCAGAATAATGGATAATTGCTAGATTACTTAAATAATTAAAACGAACATTCACATAATTAAATTCAAGTAAATTTTTGAAGCTAGAAAATATATTTGTAGAACATATATTTATGAATTTCATAGTTTTTATTAAAAGACTGAGATTTTGAGTTGGTTAATCAGAGGTTCTGGGCTTAGCTGCTTCTCACGCTTTGCATGCCATAAATTTCACCGCCTTTCACTGTAAATCATTTGGTCGACTTAATTGCGTGCATTTTAATGCCCCTTTCATTCCATTCCTCGATTGCGTGCCATTTGCCATTTAATGTTTGCTGTTTTTTCCTTGCAATTCTGTGTGTGCCAGTTTCCAATTTTCGCGAGAAAACTCTTTTTCTCTCCGCAACAAGTGAGATTGCAATGGTCTATTTCGCAAGCGGGCCAAGTTTCACGGCTCGACTCGGATGCGAGGAATACGAGTAGCATACACAAAAATCGAAAGTAAGGAAGGAAGAAGTGATCTATCGGAATAATCGGTTGGCATTTTATATACATACATACATTATCTATGCGGTTCAGGTGGGAGCGGATCCTCATCGATAAGTGCAATGGCTTGGCTTTCCAAATTTGTATACCTATTGAATATCAAATCGGGCAACTTAACCTTCACTGCGGCAAGTTCGTGCCTTAAGTCTTTTGTTTATATACTGAACAACAACCGAACACACAGCACAATCGCACTCGAATTGAAAGTGAAATTTCGCCGTTGCCGGCACTCTTCCCTTGTTGGTAATTTCGTTTGGCTGCCTTTATGGTTTTGGTAATTGTTGAAAAAGAAAGGCACTCACCATCGCATCGCTGATAAGAAACGTGATTTAATTTTTAGCTACAAATTATGAAAAACATACGCTGACCGCAGTCCACTAAAGCGGCTTTTCACTTTTCAATGGCCTTGCCTGGGGGGTCCCACAGCAAGATCGGATGCCATCCGACCATCCGATGGTTTGCCAGTTTATCGTCATCACATCGCTGACTTTGTTTCGGCAGCGGAAGAACAAAAACTTGTCTGGGAGTTGGCGGCTCATGTTGCGTTGTAATTTTCGTGTGTGATTTTCCCTTACCAAATGATGGGTTTATCCCTTTTTGGACCCTTTACCCAATGGGTAAAGGTAAAATTAAGTATGTGCAGATGTGTGTAACAGGCATAAGGAGGCGTGGCAGACATTTAGGTTTAAGGTTGGCTTAGTTCAGTTATGAGTTATTACCCTTAATCCGATTTAAATTGATGCAAATAATTTTGAATTGTTTGTTTCTTCGAAAATGGTATTCAAATGTATGAGACTCGAACGAATCGAATTCATGATTATTGATTCCTTAGAAAAGGTATTTTAATATTTTTAATTTAAGTGGATTGGATGAATTCGAGTTAAAACATGCTTGCCCCCACTCCTTTTTAAATATGATATATATCGTGTGATTTCTAGCTAAATTGCGATATTGAAAAATATCAATTTAAATACTTTAATAAAATATGGTGTAGCAGAAACTTTTTCGCCTAATTTAAATGTTTTATTAATTTTTTGTTATTTTCAATCGTAATATGTAAACTATAGAGCATCGGAAAATTCAATTCTCCATTGAATTGCATATTTTTTTTCACGTGCTCTTTATGTTTCCCTTCCTGTCATTGTGGCCAAGACACAATGATGTGGCTGCACTTGGATGTTGGAGGTGGAACCGACTCATGGAGTTGGAAGTCAAAGTGGAGCTGAAGTGGGCTGCTGTGGAGTAAGGTGGGGTGGGGTGTAGTGGAGTGGTGTGCGATAACGATCTGCTTTCGCTGCCCCTTAATCAGCCAGTCAGCGAGTATAAGCACAAGCTTACCCGGTAGTTGGGCTTATTTTGCTTTTGTTTGTTTTATTTTCGGTGGTGCGTTTTGTTTGTTGTATTATTTCTTTTTTTTTCTCGCTGCCCCTGTATGATTGATGCGAGAACAAGGTTTGTCGCTTAGCTCATTTGTCGGTGGCTGCTCTTTGGAGCTGCTGTGCCGGATGTGTTCTAATAAAGCCAAATCAAACCCAAGGCCCAAGACCCACGACAAGGTTAATTTCGGCTCGGTTTTAATCGTAACAAAAATATAATCGAAACGTATTCACATGGAGTAGACAATGTGTGCCGGGGTCGCATTGGATGGATGTTTCGTTGGAGCAGCTTCTTCAGCGGCTGCCCCTGCCCATCTCTGCTCGACTTCCTCGTAGTACACATAGAAACAGCTTGAGCCGTAGCTGCTCGTACTGCTGGAGGAGGATGTGCTGGCCACAGTATTATTGAATTTTTTTCGGATTGTTCGATGCCTCAATCTCCGCCAGATGGGATGAAGAATGCTTCGTTGGGAGCTCATGCCGAGGCGATTTAAGATGGCTAGGATTAGCTTGTTCCGGCGCTTTTGGTTGGACACGCTGGATGATTCTTCAGGGACGGTAACCAGTCCATCTTCTGGGGGTTGGAGCGGAATGATTTCTAGTTCTGGAGATGGCGGTGCCGGTGGCGGAGGTTTCTGCAAGCCTTCCAGAGCTTGTTGAAGGTTCCGCCGCAGGTTCTCGTATTGATCAGACTGATCCCATTTGCTTTTTAGGGTTCCGTTGGAATTCCTTTGACACGGATAGGTTTCTGGAGTACGGGATCGACGGATGTGAACTGGAGGCTTTGGCGCCGGACGTCGTCGGTTCCGTGGAGGAGCTTCAGGCGCTCGGGGTGGTTGTGGTGCTGGACGCTTGATGACCTTCTGCACGCGAATTTCCGAGAGCATTCGCTCCGCATTGCTTGAAGAGCTGCAGTTGAGGCGCCATCTTCAGGACAGACCCATTTTAGCCTGATAAATAAAAATAGGGGTAAAAGAAAACTCACCCCACCAACACTAGGACCGCATTGTAGAGGGGCAAAGCCAGCAATCCGAGTACCAGCAGCCTCACCAGTGGACAGAAGGGCTGCTGAAGCTGATCCAGCCAGTCCGGGGAGCAACAGTCGAAGGAGCTAAGCTCCTGACTGAGGTTGTAAGCCGTCGGCGCAAAGGTATCCTTTTCCCAGAGATGAATGAGGCTTAAGGGCCACGACCAGAAGTTGAGCAGGAGGTTCGCCAAGGAGCTACCAAGCGGCTCCCAATTCGGCATTTTCTTTTTGGTTCTTATTACTTTATACGGTTAAAGTAATTGTATGTGTTTACAAATTTATAAAAATAATAATGACATGATTTGCTTGTGCTACTTCTTAGCTAGAAGTCAAGGCAAGGCAAAGAAAATTGTGATTTTTCGACTCTCCCAAAAAGTATGCTATATAAAAAATCATTTTCTGTATTTCGTTAAAATGTTATGCGAAATCAAATTTAAATTTTAAATCACCGAATCCTTGGAACCAATATATATTGCATAGATATTAAATCCGACTTATAAAAGTCGGCTATGTTCAATAGCTGCCTTGCAGCAGATCCAACTGCTTGAGGGCAACTAGTCTGCAAGCGTTTCCCAAGCTTCCCGAAATTATCCTTATTACCACAATCCTCGCCAAAGAACTCCGGCATTATGGCAGCCAGTCACAGCGCAAATAGAACTTTCACCCAAAAATGGAGATCAGCAGTGTGGGATAAGCAGGCACAAAGCCCAGACTGCTCCTCTGGTAGGCCACAAATAATATACTTGTATAATTAATAAGCCCATGCTCTTAGAGCACTCTCTTGTTCGTACATAAAACCACTTGAAGTTTATTGACAAAAATGTTTGCAAACGACTGAGACAACCATCAACGGAGCTCGATGATTGACTGGCAACTGGGGCTCATGTTTTTCTATTTTAAATCGAGGGGGGATTGGGTTCTTATTCAGTAATCTTTACTTGCTCGGGGCAATATATTGATACATGGTTACTTGACTTAAGCGGAAATCATTTAATGTAAGTCAAATGTAAAATACAACATACATTCTTATTCGTATAATACTAAAAATATGTAATTGTGTAATCCATACAATATGATCGCGAGTAAGTGTATATTTGTTGTGTGGTTTCATTAAATGTGTTTTTTTTTTTGTATTTTCGAAACACTCAGCTCGCCCTTAGGTCCTAGACAATACAATTGGAAACGTTTAAATGCTTTAGGGTTTGTTTTGCATTCAGCCTAATTTTGTTTTGCTTTTGCTTTTGCTTTTCACTTACTAAACTATGACAACGTGTGAAAATACGTGTTACACTTATTTATGTTCGAGTAACCGTATTCCGTATTATGTATTCTGTATTTGATAGGCATATTGGGAGTGCACAATTTCCATTTCAATTCGGTCTTAAGAAAGTATTCGAGTGTTTGCCCTTCTTCTCTTCAGTTGTGTTTCTATGGTGTTCCTAAAATAAATACATTAAATGCATTGAATAAATCTCAACTCCTTGTTCTGCTTTGTTTCTGTTTCTAAATTAAAATGGCAGTTTTGGTATTGATCGTAAATATTATTCTTGTTTTGTTTTGCTTACTATCGCGATTTTGATTTTGTGGAAGTTTACAGATTCCATAAAGTGTTTGATCGGTTATTTATGTAGTTGATTGCTAGATATTGGTTTTCGGATACTTCTCGCCATCATCTGCATCTCTATCTTTGAGTGTGGTGTGCATAATAAAATAATGAGATTCCTTAAAGCTTCCGCCGCCGTGCGGCCCGGCGAATGGCCAACTTCTCATGGGACTCATCAGATCCGACTCCTGCCGCTCCTCGGACTCTCTTTCCAGTGAAACTAAAGACTCCAACCTCCAGGGTTCTTTAATTTGGTATCCTCTCTTGGGCTCTCGTGCTCAACGCCGTCTTTTGGCAACATTATCGAATCAATTATGAAACAATATTTTGGGGAATCTCAGCTTCGGCCCTTACTTAATACTTATATCTTTCTATTCTGTATGCTTCATATCTAGGGCCAAAGTGATAACACATGTAATGCTACAATACTACTTAATTAAATTATATAATTTCAGTTATTTTTGTTTACGCTTTTTTAACTAAAAGTACAGTCTCAGTAAGGGGGATAGAGATTGGTATTGGGAGTGGGCAGAGGTTTCTTCATGTGATTGTGTGATGGTTCAAATAAAAATCTTTCTTGTTGCCTTCGCTCTTTGTAGTCCGTAAGCGTTCCGTTTAATCCTGCTCGGAGGCACCCGGATAGTAGTAGGGCGGCGGACGCTCGTACTCCGAGGATGGGGGCGCAGCTGGCGGGTTATGGTAGCGAGGTGGCTCGTGTTCCCAGTGCCTGGGGAATGCAAAAATTCGAATTAGGTCGTGGCAAACATGGAAGTCAACTGAAATATTAATAGTGCGACCACTCACGCACAACACAAACTGCGATTAATCAGATTAGTTGAGCCAACAGACGGATTTGAAAACCGATAGGGAATCTGGGCTATCGATTGGGTTATTGGGTTGGTAAGCATTAAGTAATGAGCTGTGGGTTTGGCTGCGATCGACTCCAGAAGTGTCTTTAACTGTGGAACAATCTAAGCAACGGCAGGGTTCGCCAAAGATTCACAATATAAAACATTTAGTTGGTTGAAGCCCCCAAATAGACTGAGCAAATGTGTAACAAATGTGCAATGTTTTTCGCAAGTAATGATGATACTATTCAAAATAAAATACAATTACGAAGCAGCGTCAGTAGAAGCTTTCCTGTTCTGGTTTAAATAAATAAATTTGCCTCGACTTGTCTTTAAGGGAAGTGTAAATAAATAAATAATAATTCATAATTCATTGGTAACAAAGCAAGTGCTAGGGAGATTCTAGTCTATTTACATAAAGTCAGAAACACACTCAAATCGATGTTTTGGGGGAAGCACACACGGAATATAACTTTCGAGTCGCACTTTACCAATCAAGAAACCAAACATATTTGCTTACGGGCCATGTCTAAAAGAAACCATCGGCCGCCAATGCCTTTGGACGAGCCCCGACTTTAGTGCTAAATAAAACAAAATTAAAAATTAGGGTTATAGCGAGCTGGCGGCAGTCTAAACGATCAAGGAAGAAACTGGGTTGATTCGTAATCGGTTGAAAGCGTTTTAATTGTCAGTGTTAGGCGACTATAAAGCAGCTAATATACAGCTTGCATTTTCACTTGAGGACATAACTTTTATTACTCTTATTTGTTGGCTTTCTAATTTAGGGCACTATGCTTATATTGGAGGTGGCACTGGAATTTATATAAAACAAGAAAGGAAGGCTAGCTTCGGTACCCGAAGCGTGGAATACCCCTGCAGACCAGTTGCTTTCGTTTGTATGGCAGCTATAGGATATAGTAATCCGATTTTTGGTTTTGAAAGTTGTTTTTTAAAACGACTTTAATGTCTATTGTCTATGTATCTTTCAAGAATGAATTAATTGTTTAAAAAAAACACCAGAGTTATGCTCAATGACCCATTTTCACAACAAACTTCTGGTAAAAATTTAAATAAAATGGAAAGAAAAAAAAAACACAAAAATTAAGCTCAATGACCCATTTAATTATTAAATTAATTTATAAACTATAATTTATCTCAATTTTTGTAATTCAAGCAGGATTCCTAAATAATGTTACAACTAGACGACATGCTACTAAATTCTCGTTATAATTCTTTTTTGAATTTTTGCCCACTTTTTTATTTGTATAAAAAATAATTACACAGAATGTTTTAAAATCGGCCAGATAACTGTCTCCCAAAGTATACAACATTTAAAAAAAATATTGCATTTAAATAAACCAAGTCCGTTAATTTTAAATTTTGTTGCCTGGGGATTCTGTTCGCCTGGTGAGTCAATGAAATATTTTTTAAATTTCGATTCAACAAATTACAACGACGTCATGGCGCGAATTTGTTAATTTGTATGGGATTTCAGAAATCAAGTACCAGGCGGACAGAAAAAGCAGCAGGCTGATCTCCACCATTTATTGATTCTCATTTATGGAGACTTGGGAACCGTTGTTCTCCATGCGGCTCTCTCTAACTATTGGTAATGGATGACGAGGGGAGGGGTATTTGAAATAACCGTTGTTCTCCGATAAAGAGAAACGATTTTGAAACAACAGTTTCTTGCATTGGGAGTTTTGAGTGGAAGACATTGAGTGGGAGCATATTGAGTGGGAGCAGTTGGGTACTTGCTGCTGTTTTTTCTGTTCGCCTGGTACATTAAATCAAAGGAACATCCCATTCAGCGCCTTAGTTTAAATGTCCGTACAACAAATTACAACAACTTTATGGCGCAAATTTGTTAATTTGTATGGGATTTCAGAAATCAAGTACCAGGCGGACAGAAAAAGCAGCAGGCTGATCTCCACCATTTATTGATTCTCATTTATGGAGACTTGGGAACCGTTGTTCTCCATGCGGCTCTCTCTCTTACTATTGGTAATGGATGACCGTTGTTCTCCGATAAAGAGAAACGATTTTGAAACAACAGTTTCTTGCATTGGGAGTTTTGAGTGGAAGACATTGAGGGGAAGACATTGAGTGGAAGACATTGAGTGGGAGCATATTGAGTGGGAGCAGTTGGGTACTTGCTGCTGTTTTTTCTGTTCGCCTGGTACATTAAATCAAAGGAACATCCCATTCAGCGCCTTAGTTCAAATGTCCGTACAACAAAAAAATTACAACATTGGGTAGCAATGTATGGAATTTCCGGAAGCAAGTACCAGGCGACCAGAAATCTCCAGAAGGTCAACTACCCATAATAACTCCACTAATTTTAAAGTATCCCCAAAAGATGCAACAATATCCCTAAAAGTATGCAATATTTTTGGGGATGTTTGAATTTGAAATCGGTGGACTTTTAATTTAATCATTGATCGCCTGCTGGGGGTTTCTCTTAAAACTGTTTGATCGATTGTATGGCAGCTATAGGATATTGTGATTCAATAGTTGTTTTTTAAATTTTTAAAACGGCTTTAATGTCTATGAAAACTGTATTTCTCAAGAATGAATTAATTTTCTTAAAAAACACCAGAGTTATGCTCAATGACCCATTTTCTCCCATCGTTCCTATGGCAGCTATAGGATATAATGGTCCGATTTTGATAAAACTTGCAGGATATGTTAAAATAATTTTTAATAAAAGTTTTCTAAGAAATAAATAAAATATCTTAGAAATTGGCGAGCTTATGGCACTTTTTCCCAATCTTTTCTATGGCAGCTATGTGATGTAGTGTTTATATACTTATATACTACCTGCGCCAGGTTGAAGGGTCGGTGCAAAGTTTCAGCCCGATAAAACTGAGAGACTAGTTTACATAGCAACCGACAGACGGACAGACAGACGGACATGGTTATTTCGACTCGGCTGGTGATGCTGATCAAGAATATATTCACTTTATAGGGTCGGCAATGTCTCCTTCACTGCGTTACAAACTTCTGGTCAAAATTATAATACACTCTGCAAGGGTATAATAAAATTAATAAGGTCTATTACAAACATTTTGTTCCACTTATTTCATAAAACTTGTATTCCTTTTTAGGGTACAATTTTTAAAAATTTCCTTTTAAATTGCATTTTTTAAATTTTAATTTATTTTACCACTAGCTTACTATCTGCTGCTTGGAAATAGCTAACGTATTTAAATAAATTGCTGTGGTACCTCCTAATATAATTTATAGTTGGCTAAGCACTAATTGGGAGGCTGTGGAGGCCACTTACGTAGGCGCCATGTCGTTGTAGCGCATGTTGCTGCTACCCGGAACATCATCCCGACCACGATCCCCTCCGCGATCTCCTCCAGATCGGTTACGAGCCACACTGGGAGAGGCATCCTCGTAGTACTCCTGCTGCTCTCGCCGTCGCTCATAGGCCTTGCGTCGCTTCTTGGGCACACTAGGGCAGAAAAATAACAGGGAGAGGCTTTGGCATTAGAGGAGCTCCTAGCTGGATAAAGGGTAGAATATGGATGTGATCGATCTTACTTAGCCAATGGAACGTGCTCGCGATCGCGATCGCGTTCACTGTAAGCATCGTACAGATAGTCGCTGCTGCGTGCGGATGAGGCGGAGGTTGGTTAGCAGATAGCAGTGAAATGAGAACAATGGGAAATGGCTTAGTTTGTGGTGCAACGACGGCAATTTTTAGTACATGCATAAATTTCATAAACATTATAAAGGTCAATGTATTGAAATCCAAATATAAAATGCAGCCCAAGAGTCTAGTTTAGTCTTGCTTGTGCTTGCTGGTGGACTGTGCAATTTCTAGGTCGCTGCCCTGCGAGGTCACATCGATGAGGTCCATATTATCGAGCACTTCTACTGCAAAAGCTGCTTCAGTTTCGGGCTTTAAACCGCCCCCACCCCCACGGTTGGGGCAATAACAATCTGCCTGCTGACCACCTGAGCAGGAGACGACTGGAGGTGGGACATACGAAGCACCCGTACATATAGGACAGCTTTGGGGTATAGGGTTTAGGGCGGTCATTTAGCAAGGATGCCTGAAATGACTAAAACGAACAGAAAGTCGCAACTCACCCGCCCGCGACCACGCCCGCTGCTCCCACGGCGGCTACATAGGGATAGACCTTCTTGTACAGGCACATCAGTTTGTGGGCCACAATCAGGATCGGCAGCATAAGCAAAGCACAGAGCAGAATACCCACCCAGAATCCATTCTACAGGAAGAAAACATTATTTCCAGTTATAAAATATAGGGAACTGAAACAGTTTTGAGTATACGTGATGTATGTTTCGATATGCTGAATTTGAAAATTTGTGTCATAGAACTTAAAAAAAACCGTGATTTATAACCTTTGCAAAAAACAGGGCTTGCAGTCCAAATTCCAAAAATATTTTGAATTGTTCACGCTTAAAGGTTTTTCAACAAATTAAAATTTAACGTAACGTCCTACAACAAAAAGGAAATAATTTTCGGTTTCAGCACACCCAAACAAAGGATTGCGGCACAAAACATAACCAACTTTTGCTGATCAGTTTTGTTTGATGACTTGTGTTTGATTGTTAATGAACTCACAATGGGATCCGACAGATTGTTGCATATAAAATCGACGCCACTATAGTAAATGTAGGCCAGAGGGGCACAATTTCCCACTTTCGTAAGGGCCTCGTCGACAACCCTATCCACATAATCGTCAAAGTTGTCGTGTATTGTATCGGTTAAATTTTCCAAAAGAACATCAACAAATTTGGCGCCGTTAATCCGGATAAAGTCCTCAGCATGAAACGTCATTGTTGACAGCTTTTCAATAGTATCGCCAAACTTGTGATTATTATACAAAATCAGATTGTCAATCTCCTTCAGGATGTTTAACATCCTTTTTGGAAGGACTTTCATTTTGGATTCAAAATTCCTATAGAGCTTCGTGGCAACAATGGCTTGGTTTTCGAAGGCAACCTGCGCGTACGATAGGCTATACCTCAGAGATGATGAGAGCTCCATCAGAATTTTGGAGAGTTCCTCTAGACTTATGGGCGAGTAGTCAGTGCATAAGGCGTTACGCCACAAAGAGCTGTGATACGGTGCCAGAGTGCTATTCAACAATGTTGTCATTTGCACCCGCTCGCCGCCTTCCATCAATAAAAATACGGGTGGTTCTGTAGTATTCTTTGTGCTTTCAGTGGCGTTTGTGACGAAGATCCTGACTTGCTCAAGTGCTTTAATGTCGTAAATGCTGTTTTGGCGCATCACCTCGAATATCGTCACGTTTGTGTGGCAGGCAAGGATTGCCCTCGACATTGGCATCGGGGGCATATCTTCACTATCCCGATCTACCTGAGGAAGGTATTTATTCAGATTGATCGACGAGTCCAACTTCTCAAAGAAGGTGTTATTCTCCCGATTCCTTAGCGGGGCACAGGCGCCCTGGTAGGTCACCAAGCCAATAATAAAGTAGAAAATCCCAACTAGTGCCAGGAATGAGAAAACGCAGAATATTAAAAGAATGGCACTGCAAAGGTAGTAAGGGAACTTTCATTAACAACAAAATCCATTGGAGTGGTGAGTTAAATACTTACAGAAGAAGGCAGGTGGCTCCAGTGGACTTGCTACAGCATTCGTCTCCGTAGCCAGTTCGCCGACGGCCGAAGCAGCCGCACATTAAAGCAACGATCAGCATTACCAGAACCTAACAGGGGCAGAAAAAAAAGAGTCACAAAATCAGAGCCGAAACGTTCGAATATAAACAACCCTCACCAGTAAAATGAGCAGGCAGGCAATAAGGCTGACATAGCTGCGGTTAGGTCCGAACCGCTCGTACACATCCTCGAAGGACTTCGCCGAGTTATAAGTATTCAGATAAATATCACTAGTGACCGCATCGACCTTGTTGCGAATTTGTGTGGCCAGTGACTTGAAAGTCAGTTTGCCCTTGTTTACATCTTCGGTCATAGCCGCAACAATAGGGTCCAATTTTTCTTTTATTCGCTCCCGAAGCTGCAGCAGACGAGCCTGGGCGGATTGGGGTATTAGCACGTAGTTGGCTTTAATAATCTCCTTTACACCTTCTATAAAAGGTTCGTTTGATGGTAGGAATTCGAGGTGAAGACATTCTGAGGTGTCCATGAACTCCATTTTGGTCTTGAGAAGGATTTGCTGGCAAGCGGGTTCTTGACAATAATAGACTATTGCCCAGTTAATATCTCGTTTTAAGCCACGGAGACCTGGAACAAAAAAATAAAATGTAATCATGTTTTTTTTGGGATGCAATCCAAAGTATTACCATCGCGCAATTGGGCGGTTAAGAAGCGTAGTTCTTTTTCCAAAACCTCAAATTCGTTAAATTTTGCCAAGGCTTTTGGCATGTTTTTTAAAATTCGTTCCAAATCGGACACTGTAATGGCTTGCGAGGTGTCGGCCAAATCCAAGAATATATGGTTTTCGGCCACTGAAAGCATCAGAATCAAATATAAGAAAAAATCGTTGAGGTATCAAAGTCATTCTTACTGCGCAGCTCATTCTTTGTCTGAGTCTCGAACTCCTCGTAATTGTAAACCATCAGATGATAGATATGATCGGACACATCCCTCAAGTAAGTGCATGTGTCTGCGGCGCCTCTGCTCATGGTTTTGCTGGTCACTGACAAGCCATCATCGACCATTTTGTTGGTGGCAAAAGCGATGATGATGCCAAAGCTTAAGGAACGATCGGATGAATTGGATTAGGAGGGGTTGTACAACCTGTTAAGGAGTTTTCTTACATAAGCCCAATGATAAGAGCTAGTAGACATATGCCGCAGCAAAACCGCCGTTGGGCATCCTGTTTACTGGTGCAAGGTGGGCATCCTTGACGGCACCGCCGACAGCAACAGAAGCAGCAATAACAAACGCTATGGCATATAGGCAAAATGTGATTCTATTAACATATCGGAATAATACAAAGGTTACACTTACGCAATAAACGGTACGATAACAATAAGTATTACGAAAATCAGAATCAAGATAAGAACTAGCCAATAATGGTACAGCAGATCGCGCCAGTCATTCGTTTCCACTTTGGGGCCCAGAGATAATGTATCTCCATTAACGACGTCAATGTAACCTGAAGGGAATTCAAGATCAGTAAACATATGGTTATTTAATATAAATATTTTAAAAAAAACCTTTTATCAATAACTAATATTAACATAGCACTAAAAATATATTTAAAAAAAAAACCTTTCCTTCAAAAAAAAAGGAATGAAACCGAATATAAATAAGTTTTTAAATTTTCAAATATACATGAATATCAAAAGTACGAGTGTCGCATCCATCTGGGACAGTATTAACCCGCAATATTCAGGTACATTTTCTACTTATTCTTATGATGCTATTATTTTCATGTTCATATTTCAAGAAAAATACATTGTTGAAACAATAATAAATAATAGTACGTCTACGATTTTTACAGATCCCTGTTCGTGTTAGATAAATCGGTTTTAAACAGTTACGGCTTCGGTGTTATTTCTTGCTTTCAAATGATCTTAAGCCTACGATTTATGTTATGGATGATTTATATCAAATTTGTCTAGAGCCATCATATGAAAACTATAGACAGATATATTTTTCAAATCCAAATTAATAATCAAATTCAAATTTTCTTTAATTGATCTTAAAGGATTTGATCATTATAGATAGCTCTACTCACCCGGCGGAATAGGATCATTGGTGGTCAAGATGTTGTCGTAAATTTTGTGTATCATGTCAAATATGGGATTCATTGACGTCGATTTATTGATCGCCTCAGAATAGTTCGCCACCGAAGTATAGTCGGTATAATTGCAAGTGACAAAATGGGGCTGGCCCATCTGCTCGTGCGTGGTACCATGGCCCTCGAAGCCAGGGCGAAATCCTTCGGTTGAATTCGAAGTCGCATTCCCGGCCGGACTCCCGGGCGCGGCTCCATTACCGGGCGCGGCTTCATTACCGGGCGCGGCTTCATTACCGGGCGCACCCGCATTTGGATCTTGAGCCGTCGCTGGCCTGATCAGCGTGGTCAGGGCAATACCAAATAATACCACGCTCAGCCCACAAATGGCCAAATATGCGATCTGTCGTCTCCGGCGCTGACGCCGATTCCTGGAACGCATCGACTTGGGCTTGACCGGAGCTGGACCCATCTTGTCGGGTTATGGGACAAACCGCTTCAAACTCGCTAACACGTTGAGCTGCTGCTTCGGATCTTGTTCGATTCGGTGTAGAAGTCCTCACCCATTTAACGCGTCCAAGTCCTGCAGCAAGGAAGAGAAAACACAAAATTAATGTGTTATTCAATATGTCACATGAATTACCAATTTATTAAAAACCTCATATTTACATGGCATGAATACAAATACGTTATACAAATTTTATAATGCTTTTTCTGCGTTCCTTCCGCTCAGATTAAAAACCGAAAAGCGAGAGAATGATTTAAGAAAACTTAAAGACAAGCAATCATGAATACGGATGCTAAAAAAAATATTTAGTTAAATACCCTTTACCAATTAAGGTTTAAGCGCCGCTCGAAAAAATGGGAAAAATTTAGAAATTAGCAAATATGCAGCAGTATGTGAAGTTTGTGCATTCTCAACGTCCACCCGCTAGAAAAATTAACTTTACCAACTTCATTTTGCAGTGTTTCGAAATAATATTAAAAAGCGGAATTTATTGTATTTGGCGCATTCTAGTTAACCAAACTTGATGAAATTCTCAGGATCGTGGCACCGACAAAACTAAATATTCTTCATCTGCGTCGATATTGGAAGAATCTGCACTGGTGATGTGATTTCTTTTAGCTCTAGCTGTTACATACATTTTACAAACTTTATATACCCTGTACCCAATGGGTAAAAACGCGACTGAATAATTAAAGAAAACTTAAAGACAGAGCACAGCCCACTCCCTAATGTGGCAGTGCATGTCCCAGTCCAATAATAAACGATCCGCTCCTAGCAATAAAATATATTTGTTCCTTGGTAGGTTCAGTCAAATGGGTTATAGTCCCATCCCATCCCATCCAGTCTGACAAAAAAGGGCTGGCTGGTGGACGATAGATAGATATGATTGGTTCCTCATCCCTATGCGGACTCACAACCACACACGAGCACTCACTCACACATCCACTTGACATCAATTAAGGTCAATAAAAGCCGGTAAAGATGACAATGGGTTGAGGCATTAGATAGCTGACTGTCCCTAAGCCATCCACTAGCATCTCAATCCGAGACAAAGGACTGAAGAGAGCTGGCACATTGCCCACTGGCCGGTGTTATCTATACTATCTGCATTTTTAGGAGGTGAAAGTCCCTGCGTCGACGGTTGAATGAACTTTTGCCTTATCGAAGGAAACCCAACCAACGGAGACATGACTCACTCTGCTCGGACACATTGCATGCAATAGTCGCTACTTGCATAATTGCCCGAGGGCAAATGTAATTTGCAAAATTAAAATGTTCACAACAAAAAATGCTACCTGCCCCGGGTGAGGCTCGAACTCACGACCTTAAGATTATGAGACTTACGCGCTGCCAACTGCGCCACCGAGGCGATGAGCACACCGCCGGCAAAAATGTAACTTATGCTTATATACTTTTATAATGTTCTAAAACGATTTTTTGTAATTAACATAAATAAAATGTTTTGCAACATTCTCGCATCTGATGAATTTTGTTGTAATTTTGTATCTTCTTCAGCATATGAATTAGGCATTATTACATTCCTAAATGATTGACAAGCGCTTTTCTATATTTAAAATGTAAAATACTAGTCAACTTTATATTTATTATGTCAGATTGTAACCTAAACATCTCTAGTTTCTTAAGTAAAAAGTACTTTTAATATAATATTACCACCCTTAGCTCAACACTTAATTTATGTATTAGCAAATCTTGCCAAAATTCTTTGATAACTTTTCAGAAAACTTCTTGGGCACGATTATCTGCTTTCGCATATCGGAACACAAAGAAATGTGCTCATTTGATGTATGGCACACACTGGTAACTACAAATGTATGCCTCCAAAGCAGCGGCAGTCTTCTACAGTCATTGACGACTCCCTTTGCAGAGTCATAGACAAAGAAATCGAAAAGTTTAATGAACTTTATGCTGGACAAGGGAAAATTCAAGCAAGCGGCCAAGGGTTTTGTGTGCTTTATCGCCCTCTTTGCCCCCCTAACTTCACACAATATAAAGCATATATTATATGTCGCAATGTCAACAGCAACATAGAAAGAAAAGTATATTAATTCATAATTTTAATGGGAAAAGGCTATAAAGCAAAATGGAAACTGCAATATATATATGTATACATATACATATAATAAATTCACTTCGAATATTTAAATATCGTTAAAATTAACTTTATTTTGAATTACATATTTCCAAGACACTATAAATAACACTTTAACTTTAGTGAATTAAGTCTTGAATTTTATTTATATATTATTTGTGATGAATTATATTTATAAATGTTTGAACTCAAGAAAAAACTGGTACACTGTGCTTAAAAGATGACAAGAGTGGGCAAATTTTTTTCGGTGCATCAGCAACAGAGCGACAACGATACCGACACCGACAACCCCAACATCCAGCCCAACACCAATATCAACACACACTGACACACATAAAAAAACACCATTTGGAGAACTGCATTTACCGCCCGCCGCTTTCCTGAAGGCTCTTTTCCGTGTTGCTTATTTTCCGGAAAACGATGGATTACTGCTTCGTGGCTGTGTAATAATATATGCGACAACACCTGCTGGACAGGGCTTTGGTGGATTGGTTGGACGTCCAGGCGGACCGACAGCCAGCTAAACAAACAAGCAAGCGGACGAGTTGAGTGTTTGGTTTCGATTGTTTATACGCAGCGTTGTCTGGCTGGGAGCAAACTAAGCAGCAGGAAAAAACTGCTTGATGCGTTGCTGCTCCACTTGGTGTGCAGAAAATTCTGTATACCGTTACTGGACCAGCCTCTGAACGGCCTTGACACGAGCGGTCGGGATACGAGGTCCTTGCTGGCTGCGTTGCCAGCGATTTGCTTGAATTTTCACGCATCTACATTCGACATGCAAATGAGCAAACACCTCAAGTTGAAGGCACAATCGTAAATGAGTTGGGCTCTTCTCTGTTCCAACACAATAGTTAGAGGTCGGCTTTTGGGGTAGCCGAGAAAAAAAAACAATTTGCAGCCTCAGCATTTGGGAGGACATACAGGGACATGCGCAGTTGGGGGCTGCAAGGATTCCTTTGATGCTGCACTTGCCAGAACATTTGAACAGACGGCGGGACAGGCACGGCCCCACGCGATGCGCCCTTAATTCCGGTTCCAGTTAAGTTTAACTTTGGGAAAAATATTATGATGTCTTCCATTTATCGTTTTGATTTTAATATTAATAACAAGAAAGCTTGGAATACTATCATAATATCAATAGGGTAAAGTTATCCGATTTTATGTTTTTAATTTCCTAAAATGGGTTTTTTGTCTATGAATAATACCCTCTGCAAGGGTATAAAAAATCCCAGAAAAAGAATAAATTTTGGTCCAAATACTCGTGTTAAAACAAAATTTCATTGGTATTTTCATTATCTACGGAACATACACAACAAATAAAATACATACATTTATATATGCCCATTTGAGAAAAAACTTTCCACAACATTAATGGCTTCAACCTGGTAAACAAATAAAATAGCAAACAAAATCAAATTCAGGAATACCGGGCATGCCTCTTCCGAAAATTTTCATTTGGTTATTGTTAATTGCCTTGTGGCCAGAAGAAAACCCAGAAATAATAATAATCAGGTAATGAAATGAACAGAATTCTACAGAATGAGAAGCGGAAATAAATTGTTCTATTCAGATTACCTTTAACGAGCTGTTACATGCTTGTATTTACAAAATACAATACGAGTATACCCTCTGTGAGATCGTCAAGTACCAGGTACCCCATAATAAAGTTTCCCTTTTAGGCAATGTGAGTCAAAACTCATAACAAAGGCAACAATCCATTTTTCATGAAATTGAATGATTTCGCCTGTTCAATCCAACTTGTTTTTTTCTTATTAGCCAACAAGAGAAAGCTGACAAAGTTAAACAAACTTATTTGGCAAAGTAAGTAATGGATATATCTGTATTAGGTCACAGGCAGGTAGAACTGAATCTTTTACTGCTGATGTCTGAGGCTAGCCCAACTGCAATACTTTCAAATCAGTTGGCGAATAAACCATCAAAATTTGGGAGTAGCTTAATGACTCGAACTGAAGTTGTATAAGCAACAGAATTAAATACACAGCGAAGGTTAAATAAATAAAACAATTCCCCGCATCTCTGCAACGTCATAATCAATGCCAGCCATAAAAAAGACGACATAGCACAATTTCAGTTTTAAATAAATATTTAAATATTTTTATAATAATTCCCATGGCATGGAAAAATGTCAAGTACTTATTAAAGTAAATTGCAGACAGAGATAAGCCTAATGATGACGATGTTGCGATAACTCGTTATATAAGTAAGAAATTGTACATATGGTATAAAAAGAATTTGTGAATTTAAGAATAAGAAGCACAAATATTTGCTCTAAAAGAAATCACTGCTATATATTTACTGTTTAATCAACACATTTTTCGTCTGATTAAATTGGGAGCATACATTTCACAGCATCTTAAGACGACGCCTTCGCCGGGCGACAAGCGAATTTTGGAACAAACCAGCGGATATCGGGTCGAGGCAAAACATACTCAGAAAGATGCAGAGAACAGGTTGCCCTGCTGGTTGGCTGAAGTCGTGCCAAGGCAAGAAACCCGTTTCGCCGGCCATGTGAGTCACTACTCACTCATTCCGCCATATAAGACTGAAGAAATGGGCTAATCACACAAGCAGATACAAATTTAACTTCTTTAGATGAAAACTGAACAAATGCAAACAAAGGAAGTCGGGTAATGTAGCTGCCTCATTTGCGATGGAGAAAAGGTGCGGAAATGAATGGAAGAGTCGCAAAAAGGAGGCGGGGACGATCCAGAACGAAAGACACGAAAGCCAGTGTACACTGACAGAAACCTTGTTTCAGCCACTTGCCTGCGAATAGATTATAACATCACGTTGCTTTATCGTCATCAGTCAGAATACTTGATTGATTAATCTCAGAGCAAATGTTGATGAACTTGAAATACTTTTTTTTATGAATTCTGCATCAAATTTGTTCTTTCTATTTTTCTACAAAATGGATATTTGCTTTCTAAATCTAATCTCTGTCTTGGCTATATCTTGCCCTGTTAACGAATTGTTTACTTTTCTCTTGATAAACTTGGTTGTACTTTTGCTTTATTTTTGGATCATAATAGTTTGCACCAATCTTGAAATTTAGAAAAGATAATTTAATACCCATTGATTTGATAAACCTTTTTTTTATTATTAATTTGAAGCACAGGAAGCGGATAATAGCGAACCTAGTAACCAATTGCTCATGACCAGACTTTAAATTTGGGTTCCTGCTCACTCAGATGGAATCTAATTTGCTGGTCCCGAAATTTGTTCGGACTCTGCTTTAGAGTTCTCTGAAGTGTGTGGTGTAAAATAGGCCCACAATTTCTATAAATACATAATTTTACTCGGTAGGGTGTCTTTCCCACCACAGACACCGCGCACATGCTCTCGCATCTGTAACTAACGCAGGTCAGGGATGTATCTTGTATCTGCGGGTGCATAAGATACACATGCGGTGCCGCAACGCAAACAGATTTCCCGAACAGTTTGCTGGCCCCACAGTAATTAGTGCAGTGCCGCACATTAATTATGCACTCCGCCAGGTGACGAATGCAGGTGCCCGTTGGGTGGGTGTGGATGTCTGGCTGGATTTTATGGTTGTTATGAGACAGGAAGGGCGGATAAATGGACGCAGCAATTTGAGTTACTCGCCAAATTGGAATAAACGAAATAAATGAGCTGAATGCGAGGCAAATAAAAAGAATAATAAAGAGCGTAAGTACACTCACCAACATCGACAACGAGTGCCCACCGCCGCCTAAGCCAATTAAGCTGACCGATGGGCTATTGGACTTTGTGTTGGCTTTCGCTTCTGGAAGATGCCCGGCAATGTCCTAATCCAATTACCCGGCGCAGCGGCTCAAAATCCCACCAGATCCAGAAGGCGCGAATGCTGTGGAGTGTAGCAAAAAGTTTGATCACAATCGGAGATCACTTTTGTGGATAACTCTGCTCCTCCTCCACCTCCGACAATTGGGAACCGGACACCGGATCCGAAAACAACCAAATTGGATAACTGTGTAGTTGTTTAAAGCGCAGTTCTCTCCGCGAAGTATAAATGTGCAAGTGTTTTGTGTTCCTCGTGTTGTTTCGTGTAAAAACCCTAGCAAAGTTTAATTTGATGTGGTCTTAAAATGGAAAAGGTCTATGTAACAGTAAAATCAAAACCGAGTCGAAAGACTATATACAACAACAACAAAAATTTCGATTTAAATCACGGTTTCAACACCCTTGTGTAGCGTTTTACCCGAATGGTTATCATTTTAGTTTCCACTTTTTTTTAGAATTCGAATAAATTGCATTATAATTAATTCATTTAAAATGTTCGAAATTTTAATTCTGTTACAGAGTAGTTGTTTAGTTGATTTAATTGATTTAATATTTAAAAGAAATAATTTTTGGTCTGAATAATAAACGAACTTTTTCAACAGTAATGATTCCATTTCAATGAGTTTAATTCAAAGATTAATCATTTGGAAAAAAACGTATTAAAGTATTAATCAGTCCCATCTTTTATTTTATGAATTTCAAGCATCGAATAGTATTACAATACCCTCTACAAGGGTATACAAAAAATATTCAGGTCATCGAAGCAACGAGATTTTCAGATCTGCAGCTTCCAACGGCCCCAATTGGAGTTTTTCGGAGTATTCCGAGTTTTCCCAAGGGAAAGGCAATCAATTAGAGGAATTCACTCCGCACATCCGTTTGCCTGCTAAATGTGTGAAAACATACATATGTACATATATGTGTGTAAGAAAGTATGCACGCGAAGATATGTTCTCTGTATTTGTATGTACGCGTGCTTGTGTGTATCACTGCACCGCCCTTTCGAAACATTCTTTGTTTGAACAGATACACTGCGAGAGCAAGCAAATTTGCCACTGTCTTCGTTTGATTTTCACTTTTCGCACAACATGAGGGCCTGGAGTATCGAATTTTTGCCACTTGATCGGAAGCTTCATTCAGGTTTGATTCGCCCTGGATTCACCTTTTCTAGTTTCACTGGAGCATATTGAAATTTTCACAACGTCCGCGGAGTAGGATTGTTGATATTGGAATTCGTGAGACCAGAGTAATTTTTCCGGAGAATTCAAAGAACGCTAACCCCAAATTTCGGTATTTCGCATGGTCACATTTTGGGAAGCCGCGAATTTCCCACCGACTCAGCCCCGACCGACTCAACGAACGAATTCAGTATTTTCCTGCTTACTCATTTACCGACTCAGGATGAAAACATAATGTTCCGCAGTTTTCGCGAGCCGTGGATATGGTGTACACCTTCAAGCAACCGCACGAAATGCCAGTCAGCCCTTTTCCATCTTCCAGTTCTTACCATAATTTCTTCGGTCACACTGGCAGCGAATATTGTCAGCTGTTAGAGATGGTAGCTTGCCAGCGATAGTCGGTTACTTTTCGAAAAGCAATGCCAACTCAACCTGTGCTATTATTTTCTGCAAAGTTTGCTAAGTTAAATTAATAAAATGTTTACTGCAAAGTTACTTACATTATATATTAAAATCTAGGACTTTTATTTACCAGAATTGCGGGAAGTGCAATTTTAAACATAACTATAACTGAAATACAAACGTTTTCTGTTTCGAAATAATAATAGAATACTTTATTTATGCAGCAAGCGAATTCAAAAGTTAAGCAAAACATTTTAAATTAATGTTGTTAATGAAGCCCGAACGTCATTAACTATTATACATAAAGAGCTCAAAACTAATTATGAGAATTCCAGCTGAATTAAGGTTTGTTTTCACTGGCGGTGGCGGTCTCCATGAGCACACCGATATCCTTGATCCCTTAATCGGCACACTACTTACCCAGTTTATAAAGTTAACTGATAAGATTCCCTAGTCAAGGAGAAGCAAGTTCATTGTACTAGCGTTTCATTAAACAATTTTGTTTATTTTGGTTTCGTTTAAAACACTAAATTACATGTTAAATAATTTACAATCAAAATTTGGGTTCAGTTTTCTTGTATACTGTCTCTCGATGTCCCCAATTATTATTATTTATTGGGGGGAGAGGGCTGGTTCCATTGACTCTGCCTCTTCTCGCACGGTTGGATGTGTATGTATGTATGTATGTATGTCAGCATTTATGTGGGCCTTTGCGGGTGCGGGTGTGTGTGTGTGTGTTTGTGTATGTGTGCAAAAGGACCAAGTGGGGAAACTTTACAACTTCGAAAAATATAACTTTGATATCTATATAGTACTATACATACACATGCACGTGTGCTTCCTATATATATATATGTATGTACGATCAAGCATTGACTTTAGTTAAGGCTCTGCATCATTGTTTATGTCCTCGCTATTGGTTTATCATAAAAATAAAAAACTACAGCATTACACATGATCGGAGGCTCGCATTTAGCTAAAATTATATAAATTACGATTTGTGTCCCACATGCCATCTGCAGTACACATACATATATCTCCCTATATATATATATACACAAGTGTTTTACATATAGCTTCTGGTTTCTCAACTTGCGACTGCCTCATTATCTGAATTTTCGATTAGAGTTTAGATTTTAGATCACTACAATTTTCAAAGTAAAGCTTAGTATTCAGTTTATTTGGATTTTCCCTCTTCTTAATTATTGTTTGTAACTAAAGATTGAAATTGCTGCCGCTTTTGCTTTTGGGATCAACTGAAGTTGCTGTGGGCCCATCTGGAAATGTGTGAAAAGGCGGAAGCAATCAAAATTCCGGATCCTCTAGTCTTTTTTGCTGCTGTTGTGCTGAATTGTTGCTCTAGCAGAAATTTGCGAATTACAATTACATTGTTTTATTTTTTTGTTATTTGGCAGTTATTCTGTTGTTGTGGCAAAACATGTCTGCTTGTGATGTAAACCCAACCCGAAGTGAATCAGTAGAGGTCGCAGAGCGCAAAATAAAAACTAGAAAACAAGCAAACGGAAGCCGGGAAATGCTGGGCAAGCACAGGGCCGAATTGTGACTACGTTACTTAGGCAATAATAAACTAGTTACCAAATACAAATTGGGCTGAGGTGGTTGATTTGTTTTGTGTGAAACTAAAGCGAAGATCTAACCACGCAAAATATAACATCTTCTCGGCACGATCTATATATGCACCATACATATGATTATGCTTATGCCTACTAGACTCGGAAACTTGTGGCCGTCGGATGGACGCACTGAAGCCAAACTAGTTACAGCATTTTTCGTTACAGTTACAAAATCGGTTAGAATTACTCCTTATCCTGCTTATACGTATCTAGAGCCACCAGCTGCGCGGTTGCCTGTATGTGGTGTGTGGATATAGGACGACGTTGGATCGCACTACAGTTGCGCCAGCGATTCGGAGCGAATGAGCGGCGCTAGGGAGCTGGGCGCCTTGTGGCCCGTCTCAATCTCGTACTGCACGTCGAGCGAGGCACCTGCGAAAGAACGAACGAACGAAAGTCACATCACTGAGTTCACAGCACTGAGAATTTTTGCATTTATTTCATAACTATGTCGCAACTGGAGCACCTTGCCCTGCGATGATATAGGTCAATGGGTTAATGAGGGACTGAATGCATGGGACTGCGATTGCCCGCCCCGTTGCTTACGTTTCTTCTCCAGGGTGCTCTCCCGGCCCTCCGGTATGAAGGCGGCCACAATGATGGCACAGAACACGCACATGGCTCCAAACACGAATGGTGGACCCGGCACATGCTGCGAGATCTTCTCGACGTTCGTCGTCCGGGCGCCGCTGCTCTTCGCGTGCGCATCGTGGTCGTCGTTCAGGTCCACATTGAACAGGTAGAATACCACACCGAACACCGCCGGCCCCAGACCGTTGCACAGGCCCCTCATACCCGTAATCATGCCCTGGACAGCGCCTAAAAAGATGTGACAAGCAATTGATTAATTATTAATTAAATGGGAGAATGATAGGAATCAGGCGAAGGGCTTACCCTGACTCTCGGGAGCCGCATAGAGCGAAACGAATGCGCTGATGGCTGGATAGGTGAGGGAGCCCAAGGCTGCGATTACGCCTCCCGACCACATCATCCTGTGAAGAAAGATAATACATTAAAAGGGGTTCAAATAAAATAAAAATATCATTAAATAATAAACAGACAATACGGTTAATATATTCTTTTTAAAATCAAAAATAACATATGTGCATCATCACTCACCATTTTTGGCTACCAAAGCCGTACCACAGTAGCTGAATCATTTCCAGGGCTAGGCCCATAATGATTGTGCGCTTGGCTCCGAAAACCCTGGACAAATTAAGGATATTGTTATAATCTTTCATCGACAGTGTACAGGGAAGAATCAACTTACTTCATAAACGAGCCGAGGGTTACTTGCACTGTTATGCTGAGAATGCCAACTATGGCTATAAAAATGGAGACCTCCACATAGTTGAAACCCATTTTCAGCTTCAGATAGACGAACATGCAGGAGTACTCCCCGGCCTCGGGCAGATAGGATAGCAGCACGGTCAGACACAGCATCAGCACGGTCTTGTCGGTGCCCACCTTTCGCAGAGCCTGTGGTTAAAAACAAGAATTAGTAAAGTGATGAATCTAAAACTATATTAGATTACTCACCGCGAAGGGATCAGCTTGCTCCCAGCTGATGGGCGCCCCCCAGGAGGTGGGTCGCATCTTCTCCGAGAGACTCTCCGGCACCGCGACCAGGATGAAGAACACATCCAGCAACGCAATGGCCGTAGAGAGAGCCACGACCAGTGTATCGCCGTACATCTCCATCAGGGCATTGCCCAGTGCCGGCGAGATGACCAGACTGGCGGCAAAGGTGGCCGACGCCAGGCCGTAGGCCTTGGAGCGCTCCTCCGGAGTGGTGACATCCGCCACATAGGCGAACACCACCGAGAAGGTGACGGCGAAGGCGCCGCTTATTGAGATCATGGCAAAGAACCACCAAGTGTTGATAGACATCAGCGGTATGGGCAGGCAGGTGAAGAATACTGTGACTAATAGGAAAAACTTTCGGCCCCAGATGTCCGACAAGGCGCCAATTAGCGGCGCCGACAGGAACGATAGAATTCCCTTGATGCCCATCACCAGGCCGTTCATCAGGAATGTGTGATCCGGGAACGTCTTGTTCAGGGTCTGTGTGGGTGGAATGAAAAATATTAAATATCGTTCTGCCAAATCAAGAATCAATATTATAATGAGAAACCAAATAGGAAGGTTAACAAAAATAATTTGTTATACTATATTTGCTTATAGAACCCAAAAGTACGAGTCTGGATTCCCCCCCTTAACCAAGTCCCTTAACTCACCGATATTATGGGCATCGTCAGCAGACCCCAGGCGAAGAACTCTAGAAATATCACAACCAGCGCATGATGAACACTCGGCTCGCCGATCCCGGAACTCTATGGGGATAAAAAAAAGAACAAACAGATAAATTAGAGACTGCATTGGTAATAATAGATGGTTGGATATCAACTAAGTAAAGAGACCATTCCCATAATTGCAGGATGCAAATGTGGAGCCAGTCGCACCCACCCACCCAACCCAACCGGTGCGTCATTGCAATCGTCCGGTTGATAAGGCTGTGGGTTAACCCTTTGAGGCTCCCCATGCCCGTGCCCCCTCCATGTGCTTGCTTGGCTTTTATTTGTAAACATTTGAGTGCGGGAGCGAGTCGACTAAAAATAAATTGTACTAAATGCAAAATTGTTTGCGCTCGTTAACTGCCCCAATGCCACTTGAAGCCGATCCGGCGGAGGCAGGCGATTGGCGATGGTTTCGGAATGCCGTCAACTGATTCGTTTTGTTGCGCATCAATAAATAAATAAACGAAGCCCGAATCAACTCATGGGCATTGGCAAAACAAATTAAAAAGCTCTCTTTCCGGTCCCTAAGAGCACGGAAAATGTAAATGATTTGGTATGGTTATTTAATACATTTTAAATTCAATTTTTCAATTCGACAAATAATCAATTATTATTTGTTCAATTGAGAAGCCAATTAAGAAGCTTTTTTTCGCCAGTCTACATTTCTTAAATAATAAACAAATTCGGTTAAGTGTCTTAATGAAGTCCAAAGAGATATTTGCATTTTTTAAGATTAAATGAAGTCACGGAAAACATGACTCATAACATACATCTTTAGGCCCGAACAATAAGAATATGATTTATATTTTAACATTAACAATTAAAACCAATGCCCATAATGATTATTATTAATAGATAGTGCAACCAAAAACCTAAAAAACCAACCTTGCAGCAGCAGATGTTGCAGGCCACACGAAGCCACTCGAAGAACCGATTCCGCTTGGGTCGCTCCGGCGGAGGTTCCGAACCCGCCTGCGACCGCATCGATATATAGGAGGCCGCCGAATGGGTGCGCCGGTGGGCGGCTGAGGCGGTTGCTCCTCCACTTGTTCGGCCTGCTGGTCCGCTTCCGACCGCGATCGTCGTCTCGGCAAACGCCGCACTGGGATGGGCAGCAGCGGCCGCATATCTCGAGGACTGTGGGTTCACACAAGCGAAGGATGAGGATGTGACATCATCTGGGAGAACGCAGCCGCTTACCGTTGGCACATCATCCAGATCCGGTTGCTGACTGCTGGAGCTGGAGCTGGCCGTGTCTGCGGCCTCCAGCTGCCTATCCTTGGGGGGGGAATGGCGCTTCACCAGCTTTTGATTTCCCCGTCCACCATAGGCGGGTGGGGAGAGTGGAAGCGAACTGATGGTCTCCACATCGGCCACATCCGCTGTGGTGGGCGTGGAGCTGCTGCTTTGGGTGCTCATCGTGTCCGTCTGCTCGCCCGCCTCCTCGAGATTCCGACTCAGCTCCCGATTATTATGCCCCACATGCTCGCTCTTGCCCTGCGGTAAATTGACCTGTTCCGACTCGAAGTCCGTCTCGAAATCCGTCTCTGGCTCCTCCAGATCGATGCTGCTCTCCAGCGTATCAGATTGCCGCTGGACATAGCTCCGGCCGCTGCGCATGATCTGGTCGGATCTGGATCTCCTAGTTGGACTCCCTCTGACACTCTCTGGTGATGATTTTTTGGTTTGTTTGTTCCACTTTCACACTTATTTCCATTGCCACGGCATCCACTTGCATGGATTTTCAGTGGCTAGGATGGATCTTATCTCCGGTATGTTGATGATACGGTTTTGGATGGGATCACAGCTTCACTCGATCAGCTCTCCGCACCTTTTTCTCTCCACTCCTCTCCGCTTATCTCCTCCGGTTTGACACTTTTTATCTTATCATTTATGTGGCCTAAACACAATATTTCCGCTAACGTCAGGTGGCAGGCACTTTTTTAGCTGTAATTGAAAGTTGGCCGACCGATTGTTGGTTTACTCATTAAATTTCACTCGAAACGCGCGATTTGCTTTCAGCTGGCTGGCCACAGGAGAACTTTCCTAAGTGCAATCTCTTATAATTACAATTATAATATTGAGTTTTTATTTTAACTAAAATTTGAGTGTATTTGAGAGCCTCTAAATAAATCAAAAATCCACATATCTTTAAAAGCTCATCACAAAGCATTAACGTTTCTTCAGTTTATGTTAATGTAACAAACATTTTTTTAAGGAAAAGAGTTTGTATTTCACAAGTTTTAAATTGTAATATTTTTTTAAAAGAATTACTTATTATCTTTTTGAATGACAAAGCCTTTTTTTGTAATAAATATATTAATTATCTGGAAAAATTCTTTTTCAGAAGTTCTAGATTATTGGTTCAAGTTAAGTAAGCTACACTGTACTTCACACTCTTGTTGTTAATTTATTTTAATACTCTGTAGCTTCAAGTTTCAATTGTTTGGCGGTTAATTAAGAAATTAAATCTCTAGAAACCGAAGCCTCTGAATAACTACTCTACAAAGTTTTTAGTTAGGGATCCTTGAAAACACCGACAAGTATGCAATGATTTGAAACTCTCTTAGCATATCCATATTTGTTTGGCCCAGAAAGCTAAAGATCGCGCTAAATGCCAATTTAAACCTGCACTTAATGCCATTTGTTCGACAATTTTCACAGCCCTGTGCAAATTGAAACCACAAGCAGGGGAATAGGCTCGAAAAAAAAAACTCGACTGCTAACAAAGCAAATTAAATCGAAGCAAATCTAAACGAATTGGGAACCAGGTTGAAAATCGTGGCAGCATGGATATTTCTAACAACTTCTCGGCAATGTCAGAAACGGAGATGTCTGTTTGTTTGTTTGTTGTCCGGCCTGGGATTCGTGGAATAATCGCACATACTCGCCGATTTTTATTTATTTTAAAATTCCAGTCCGCACGCCGGTTCACGCCTGCAGATACACCCTTTAGCCGCGCAAAGATCTGCAGCCGAAAATTTAACTAATACAACACACGGGAATAAGTCGCCCGAAATTTTGACAAACGTGTGAACTGAAAACATCTCCGACTCTGACGCTGTCGGGCGGTATTCATCCGATATCTCGATCGTGTTCGATCCCAAAAACTAAAACCAACGACGTCTGTTGCGTTACAATGTGCTCCACTCACTAACACCAGTTGGGTGAAAACAGCGACGAGCATTGGGAATTACCCATCAACAAATTGTTATCCACCCGATTTTTAGGTGTATCATTTTCATTGTGCCTAGCCTGGTAAAGATGATTCGCAAATGGAAGGATCCAAGAATAATTGTGTTTAAATTATGCGACGTTGTTGGTTAACATTTAGTGAGTAATTATATTCGTATATAAACTAATTACAATAGGAAAGAAATTAATTGGCCGTGTAAATTCACTTTCAACCAGCACATGTATGGACAACAAGCAAAGATGCGATCTCAAAAATGCTCATCACGATCGGAGCTTTAGTAATTTGACAACATAATATAGACTCA
Organism: Drosophila setifemur; assembly: GCA_021224005.1. Taxonomy (NCBI): domain Eukaryota; kingdom Metazoa; phylum Arthropoda; class Insecta; order Diptera; family Drosophilidae; genus Drosophila; species Drosophila setifemur. Next base: position 11,646,358 of record JAJJHY010008789.1, read on the forward strand.
CTGTATGGTGCTGGCGGACAATAAAAAATAAAGCCCAAAAGTAATTGTCGCACATATCAAATAGACGTGCAGCTTGACAACGATGATGAAAGTTTCTCGCCAAAGGCAAATGAGAAGCGGACGACTCCCGTGGAATGGAAATGTTACTGCGGCCCTGTGTCCACATGGAATTGATTGTTATCTCTCGGCAATTATGTTGCGACTACTTGACTTTTGTTTGCTTAACAAAGATCCAGATGCGAGGCCGAAAAAGATGAGCAATGAGACAAGTTTGTTATTCAAATACATGACGAAAACCATTTTTACGGTGTCAGCTCAAAAGAATAAAAGGAATATTTACAAACTAAAATCAGTTGGATTTTTTTCGGGCAAATAAAGTATTTAATGACGGTTGTGATTCAGATTGATTTGACTTAGATTTATTTTGTACTTTAACTTTCAACCTTTTTGAAAGTAATATATTGAGTAACTTTTTATAACAAAAATAAAAAATATTAGTACTTTAAATCAAGCTTTTCAAGCAATTCCGCCCAAAACTAGCCGAACTAAAGGTTATTAATTTAAAATAAATTTTAACCAACTTTTCCTGATCGCATAACTCTGACCGCATAAACATCTCTCTGACAGCTGGCGCTGTGCGTGGAATTTTTTAGATGACAGACATTTAAACTGACCCGAACCGAGTCCAACCACCGTGCATAAATCATGACGACCTGCCCGTCTGTTTGCCAGATGCAGCACAGTCGGTGTGGGACAGCAATCGGGTCAAGTGCAGGCATGGAGAAGGTGGTGTAAATGAAATTTCCGTGGCATCAGCAAAGGATGCCCGGACGAAGGATGGACATGGAGAGTCCAACCCTGTTGCATGGCATCCCCCCTAAATAAAAAAAATAAACCCCGGCCAAGCCAAACAGGAAACACTGGCAATCAAGATGAGTGGTGTAGGCGTAGGAGGGGGGGGATTATTATGAGGACGAGCAGGCAGTTCAGCCGGATAGGGTTGAATGCAGCCCAACGGATGGAGTAAAATCGCATCCACATCACAAACAAATCCGGCTGCATGTGTCGCATCAAAAGGCATTAGGAACGACCTTGGCAGAAGCGGCAAAGGCAAAGGCACGGCACAGAACTGGAAACCAACCGATGGACGGAAGGCAAAAGGAAAAACAGGCGGACAGACAGTCATCCGTTTCGGGGGGCAAAGAAAGCCCAGAAAAAAACTGGAAAAAAATAATGACAACAAGTCCATGATGGCGTAACGATTTGGCAAGAAACATGTACTGGAAAATACATTTCCATGTTTTCCTTTCATTAATGTCACACAAAGGCAGAGAGAATAGTTCGTGGGCCGGGCAATGCCAAAATTGAAAACCCGGCTAAAACGGGATGTGAGCTAACGACTGGCGGGCATTACGTGCCCTCAAATGTATTTCGTAGCGAATTTTTTCGCGCTAATTAATCTTGCGGGGGAAATTTACGTATGCGCTCGTCCATTGGGCACGCAATTTTAAAATATATAGAAAAAGGTGAAAAGGTTGACAAGGTCAAGTTAGAGGCCAGTCGGTGAGCTGATCAAATATTCAACTAATCAGCACCTAGCCAAATTCGTGACCCATTAAAAACTCTAATGGAGTAGAGAAATGCAATTGTGCACTGCAAAAAATGAAAAGGAAATTGTTTCAAACATAAAATCTAGTTTGTGAAATGAAGATTGTTTTGTTTTGTAGCTTTTGAAGAATGAATACAAAATAATCAAACCCAAATAAATTTAATAATAATAAATAAAGTGAATATTAAATAAAGTTAATATGAAAACTAACCTTTTCTAGAAGGAGATTATACTTCAAATAATGACAAACAACATTTGGCAATAAATTTTTATGTGTATCTATATTTTTATAAAATTTCCTTTATCATTGCATCATTAAATCTGGAAACCTAATTTCGATTTTTTTCTATTGAATGCCCAAGTGCACCCCTCGAGGGAGTTTTGCGCATGTGGCGCTCTTTATTTCGATTTGGATTTCGCAATAACACCACACGACCACCAGACAATGGCCAATAACTGGCAACTCCATTGTTGTGGCTTATTGAAAAGTAGGCCACAGCCCAAGGCGGCAAGGACAAACACACTAGTGCCCCTGCCACGTGCCGGCACTCCGACGCACCAAACTTAGGCACCGAGTTCCTTCTTTTCATTGGCCAACTGTCGCCAAAGTCGAAAGATTGTCGCAGGCTGGCTCAGACTTTCGCAATTTTAATTAAAAATATTCTTGCACGGCTGCCGGCTCACTAATCAATCAGCGGTGGAAAGCACGTTGAACGTACAAGACTGAAACGAAAACAATAAACCGGAGGAAGACTCAAGGAATTCCACGTAATTTCATGTATACCTTCTTCAACTCGTTGGTATTTTTTCAAGAGTTGGTGGAGGCGTTCAAAAGGATTTTTAATTCAAGGAATTAAAAACAAAAAGTAATTAAGTTCCGAAGGCCGTAATTTTGGCAAAGCAGCTCCATTTTAAATGTCACTTAAAACATTGAAAATAAATCAAGATTTTAGCGTAGATTATTTTTATTTAATGCGGTTTAAATGTTACTTAGATTTTTGTATAGGATCATTGTTTCAGGATACACTGAGCAATAAATTAATAAAAACCAATATATTTCAGATATTTAAATGTTTTCTTACATTATCTTACATCTTACAAACCCCACAAACCTATTTGCAAAAGTATGCAACATAAACTGCTTTAAAAAACGACTTCTGGCCAAGTTGAATTATTGCATTCTTTGAAAATAAACAGAGCGCGTGCATCGGCCAACGATGTTTATTTGCTTCCTGCTAAGCGCGATGCTAAATGTCAGGCCAAATGAAAAATGAACCCGCTGACGACTGGTGGCTAATGGAGAGCATTCCCTCGCACAAGATGACAACAAGAACCAAGGTCATGTGAGTGCAAGAGTGTAAGCAGAGGCAACAAAAAAAAAAAAGGAACACTAAACCATATATAAAAGTTTCAGCAAAGAGAAGAGCCAATGCCAGGGCAGATGCTGTTCAAATTCAATTCGAAGCCTACAGCGCGTGCAACGTGGCGGATACGTAATCGTGTACGTATACATAATGTGCTCGCTCACATCAGCCCTCCATCTCACACTTGCACACAGAGAAAGAGAGAACTGCCTGCCGCCTTTCAATATTAAAAATAGTTTGTCAACAACGTGGCTAGAAAGTGTCAAGCTGCGACGGCTGCAGCGCGAAAATTGGTTTAGGCCACAGCAGGATGGGAGGGAAATGAGTTAGGAGGTCAGTTTTCTGCTGGAGTTTGAACTACACAATACCCAATTGTTGGCAGCACAAAAATCAATACAATTACTACAACTTTTCTGCAGACTATTCTTTACATAAAAACCTTAATACATTTATTTAAATTATTACTTATTTACTTACTAAATCAAGTGTTTGGCAATAACAAATACAATTAATAATCTGAATGAAACTAATTAAAACATAAATTACATTACATTATTATGTCTTAAATTATTTTGATAAATATCAAAACTTTTTTGCTCTAATTATAAACATTTCAAACAAACTCCTATATATTTTCCATTTTTCATATTTCAATTTAAAACTGGTGGAATCTATAAATTTTCTCAACACAATATTAAAATAGAAACTCCCAGTAGGATGGATAATTTTACAGGTCATATTAAAAGCCAAGGGACAGGCAGGACAGGCTGTCCTGCAAAGGAGACCACATGATTTATGTGTGTACCCTTTATTGATTTTGCTGGGGCTTCACAGAGATTCAGCAGGATAATGGAAATTGCAGTGCCGACTGTCGCCCATTCAGCAGAAACGGGGATTGGAAAAGCCTAAGCCTAAACCAGGCAAACTGAGTGCAAGGGGTTGGGATTTCATCATCATCTGGCCCACAAACGGGCAGCAGCGGCAAAGTGGCGAGTGAATGGTGTCTCTCTTATTGATTAGCTGCGATGATGCACCCAACCGAGACCTAACCCTTTTGCCCCGCAACCGAAAGCTAACCCGATCCGAATCTAAATTCGATTCCGAGCACCACGATGAGGCTGACCTTGCCATGTGGCACCAAGCACGGAGGACGGCGCGACGGAACACGGAAGGGCAGTGCCTGCAAACACAAGCAATTTTAATAAATTTATGATTCTTGAACTGTTGCCCAAAATGTGTTGACACAACAACTACAACACACACAAAACGAGCAACAATAATGGAAAGGATATAACACGGCAGGACTGCATCACAGGAAGTCGTGCAGTTAATTTGCATAAGGAGACAACGGAAGCGGCGGATCGGTGGCTTGGCTTTTGGCCAAAACCGTTTTGGGAGACAGCGTATCAAACAATTTTGTTTGGATAATATTTTTAGCGACAATTTTGAAATGGTAAATCTGGTATTGAAATTAAAAATAATATTTTTCCTTCATTATATTTTGTTTTTTTTTTTAAGAACTTTAAAACAAGACTTCAACTAGTAATAATTTCCCAAAAAATCTAAATATTTACTTAAAATAATTATTAAAGAATTAGTTTAGGACAAATGAAGCTGTTGAATTTGTATGTTTTTAAAAAATCCCAAGATATTTAATTAAAACATTTATAGCCCTCAAAACTTTTTCATTCCCTATTTTTCCCATTTGGGGTGCGCCAAATAAACATATTTAGAGCCCTTGTTTCCGGCAGGATACGTTTTACATCTGAGATACGTTTTCGAAATGCTGCTGATGACATTATTCCCACTGCGGTATATCCAAACAATAAGACAATAGCTCTCCTCCGGACAAAAGGCCTCCGCAATTCAGAACTGAGGGGGAGCTGAATAGCAGACAATGCCTCGAACAGGGAAGATAATTTATGGATGGCAGTGTGTTATCTAACGGCGTTCCATAAGACCGATGTCTCGGCACTCGAGCAAAGTTTTTCGCCATAATTGATTGGTATTACCGCCGTTGACTGAGCAAATATTTGCCATAACTTCGCGACCCAATCCGGAGTCCTGAAGTCGCCTAAGGATGAGGATAAAAATTTATGCGTGGCAGACTTTTTTCTTTCCCGCTTTTCTAGCGGAAAAAACGCACACATACACACAATAAGTGAGATGGAAAATTTTGCGGAAAAGGTTTATTGAACCCAGGACTTTTGTTGGGCAACTAAACTTGGGTTATGTGTGTTTAAAGGATCTCATCCCCTGGAAAATGATTTGCACACTCAAATTGTGCAAGCTTCGCTTAAATATATACTAAGAAAAATCAGATTGTTGCATATGGCCCCATTTAGTGTGGTTATTAAACGGAATCCTCTGGCCAGTGGCCTATCAACAGTCATAAAATTTCACTTTACGAGTGCTAAAGACGACCAAGACGAGAATGAAAACTGCTGAGAACATTAAACAGGAATTGATAAACAGGAGAAAATGGGTTCGCTGAATTGCGTAAAGAAACTCCTCTTTAAGGAAATTCACACCGAGAAAAAAGAATCATGAGCGTTTGATATTTAGTGTTCTTAAATATTTTGTCTTAAAACACATAAATATCAGAGTATAGTATAAATATGAATATTTTTTTATATGCATACGAGGAAAGGTATTTGAGGTGCGAAAATCAAGCAACATGATTATTAATATTTCAGTGTGCGGCAGCAGCTGAAAATGGTTTTCCCTTCATTTATTTTGTTTTCCTTTGCGTCAGCAGGAAAAACTGGAGAACAAAGAAAATCAGATTGCGAGAGGGTGAAAAAAATATCGCCTGAGAAAGGGAAAATTCTGAAAAACCGAAGATGCCAAAAAAAAAGCAGCCGCATTCAGGCCGAGATATGATGAACAGAACCCAAGATACAGATGCTAGATACAAGATACATTGGCATAATGGAATCGACAATAACAACAAGAGTGTGAGTACAGTTACAGTTTTGCATAACGGGACGGTTTTCCGTGGGTAGGGAAAGCTGAAAGCAAAATAAAATGAACTAAAGGCACACAAATTGAGTGGGCCAGCAAATTGAGAAGCATTTCAAGTTCAGTTTTTGTCAATTTAATGCTCTTCAATCTCATTTTCATTTCATTAAACTGACACACACTTTTCAACTTTTCACGGAATTTTCCTAGGGAAATCTTGGGTTTCTTTTTTACGTTTTGTACAAGGCCTTATTTAATTGCACATGTTGAACCGATTTAAATGAACAAAAACAATTCCACGCGACGAACCGAACCGAAACGAGACGAGGAAAACGTGTGGAAATTATTTAGCTAGATATTTTGAGACACAACGCGACAAAATGTGCGCGAATGTTGTGCGCTTTTCCACATGCTGCGCCGTACTCAGCTGGAAAAGCGTCTGTCTGCTTTTCACTTGCTAGCCCTGGCCTGGCCAATAAGCATTTTCTTTATGCATGCAGTTTTCCCGAAAACCGAAAGAAAAAACTCGCGAACAGAGCTTTAAATGTGGAAAAAGCTTTTTGGGATTTTCATTTGGTCTCTCCGCTTAGCTCATGAATAATTCTAAGGAATGTACACGAGTTCGCATATTTAAACGGTTAAAAATATTTTCTGGTGAATAAATAATATTCAGAGGATGGACATTTTTTCCAGATTTATTTTCAAATCCTCAGATACTTGTGGTGGCTTCCTGCCACAAGCACAAAAGTAATATCCCTACTCTCCATTACTTTCACTCGTCTAGTTCGATTTTTTGTTTCACTTTCCTCGCCAATTTGCTCCATAAACCTGCTTTCTCGCGTGCACACAAATTTCCCATAACATCATTCGCCATTGTTTGTTTGCATTCCTGCTGTTGTTGTTATTGCTGAATGTTGCTTTTCTCATTTTCTCAATTTCCCATTTGCGCACCCGGCGTCGAATTCACCGAGAGAGCCATGGAAAAGCTTTCGCTCATAGGGATTTTCCACGCTCTCCCATCCCCATGAATGATATTGGCTTTGGCACCTGTTCACTTCTGCGCCTTATCGCAGAGTTTTATGAATGAAGAAGCTTTTCCTTTGGGTTTTGCGGCCAAAAGCTCTATCGAGGGAACATTTTCAAATGGGAAATTCTGGGAAAGTTTCATCAAAAAATTAAAAAAAAAAATGTTAATGTCTGTGGGGAAATCACCAAATTGATTTGTTGTTACTTTTGCCACTCGAAAAAAATGTTGGTAAGTTCTATATTTCAGTAATTATTAATAAAATACAAGAAAAATTGTGGAATCAAATTATTTAATTTTGTGTAAGAAATTTTAAAGGGAACAAATAAAAAAATATTCATATTTTTTGAGTATTTTCTACCGATATCTAAACATTTATTTATAATTATTTGCCTCTAATCTCCTGGGCAACATACGAGTATTCATAAAATGACTTTGCCTACGCACTGTAATTAGCGTCTAGCCAATTTTAGCTAAAAACTCCAAGCATAAAATTCTCTAGGCGAGACCCTTAATTAAGTCCGCAGCTTAATGACCAGCAAAATGGAAGGAAATTAAAGAAACACTTCTCGCGAGAAACAGAGTGGGAAAAGCGCGGCGCAGGCGTCATAAGCTTTCCCAGAAAATCGAAATGTGTTGCATAGGTATGGGGGCTTGGCGACAAACCGGCTGTCAACTCCATTTCCCCACCTTCCCCATCAACAGCTAATTATCTTTTGAGTCCAAGTCTCAGGTAGCATTAAATATGCAGGGCCAAGCTGTAATGGGTCGCCAACGGATGAACTGGAGTGTAAATGGGTTAAGTAGGGAGGAGTTCCCACTGACTCGCCTGTGTACTGCTCCTAATTTCACAGCTAACATTACACGCATTACAATTGGAGTTTCGGGGAGGAGTGTGCTTCTGTCTAATGTAATATTTACACGCGCCGCTACTTTCGACAGGGATTTGCTGCCACCGAAACGGGCGATCATTAGTGAAAGGAAAAACAACCCGGCAAAGGTAAACAAACAAACAGTTCAATGGCCGACAAACAAAAACCAGAAGCGAGAAACACTCGAGAATCAAGAACGAGACACAGAAGGCAGGAGGAACCCACAAAACAGCTTCTCCATGAAAACGAAAGCCAACCACAAGTGGTTCATCTGCTACGAGAGGTCACCGATGTTGAATCGATTACGCCATCGCACAGTGACACACATATGGATATGGAAATGGAAATGAAACTGGAGATGAGTAACAGTGGAGCAGTATAGTGGAGGAGTCACCACAAATTACTCTTATCGGACACGCGCCCACGTTTTTATGCCTTTACTGCACTTCGGTTTCGGGGCAGAGCTTTAAAGCAATTGCCCGTTTTTTGGGGCTTTTATGTTAGGGAAAACCTTGTGATATTATCGTCGATAAGCGGAAATCGCCTGATTTTTCGCCTCAGTTCCGCACCTCCACAGGTGAAATCATTTATACACGCTATTAGTGGTGGGAAATTTAGTTTTTATGTGCATAGTTTAGGAACACTGTAAAAACGTGAGGAAATCTTAAATGTAATCGTTCAATGTCAGTTGATTCAAATATTATAGTATCGAGTATTCGTATTTACTCATACGTACATATATCAACCACTAGAATTCTGAGTCAATTCATTTTATAAAAAATTTATTCTTTTCTTGATGCAGAAATAACTTAGCAGTTTCTGCTTTTAAAAATAATTTTTTTTTTTCAAGTCCCAGATCATTTAATAGACAAAATGTTAAATAAATAATTTAAAAACATAGTAATACTATTTTAATATTTTAACACTATCTTGAAGGCTTGGTATCGATATATTGATATCAATAAAAGTACGTTTGTTGAGTACCCAATACCAAATAATAAGTCCCCACACATTCCCACATCGCTTCAAAAGAAAGTTAAAATATTTGTGAGGTGCGTGCATTTCAAGACACAAGATTACCCTTTGGTTAGGGTAATTCCCCCACTAAACTGAATCAACTATTCGTGACCGCAGTGCTTGGGCATTATTCCAAAACGATTCCCGAAATCATTAGATAGGCGCTGATTGCGACTGAAACTAATGCCGAATCGCAGTTTGAAGCACACGCTAGGTGCTGATTCATTATTATTGCCTTCGACGGACGCGCCAGATAAGCGATATCGCTGGGGCGCCGAAATCGCCACTTACCGTAAAGATACTGCTCTTGTGGGCACGATTCCGTATGACCAGGCCCGCTAGGGGCTTCTTTACATAGATTTTGGGCATCTTGGCGGCTTCGCTGGCAACGTTGCGGCTACGTGGCTTTGGTCTAGGTGTATCGAGTGCTCGCTCTGGCCGGGGGTGGTGGTGTTTGTTTTGGGTATGGAATCAAACGCCGGAGCGCGACGGCTGTTGATTAGCTCTCGCGTTATTCGGTTCTTGTGGGTTTTGTTTTTTCTCCTGTCCGCAGCGATTCAGCACTTTGCATGCATCACCCGGGCTGTGTGTGTTTGGTGGTAAACTAATTGAGGCACTCACACGCACGCACTCGCCACTTATTGGTTGCTATTGGCACGGAGCGCGCTCTAATGATTACTATTATGCGGTGGATCGGCGGTAAAAAGATGCCTGGCGGATGGCAACAACAACAACAGCGGGCTGGGAAGCGCGACGGTGCGAGGCATGCCTATGGCTGGATGGTAATCGACCGCATGTGGGATAGTCGTCGACGTTGAAAGTAACACCTGGGAGCTGCACGACCGGATACTTGGTTTATTCTGGCTGGGATTCTGGATTGCACGGAAAATTTAATGCGTTCGTTGCAGAAACACGGACCGAGAGCGATGGCGATTTGGGGCTAAAAAACGACAGAACGCCAATAGCAGGCGCTGTCAACATGTGTTCTAGGGTTGCCGCTGCTACGAATGTTCTAGGGCTGTCAGTGCCTGTGATTTGGTTTTAAGGAGTATCAGTTCAGGGATTTGTGTTTTAAAACTGGCATTACTCCAAAAGCTATCCAATTTTATAGAATTGTTTTGAGTGATTTGTATTGTGGTCATGATTAAGGAAAAAATATATGCACAATCATATAGAAATAATATTTATATTGGAACAAGTTATTTATTTGAAAAACCGAGGTATAAACCATTGAACTAAAACTCTTTAGCTTCTGAAAACGCTAAAGGTCTGGGAATTGTGTTAATTTTTAAAATTTTATTTTCTCCCAATAACGGTAACGGTAGAAAAGAAAAATTTCCTTCCAGTATATTTGAATGCACTACAGTATTTTCGAAGAACCAACCAAAAACGGTCATACTTTTACCGAGTCAGCTGAACAATAAAAATATTTAAAAGTTTATTAAATACAACATCCAAAGAATGAAGCTTTTCTGACCGCTAACAAAGAAGAAGGGTCTATCCCAGTTCCTATTTTAGTGTATTAAATTTGCCTTTTAGAAAATCCTTTTATGCTGATTTCACAATGGTCCGGGTTTTATTTCTTCATCCTGACCTGGGAATCGGAGGAGCCGAGCGCCTAGTGGTGGATGCTGCACTGGCTCTAAAGGAACGGGGTCATCAGGTCAGCTTTCTGACCAACCACCATGACAGCACCCACTGCTTCAAGGAGACGGCGGACGGGACCTTTCCTGTTCAAGTTGTAGGAGATTTTCTGCCACGCATGCTCTTCGGACGATTCTACGCCATTTGCGCATATTTCCGTATGCTGTATGCCGCCTTCTACGCCAGTTTCCTGATGCCCGAACGGGAGCAGGTGGATGTGGTCATCTGCGACCTGATCTCCGTGTGCATTCCTGTTCTTCGACTAGCCAAGCATCGCCCAAAAGTCCTTTTCTACTGTCACTTTCCCGATCAGTTGCTCAGCGCCCGGGAGGGAATGCTGAAGCGTCTGTACCGCCTGCCCATCAACTGGCTGGAGGAGCACACCATCGGATTGGCGGATAAGGTCTTAGTGAACTCTAAATTCACCCTGCGCGTGTTCCAGGACACTTTCCGGAGGCTGAATAACGTTCCCGATGTGCTGTATCCCACACTGCACACCCAGTATTTCGATCAGATGCAGAAGAAGCTGGTGCAGCGGGCGGAGATCCTGGATGAGCCAGTACATCCAAGGGTGCCCCGCAATTCATTCATCTACCTGGACATCAATCGGTACGAGAGAAAGAAGAATCACGCCCTGGCTCTGCATTCTTTGCGTCTTCTCGGAGACCTTCTGCCTGCAAGCGATTTCAAGCGCTGCAGATTAATCATCGCAGGAGGTTACGACACCCGTTGCGCAGAGAACGTGGAGCATTTCGCGGAGCTGGAAGAACTAGTGGAGGAACTACAGCTCCAGGAGCACGTTGTCTTGCTGCGCTCGCCGACGGATGAGGAGAAGTGCCGTCTGCTCTTTACCGCCCACTGCCTGCTGTATACGCCCGCAAATGAGCACTTTGGCATTGTCCCTCTGGAGGGCATGTACTGCTCTAAGCCAGTGGTGGCCCTAAACAGCGGTGGTCCAACCGAAACGGTGGTGCACACCTCGACGGGTTTCCTTTGCGAACAGCAGCCGAAGAGCTTCGGTGGAGCGATGTATCAGCTCTTCAGGGATGAACCTCTGCAGAGGAAGATGGGCGAGCAGGGTCACAAGCGGGTCCAGCAAAAGTTCTCCTTCCAGGCGTTCGCCGATCGCCTGAACGGCATTGTCCAGGAACTGATTCCCATTCCAAAGCACACGCACACCAAGAAATCTGAATAAAATTTTAACTTATGCGAAAGATTTGGTAAATATGATTAGTCAGCTTTTTATTGAAGTATTGAAGGAGACATCTTTCACCTTATGAAGTACATATATTCCTCTTCATAGCCAGTCCGATTCCGACATTTTTGCAAGTACACTATAAATAAGGATAACCAAAAATAATCATACATCAGACAACTATGTCCTATAACTAAACTACAAACAATCGAGTCGTTTCTGACTCTTCTTTCTTGCTATGTGATGATTCAGTTTAGAAATTACTCATGCTTTTCTAGGAAAAAGTTTATTATTAACAGCACATTAAAACCAATCGAAGTTTAGCAAGTATGTGTATTTTATTCTTAATTTTCATTCTTCAGGGCGTATAATAATCAGGGGGCGGGGCAATTTAAGGGAACTTATGTTTTGACTGATTCTGAGATCGGGCCTGGCTACTCTTCGCGCATGTAGAGATACAGATAGCCGAGATCCTTGGGCGGGTTCTGCGACTTGGCCACCTTGCTGTCGTTGAAGATCACCCACTCGCCCTGCTTGCGGATGTGACAGACGTAGTGCCCCACCTGGGCGGAGGTGCCCATGTGCGAAATAAATGCCACCAGGCGGTACTTTCCGCCGCCATCTCTGTAGTTGCTTTTGGTAGGACCCGTCGATGGAGCCGGCGCTGCTGCGGCGGGGGAAACTTCCTCGAATCCAATGGAATCGGCGTGCGAGAAGATCCAGTCGGTGGCTCGTTCCACATTGCCATCAGTCGCTTTCAAAGCGGCCACTGCCTGGCGCTCATCGAAGCCCATGCTCATGAGCATGGCCAGGCTCTCCGGATTCGCCACAAAGTGCTCCGACGCGCAGTCGCCAATCCGGTTGTTGGGCACCACGAACGGCTCCGAGATGTCCTCGTCGGCAATGTGCTCCATCAGCCAGTTGGAAGCGGCCTCCAGTCCGCTGTTCTTTGTGTAGAAACAGGCCCTTTTGCAGGCCTCGGGCGGGAAGCCCATGGTGAGGAGCTCCGACATCACTGCCTCGTCGAAGGCGAACTTCACCTGTTCGGGTGCCGTCTCCGGCAGGGCTTCCTCGCCGGACTGCAATCCTCCAGCAGATTTCCAATTACTTAGATCTAGCTCATCCGGCATGTCCACCGAGACGTCCAGCTTCTTGGGCACCCAGTCATCGCCCAGGGTGAACTTTCCTAAATGCATCATCAGGCAGTCGGGCATGGTGGCCATTCGGGTGGTCTTTCGGGCATTGGTTTTGCCCTCAATGGCAGTGGAGTAGAACTGCTCGATCAGCTCGGGGCCGAAAAATCGCTCCAAGCAGGCCTGCAGAGGGACCTTGTGACGCACAATGTCCCGCTCCACCAAACGCTGACCACTCTCGCGGGCCGCCTTCTCCCGCTCCTGAGACTCCTTGACTTCATCCATGTTGGTGGCCTTCTCCAGCGGAATGGGCAACCGGAAGCTGTACTCCTCGCGTGTCTTGTACTTGACCTTGTGACTGGCCAGGCACTCCACGCGATCCTCGAGCAAAAACTTTAAAGCATCTGCTGGATTTGTTTGGTTGCGCGAATTCCTGTCCAGCAGGGTGAGCAAATGCAAATAGAAATCATTGGCATCCTGCTGCTGCTTGGTGCTAAAGTCCGGGTGGTTCTTGCCCACAATGTTTTTGAACATGGCCGGTGAGATGCCCGTAGCCTGTTCGGTGTCCAGCGTGTTCTCCGCAATGCTGCTGTACCTGCCCGACTGCAGTCCGGTGCCCAGCTTGGCCATTTGGATGTTGAAGTCGTTGGCCGGGTCGCTGGGGAACTCGTTGAAGTAGCGCTCGGCGCCGGTGCCGACGAATCTCTGCTGGAAATCGGGGATGACGAAGAGCACCTGCATCACGCTGTTGATGTAGCAAGAGTTGCCGAGATTTCTCATGCCTGTGTATCCAGGGCCGGCAAGGGGCAGCAGCTCACTCTCGCTTTCTGTGAGAGCGGACCACTCGCCGATTCTCTGATTAATATCCAGCTCAAGCTCCACCATTGATTTCTCGCTCTTCTTCATCGCCGCCATGTTGATGCCGAAGTGGGAAAGGTGTTTCTCCAAATGGGGATCCAGCACCATGTCATCCTCCGGGTAGGAGAATACATCTGACTTGCCATCGGCGGTAATTGTGCCCAGCTTGACGGCCAGCGGGTAACCCGTTTCACGGTAGTGCTCCACAGCATGGTCGTTGCCACCGCTGCCGTCAAAGAATTTGCGACCGCACATGATGGAGCCATCGGTGAGGTTTAGCCAGAGGTTGCTGTTCAGATCGCATTTCTCACATTGCCAGCCGGAGGGTGGGATCTTCTTGTTGTTGCCCAGCTGCTGCAGGTTCTCCGCGTACTTGGACGCCTGACGCACCTCGCCATCCCAGGTGCCTGCAGGAATAGAGGGAGAAGAAGATTATATTCATGAAGAAACAATCACATCTCAAATAAGTTATGTCTAGGAACCATCATTGTACATAAAGATATTTTGGCCGGAAGCTGGCATGCAGTAAAGGAGAGATTTCCGCACCTATAATCTATTTATATTCTCGATTATTATTGACTTTGAATGTACATCTAGCTAGGTACGTTTTCCTGTTTTTACTCTACTAGGCTCTCGGTTTTTAAGCTAACGGGTTAAATTTTTGCACTGATCCTACTTTCTGTAGTTTGATAGTTAATATGTCGGAGCAACCAAAATCAGAACATTAGGAAGGATTGGAAAATGTAACATAGCTTCAGACTTGTATGTGAAAATTAATTTATTCCTTAGAAATGGGCTCCTTAAGACAATCTTTACCAATCCTGAAAGTTTCATTAAAATCGTACCACTGTGTCCTTTAGCTTTCGTAAGCTAAAAAATTATATGTAATTAATTTTGGGGAAATATTCGGAAATCTGTATATCCTAAAGCTAATAAACCTTAAGCTGCTAACACGATTCGGGCACCAAAGCTAGAACTCACCCATCAGAGTGGCCTTCTCCAGTTTGGAAATTGCGGAGTCGGCTGCCAAAATGGCCTCCACCGCCTGGGTGACGCGCATGGGCAGTTCGGGATCGGGGTAGGGCAGCTTCTTGTCCAGCTGCGGGGCTACCACAATGCTGTAAGTATCCTTGATCTCGTACTTCTTGGCATTATCGGACTCATTGTAGCCTCCCTCTACTCCAATGGCCAGCCGGGTAATCTTCCTCTCCGGTCCGGCCTCGGCCTCCGATTCCGTCAATTCCGGATCGCACTCTGCGCCTTCTTTTAGAGTTTTCTCCCGTCGGATGTGAAGGAACACCTGGTGGTCCGTCTTGCTGGCGTACTCTCGCACATAGGCCTCGCCGAAGCCCAGGAAACTATTGAGGCACACATATAGGCCGGTGGGCGTCTCTGGGTTGTCGTATGAGTAGACGCACTCGTCCTTGTAGATTGGCGGGCCCGCCGATCCGGAGCCGCAGGGCACGTTCACCTTCGACAAATGCTTGCGTAGTTCCTCCATGATGAGATCTGCAATTCTGTCGACAGCTTTTTACACATATACTAGACGAGTCGGATGAATTTGAGTTTTTTTGCAGCTGCTACTCGGTGTGGCCAGATGTTGAAAGTAGACTTCCACAAAATCGTACTGTAAGCTAGGGATCTTCCGCTAAACTACAAATTTGAATATGGCTAGGAATTTCTTAAAATAAAACAAAAAATACTAATAAAATTTGTTTAGAATTTTGAGAAATTCAGCATTATCAAGAATTTACATACAGGCAATTTTTGGCCTGAGTAAATCAAGGGAAATAAAGATATAAAGCTCCTCTCAAATACATACCAAATTACAAAATACCAAAGAAAAAGCTAGAACCCGCAACCCTGTACATAGATAGACAACCCTGTTCAAGCAATCGTTTTGCAAAGAGTAAGACCAGATGCCGTTGAATTCCCAAGCGTTAAGGCAAAAAACTTTATGCAATTTAAAGTACTCCACCTGGCCACACTAGCTTAATAGAAGAATAAAGAAGTAAAACGTAAGAATTTTCAAATCCATTTTTCTTGAACAAATATGCAAGAAAAATAAGCAAAAAGTGTTTCAACAAATAGCGCGCATAATCCCGTGTCCAAGTGTAATGAATTAACGTCGGTGAAACTAGTTTTTGGTGTTGTTTTGAGCCCATTTTGGTAAAGGCGCGCGCCATTTTGTTTTTGGACTTTCTACCTCGCCGTCTCTGTTTTCCTTTCTGCAAAAGCAAAAAAAAAAGGAAAATACAAAAGCAAGGGCCTACGACAAAGGCGAAAAACAAGTCGCCCGAAAGCAAGTGGAAAAACATGTGGCAGGGCTCGTTAGTTTGTGTATAAGTTTTATGCCTATACTAAAATAACGCGCGACATCACAATCACATAAATAAATGCCACTGAAAATATCGATACGATGAATAAACGAAGCAGCGATTAGTACGTCGGTCGGCGTTCGTTTGTGTGGGTGAGAAAGAGATAGGCGCAAGTTGGTGGGAGGCGTAGGGGGAGAGGTGATGAGGTGTTAGGGGGGCAGCGGAGAGGAGAGGAGGAGCGCAGAGCGGGCGCGATAATTACGTCATAAGAATCAAAGAAAATTCAAGGTCTGCGCCGCACCGCACCGCATAAAGCTATTCGGTTTCGTTACGTTTACGTTCTCGGTTTATCAAAAATAAAACTTTGGCCAGAAACAGAGCCAGCGCATCGCATCGCAAAGCAAAAGGCAAAAACGGCAACAACACAAACAACAAGTACAAGTTCGCGTGTGCGGGTGTTTGTTGCTTCGTTTTCGCGACTGTATAATTACATACACACACACACAGCAACAAACCCATGTTGTTGTCGTTTTTGTAAGCAGCCAGAGAGCGCGCAGCTGTGATACAGAAGAAACGCGAAGAAAGGAGTGAGAGAAAGAGAGCGGGAGCGGGAGAGGAGGGTTAGCGGGTAGAGTAAAAGAGGAGGGAGGGTAGTAGGGCTGGTAGGGAGAGCAAGAGAAAGAGACAGAGAGACGTCGCGCTGAAAACACAACAAAGTAGTTGGAATATGTTTTCGGGTATATTTTCTGTTACAAAAAATATATAAATCATTCAATTTCGCACAAATATATCTAAGTTAAAAAGCGGATATTAATTTAAATTAAACTTTACTAAAACCAGGTATTGGAAAATGTATCTAAAATAGGGTCAGATCGGATCAGATAAGATGTAATTGATTTCAAGTATAGTGAAACATATAAAACTTGAAAGAATCGTGAATAGCGAGCTATTTTTATAACTTAATGCTTTGCAATTTGAAATGCCTAAAGGTCAGCTTAATTTTATTAATTAAGAGTGCAGAATCAAAATATCAAAATCACAAAGGGAAACTAAAAAGGAACACATAATTAGGCGCTGGAATTATAAACAAAGATCTGCCAAAAATGCCACCACTTCAGCAAGCTAATAATGTTGACTGTATTTTTTGTTACCCCTTTTCCAGTGGCTCGCGATGCGTGCGGCATAGAAGTCGTCACCCCCCGCAACCCCTGACCCCCGAGTGCCACACATACACACACCGAACGAGCGCAAACACACGCATACACAGGCCCTCTCTCACACAGAGAACAGAGTGACACCGACGAAGGCGCCCCGAAAAGAATACCGTTCATAAATTTTAATTAATCAAGGGCAGAAACAAAAACAAAAGCAGCGGCGGAGAACAATAGCAGCAACAGCAATAACAACAGCAACAACACCGCTCGCGCACAGAAGAACAAAGTTAATAAAAATCAATAGAGCGGCAAGCGGAGCGGCGACCGGAGGCGATAAAAAGTGTTATCAGTGTGAATTCAATTGCCGCCTGTGTTTTCGACCAACGCAGATAGGCGAAGGAGGAGGTGAAGTAGAGGAGGAGGAGGTGGCGTCGGGAAGCGATCCGATCGCAGCCATCCGAATCCGCATCCGGCAAAATGTCCGTGCAGCAATTCTGTCTGCGCTGGAACAACCACCAGCCGAACTTCATCTCGGTCTGCTCCTCGCTGCTGCACAATGGCACCCTGGTGGACGTCACTCTGGCCGCCGAGGGGCGCCAGTTGCAGGCCCACAAGATCGTGCTCTCCGCCTGCAGCTCGTACTTTCAGGTAAGATGCAGTACCCTTCCCTTCCCTTAAAGATTTAATTAAAACCCGATTAATTGATAGATCAATTAAAATTTAAACAAACTGTTTGGTTTACTCAAATTTGTTGTATACCCTTGCCTAGTGTATTATTAGATGTATCCGACCCGATAAGTTTATATTTCTGATCAGCATCACCAGCCGGATGATCTAGCCATTTCTGTTTATTTGTCTGTCTGTTTTTACGCATAATGCTATCGGGCTATAACTTTGCACAGACCCTTATTTCGGTTTTATATAGTTTATAAGTCGGAACTACAGAAATCAGAACACTATATTTAGCTACCATAGGAACGAATATGCTAAAATAACTAAACTTCGATGTTTTGTATGATACGACTTCAAGAGATTATGGTCGATCCCTAATCTCTTTACATAATTACATAATATCCAAAAAGAATGATCGAAAAAATTGGACATTGGGCATAACGGAGCTTTATTGTGAAAGATATCATAAAATCGATCAAATAGGTTTATAACAATAAATTGCCTAGGGTCTATGTATATATTTAAATTTGTTGTAAACAGTTATCCACCAATCTCTAACAACAACGTCTCCTTCCTTTACCAGGCACTCTTTACCACAAATCCGTGCCAACATCCCATCGTTATTCTGAAGGATGTGCAGTACGATGACTTAAAGACCATGGTGGACTTCATGTACTATGGCGAGGTGAACGTGTCCCAGGAGCAGCTGCCGCACATCCTTAAAACCGCCGAGATGCTCAAGATTAAGGGCCTAGCGGAGATGCCAACGGACCCGGCTAATCTAACCAAGTCGGACAGCAAGTCCTCCAGCGATGGAACAGAACTGGTTGGTGGCGGTTCCGGCGTGGGAGCAGGAGCGGGAACGTCGTCGGGAAGTTTGGGTGCGGCGAGCGGCAGCAGCGTGGGCGACTCGCTGTGGAGTAGCAGCGAGGCGCAGCAGTTTCAGCAGCAGCAGCAACAACAGCAACAGGCCCAGCAGCAGCAGCAACACCACCACCACCAACAGCAACAGCAGCAGCTGCAGCAGCAGCAGCAGGCACAACAGCAAGCGCAGCAGCAGCAACAACAGCAGCAGCAGCAACAACACCATCACCACCACCAGCAGCAGGCACAGGCAGGGCAGACGCATCACCACCAGATGCGACGCACACCGTCTCCGCTCAGTGCTGGAACTTCGCCGGCCACACGACGCAAGCGGTTGCGCAAATCCTCGAATAACGGTGAGTTGGAGTTGGGTAAAGAATCGTCGAGAGAGTCCTAAGCATCTTCCAAGATCATTTTATAACTGATTGTAATTTCCGCTTGCAGGCTCTGGCGAACGCAACAATGTGGCAGAGGAGCAGCACAACAGCTCCTTGGATGCGGGCAGCGGCAATGCTGGTCTGAGTCTCGCCCAGATGAGCCAAATGTCGTTTGGAGCTGGGGGAGGCCTAGCCGGTCACTCGTTGCACGCCGCCAAGCTGCTGAAGGAGTCGGCCAGCGCAGAGCTGGAGCAGCAGCCGCAGGACTCTGATCTGGACGACGGACATGGACATATACATATGCAAATTGTAATGAAATTGGTCACGTAGCCCTCGCTATTAGAACCCCTGAGCAACATCACTAAACGTTTCCTTCTTTTCTCGGTGTCGACCTGCAGAAGCCCGAAGTGGACATTGGCGGAGTGAACCAAACGATGCCCCTGGACATCTCCGGTGCTACCACGCCATCCGAGCACGATGCGCCCAACTCTCAGTCCTCGCACTCGGGTAAGTCGCTGAAAGCTCTCAAGTGCCCGCACACTGTTCCATCAAAACTCATTGTTCATCGGGTAGGGAAACTCATTTGCTAGGCAAGCTCCCATATGCAGAGCAGAAGCTAATTAACTTGGTTTTTCGTTTCTTGATTTTATTTGCCATCATTATTTTGCACACCAACACATGACAGCTAACTCTCCTGGACAGGTTGAAAAGATCCATTTGAGAACTTAAAATTAATCATTTATGAAATATCTCAACCATACAGAAAAAAGCTTAAGATTCATCGAGTAGAATTCATTCATCTTCCGCCTTAAACTTGTTAAATTGGTGGGGATAACTCAATCAGATCGATTTCACACCACTGTGTACGATTCGATATTAATAATGCTCACGATCATTGAACTTTCACGATTTTTCACACGCATCTATATCGTCACACACAAAAAAGAACGGTGCAAATCCATCTCGAAACAATTTCAGTACACAGCGCTTGGAGAAATGAATGCTAAAGCTAAATATGAGAACTAGCATACCGATTTACTACCGACTAAGTGCAACAAAATATTTGTAAAATGCCGAAAAAACAAACAAACAAAAACAGCCGATATTGCCGTACGTTGTTTTATATGTTTAACTATTATTGTGTATTGTATTCCAAAAAAACCGAATCCAAATCCTGCCTGAACTTGGGAATGGGAGAGAGCTAGCACAGAGTCCAGAACAAAAACCAAAACTTCCAAACTATTTGTTGTTTCTTTTTTTTTCCTACAAACCTCAATTTGTTCAATTTCGATTTGCATTTGCGTTCTTCGAATTTTTTGTTGTTAATTATTTGGGAATTTAGTTTAAAATGAACAGCGGTTTCCGATGATAATGATTTAGCCTTAGCAATCTTTCTACCTCTACTACCTACCTACCTACCAACCTATCTACTCGTAATTATCCAAGAGCTGCTATGAAATTCTATCAACCAGACCCAGACTAAGACTCGCAGACCTGCAGAACCCGATATCCTTTAGGGCTAGGAGAGCGAGCGTTACGAAATACCAGTGCCAATCTCTCATCCGCTGTCTCTCTCTCTCTCCCCTTCCCAGGTCTGCAATGGACAGTTGTCGATTCCAACTATCCGCGCTTTTCCCTGCCCGCCTGCCAGTCCAATCTCCTGGGCAACGGTGGCGGTGGTTCCGGCAGCCAGAGCAGTGGGGCGAATAGCGCGAACAGTGACCAGCGCCAGCAGCAGCACGATGCCCAGCAACAGGCGGCGGTGGTGGCGGCCACGCAGCAGCAACAACAGCAGCAGCAGCACCTGCAGCAGCTGCACTACCAGCAGCAGCAGCAACAACAGCAGCAGGAGCAGGCTTCCGCCTCGGCCACCGCCGGACAGGCCTATTCCTCGCAGATCATCACGGTTAACAATTTGGTCAGTGGCTATGCGACGGCAGCTCAGAACCTCTCGCCCACCTCGCCCAACGAATCCAATATGGTGCAATCGGTCTACAGCCAGGGTCCCACGCCCACCCAATCCCCCGTGCATGCGGGCACTGGAGCAAGTGGTGCGGGCAACGGCGGAGCAGCCGCCACTGGGAATGGTGGAGCAGCTGGAGCCGGGGCCAACCAGGTGGTGAAGCGGAAGCGTTCGGTTAACCCACAAGGCGATGAGAATTTCATCCGAGCTCTGGAGGCGGTGCGCACGGGAGGAATTGGCTTCTGCAAGGCGGCCCGCTTATACGGGGTGAATAACCGCACTCTGTGGCTGGAGTACAAGAAGAGGGGATACCCCGTGTCTCGGCCCAGCATCAAGGCGCGCGTGGTGAAGCAGGAGCCGAACCTGTCACCCTCACCCACGCCCTCCACGAATCCCGGTGATGATAACACTAACGAGACTCTCGGCATGCAGATCCCACCCCAGGCCGAGACGCCGACGCCTTCCCTGATGTGCACGCCCCATCATGCGGGGATTGGCAGTGCAGCAGGCACTCTACCGGGCAGTGGAAACTCGCATCCGGCCATTGGGGTGATGAGCCTGTTCGATCCGCGGTACATGGACTCGCCCGGCGGCGTGCACTCGATGACGCGGCAAAGGTACATCGATGGGAGCGCGGGGGCGGGAGCGGGCGGTGCGGGAGCCGGAGCGGGCACCGGCACCATCAACGTTAACCCGAGTACCGCCATGAATCTGCAGAGTATTAATTTCAACTCAATATAGAATACGATTTCTAGCCAGGCGGCGGGGGCAACTCTGCTGCAGGCAGCCGCCCGGAGCCAGGATCAGCCCCTGAGCATATCAGCCATGCCCGTCTCGGTGCCCGTGTCCATGGGCATGGCCCACAGCTTCCTGATCAACAACTTCGTCACGGTGACAGCTCCACCAATGCAGTACCTGGAGAAGTAAGGCCAGGACGGGATGTGGAACCCATAGAATCGATCGATACAGGTATTAGAGCAACGGCAGCAATCTAGTGTACATAGCGGACCGCTTGGGAGAGTGGCAGAGTGGCAATAGGAATAATGGATAGAGGAGCGGCACGGAGTCCTGCATCCTGCGCTGAGCTGAGCTAAGCAACGCAGGATTGGAGCAGGATGGGATCGGAGGGAAAGGAAGGACGGACTTTCGCCTGCCCTGCCGCATTGTAATAATTCTTAGCACCTAATTCCTTAAGCTTAAAGTTTTGAACCCCTACATTTTTACGATTGTTAACTAAGAGAACGGTAGTACAGATCTATATATATATACATATATATATATATATATATATATATATATACATACCTAGCTATATTATGTGTAAAAGAATATTGTAATTGTACATAAATTATAAAATTTTATTAGTGTTAATCGAACATCTAATGATTTGTACACCAACTGCAGCTAAAAAGAAGAAAATAACGAAAAAAGTAATATGTGGTGCTGTGTGCCAGCAGCCGATCAAACCTTACGGAATAGGAAAATATTCCATTAAATTTCCACACACCCGCGCACACCATTTGTAATGTGAACAAGCAATGGACGAAACCAAAAATTCTAACTATAATTGTAATGATAAAGTTTTAAGAACAAATGAGATTGAATTGGCAAATATTTGGCTTGGTTTGGCAATTTAGGAGAGATTATTAATATGCAATCTATCCGAGGGTTTGCTAGGTTCTGGCGCATCAGAAATAAGATTTCTTCCTCGTTTCCGTAAGATGATTTCATTTCTGCACTTGTGTTGCAATATCAAATACCAGTATGTAGGTGGTACTCCCGCATATGCATTATATAGAGCTTCTCCTATTTATGTATGTGTACAGTCATGCGAATATATTTGATTTGAAGCATAAGCGTAATCGTTAGCCAACCCCCCATCCGACTCCACGCCGTGAGAAAGAGAGCTGGAGCCGTACAATAGTCTGTAGAGAACCGGATATGTATGATAAATATGTACCAACCAATATACGTGTATATATATTTGTGAATGTATCAAATTATTTAATTTTTTGATTCCTCGGTTTTCTTGGTTTACGATCCTTTTGCACAACTCTAGGTTATATCTTTCCGAAACTCAACAACTTCTACATATCTTAGGAGGGGGATCTTTTAGGGATTCTGTTTTTAGTTCTTCTTGGGAGGCGATTTCTTTGTACATAGGCATGTACATATAGAGAGGGAGGCGAGGCGAGGTAACTACAATACAAAGCCACAGAGAGATACAGATACGCAACACAAACGAAACTTAAAGAATAACTCGTAACCACCCAAAATCCTAAACGGAGACTGCAGCTAAAGGCAAATAGAGAAAAAAACCAAAACACAGAACAGACGGAAAGCGCATACGATTTCCGGTTATGATAGCGATTACGAATAGTGTGTTTTTAATACGATTCATATACATATTGTAACTAATAGAGAACTTTTTATATTGTGTCAAGGCATACTAAGAACTAAGCGTGATTTGTTAGAAGTCATAGAGAGTAACGTAAACTTTGATAATGGACTTTTATTACACACTCCCACAAACACACGGATTGCCATGGAGGATGATGATCCCAGATCACAGAACCACAACAACATACGAACAGAACAGAACAGATCAAATCAGAACTCAGAACATGATGCATCGCGAAAATAGCCGAAACAATAAGCAAATATTACTAACTCTGTTTCCTACAATTGCAAAGTACCAATAACTACGCTAGTTATGTGTGTTAAATATATATATAAATTATTTAAAATCAGCGCAAGTGCATAATTGAACCGATTGTATTATAAGTTGCATGTACCATACCAAGTAATGCGAGTCCCCAAAACAAAAACAAAACGAATATCGAGATGGAACGAACATTCTAGACTGTAGTCGATGTGCAAGAAATGAATAAACTTTCAAAACTACAACGTAACTACTCCATCCGTTTCCCTCTGGCTTCATTTTCATTTATCCACCTAGGTTTGCCATTTTTGAAGGATTTCAAAAAAATATTTATAAAAGGGATTTTATTCTCAGAAGTGATCCAAATTGTATATTTTTCTGGTTAGTTTTATTTGGAGTATTGTTTCTTGAGATATATTTCTTGGATTAAATGTAATTTCATCTATGTTTCAAAAGTGTTTTGGATATTTTTAGATGCAAAACAATTTTTAAAACGTAATTTGAAAATCTCAAAAAAATAAGTATCATCTGCTTGATTGAGAAAAGATACGAATTATATACATTTAATTTTTCAAGTACATTATTTCATACAGAGATATAAGTTCAAAAGCGATAAATATTTTTTTTTAGATTCTTCAAAAACTTTTTAAAGATTGCTTACCAAACAAAAAAAGATACAGTATCCGTAGGATGTTTGGAGTTTCCGCCTGATTGAAATAAAAGGTTCAATAAAAATCTCCCTGATTCTTCCATTGCAGAACCGAGTCCGGCGCATGCTCCTCATCCGGCACATCCTCCTTTGGGGGCCACCAGCAGCAGCAGCGGAGGCAGCGGCAGCTTCGAGCGCTCCTTCAGCATTGGCGGGATCGGAGGCTCCGTGGACCTAGATCCTGATGCCACGCCCAGCTCTCCGGTAGTGATGGGAACGAAGCGAAATCGAGTGCTGACCCGACAGCCGCGGGTGAAGCGGGACAGCGACAGCATCTCCTCCACGAACCAGATATCACCGGACACGGCAGGCACCACACTCGATTTTGATCCGTTCAATGCGGCCGGAGCAACCACGGTGACGGCCAGGGATTACTCTACTACCGGTGCACACCATCTGCATCATCAGCCGCATCACCATCTCCATCACCACCATCAGCACTTGCTCACCGTGCCGCCTCGGATCGAGCGGCATGCCTCGGAGCCGGCGCCCAGCTTGGGATCGTCGTCCCCCTCCACGCCGCACCTGCTCAGCGTGCCGTCCAGCACTCCCTATCTCATCAAGCAGCACTCGGATCCGTTGCTGCCGCGACAGTCCGCCCTGCAGTCTGTGGGATCCGGATCCGGCTTGAGCGGAAGCAATCCCTTTGCACCTCTGCACCGCCAATACTCGCATCCGTTGTCCGGGAGCAGTGCCAGCTATGTGCCGCAGACGCCGCTCCACCATCCGCACCACATCTCGTTGCCCGAGTCAATCTACGCCTCGGGCTCCCCGCCGCCGGCCGGCTCCTCGCAGTACCTGGTGCCTACGCGGGTGGTGGCCATCACGTCGGCGGTGTCCAGCGAAACGGCCGTCACTCCAACGAACGCCAGTCCGCAATCCTCGGCGGCGGTGTCGGTGGTCACCTCGCCCACTGCTGCCGGACACCAAAACAGCGGGAGCAGTCGGCACTCCTTTTCGCCCACCTACGCCGGAGGATCCTCTGATCCGGCTCCGGAGCGCAGGTCCCCGCACTCACCCACCATTGCGAGATCGCACATCGTGGAGCGGAGGAGTGAGGCTGCCAACGGAGGGGGTGGAGGATCCCGATTGCGCACATCCAAGTCTGCCTCAAGCTCGGTCATTGGGAGCAGTAGTGGCCATCTGCATCCCGGCCAGGTCACGATGAGCAGTTCGTTCGAGCATTTGCCAACGCTGCGGGTCAAGAACGAGGAGCTGCAGCGATCGGTGTCGTCACCGCAGGTAAGTCATCCATATGGATTTATAGAAATGATTCCTAATTGGATTCCCTTTTAGACCCAACGGGAGATCATTACTCTTGAGAATCCGCGTTCTAGTCACTGCCCCGTGATCAGGCCTGGTCCGGCGCTCGGCTGCAACTTCTGCTGGAACACCATCGACGGGCATGGCCGGATTTTGCGACGCAAAACGAAATACCATTGCCCCGAGTGCCAGACTAATTTGTGCATTGTGCCGTGCTTCCAGGAGTACCATGAGCGGCTCAATAACGAAGCAACCGCCGGAGGATCTGCAGCGGGCACGGGAGCGGGAGCCAGCGATAATCAGTTGAGCAGCAGCACGGGATCAGGCTCGGGATCGGGGAGCAGCAGCAGTGGCAAGGCCTCGCCTTACGTCTCCTCCGGTAGCAACAGGCATTATACCAAAACGGAATCGATATAATCCGATGTACTGGTGAACCGACGCTGGGAGTTGCTCCTCCCGCACATTTGTATTTGATGGCCGACGGCCACCCAAAAGGAGGTCTCAAGGATGTCCCACCAAGGTCGTCGGTCGAATTTGTTTTTTTGTCAGCAGGATGCGCTATGCACCTGCACCGAAATTTTCATTTGTTGTCCATTCCCACCGTGCGTCCGTTTCCGGGACTTAGGATTTCGGATTCAGGAGCACTAGGATGGATGGAGCGAGGGCGCCAAAATGATGGCGCCGGAGAATTGTTTTGAGCCGTGCGAACCGGATCGCACGCATCCGTTGTAAAGTGACGAAACCAATTTTTGAGCACTCCGCCCTCCGGCGGAGGGTGAACTTTTTAAAAATCGCTAAAAATGTAATACTACTATGTTTATGAGTGTGTGTCTGTGTACCTATGTATATGTATGTGTATGTTCTTGTACAAACAAAACAAAAACAAAAAAAAAAACTAAACGGAAAAAAAAGAAAGAAAAATACATTAACAGAATAAAACGTTGTGCAGCCAAGCGGTGTGTCAGACTTCTGAAGCTCGAATTACGATTAGGTTCTCACCAAGTACAACTACCAAACTACCAGACTACCAAGCTACCCTCTCCACAAATAAACTATGGTATATATACATATATAGAAATGGGGCACCGCTGCGCAGGCGCACGAATTGTCAAGTGGCCCCCAAAATTGATCTACTAAAAATATTTTATATGCATGGCGGATTCCCGGCCAAAGATTTTTAAAAGGTGCCTGGATTCCGGTCGATTCGTTTAACTCTGAGTGTAAATTACCATGTAAACGATAACGAACTAATAACCAATAAACATTTGACCCCTCTGGTTTGTGCGTTTCGAAACGATTTCGAAATAATTTCATAGTTCTTTAGTTTTTGATAATTTTTTTTGCAAATATCTATAAATTTGGTAGTCCACAATTTCTATGATCAATTATTGTAGAAATTTATTAAGTAACATCAGAAGCAGTCCGTTAAATCTGTAGAATTGAACACTAATAGGATAAAGGCATATGATTTTGATTTATTTTAATAATTATATTATTCCAAAACGAATTTCGCTGACACTGTTTAATTTCCTAATCCAGATACTGTATAAATCCCTTCTGAAACGGACTATGGAACAGATACCCTGGTGTCAGACATCTAAAAAGTACAAAAGTCCAGATTAAGCCCCGTGCACCCGTTTTTCTCTAAGCGTTATTTTTGTTAATGTACATGTTTTGGTGATTTTATGAAAGCGAAAATGAGCTTAATAAACTGTCTCTTCTGAACTCAAGGAGTTGATTAATCAATAAATACTCAAAGCGTTTCTCTTTCCTCTCTTGGTTTTTTACATATCTCATAGATGATCTTGATTTATTGATCTAATTACCATTTAACAAGGGACTACTTCTTTTCGGTCTGTGTGGGCACCACCTCGGCTGGGGGGTTAGCGTTGCGGAAGTTGGGAAACTGCTCCCAGGGAGCCGACAAGTCAAACTTCCTGAACTCCTGGGCCAACTCGAGAGGCTCGCAGACCACGCGTTTCTTCTCGTCATCGTAGCGCAGCTCCACATAGCCGGATAGAGGGAAGTCACGACGCTGGGGGTGACCCTCGAATCCGTAATCGGTCAGGATGCGACGTAAGTCTGGGTGATTGGCAAAGAAGACGCCGTACATGTCCCAGATCTCGCGCTCATACCAATTGGCCGCCTTGTGTACCTCACAGGCGGAATCCAAGGGGGTCAACTCATCGGTGTAAGTCTTGACACGGATGCGCGAGTTGTAGCGAAGGGAGAGCAGATTGTACACCACTTCAAAGCGGTGCTTCCTGCAGGGCACATCCACGCCGGCAATGTCAATTAAGTTAGTGAACTGGGCCTGATGGTGATCCTTGAGGAACTGCAGCACCGGCACCACGCCCTCGGGGGCAATCAGAACCTCCAGCTCATCACCGGCGGTCAGTTGGACCTTCTGCACGTACTTGGGCAGGCACTCGGCCACATAGCGTCCGAAATCCGAGAGATGGGTTCTGGCAACGGCATCGGGCTGGCGGACAGTGGCTACCGAAGGAGAGTTAATGATTTAGTAAAGACAGCTAAGTGATCAACCTGCTACTCACGCTTATCCGCCTTCTTGGCATCTACGGGCGCTGTGCTGGCCATCCGGAGAGCAGCTGATCCTGCAGCGGGCACAACTAAGTGAAGAGAAGATTAGGATTTGGAGAACTTGGGAAGGTGCAGCAACTTACTGTGCTTGGCCGACAGAGCGGCGACAGCAGCCCGTGCGCCCAGATTTCTGATTAAGGCCGCCATGCGTACGAATTGTTTAATAGAAATCCAACAATTTGCACTAGTTTTGTACAATTTATGTAATGCCAACACTGTTGTTGTAGTTGTGCTAGGGCTGCCAACTCGAGAAAAAAAAACGGCATCCCTGGTATGCGTTTCATGTTCCTATATACTAAAAAAACTACCAATTATATTGAATACCTTACTGGGAACATTAACATAAAAATTTAATATATATATATATATTTAATTCTTATAATTTAATATAGATTATTAATAAAAAAAAATCCAACCACACTTGCCCTTAAAAGCGCTTTGATATAAAAAAAACTTTAAAACTATTAACTAAATAATATACCAATGGTATTCCATATGCCGGTATTTTTATTGCTCTCGACAACCCTGGCCTGTCCATTCTCTATGGTTCGTGTTTCGTTTTTTCGTTCGCGTCGCTTTTTGCCACAATTGGAAATTGGAAAATAAAACAAAAAACAAACGAAGATGGTAAGTGGAACGGACTCCGGGAATTTCCAAAGGACCATATCTAACCGCCATACTTAAACAGAATCACCTCAAATGGATGGGACACACGTCCACCATAATGGACATCCAGCGCAATTTGCGGCACGATTCCCAAACATGTGAGGTCGTGCTGGCCTCCAGGGACGGAGTCCGTGTGCGCGCACATCTCTTTGTGCTGAGCACCTGCAGTGACCTGATGCGGAACATCCTGGTGGATGTACCTCCAGGCCAGGAAGCCACCATTGTGTTGCCGGACATTCGTGGGGAGCTCCTCGAGAGCATGCTCTCCTTTATATACATGGGCGAGACCAGCCTGCCCTCCACCGCGCTGTCCGAGTTCCTGGAGGCCATCAATCTCTTGGGAATCAAGTCGGCCATTAGTTTCGAGTGCAATCCCTCGGTAAACAATCCCGGAGGCGAAGTGGACGCAGGCAAAACCATCACAGGTCTGCAGATTGCCCAGGCGGAGCTACTGGATGAGGAAGTGGACGCCCAGGCAGCCAGTTCCGGGGCCGCCACTGTTATGGAAAATGACCCACCCACCAACCCAAACCGCTCGCTGGAGTACCTGGATGTGTATGATCCTCCTAAAATCACATACTCCATCGAGCACATGGACGGGAACACCAGCGGAAACCAGTTTATTCTCACAGAAAACACGGGAACTTTCACCATAACACAGACGGCTTCTAGTTTGTCCAAGTTGGAGACTCCGGAGAGTGCCGATATGGTGGACGACGATATGGACGGGGAAATGGGCGAGGATTGCGAGGAGCCGGACACCCAGATCATTGAGGAGGAGTATGTGACAGGGGACCCGCTGATTGAGATGGGAACATCCGGTGAATTAGACGAAAGTGACTTGCACGACGAAATTGTGGACGAGGAAATCCTGGATGTGAAGCCCTCAAAATTAAGTTCGGGAAAACCGCGCTCGCGTCGTCCCATGAATCCAAAGACCCCCAAACGATCCTTCAATAAACACCCTCAACATCCGCAGCCGGAATTCATGACGCTAAAGCGGGAAATGAAAGACGACATCAATGATGCTTTAGATCTGGCAGCCGATGCTGTGATTCTCGAAGGATTGAGCCTGCAGAAGGCCGCCGATCGCTTCGACATCTCCAAAACGGTCCTGTGGCGTCGCGTGAGGACTAATCCAGCATACATGCGTAATAATCGGGAGAAGCCGTCGCTCTCGGAGGCCTACGAGCGACTGAAGAATGGGGATTCCTTGAAGAGCATCAGCCAAGAGCTCCGTATCCCCATGTCCACCCTGCACCGACACAAGGTGCGCCTCTCGGCCCAAGGTCGCCTGCCCGATTTTGTGGCCTGCCGACGCAGGGACACCACTCCGAAGGATGAGCTGCGGGACAAACTGGCTAAAGCTGTGCACGCTTGCCTCAATGACGGCATGTCTCAGAATCATGCAGCGAATCTCTTTGAGATCCCCAAGAGCACGCTCTGGCGCCACCTTCAGCGGCGCATGTCGGACGAAGAGCGAAAGGTGAAAAAGGAGCAGCAGGATGATTACGAGGACGACATGCTAACTTAGACATAGAGCCCGCAATCTTTGGATTTTTAGAAATATTAGTTAGCGTTTAGCAGATACCAGTTAAACATCACTGCATAAGCCCCCCATCATCCCTTCGCACAAGCCTAATGATCTTAAACTAAACCAAACCCTAAAAGATACATGTTAATTCAGTAAATATTGCAAGGACGAACAGGAGATGGCTACTCTACAGATAATTTGTAGATCTAGCTCTAAATGTAGATAACAATAGCATCATTAAGCTAAGTAATTTTAAGTCATCTCACTTCTTCATAATTTGTTAATTATGGACTTCAATAAAAGAAAACAAAAAACTCAAAATCTTTTGTAACTTTAAAATGGTATATACTCGTATATATCTTATAGTTTGCATATTCTCAATTTCCTCATATAAATTTTTAAATATCCACAAAATAAAGATGTATTTGGATCGTATAATAATGATCTGAAATCGCTAATTGCCCAAGTTCCCAAACTCTTCATGTTATCGATATATTCGCTTGTTTTTGCACATTCCTAGCAACATCTTCTCCCGGAATGAGTGCAATTTAAAGGTCCAGCCATGTCCAGGCTACACCCTGCCAATCGATCTCTGCTGAGTCAGTGTGAGATACTCGTCTACTTCGGTGTCTACATTGCCTACATAGTCGTTGGACTTTACAAGATCTACGGGCTGAGGGACCGCATTGTCGGGGAGTCGAAGTTCCAGTTCCCGGAGGGGTGGAGCCTGTATCCATTCTCGCAGCGCCGGCGCGACGACAGCAACGATGAGTTGGAGAACTTCGGCGACTTCATTGCCAGGTTCTGGCCATACTACCTGCTCCATGCGCTTGTCCTGGGAGTTATCCGCTGGCGATGGCCGCGTCACCAATGCCAGGGATTCGTAGGAGTTTGTGCCCTGGCCTTGGGCCTGAATCTGGACTGGACATCGAGTGTGGTGCTGGCTTCTTTAATTGGTAGCTACTATGTCGTGTCCTCCAGCTCCTCTAAGAAGATGGTTTGGCTCTTATCCGCTGGTTGGATCTTAATAATCAATGTGATTCAGAAGAACGCTTGGTGGACGAATCGCGTGGGCTACTCGGAGTACGTCTTGGTTATAGTCACCCTGTCCTGGAGCCTGCTGCGCGGCTGCAGTTTCGCCTTGTCCCGGATGAGGGCCAAAAAGGAGGAGCTAGCGAAATACACACTCAGCCAATACTTGGGATATGCTATGTACTTTCCCTGTCTGACCTATGGGCCCATCATCGGCTATCAAAGATTCGCAGCCAGGCAAGAGAAACGGGAGGATTGGCTGGGATTCGCTGTGGGAGTGCTGCGCAGCGTTATCTGGTGGCTGGTGATGCAGTGTGCCCTCCACTACTTCTATATCCACTACATGTCGCGGGATGTACGCATGGTGGAGTTAATGGATTCGGTCTTTTGGCAGCATTCCGTTGGTTACTTCATCGGCCAGTTCTTCTTTTTGTACTACGTAATCACTTACGGTTTGGGAATAGCTTTTGCCCAGCAAGATGGCATCGAGGCGCCTAAGCGTCCGAGGTGCATCGGACGGATTCATTTCTACTCGGATATGTGGAAGTACTTTGACGAGGGCCTGTACGAGTTCCTCTTCCAACACATCTATGCCGAGATGTGTGGAAAGAAATCTTCGGTAGCCTCCAAATTCGGAGCCACCGCCCTGACCTTCGCCTTTGTGTTCGTCTGGCATGGCTGCTACACCTATGTGCTCATCTGGAGCATTCTGAACTTCCTCTGCCTGGCGGCGGAAAAGCTCTTCAAAGCTGTTATTTCCATGCCGGAGTACCAGCGGTGGACACTGCGTTATCTGGGACCAGTGGGCGCCCAGAGACTCTACGCCATGCTTGCCACACAGCTTTTCATACCGGCCGCCTTCTCCAACGTCTACTTTATTGGGGGTCGGGAGATCGGCGATTTCCTGATGCGGGGAGCCTACCTCAGTGGTGTGGGTAACTATTTGGCGCTCTGTTTCTGCAGCTACTGTTTCTTCCAGTGCTCCGAGCTGCTCCTGAGCAAGTCGGATGCTCCAACTAAAGCAAAAACCAACTAACCTCGCCTAGGTTTAAGTGACAAGTGACTTATTTTTTACAATCTGTATTACAAATGGTATTATAACTATGATCTGCATAAAGCAGGGAAATAAATATAATAAATAGAAAAGAATTTAAACAAATTCTTTGGTGTTCTCAACCTCCTCCCTCGTTGTTCTCCTGCCAGTCTAGCCACCTAGTTTGCGTGTAGGTAGACTGAAAGTTCTCCAGGAACTCCAGTTCGTCAAGCATCTCGTCGCAGGTCTGCGTGTGCTGTGTGTTGTACAGACCATCCGGCCAATGGGTCTGCGTTTGGATGTGCGACAGTCCCAGCTCCTCGAAGAGCTCGTCACAGGTTTGGGTGTACATATGGGCGGATGTCTGCAGGCCAAACATGGACTCGTTTTCGGTATAGGCCGGGAAAGAGCTATCAGCTGGAGGCCCAGTATTCTGCTCCTGCTCCTGCACTGTTTTTAGTTCGTCCTCTGTCGTCTCAGTCATAGTTCCCTGATCCCATGTGGTGCCTGGCGTTTGAGTTTCAGTATCTCTTAGAAGTGGAGCTAGAACTTCGTTCTTGATTTCGTCGAGATCTTCGAACTCAGTTTGAGTTTCCATGTCCAGCTTTTGGGAGTCCATCAGCGCATATTGAACCTCCACCGTGGGCAGATAGCAGAGGATTTGCTGTTCCGTAACGGGCTCCGAAACGGTGGGAGGGATCTCCGGTAGAGAAGGCGGGGATTGCGGCGTTGGGTTCAGCCTTTTCCAGGTGGATAGGGAGGGTATGGCAACCTTTTGAGATTCCTCCTCTACCACCAGGTGGTTCTTGCGACGCATGTGGGTGCGAAGGCCAGCCTTGCTGTTGTAGGTCAGCTGACAGACAGGGCACTTGTGCTCGGAGCAATGGTGCTTCTCCAAGTGCCGTTGCAGCAAGAACTTCTCCCCGCACTCCCCACATTTGTAGTTCTTGTCCAGGTGACTCTTCTGATAATGCTGTCGCAGCAGGCGCAAGCTGCTGAAGCTACGTAATGCCTTCCCATCCTCATGGTATATGCACTGCACCATGGGGCAGTGGAAAACAGTGGCTGCTCTCGTTGCATTGCATGTGAGCACATTGTGTCTTTGTCGCTGGTGCAGTTGGTAGTGGCTCTGATTGCCAAACACCAAGTTGGGACACCTGTCGCATCTGTACTCCCTTACGGGCAGTAATTCGCTAATTTCGGGAGTGAATTTATTACATTTTAAGCTGCTATTAGGGATGGACATTTCTGAAGACTTCAAACGGGAAAACCTATCGATACCATTGTTTTTGGGATTTTAGGTGAGTTCGATGTGCTTAATTTTGGTGTTTTTGGCTTCGCCACGTCTGGTTGCACAGCTCACCTGACACCACAAAATTCCTTTACCGAAAGTAAACGCGCAAAAGTCGCTCTCGCTCTTATAAACTTCGAGGTAACGCCGTTTTCGTAACGAATAAGCAAAGTAATATTTGCACAAGTGTCCCACGCCAGTAATTAATATCCGATAAGATCGAGAACAAACACTAGGCAGTGTTGCATAAATCAGATTAAAAATCTTCACCTTAGATAAAGATACACCCGCGTATCTCTGCGTGTGTGTTTTGATTGTGTTTGTGCGTACTAGTGCGAACCGAAAATATTAGCGAAAATTAAATTTTACACCTCTGGTTGTTATGGCCACCAAAGTGCTTTATAGTTCAAGCAATTAATTATACCCATGGTGCAAAAACTGTGCCCAACACGCGAGTTTGCATATCAGCCTCCATACCTGTGGACACCAATACCTGAACACACCTGTGGAAAGTGGTGCTCTTGTTTTTGTACCCGTCCCCTGCCCCGCCCTCTTTCCACCACACCGCGTGCGTCCTTCTGCCCACATGCGGGGTTATTTTTGGCATGACTACGTCATCGGTAGAAAAACATCTGGTGTGAACTATATTGTGCGCGAACCTCCAAAAAACAACATTCAAATAACAAGCATCTGCGGGGGGTGGGGGTCCCAAAAAGTGACTCGAAAAGGGCGGCTCCAAGGCCGCGGTGTTCTCAAATCTGGTTCTACTCATTATTCATCTATATAATTTAGAGCAATTACCTACTGAGCTTACGAAATTACTCTTATTATTCTTGGCTTTATCAAGCGGATTACTTGCCCCATTCGCCTTCATGGAATTTAACTTTGGACACTCTTACAAAAATAAATAATAACACGCGCTAGCGATATCTGAAATTAACACAAAGGCTAAAATTAAATACATATTAAGGCGCTTTTCAAAAATCTTCTGCCAGACCTTGTACGTACAGAAATACACATCTGAATTCTAATTTATTATACGCTCTCGAAAGGTAACATAACTTTGACCATATGTATGCAGACATACGCTTAAATTGATATATTTTCGACTTTTTAAGTTTGGCAACATTAATTACGAATTGATACTGAATACAATTCTTACAATTAAAAAGATACTGGCTTCTCCAGTTATAACCAATTTTGATGATGTTTTTTTTTTTATCGCCCAGATAAGATTAAAAGTAAATTCAAGTTTTTTACTTTTTTGAGAGTTTTCCAAATATAACTGTACACAAAAAGTTAATAGAAAACAGGGTTAATCAAATCCAGCATAATTTGAATAAATGTAGTTTTCACATATGTACGTGCATAGATATATGTATGTACATATATACAATATATAAGGGCATATGTAATTGCATGTTATCTCGCATTTGAGCTATCTAATTAACTGGATGAACCAGTACTAAAAAACTTTATTAACCAACGTTTTTCTAGACCCAACAAGTTTAGCTACCTTGGAAAATTAGCTGTGCTATAAAATGTATTTATTTATTTTACCCCAATGCTTTCAAATACTATTCGCAAAGAGAATTGGCTGATGTCAGTTATAATTTACGTATTTCTTCGAGACTCGAAGCTCTCCGAAATGGCGAGGTTATCGCTAGCTTTTCCTCGAAGCAAAGATTCATCTGAGCCGAGATAATGAATGCGATGGAGTCTGAATGTCTGACGTAATCTGCGGTTGCACATTGTATCTGTATCTGTTGGGTATTAAGTGTTATGTGTCTTTTGAAAAGCGTCAATTTATTGTTCAATTTGTGTCGGCAGTCATATGCCAATGGCTTTATTGCTACTCGTGTTACCGCGAAAATAACTTTCGGAACTCTAGAAAAACTCAGACACCAACGTGACGTTCACAGCTGTTAATTTCATTAGCGCTATTTGTAAAACAAGTAAGAACCGAATCAAAGTTGATTCATGAACGTAATGCAAGACACATCGCCCACATATATGTATGTAAATACATATATATAGATCGGATCTGAAGTGATTTCCGCTGGGGCTTAGTGCACTTCCAAGAGCATCAACTTTCTGCTGACTGTTGGCGTTCTGGCCAAGACATCTGGTTCTGGTTTATCTGCCATACCTACTTCCGCCTTTGTGGTTAAATATGGGATATCTGTATCTATGCAAACGGAGAAAGTTGCCTCGACTATTGGATGAGGAATAGTTCATTGTCCACCGGGTACAATTTTACCTTAGCCATAATTTCTTTTTTGCGAGCATGAAAAAACGATCACTGTTAGGTTTCAATTTCCATATCTCATCCGAGCCAGTCACAGTCTCCAGTTGTTGCTCCCAATTGTACAAGCATTCCTTTCATGGAATTTAAATTGCTAATTGCTATGTGGCCGCCTTTTGTTTGATTAAACTCTGGCCCTCTTTCATGAGACTACACTGAACAAAACAAAACACTACTTAGCGAATTCAAAATTATTATTGAACGCGATTTCAATTGTTTCTGTGCTTTTATATAGGGTACATATATTTGAGGGAATCTCTTTGATAGATTCTCGAATGCGTGCCAAATGAGCAAATGTGACTCATGGCGCCGACCATTGGTGCTGTGATTTATTTTGGGCTACCGTTGTTATTGAAATCAGCTCTCTGCTGTCTATTTACTTTTATCAGTGTGTATTGCCGTATATTCCATAGTTTTTTTTTAATATACATATGTATTTATATTAATCGGAACACTTAGTCTTCGTAAATTCATATTAAATATGTGTGAATCAAAAACTAAAACAGCTGATACTATTATTTCATTTATGTATTTCAATTTCATGACAAAAAGTTTGCATAACTAAATTTTTGAATAATTATTCTTTGACAAGGCGCCGCAGATAATGACTCTCTGGAAAATTGAAAAATATTTCTATGTGCATGGAACTAGAGAGCGTGAAAAAAACAATTTAGTTATTTCAAATCTATTTTATCTTTTCAGTTAACTTACTGTCAAGTGCATTTACTAGGCCAGCAAAATGAGCAAACCCCCGCAATTTACCTATGTGCCTCCGCCGTCGGCTCCGCCGTCGTATCAGGAGGTTGTGGGTGGAGTAAAGCCAGTGGGTCCATACACACCCGTGGCAAATACCACGATTGTGACCACGGTGGTGCCCATCAGTCGCACCTCGACACACATGATCTGCCCGTCATGCCATGCCGAAATTGAGACGACCACGCGTACCGAGCCCGGAATGATTGCCTACTTGTCCGGATTCCTGATTGCCCTGTTCGGGTGAGTTCGGAAGATATACCTCAATTGGAATACCTTTTCAATTATTCTTTTATCTATACAGGTGCTGGCTGGGATGCTGTCTAATACCCTGCTGCATCGACGACTGTATGGATGTCCATCACTCGTGCCCCAACTGCAGTTCGTACCTGGGCCGCTATCGTCGAGTTTGAATCTGAATAATCTGAATAAGGCTCCGTGGTGTAGAGTTTACTTTAAGCGTTTTGCCTTTATTTATTTAATTGTAGTACTGTCATTCGGATTCCAATGAGCCAAGGCTTCCTTAATTTAACGCTAACTTTGCAAAATCGCTCAATGCGTCTTACCCCCAGTCGTTTTTTATTGGTTCGCCTAATTCTTAACTGTTACATGTACGTTTCTGCCACACTAAAGATAGGTAATACAAGTATATTAAACCATACAGCAATCCGCAGAGAGATATCTACAAAACATAATAAGTTCGCTTTTGTACGTACCTATGTGTACTTGCCTAAGGAAAGCACCATGACGCGGGCTTTGTTTTAATTTTCGCACAAATTGAAGCTACAGACTAGGTTTATTTGCACATCGATAGCAAATAGATTGATAGTTGCTTTTGACAAAAGACAAAGTACCAGATATTTTTATAACGATTTGTAAACTTCCTTAGCGAAAGGGCATATTGTATAACATAAAGGCATGTCTCTGTGAAAATTAATAACTGTATGCATAATTGACTTTATATTATTAAATAAATAAATAAAATGTGACTAAAAGTGATGGGAACTTTATTTTATAGGGAACTTGTCTTAGCATAATTAAGTAATTTAGACCCTTTAAACTATTTACGTAGTATTCAGGTTCTTGATACCTTTGTTCATTTGCGATTTTATCGACCTACTAAAATTTCTGTATCCTAAAGGTATATAGAATACATACAGCATTGCTGTTTTAAATGTATTTAACCATCGGATGCCGATTTAATATCATCGGCCTTTAACTATTTTCTCATTGTCATTACTTTTTTTTTGGGTTCAACAAATATTTATGAAAGGTAGGTTTAAATGCAATTAGAGAGCCCGCATAACCTCTAACGAAAAAACGGATAATCTATCGATTGTTTTTCCGAAACAGGGAATCCACCACACAATCTCTGTCCCCT
Source organism: Drosophila setifemur (assembly GCA_021224005.1). Classification (NCBI taxonomy): domain Eukaryota; kingdom Metazoa; phylum Arthropoda; class Insecta; order Diptera; family Drosophilidae; genus Drosophila; species Drosophila setifemur. The sequence continues at coordinate 11,684,613 of JAJJHY010008789.1, forward strand.
TAGTTCAGCGGGAAAAGAACAGTCTGGCAACACTGGCTGCGAAGATTTGTTTGGCTTTTTCTCTGATCTTGTGGGCTTATCCAATTTTTTGGAACTTATAGAGGTATAGTTTGAGATATTTTGTATTTAAAGGGATACCCGAGTTTGCTAGATCCTGCTGAGAAGTTGGATGCAATAAATTCAAGGAAGGCTCCCACCCAATCTAAGGAAAATCGAACATTGGAAGCGCACGTGTTTGGATTTTTATGGTGAACAAAGCTAGGGCCCCGGGAATAACGATTATAATTACCCGTTTACGTCACTACTTTCGAAATATGGACTCCTTGGATCTCCAGCCACCCGCCTCCGTGCGGGGGATGCAGGAACTGAAGCGTGAGAAATTCCGGAAAAGTGTCCCAGTTCCAAGATTGCGGGTGCCTGAAACCCACGTCCAACGTGTAATGCCTTATGTCAAGAAGTTGCTGCTCAAGATGGAGCATTTGCATCCTGTTAGGGCCCTGGAAAAATCACGAGAAATTCTGCTACATCCAACTCCTGTAAAGAATTGGGAATCCCTCCCCACGGAAGACCTCCAGAAGCAGGAGATTACGCAGGAGAACTTTTGTTTTTCTGAGCTGGAATTAACCTATGAGAACTGGAGCGCAAATGAGATACTGAAAAGTGTGCTTCCGGCGGAAGAGGAGGGTCTTACCTCCTTCTCCCGCATAGGACATATCGCTCACCTAAACCTCCGGGATCACCTGCTGCCTTACAAACAACTCATCGGCCAGGTGTTCCTTGATAAGCTGCCCAACTGCCGCACGGTGGTCAACAAGGCGGCGACTATAGACAACACATATAGGAACTTCCAGTTGGAATTGATCTGCGGCGATGCCGATTACCAGGTGGAGACCAAGGAGAATGGCATACCCTTCGAGTTCGACTTCTCAAAGGTTTACTGGAACCCTCGCCTGTCTACGGAGCACGAAAGGATTGTAAAGCTGCTGAGATCCGGAGACGTTCTTTACGATGTTTTCGCTGGTGTTGGCCCTTTTAGTGTTCCCGCGTCCAAGAAGCGCTGCCATGTCTTAGCCAACGACCTGAATCCTGTCAGCTTTCACTGGCTCCAGCACAATGCCAAGAGAAACAAGTCCTTGACCCACATAAAAATGTTCAACAAGGATGGCAGGCAGTTTGTATTGGAAGAGCTTCGGGAGGATTTACTGAAGCGCCTGCTGACGACTGACACAACCTCCTACGCCATCCACATAACCATGAATCTGCCCGCTTTGGCTGTGGAGTTTCTGGACGCATTTCGGGGTCTCTTCAAGGATAATGAACTAAGTAATTTACCCGATAATGTGGTTTATCCCACCGTACATGTTTACTCGTTCGCCAAAGGCGAGAACACTAAAGAGTTGGTGCGAGATCTTGTGGAGAGCAATCTGGGAGCCAGACTGGATGACACGCTAATTCAAGGCATCAGCTTTGTGAGGAATGTGGCGCCCAATAAGGATATGTACAGGGTTTCATTTAGTTTGTCTCATAAATTATTAACCATACCCAAGGAGAAGTTGGTGGCTTTTACAAGGAAACGAAGCGCCGAGGAGGAACACCTGCCCACCAAAGTGAAATGTGTTTGAAACAATTGTCGCAATAAAATTATAGTTTGCAAAAAAAATCTAAACAAAAGTCTCTTTTATACCTACTTTCAGATGGGTCGCAACAAGGCAAACAATAAGAAGGTTGCTCCGGGAGCAGGGCCAAAGCCAAAGACGCCTCTAAACAAGTCCAAAAAGGAGAAGAACTTGTTCAAGGTGGCGGACAACAAAAAGGGCAAGGGCAAGAAGCCCAAAGAAGTGCAGGGCAAGCTTAAGCAGGTGAGGTTTCTGCTTAGGGTTAAGCAATCCCTTTCTAACCTCTCCCAATTGTAGATTAAGGAGTCCGTTAAGGCCAAACAGGAGAAGGTTGATGCCAGCTTGAAGACGCTGCACCAGGATCTGGTAATAAAGAAGCCCAAGCCCACAGTGGCGCCTATCAAGAACCAAAAGAAGAAACCAGCCAATGCCCAGAAGGTGTCCGACACCCTGGGCAAGCTCAAGTTCTGAGCGCTCACTCTTCGGATTACGCATCACGTAATAGATGTAGGTAGTACCCATTGATTGTTAAAGATCTAGTGCAAATATACGTTAGCTATATGGGCAGTGATGGGAAGCGTTCATCCCGGTACCAAGTATAAATACTTTATACACAGATTCGCCATTCAAGTTCAGTTTTGACCCCTTTAAACACACGAGATTTATTATGAATATAATATGCATCGTATCTTATAGATTACTGAAAATGTTATATCTTTTACACTGCCCAGATATAAATACATATTTTTTTCGTTGGGACTTAACCCTCTTCATCCAATACCTTCGCCATCACTGTGCCTTGGCACTCTAGACAACCACTGGATTGTTGTTAACCGGGGGCAGCACAGCTCCTGGGATTATTGTTGGGGCTCCAGGAGTTACAGGTGCAGCTGTGGTCGGGCTTGCCGCAGTTGCATTCACGGCATTCCAGCCGAAGAGCTGGCGAATAATGCCATCTAATTGGGCTGCATCAATGCCAGCTGTTTGCAGTTCACCCAGCACTTGGTTTGTTTCTACCGAGGCCAACCAGCGATCGAAGACTACCTGCAGGGACTGAAGTCTGGTCCAGAACTGGGAGAAGATGCCAGGCTGCAGGAGCTTAGCGTTGATGTGGGCCCGGATGGCATACTGCGGGAAATATAGTTGGGCCTCTTGTAGAAATCCCTGCCAGCCGAACACAGTGCCCGACCAGTAGGGGAATCGATTGAGCAGCGGCACCTTCAGCTCCTGTTCCTCCATCTCAAGGGCGCCGCCGGAGGCGACCATTTGCTGGTCCACCCACTGCAGGAAGAGGACGATCTCCGGCTGGGAGAGCAGGCGCCAGCGGGCCGTAAAGGCGGCATTGCTGTTGATGATCCGAACGAAGGACTGGAACTGGGCATCGTTGATCAGGTAACGAACCACTAGTTGCCTGAGTGGCTTGACCTGCACCAGACGTTGGATCACTTCCAGATCCTGGGCCAGAGTCGGAGGAGGTGGCAAAGTAGCAAACGGAGGTTGGGGTTGACCAACCAAAGTGGGATCAACCAGCTGGGGAGGCCACTGGGCGAAAGATCCGCTGGCGAGGGTGATCAGGAAAAGCCAGCCCAGAGCGATAGCCATGACTGAGAGAGGATGTCAAGATCAGCCAAGTTATATCTGCCTTTTATATCTCCCGGAATACAACCTGCTGATAGCGAGTCCCCGGAATTTGTCGCAGCATCTCTGTTTACGGTTGTCGTCATCTGATAAGCGAGTCTCCCTTCGATCTGTTTATGGGTTTACCCAGTCACTTTTAGATCCACATCCCCCACGGAAGTCTGCGTATCACGGAATAAACAAAACTTGGCGAGCAAACAAGTGACCAAAATAATCCCAGGGAAAGTTCTGCGATGTACGAATTAATAACATGCTAAGCTTTATTTCCAAAGTGAATCACCAACAATACGGATGGACCACAAAGAACCGCACACGAACACTCCATAACTTTAGGATTTACATAGCTCCACATACACACACAAAGCTAAACAAAACGTGGGTTGGGCTATAAGGGATCCTCTTTTGTTTTCATAAAGAATATCTTGCCAATTATCCTTGCATTGTGAATAAAGATGTTGCCAAATGTTAAAGATGAATATATTTTTAAAAATGGGAAATATTAAGCAGAAGCTGGTAAATAATTAATAGAGTTTTCTTGGTTATCCCTATTTGGTTTTCTATCTCGTTCGAGTTTGAATAGAATTATTACCATTTCAGCCTTTCAAAATTGTTACACAATTTATTCCTTAAAAGTGAGGTAAAACACTAATATAAATTCGATGTAAGATTCCTTATTAACATTGCCATTTTTTTCTATAAATATGAATTCTTAATAGAATTTAAACCAATTCTAAGGAACCAATGCAAAAAATCAGATCGAAATTATCTCTATTCAAAAGATTATAAAATAAAATGTTTGATAATTTAGAAAGAAAAAGTTCCCTGCGAAAACCGAAATAGAAAACCTCTAAGGACCAGCAAGGAATTTACGTATACAGATTTTTTTGTTGTACACTACGTGATGTACTCGGGGATACCTTCAACTTTACCTTAAGCCGTAAAAATAAGTCGTATGCAATAAAAACTAACTTAACCGATAAACGCATATGAGTATGGGCAGGAGATGGGATCTAGTCAATGTGGTGGTCTTTCTAGCTACCATCCCCGTTAATCCGGCGACGCAGCCAGCCAGGTATGTAGCCCCTCACCGCCTCGCCCAGCTGGCGGTAGATGATCAGACCCAGGATGGGAAGCACCAGGCGGGTGTCCTTAAACAAGTAGACATAGCAAGCTACCAGAAAGAGCACCAGATCTGTGCAGTAACTCAAAGCGGATCGCACCTTCTCGTGGGCTTGCTCCTCCGACTGGAGAACGGCCAGAGCGGCGGCTTTTTCTAGCAGATCACGATCGGCAGCGGAGAGAATCAGAGATGTCTGGGGACTGGCCTCCAGCACGGCTCCGGCTAAGGGAGGCCGGCTAAGCGAGGCGTCCCGGGATCGGGTACTGGAGGGAACCCTCCTCCTTATAACTCTCTTCACCTTGACCAATCGGGTCCTGCCCCTGGCATCCGGACGAGCTTCGACAATCTCGCTCATGAGGTTCTCAGTCTCGGATTCGCTCTTGTTCTTTGACTTGGGAGGCGGTACCACCAGCAAAGTGGGATATTCCGGCTCCTCCTCCTGGGGGGTTTCCTCCTGCTCCCGCTCCTGCTCCTTTTCGGGAGCTTTGTGCATTGCCAGGTTACTGGATGCATCGCGCACATGGACCAGCTGCTCCCGCTCCGAAATGGAGAGTCGTCGCTCTCTGACCACAGGAGGAGCCAGCAGATTGTCATCGTTGTTGGCCAGTCTTCGCTTCATCTCCTCCGTGTTGGAGAGCAGGTCCTCCTCATCCGCTTCCGAAGCCGCCTTGGCCGCCGCTCGTTTCAGTTCGTCCCTGTCCAGGTAGAGCGGCGTATGGTATTTGTGGGAGCTGCCCACCTCCCGTACCAAATCGCTGTAGTGATCCACTGCGGCGTGGGCCTCCTCCTGCATTAGGCGCTCCTCCTCCTGTCGCCGCAGTTCCTCCTCTTCCTTGATCCGTCGCTTGGCCTCCAAATCGGCTGCAATGGCTGCTGCATTGGTCTTCTCTAGGGGATTGGATATCTCCTCGTTGGCCTCCGTATTCTTCTCTGTCGCAGAGCGCTTATCGCGACTGAAGAAGGATTTGATTCCCTTGGCCAAGTCCATTTTGAGGGAGCTCGGATTCGTTTGAGCTACGGCTGGAGCAGGATCAGGGGTGGTAATCGGTTCTTTGACATTCCCAACAGGCAGAGGACTTGCAGCCTGCTCCACGTGCTCGTTTGAGGAGCGCTTGAGTATAGGCTTAGGCACAAAATCAGGGCTGGGCAGTGGAACTGGTCTAGTGAGTACCACGGCAGCTTGTTCCGGAGTGGGAGCACGATAGGGCGTGAAGGTTCCAGCGGCCATGCTGCGCGGATGATAGGTTTCCAGATCCCTGGGACTGGGTGACCGAGTGCGCGCCAGCAGTTCCATCTTGAATTTCTCTATAGAGTCCTGCTCCGAAGAAGCAGTGCTCTCCGTGTAGTCCGAACCAAGATCACCGCTTGACTGCTGGTGGAGATGCTTCTGCGCCGGATTGTCCTCCGGATAATCATCCATCTCAATGTCCATCTCCTCGCTGTCTTCGGCCGTGCTCTCCGTCAAGTGCTCCTCTTCCAGCTCGCCGAGCTCTTCCCTCTCTAGCTGCTCCTGCTGCTCCCTTACATTTTGTTGGGTAAGCTGTCCTGTGGTGTGGACGCGTGCCAGGTTAATCGGCTCGTTGACGTTCTCCCTGGAGTCCCACTTGCGTGCAATGGACACCACGTCCGCCGACTGGCGTCGCAGTTCGCTCCTTCTCTCGAAGGACACCCGCTCCGCCTCCGAAATGGATCCCAGTCGCTTGCGTAGATTGGCGGGCGGCGGAGGAGCCGACTGGGCCAACTTATCCTGTGACGCTTTGCGCGACTTGGAGGCCTGCTCCAGCTCCACGGCCTCGTAGAAGCGCGCCATGGCTCGCTCGTAGAGTAGCTCGGTGGAGCTCACAGAGCGGCGTAATGGAAAGGTGGTGTGCAAGTTGGTGAACTCCAAGAAGGCCAGATCCGGCGCCGAAATCGAGATGGGCGGTGCCTGAATAGCATCCTCCAGGTCCAGCTCAAAGGAATCTGGTTGTAAGAAAGGAATTATAAGAGAGAGAAATATTAGTAATGGAAGATCCTTATTCCTATGATACGTACTGTTATTGTCCTTGACCTTGCTGTTCTTATCGAAGACCACGAGCATGAACTCATTGCTGGTGTACACGTCGTCGTATTTGTCCGCCGTCCTGGAGTATCGCCTTGAATTGGTTTGGGAAACTGGGGCCGCAACTGGGGGTGGCTCCTCCTCCTGCGGCGTAGGAGGCGCACTGATCTCGATGGTGGGCAGCTTTTCGCCAATCACCGCAGATACCCCCGATGCCACAGCTAATGCCAAAACGGGAACATTTCTAGCCGGACTCAGGGCTTGCCCCGAGAAGCGTCTCACATTCTGGTTTACACCCAGTTGAACGGGCTCGGCACTTCGCAACAGGGCTGGAGTGGATTTAATGGGCTCCGGTGGCGTGGGACTCTTGCGAAGTGGAGCAGGTTGCCTCTTATTCGGAGGGCTCAGACTTCTCTTGCGATTGGGAGAGGATTTCTCCAAGTTCTCTTTAGGAGGAGGAGGCAGCGGCTGGGGCTGCATTTTCGACTTCACTGGGGACTTATCCTTGGTCGCGCCTGATGGTTTGATATTGAAAAGCTTCAGAGACGAAGTTGTTGGTGATTTTTGACTCTTGGGGGAGGGTGGCTCCGTTGGCTTCTCCACCGGTGCCAGCGTGACCAAGGTCAGGTTGAGCTTGGGATTGGAGCTAGATGTTGCGGGCTTGCCGGGCAAATCGGCGCTGCTCTGGGATGGGCTCTTTCGCACGTCCATCTTCAAGGCCTGATCCGAAGTTCCATAAGACATCTCGTGGTGCAGCTGCTCGTTATCAATGAGTTGGGGTTTTGGTTTCCTCTTCGCACTCGGTGAGTGCTTGGGTGACATTCCCGTCGCAGCATCCGCGTGCGGACGTGGAGGAGAGAGTGTCTTTCGGCGAGGTGGAACCTGAACTGTCCCAACTGCTCCCTCCTTGAGTTTTTCCTTTTCTTCACCCGCAATCCGGGTGGCTGACTTGGGTTTGGTTATGCCACGCTTGGGATCGGGTATGAAAAGCAGCTCCGACTCGCCTGAAGGCTCGCTCAAGCCGTAGGGATTCTCAGCCTTCACTCGAAACTTGTACTCTGAACCCTCGATCAGATCGTGGAGCGTGGTGCTCAGTGCCCTTGTTGTGGCCGCCTTTAGCCAGACATTCCAGCCGACGCGAAAGTACTCCACAATGTAGTTCCCAATCTTGCAGCCACCGTCGTCCAGTGGAGCTGTCCACGAGAGCGTCGCCGACTTTCCGAACGACATGTTTAGCTTAGGAGCTCCCGGGGCATTGGGCCTAGCCGTGACCGTGACCAGAAAGGAGGTGTTGTCCTCGCCCAGACGGTTCCAGGCTTTCACCATATACTCCCCACGATCCTCGCGAATCACATTGTCGATCTTGAGCAGCGAGTTTTTCTCCGTGTTCGTGATCTGGAGAGATTAGCGGAATAATAATGGTTAGTATTAATAAAAACATTTTGCTTTTTTGATAATTCATAACAATTTAAAATCCCACCTCGAAGCGTCCACCTGGGGCGATGATCTCGCCCTCGTGCAACCATGTGATGGCCGGCGGCGGTTGCCCGGCCACGCCCACCTTAAGGCGCAGCACCTCGTCAGCCTCGACAATTAATCCATCCTCGTAGGTCCGAGGCAGGCGGATCTTTGGCGGAGCCTGGACCATAAGCCGAGCCTTGGTCACTACATGACCCGCCCGGTTGGTGGCCGTGCACTTGATTTCACCCTCATCCGTCAGGGCCACCTGGTGGATGACCAAAACACTGACGTCGTTATCGTTGACGATCTTGGTGCGCCGGCTGCTAAAGATCTCGTAACCGTCCTTGAACCAGTTGATCTCCGGCTGGGGTTCACCCAGGATTCGCACGCGAAATTCAATCCGTTCGTCCTCCACCGCATCCGTATCCACCAGTTCGTCGATGAAGCGGGGCACGGTGATGGCATTCCGCTGAAGCGTCACCGTCAGCGGATCGGACATCTCGCTGGCGTCGGAGCGGCCAACAATGTTCTCGGCAAAGCAGCGGAATTGGTACCTCCACCCGGGCTCCAAACCACTGATGCACACATCACAACCCGCAATCGGAGTGGGCGTGGCCCGCACCCAATGAGGCGAGCCCATGCGTCGGTGCTCCACCGTGTAACCGGTAATGGGGGATCCTCCATCGTGAAGTGGCCTATCCCAGCGCAGATTCACCACATCAGGTTGCTGCTCCGACAAAGACAGCGGCGTGAGGATGGGTCTACCAGGCGGAGAGGGTCGTTCTGTAAGCAGATTTAGATCCCCAAATTACGGGGTATCGAAACCATTCCAAACTGAATCATTTAAAAACTACGATTTTAATTAATAACCGTATTTAGAATGTTATCTTTGAATTATTCTTAAAATGAAGTAATAGTTATATAAATCAAAACCATTTTTATTAGTTTTTATAAATCACTAAAAGTTTCGATCCCAAATGCACCGAAAAAATTGAACTTTAAAAAGTATTTTGGTTTTTAAATATTAAATATTAAAAAGAAATATATTTTTTGTAATTTTTAATTTAATTTCAACACAATATCTACCCATTATCTATTACGTGTATATCTATTAAAACTTTATCAAAACCTGCTGTTTGAAAATAAGAAATCTTTAGAAAATTTAACATTTCTTAAAAACGCACTCCAAAAAAAATAAGCTTTGATTATATTTAAAAGTAAATCCATTAAAATCACTTAAAGCTGGACTCCTCATTTTCTGAACCAAGAAAAAGCCATCGATCGATGTTATCCTGAAAGATACTGCCCCAAGTTTGCTTATAGCGACATGATGATTCCTCCGATGTCCGAACGACAACATTACTTTGACGTAGCAAGATTTTGGGGCCAAACAGACAGACAGGGAGACAGACGGACGAAAGAACACCGAACACAGAACACAACACGGCAACCACTGAGTGTGCGAGTGTCTATAAATAGACGCATTTCTAGCGCTCCCACCAGCATCGGTGTTCAGCTATGCTATGTGGTCTCCGTCAGCGCGATGGGCCCCATCCGAAAGATTGGTATTTCTTCGAACCATACATAGGGGAAGGACTCCACTCCGGAGACTTTACTTGCCTGCCGACTTCCAGGTGACGTTCTTCTTGGGGCGCCCGCTCTGGTTCTGATGCGCGTGCAGCTTGCCCGGCTGATTCCCCATTTCGAGACGTTAGAATTTAACCTATTTTATTTGCAATTGTGCTTGCCTATACAGAAGATCTATATATAGACAGTCGAAATTAACTTGGGACACTCGCGGGACCCGTCGAATTTGTATAGCCAATAAAGACACTTTGAACCGTAAACTTTAAAGGAGTACTTAACATAAATATAACTTTCGAGGCGTTTGCTTTTGGCTGGCAAGCGTAGCCATTTTTGCGGCGCGTTAAATAATCCGTTTGTCAGCCCAGCATCCTATTCTGCGCTATCCACGAGCGAGCCAAGCGCTTCTCTTTTCGAAAGCTTTCTAAACTTATTTTGAAAAATTTTAGGAATTCCGTTTAAAGTGAAATCGATTTGTTGAAATCGATACATCGCTATCATCGGGGACCATCGAAGTAGGCTAGAATCTAGCTCTTTTTCAAATAGCACAATAAAAGTGCTAAATATCCAATCTATATATTAAAAATATGGAAAAGTTTATATACAACTTTTAACCCATAACTAAAATAATCTTCAACATACACATTTTATTTTTCTTTCTAGCTGATTCAAAAATTCTAGATGCCTCGAGCTATTAACCACCCCTAGGTCCCACCACTGTTTGCCATCGATAGTTGGCAACAGTGATGTGTCATCACTGGCACAAATTATGCTTAAACTTTTCCAGCAGTCTTCGTCTTCCCAAAAGTGTTTTTCACTATATTTTCTAGCCGCTTCTTGTGCTTGTCGCTGTTTTATATATTAAACTAATCCGGAAAAGTGCCGCCCTACTGTAGCTAGTGTAAATATAACTGATAGTACCCGCACATGTGGCTCGAAATATAATGCCTCGTCCTTGGCATAAATGGGAGGCTGTGGTGCATTTGGGAAAATAAAAACCAGCAGCGCAATTTGGAAAAGCCGCTTTGGTAGAGCAGCTGCCCCATTGTGACAGGTGCAACCTCACACACGCAAGCACGCAGGCACACGCACCTTTGTATTCTAATCTATCCCAAAAACAACACAACAACAACACCAACAACAATGGCTGGCACGGCAACCGCGACGCCAATGGAAATTGACGAATTCATAAATGGAGCACTCGTTTCTTGGGTGAGTAGTACTACGGAACGGATGAACATGCTCGATATTTGCATCGCAAGTGGGTCTATGTGCTTGGCATAAATAACTCAAGTGTTCGATTCCCATGCCAAACGTGCGGTATGAAACGGCATAAAATAAACAACGACAACAACAACAACATGAGGACAACCTGCTCGCATACTCGTACATACTAACAGCTGAGGTGCAAATTGTAGGGCACTCATATAATCAATTATTCTTTGGCATAGAGATTTAGAATCCTATAAAACCATTCTATTAATTAATAAAATTAGGAATTCTGCAAATAAAGAATTCTAAAAATTGAAACCATATCAAATATAAAATAATTAACTTGTATCTTTAAGCCCTAAACTAAATTTAACAAGGGTTCCCGATTAACTTTAATGTATTAAAATTTAATTATATCTCTTTTAAATGAGGTTGAGCTATATAACAGTGTTACGGTTTATTTTGAAAAGACCAAATAAAGAAAAAACTAACTCCAATACCCGGTTCTTTTGATCTCACCGCCATTGTAGGTAGGTAGTTATGTGGCTTTCCGCAGCGCAGAACCAAGGTCATTGTAACTTGCTCAAGACGGCTTACGGTAACGAGCGGACGGAGGAGTGTAATGGCTTTTATTTCTCTGTTCTTGTCCACATTGCCCGGCAAATATACATATTCACGCCTGTATTCTTTTGTTGTAGTAAGTTTCGCCAACCTAATCCGGTCTTGTATCTTTATCCATTACAGTTGGAGTCATGCCTGCCACGTGCCGAGCTCCTAGCCGGCTATACTTCCCTGCTGGATGGCCACATCATCCACAGCGTCTGGCTGCAGATCGATCCGGAGCCGCAAAACAATCCGAGTGAGCTCAACGATCTTAGTGGGAAAAGCCTGAGCATGGCCAGGGCAAAGAACTTTGAGTGCATCGTGAGGAATCTAAAGGCTCTGTTCGAGGAGGAATTAGGGCAGACGATTCTAGTGCTGCCCGATGTCTTCACCCTCGGCCACCATCCTGAGAGCAAGAACGGGCTGGACCAGATGAAAACGCTGCTCACCCTGCTGCTCGGTGCAGCTGTGCAGTGTCCCAATAAGGAGTTGTTTATTGCCCGCATCAAGGAACTGGATCTGGAGACGCAGCACGCCATTGTGGCACTGATCAAGCAGGTCACCGACAGCCACAGCTTGGTTCTGACCGAGGACTCCCTAGAAAGGCTAACTCCGCAGAGCATGTATACGCACATACTGCGGCTGACCAAGGAGCGTGATCACATGTACCTCAAGTGGATTGATTTGGCCTGCGTGGAGCCCGAAATGGCTGCCAGCGACAATTTGGTGGAATGCGGTCAAGGTGTGAGTGTTCCACGCTCACCCTCTAACGGAACGGCCACCTCCACGCCATCATCCTCATCCAACTCGGAAAGCAACCACCTGGCTGTGGAGTGTGCCGATCTGAGGTCAAAGAACCGCAAGCTGCGGCAGGAGCTGTAAGTCTTACTCCTTTTGCTTGACAGGATAATACAATGATATATTTTTACAGCGAGGAGAAGTCGGAGAATCTCTTGGAGCTGCGCGAGGAGCTGGACGACAAAAAAAACCGCTTTGACAAGCTGCGCCAAGAAAGCCAAGAGTGGTTCACGGAGGCCAAGCGGGCTGCTGCCTATCGCGACGAAGTGGATATTCTAAGGGAACGAGCCGAGCGGGCGGATCGTCTGGAGGTGGAGGTGCAAAAGTATCGCGAAAAGCTCGGCGATTCGGATTTTTACAAATCACGCGTAGAGGAGCTCAGAGAAGACAATCGTGTGCTGCTGGAATCAAAGTATAACTCCCAAAATCCCCTTAAACCAGTTCGTAAATAATAAATCTTATTCCTATAGAGAAATGCTGGAGGAACAGTTGCAGCGCTATCGCAAGCGTTCGGAGCATGCCATCTCCTTGGAGACCGAGATCATTAAGTACAAGCAAAAGCTGAATGACATGGCCCTGGAACGAGATGTGGATCGCTCAAAACTGGAGGAGCTCTTGGAAGAGAATGCCCAGCTGCAGCTCGTGGCCAGAAATCTTAACACAACCCAAGAACTAGACAAGTCTTTTTCGGAAAACGAAGACGATTGCAATTCGGGCGATAATAGTCTGTCTGAGCAGCTCACGAACAATGCCCAAACCAGAGCACTCAAACTGGAGTTAGAAAACCGTCGCCTAACTGCTGCCTTGGAACAATTGAAGGAGAGCAGCTTCCACGAGTCCACCAGCAAAATGCTTGAGCTGGAGAAAGAGAAAAAGAAGCTTTCGTTAAAGACTGATCAAATGCAGGAGAACATCCAGCGACTGACCCAGCAGAATGTCGAGCTGGAAGGCGTCTTTAAAAATGCTCTGGAGGAGAACAAGAAGCTGCAGGATGCGGTGGACAGTCGCCAGAAGAGCTACGATCGTCAGAGTCTGGAACGCGATACCGACCGACAGAAGCTGGCCGATGCCGAGCAGCATGTGGAGACCCTGAACAAGGAGAAACAACGTTTTCAAACGCTCAACGAAAGCATCCAACGGCGGGCCGACGATCTGGAACGTCTCGCAGAGAGTAAAACGAAGGAACTGGAGCAGTACGCTGAGAAATCCAAGCAATACGAGCAGACGAAGCAGAAGCTCTACGAGATCGAGGCCAAGGTTTCCACCTTCGAGCGCGAGAATGCCAGCCTCCTCAAGGAGGTGTCCAAACTTAAGGAGGGCAGCGAGGTAAAGTCCGTGCAGCTGGACGATAGCATCAACCGGCTCGATTCGCAATCCAAGGAGCTGCAACGGCTGGGTAAAGCTCTCGAAGAGGCGGAGCAAGTGCAGCAGAAGCTTGTGGATCTTGAGAAGCAAAACCAGGAGCTTGCTTCGCAGCGAAGCATTGACCAGGAGATGATCAGCACGCTACGCAACGACCTGGTCACCGGAACCCTTGTCACGAAGAAGGTGCGTCATAACCTGGAGAAACTTGGCCTTGCCGATGAGGAGCCCGGCGAGCTGAATGTGGAGCATGTGGTGGAGAAACTGGTGCGCAATCCGGAAACATTCAAAACAGTCAGAGAGATCATGCTGAACGTAACGCGCGAGCAACAGGAGGAGCAGCGGGAGGGCGGCGTCAAGTCGGACATGTGTGTTTTGTGCCACCGCCAGGAAATCTTTACGGTGGAGAAGAATATCGAGCTGGCAGCTGCCGCTCAACCAACTCAACCCTCCTCCCAGGAGCTGCGTTTTGAGCATAAGCTGCGATTAAGTCCGGCTCGCGAATCCGCAGAGCTCTCCCGAATGAAGGACTCCAATTCTCAGCTGCAAACGGAGAACGCCCGGCTTAGTGTGGATGTAGCCGCCCTGGGTTCCCAGATCACATCGTTGAACACCCAACACGTGGCCCTGCAGCTGGCAAATTCGCAGCTGGCCGCCGAGAAGGATACGCTGCTCAAGGATATTGATTCGTTGCAGCAGGAGCACAAGCACGCGCTTCAGGATCAGGTCACGCTGCAGTGCCTGCACGATCAGCTCTCCGCGGAGTACGAGTCGCTCAACAAGGACAAGGAGCAGCTAAAGGCGGCGGTCAGGGATCTGAGGCAGGAACTGCGCGACACCCGCGAGCAGCAGGAGACGCTGGAGCAGCGCATCGAAGAGCTAACAACACAGAACTCGAACATGAAAACTTGCAACGAGGACCTCTCCATTCTGCGCACCGAGCACTCCAAGCTCACTGACGACTTCCGCAATCTTTTCGCCACCAGTGATCGGTTTAAAAACGAGTACAAAAACATCCAGGAGCAGTATAAGATGATTCGGATGGAGCACTCTAGCCTGAAGCTACAGAATACCGAGCTTACCGGCGAATTAAACACAAAAAGCGATCAAGTTCGTCTTCTTCAAGTGGAGTACACCAAGGTCCAGCAGCGTTGTGAGGTGGTTTAATGATTAATGTTTTCCCATTCCTAGTTTCTCACTTTTTAATTGAATTTTAGATGTTAATACAAAACAATGCTGATCTGGATTCGGAGCGTAAGTCCCTTATGGACAATGTGTCCCAGTTACTCTCGCAGTATCAGGAGCTTTTGGCCATTTCCCTCGAGGATAAAAAACACTTCCACGAGGAGGAGAAGAACTACACCGAACGGGTGCACAGTCTCAAGCGCCAGAAGGAAAAACTCGAGGAGAAGATCATGGAGCACTACAAGAAGTCCGAGACCACTGTGCATAAGAAGTACGTAGCCCAAAAGGGTGCTTATTTAAATGACAAATTGCTTTATAATCTTGCTTTCCAGAAAACCCTTTGCCAGCAGTCTGGTGAGACGAGTGAAGAAGGCCAGTTCCGATCTAATGAACAAAGTACCCAGTCGAGTAGGTTTGATCAAAGAATAATTATAATAAATACATTATTAATATAAAATGTGTCAATCTTGTTAGAATCGTCGCTCCTGGGTGGATGACGCACGCACCAATTCGCAGTTCGTGATCGGCTCCGAATCTGGAGGCAACGAATCGGATAACAGCAACGAAGAACCCCTATCCATTGCCTCCGATACGCACCTTTTGCAAAGAAACATCCCACTACGTCAGAGTCTGCAGCGGTAAGCACTTGAGATAATACAAAAATTCTGGTTCGAAGGCAAATTCTTTATTCGGGTTAATGGTTTTCGTTTTATTTACATGTATATACACAACACCACAAAACACGCACCAACAAAACACTGTTCCGTACTTTATGTCCATGCAGGGACTTACTGGATAACTCGATCCAACGCGGCGGAGCCGTGCGAAGTAGCCTGCAGGCTCAGAAACGTACGGATTTGAATAACTCACGTAGAAATAGCGTGCACGGGTATGCGCTTTAAATGTGTAACAATCATCCACTCCCATTAAAACAACCCTCGAACTCCATCACAGTTGCCGCTTTTGTTTGCAATTCAGAATATTAGAATTTAATGATATTATTTTTCGATATTTGAGAGCGGCAACCGTGGATCCCTGTACTGCCTTCCCTCTGCACAATCCGTCTTGTTGTTGTTCCCTCCTCTTGATGAAATATTTCGCCCCAAAAACATACTAAAACCCCCTTTGCTTTGCAGCAGTCTCGAAGCGCCAGACGTGACGGGCAGCAGTCTGACGCTCGGCACCGCCGGTTCCCGACGCACAGTTTATCTTATCGACGAGCATCAGAAGCTTCCCGATGGTTCCAGTGCCAACTCTGGATCCGCCACCGCCCAGCCGCAGTCGGGCGGTACCAGTAATGCCGCCACCACCACCACGCCCGCAGATCCTCAGACCCCGCAGAAGAGTGCCGCAGACAACAGCGGCGGCCCGGCCACATTCCTCATGTACAATCGCATCAACACCACGATCGGTGGGGCATCGACCACCGGCGATCAGAGTCCTTTGCTGCAGGCCAGCGGTAGCGTCTCCGGCACGCCTGTGCAGGACGACAAATCGGCGAGAAAACGGACCGAGGACAAGAGCAATAGCATCTGGTATGAATACGGATGCGTCTAGAGATGGAAGCGGAGACAGACTCAGAAGAACAGTATACGTCCACAACATGAACTTGAATTTAATGCATTTGCTGACGAAGTATTATTTCGTTTTAGAAATTAACGAATTTATTTTTAAACGCATTAGAACATCGATGTTGCCTTAAGCTAGTATGAAAATTATGTGTAAAGTGCTGCTTATACCGCTATGATTTGCCTTAAGACATTGTTTACATTTAGACTATAGTTTGTACCTATTTATGCAATCGAATAACTCCAGAAGACTAAGCGCCAACTATGCGAACTCATAACTATCCAGTATACACACCCCTATATACACACAACAAAACTATAAATAGGTTAAAACCTAGCTATACCGATGCCTCAATGTTACGTCCGAAGCGCGAGGCTTTCTCTTTCGTCGATAAGACAACACATTAACGGTGTATTATTGTAAACTCGACTCCAATCTATGTATTCCTATATATGTGTTGTACGCCACACTCGTACTCTGCTAGCAGCTAACCAACGCGCCTTCAATTTGTGAATATATTTTTTATAAATTACTTGTAGCCTTGTACTATTTATTGACGCGAAGCCTAATAACGCAATAAACGTAAGCAAACATATAAAACTACCTCTTAACGTTTTTGGACTCGAAAGATAACCACAGATATTGCACGAAGTACATATAAAAGGTGAATCGTTTGTCTCCAGTATTTTAGAATGAAATGCGAGTGGAGCGAAAAAACATGTGGTTGACGGAAGTGGGACTCATCTCACTGGTAACTACCCAGAAAAGAAACAAACAGTCACTGCGCTAATATGTCATTATCTGATAATTTCAAGCTCTTGGTCCAATACTCGGCGGCAACATGTAATGTGTGTCAAACGGACAGTCACATTGCCTGTCACAGTGAAACCGAATTTTCAATCTGTTACGATGGTGAGGTAGTTTTTTTTTGTGTAGAAAATAATAAACCCAGTTTATTGTGTGATTTCAGGAGAGCCATCTTATAATCTTCTCCAATGCCCAGAGGGATCCTATTGCACCGATGATTTTTACACTTGTTACAAGGATGCCATTGCAGTTTGTTCCCAAACCACAACCGAGAAGCCAACAACCACCGAAGGACCATGGAATGCAGTCACCGAATGCGAGAAACAAACTAAAACCATCTTCTTGGAAAACAAAGATGATCCCACCTGCACTTCGTATTTATCCTATGTGGAAATAAAATTCAAAAGCTAACTCGAAATTCTCTTTCAGTTATATTACCTGTAAGGTGTCCGGAGATATTTATGACACCAAAATCACAACGTGCAACCCCAATCTATACTTCAATCCAAGCCTCAAGTTATGCACTGCTACCAAACCGGATGGGTGTGTTGAATTAACAACAGAACCCCCAACGACGACTACTATTGTGCCAACTACAACCCCTATCCCCACGACCACTGCAAAGCCTTGGAGCGCTGCGGAAACTTGTCTTTCAGTTACCCAATCCACATTGTTTGCCAACGAAGATGATCCCACCTGTATCAGGTTTGTGAGCTTATGGATTACTATCAAAAGACTAATCCATTTTGTTCCAGTTACCTTTATTGCTATGTAAGCAAAGGCTCTGCACAAGCTTTAATTAAGAATTGCAGAACGGACAATTATTTCGATGTGGATACAAAACTATGTTCCGCAACAAAACCCAGTTATTGTACATAAGTCATATTTCTCAAAACTCTATCTTATTAAATGATTTTAAAGGGATAATAAAATAATACAAATAAACCTAATCACATTTCAACAAAGTTGGAGAAAACTGGTATGGCAGTTCTTGGGGTATTTAAGACACCGTTGCGTGGTTAGGATTTTCATTATTCCGTGATCAACAAAATAATGCCGACCATGCCGTGGATAATTATTTTAACGCTGGTAAACTACCCAAGATTTGATATTTACTAAAGTATAGACTATAAACCATTCGCCTTATAGTTCATAGTTCAAAGCCTGAATGCCTTGTCGGCTCTTGAATGACGGAAACTTGGAGTGCCGAAAATGCTTGATCGGGAGACAGAATCTACCTTATTGAAGAACAAAGATGATTCCAACTGCAAGACGTAAGTCAATAGAAGTACATTATTTATTATAAAATAAAATTAATCGTACATGAACATCTGCTTTTAGCTACATATATTGTGTCGTTGCGAATGAATCCATTAAAACTCCAGATGGATCTTCCGAATCCTCAACAGAACCGCAAAAGTAAACACCACTGATAATAAGGTAAACAACACTCCCAATAGCGAACTCACCCGAATTATTACTCTCAGCTATATCTATTGTTATTTTCCCAAGAACTTTCACCCCTTTTGTCAAGAATTGCAGGAATAATTCATACTTTGATGACACAATTAAATTGTGCACAGCCGACAAACCAGTTTATTGTTCATTGTACGCATTTCGAATTTCGACAGAAAATCCGTACATATTTCAAGTTTTTGTAAACATTGTGAAAAAATAAATTAAATGCTGTCACAACAAATTACCACAATAAACATTAATTCCATTAGCATAAGCATTAGCGAAGATAAACGATGGTGAAGATTAGGTCCTCCAGGTACTTAAAGGCCCCTCAACCGCCTCAAGGTTTCAGTGTGCAAAGTGAAGAGCATGGCTAGACTAAAAATGTTGCCGAGGATTATTTTATCACTGGTAAAGGATTCAAGGAAATTAACAAATAAAGAAATTATTATTTACTTCGTGAACAGTTGCTGGTTCATTGCCTGTCCGCGCTACCGGCTCCGGCATCGGACGATCAGAACTCACAATCCTGGAGTGCGGATCAGGCCTGCCAGGATGAAACGAACGGGTCCATTTTAAAGAACGAAAATGACTCGACATGCACAACGTAAGCCGATTCAAGGGGTTCTCCGAAGACTATGTACCAACAATATAAATCTTTTTCCAGTTTCATCTTGTGCTATAAAGTAAATGGATCCATTCAGGCCTTGAACAAAAATTGCAAAGCTGGACAGTATTTTGATGCAGCGTTATTCTTTTGCAGTTCGAACAAGCCGAGCAATTGTGATTAATATTTAGTATCTTAAAACTAGATTAATATCTTTTGTACCGGAAACTGCACGATAAATGAATGTAGTTATAAATGTATGAATAATATACTCTTAAATGAATATTTGATACGTATAATAAAAAGTGTAAATATAATAAAATTATTGCAAATGAAAATTCAAGGAATCCTCCATCTCTAACGATTACCGATAACCATTTAACGCAAAGCGCTGAAAGCTATCGACGTTTGAGAAAATGTGGGATCCGAGCAGCAAAGTTATGGATCTTCTTGCGAAACACCCCGTTGTGGGCAGCATCTCGATGGCCACCAGCGTGGTGATCGCCTCCGAGGTGATCTGGGCCCTGGTGAAGTACATACGGAGGAAGTCGCCCCGCCACGAGGTCGTCGTCTTCAACGAGCTGGGCGAGATGTGCGCCTTTGAGCACATGAGATCCGGCAGCTGGGACTCCCCATGCAGAAACAAGCACTGCAGCAACCGAAATCTGGGGCGCCTCATACGAGAGATCGATGCGGCGGTGTACTCCATCGACATGGCCATCTACTTATTCACCCACCGGCTCTTGGCGAACGCCTTCAAGCGGGCTTTACAGAGGGGCGTGCTGATACGTGTAATCGGGCACAAAGAGTATGCCCTCTCCTCGGGCTCCCAAATCGGGGAGCTGGCTGACTTCGGGGTTCCGGTGCGCGGGCCCCACAGATCATCGCCGTTCATCATGCATCACAAGTTCTGTGTGATCGACGGCGTTCAGCGCGTGGAGGAGCTGCGGATGCTGTGGAATCGGAAATATATGCGACCCTCTTGCAGTGTCTTAGTCACAGGATCCGTGAACTGGACATGTCACGGCTTCTCCGGCAACAGGGAGAACTTTATTATAACCGACGATGAGCAGCTGGTAGGGAAATATCAGGCGGAATTCCAGCGCCTGTGGCTGGCTTTCGAATCCAGACCAGGAATTATCGATCAAACAGAGCAAAGAGAGGTCTAAAAAATAGTATAGTAAATCGCAAAAAAAAAACCAAAATCTTTAGAAATATAAGCGAGACTTCACTGAAAGGAAATCAAATCGACAAAACGTACATTTATCTTATGATGATTGGGAATTAAAAATATATACGAGTATTTACCATTTAGACTGTGCAAGTATCCCTGTGGCAATTTTTTGAAAATATTTTCCTACACTCGATTATGAAATAAATAAATACTTAAACAAAAGCTAATCTAATAATTCAAATTAGGACACAAGGAACAGGAATCTATATAAACAAATAATTGAATTTAATTTAAAAAAGACATTTAGATAGTACAAAATAATTTAGCAGTTCGAAGGTCGTACTGACTGGCATGACTCTGTTTCCGAATTGTAATATTTGTTTGTGTCGCAATAATATAGCCAACCCAGGTAATCTTGGCTTAACTTATAGCAGTACACGTACCTATAATTTAATTTTCAATTAATTAAATTGGGAAACATAGAAAGGGGTTGGCTTACTGTGTGCATGTTGTATCGGTCTCAACGCGATAATAACCTTTAAGTCGCAAGTTCGAACAGTATTCGTCTCCATCTATCACCGCTGATTCTGTAGTGGTACTTGGAATAACAGTTGTAGATGTGGTAGTTACCACCGTAGAAGAATAGGTCGTTGAGCCTTCCAGTGCGAAACATTACATAAAACATATGATTTAACATTAACATTTAGGTGTTATGTATATTTACGAACCTGTCACTGTCTCCATTGGGGTGGTGGGATTTTCCGTAGTCTTCAATGTTGTTGAATCTACAAATACAAATACAAAATTATGAAGATCCAAAAACTTTAATATTAGGTGTTATTTTTTTGAACCTGAAACTATATCTGTAGTTGAGGTAGAACCCTCTGTAGTTGCGATCGTGGAATCTGTCAATGACCCGTTAAGAAATTGGACCGGAAAAAATATAATAAACCGACCAACTTATTTTGGTGTTATATTTACGAACCTGTTACTACAGTTGTGTCAGAGGAAACTTCGGTAGTTCCTAGGGTAGAAGAATCAGTGGTAGAATCTACCGTGGTTTCCTGGGTAGAAGAATCGGTCGATGAGGATTCTGCAGTCGGCAGTGTTGACGATTCTAAAAGGTGGGGGGCAAAAATGTAATAAATCTACGGAGTTATTTTATTTTATCATTTTCGAACCTGTAACTACGATTGTGGTTGTGGAAACATCTGTAGTTCCAAGTGTAGAAGAAACAGTAGTTGCATCTTCTGTAGTTTGCTCGGTAGATGGAACTGTCGTTGAATCTTCCAAGGGGGCAGTATAAATTAAATGGGATCGGTGCAATGAAATATATGCGACATTTTTTTCCTTTAATGATTTACTAACCTGTTAGGGTGGATAAACTTTCTGTAGTAGTTTGGACTGTGGAAGAGTCCGTCGTTAGATCTTCTGTAGTTGGCATTGTAGAATATTCTACCAAAGTAATTCAATAATTTTAGGTTACCTTAAAAATCTATTTTTGTTACCTGTTACGGTTGGAATGGTGGAAACTTCGGTAATTTCCTGGGTAGAAGAATCGGTCGTTGAATCTACTGTGGTTTCCTGGGTAGAAGAATCGGTCGTCGAATCCTCTGTAGTTCCCAAGGTAGAAAAATCAGTCGTTAAGGCTCCTGAAAACGGCAATATAGATGTTTTTTTAAAATATATTAATAAAATTGCTAAATGCCTTAAACATTATTTTATTGTTATATATACTAACCTGTTACTGTTGGGCTGGTGGATACTTCAGTGGTTCCCAGGGTAGAAGATTCTGTTGTAGAATCCACTGTGGTTTCCGGGGTAGAAAATTCAGTCGTTGAGGCTTCTGTAGTCGG
Source organism: Drosophila setifemur (assembly GCA_021224005.1). Classification (NCBI taxonomy): domain Eukaryota; kingdom Metazoa; phylum Arthropoda; class Insecta; order Diptera; family Drosophilidae; genus Drosophila; species Drosophila setifemur. The sequence goes on from JAJJHY010008789.1 coordinate 11,706,704, forward strand.
CAGTGTAGAAGATTCTAACCATTAAATGACATTTCAAAAATGGTTTGAGCTTTATAATGATGTTATATTAACGAACCGATTACGGATGGAGTGGTGAAAGCTTCGGTAGTTTCCAGGGTAGTAAAAACGGTCGTTGAATCTGCCAATCAAAATAAATAAGACAGGATAAAATAATACGAATGAATCAACTTTTTACAAACCTGTTATCATTTCTGTTGTGGTGGTATCATCTGGGACACAGGCCGGCTGTGGGAAAAGCAGGCAATATATAAGTCAATAGTAGTGGTATTTCTATTTCCCAATTTAACCCTACGTTACCTCGGCTGAATCCGCGGAAGCACAGAATCCCTCCAGGACGCAATAATACCCATCCCGGCAGTTTTGAACGACACTCTCGACCACGCTCCCTGTATCAAAGCACAATCCGAAAGCGGTCTCGTTAATACAGGCATATTGACCGTTTGTCGGGGTACAGTTGGAGCAAACAGATTGCCCGCGAATGAGTCCGGAAGTCCAGAACAGCACCAAGGCCTAAAATGGGTAAAAAATAGGTTACTTTCGCCGGTTATACATTCCGCTTGACTCACCTTCAGGGTTATGTTGGCGTGCATGGTGTTAGACGGATAGAGCTGGTAACTTCTGATGGCTAAAAGACCTGTCGACAATTGGCTTTATAGGAGGCTTAGCCAGCCCACACCCGTTTACCTAGTGCCCATAAAGATAACCCACAAAGTCATAACTCAAGGCTCCAAAATTTTACGATGTCATAGAACTAATTCCACACCGCTGCCAAAAGTACAAAATATGATTTAGCATTTGAAGCCGCATCATTCGCAGAATACCATCTAAGTGGTGAAGATGTTCAGGCGCATAAATTTGGTTTTGGTAAGCACCAAGGATAAATAGGGATTAAATAAATTTTTTTAAAAAGACAGTACGTTCAGGCTGTCACGGTGGCGCTGCAAATCAGTTGGATTCAGTCTTCTTGTGATGTGTGTCAATCAAATGGTGCTTCCTGCATCAACCAGACGGCTTATCACTTGTGCTTTGGAGGCACCCAACCGGACACCAGTCAGACCTTCATCTGCACCGACGGCCTGGTGTGCTCGGATCAGCGTGTAATCTGCTTCCAGAGGAGTGAGACTCCAGCCAGCTGTGGCGACACCGACAGTTGCGGCCAGTGCGCACCCAACTACACGTTCGCCTGCACCTCTCGCACCACATTCGCTTTCTGCTTTGGCGCCATTACACCAACCAATGTCACGGGCAGCTGTCCCGATGGCCGCTTTTGCGATGCCTCCACCCAGGAAATTTGCGTCACCAAGACAACGGATGATTCAATCGTTTGTCATTTGGGTTGACTAAGGACATGGTTTATAAATTTTGATGTCCAAGCTAATTGTTAGTAAAACATATATATACTTAACATTAAACAAAATTTCTGAAAGTCTGGATGCATAAATCTTTGATATTTTCAGTGTAATAAATAACAAAATGTACTTAAACTGTTACCGTTGATATTCATTTTCTGAATTGTGGGTTTATATTCAATTTAAATATAATCCTACTGCTATAAATCGAGGGACTCGTCGACGTCATCCGTTCGCTTTTCCTCTAGCCAGGAGCGAGCTAATCGCAGCGAGGGAAGTCTGAGGCGCCACTCATCACAGCAGTACTTGTAGACATTCTCGCCTAGTTTCACCAACTCCACCGCAAACTCCCGCTCGTCATCCTTCCAGGCCCGATCTTCGCCACCGCCGAACATTTCCATCCGCACCAGTGCAGCCATTGTCGGTCCCAGATACTTCTTAATACCCATGTACAGCTGGGGCTTGGTCAGGGATGTGGCAGTCGGCTTACTAGAGGCAGGGTTTTTAGGAACTGCCACATGCACACGCCTCATCTCTGCGTTCTCCCCTGAAATTTTTTCAAAGTCTGACTTCAGCTGGTTGTACTGGAGCAAGAGTTGATCCCGGGTGGGTTCTTCTTCTGTTCCTTTTATAGGTGGCGATTCTTCTACAATTGGTGCCGGATCTTCCCCATTTTCCCTTTTTGATCCTAAACTATCATCTGCGACTGTCAGGTGTTCTTCATTTATACTGACTTGTGTGTCCATCTGCTTAGTTAGTTTAGGATCGCTATCATTTGGCTTCTTTGTAACCGTTCTTTGTTGAACCGTTTCCCGATTATTCTGTTGATCTTCATTATGATCCAAATCGTTCGCAGCTTCGATTGGTTTTTTAATATTCTGGGGTTGCTTCTGCTCTTGATTTATAAAAACCTCCCAGGCCTTGTATATAGATTGCTCCTGCATTTTCCTTTTACTGATTTGGTCAACAGTGTTTTTCTGAATTTGGGGAGAGTCGCTATCCGTTCGGTTTTCTTTTGGTATCTTTGGCTGTTCGATGGCCTCCTTAATCAAGTCCTGCAGTTGTTGGTCCACTTGCTGGATAACATTTATATATACATTTATAACTGGTTAGTTTTAGTTGTTGCTTGAAACTGTAATATGATTACCTCTTCCGAAATTTCTATTGGTTGATGCTCCTCATCCGAATCGAAGTCTGTTACACTTTGCGTCTCTGACGTTTCCGGGATTACATCCGTAATCTTCTCCTTTGGTTGTTTTTTTTGCTGATAAACTAAACCATCCTTTTCGGACTCCTGGGCCACTTCTAGTTTTATGATTACCTCCTGATCCTTCTTCAATTGCTTTTCATCCTAAATAATATTCGTAGGAGAAATAATAAGAAAAATGTTCTAGGGAATGTGCCAACTTGATTACCTTAACAATGTTCTTGTTTGGCTCCTGCTCAATCTCCTGTTGTAAGTCGTTCTCAGTTCTTGCCTTTTTTTCATCCGGACTAGATTCTGCGGAAGCCTTCCGCTTGCCGGAGACCTGGTATGTATGCATGAACCGCTTGTTGACCAACGACTCCTCGTTGAAGTCCAGTGGACACTCGAAATCTTTGGGTGGAATAAGATGTGGCAGCGTTGAAGGCGACAGCTTCACCAGCATTGCCTCCCCGTTCTCGTCCAGACTGTCAAAGTCCAGGGCAAGGTCCCTGTTGATTCTCATTAGTGTGGGTGTGGACATGGGCATCAGCCGATCCATTTTGAAGTTCATGAAGCATTCGACGCGAAAGTGACGGGCACAAACAGTCCGGTTGGTCAATTTGCCATTCGACACATTCAAAAATTCTTCCTTGGCGCAATTTCGGATCCATTCCTTTAACCGCTTGGGATCGCGAACGGGAAACTTGAAGAAGTGCATCCTTGGGTTGCGGTTGGTGGAGACCGAGCAGTCACGGAAAGAGCAACGAGTGCCACCCATGGCTTAAACAAAATCCTCCAAATCGTTTGGAAATAGCCAATCTTTTATTAATTTGATTTTATTTTTTGGCCCGTGTTGGTAAATATGATTTTATTGGCTTCTTGCAGTGCGGTTTAATGCTAGATAAAATACTAGTTGTGGTAAATTAACATCTCAAATAACTCGACCCAAAAAATACTACATCTAGAGGTGGTAGCTTCAAGAGGTAGGCGAATATAATATTTTTGACTTTACCCGTAACTTTAGCTGTGACGAAATGTTTCAAAGTTTTGCATAGATATTAATATATTAAGATTTTAAAGCTTTATTGTTGCCCCAACATATCTTTTTAAATGCTTTAGTTTGATTTTTACAACTTATTTGTGCTGAATCAGAAATTCAAATTCTCTTTGTTGAATCAAATAAATAATGGGAACAAAGAACACAACTTTAACTTAACCTGAATTTGTGAATCGAATCACCTAAATCACCGGGACCTTAAAATTAAGTTTACTTGGCAAAGATTGTCAATCGGGTTCAGATGTTTTAAATTCTCCCGGGTTGTGAATAGTCTCAAACAGGCATTCACAACGAATAGCAGCCGGAAATTGTGTTTCGGGCTCCTCGAATCGTCTGGAACCGTCTAGAACATTCTATTCGTATCGCCTGTGCTATATAAAGGGGTGCGCGTTCGACGCCGGTTTGAGTCTTCAAAAATTTTCGTCCGGTGTGCGTCGTTAGCGAGTGCTTAGGATCGTATAGTGCGAATAAAAAGTGTGAATTTCCAATTCTGCACAAAGCAAAGTGAAAATCTATATTTTTACCTTTATTCTGTGAATTGAAAAACCAAACACAAGGTGAGTAATCAGGGAAATTGCGTATTCAATGAAATTAAGATATGTGCATCATTTACATTGTGTGCATCTAGAAGGTTCCTTGACCCAAATGGGCAAAATCGATTTTTTAAAGTTCTAGAAAAGATGTGATGCAAGATGTGTGCATTTTTGGATCAGTTTAATTAATAATTTCTCTTGGTCATTTGTTTAAATGATAGGTGCCGGTTTTATGTCTGACTCATTTTTAACCAGAAAATGCCGGCAATTTCAACTTTAGCGAATGTTCCAGAAGTTCTCTCCAAGATTCATGAATTAAAGAATATTTTAATTCTGCTATTTAATTAGAAATCATTTTTCCTATTGTTTTACACACGTGCTTTCTTTGCATTTACGTATTTCTTACGTACATATGTTCATATTTTGCACATGCTTATATTAACATGATACCACAGAAAAAGTACGATGAATGAACTAAATATAAAATATAATTTTTTTTTGTTTTTAATTTGTATTAGATGTTACTTAGGTGACTAGTTTTTCTTAGGATTCTAGATGTTTCCATTTACAGACTTTGGTTATGTACGAATGTGCATGCTTACATATACATACACACATACATATATTATAATGGGGTTGGAACTTTTCTATGGTTAAGGGTGCGTTTTCGACTTGATTAAAATATTTATTTTCTTCAGCTTTCCTTATTTAAATTAAGCATTAGAAAATTTAACAAAAAGTATGAACTTTTTTTTTATAAAGTTAGTCTAGAATATTGGCGTAAATATTGTGACCATTGCTACATGACTGAATGCGCAGGGTTAGCGTGGTTGTTTTTGTGTTAGAACAAAGAAAGCTGCAGCTGCTCAAAGTGCAGCTGTCTTTCCATTCCCAATGAATTTTACTAATCCCCCTCTCCCTAATCTTTTATCCCTGCAGATGCCAGAAGAAGCTGAAACCTTCGCATTCCAGGCTGAGATTGCTCAGCTGATGTCGCTGATCATCAACACATTCTACTCGAACAAGGAAATCTTCCTCCGCGAGTTGATCTCGAACGCATCTGATGCTCTCGACAAGATCCGCTACGAGTCGCTGACTGATCCCAGCAAGCTCGACTCTGGCAAGGAGCTGTACATCAAGCTGATCCCCAACAAGACGGCTGGTACCCTAACCATCATCGATACCGGTATCGGTATGACCAAGTCCGACCTGGTCAACAACCTGGGAACCATCGCCAAGTCGGGCACCAAGGCTTTCATGGAGGCACTGCAGGCCGGCGCCGATATTTCCATGATCGGTCAGTTTGGTGTGGGTTTCTACTCCGCCTACCTGGTCGCCGATAGGGTGTCGGTCACCTCCAAGAACAACGATGATGAGCAGTACATCTGGGAGTCGTCCGCCGGTGGTTCCTTCACCGTGAGGGCCGACAACTCTGAGCCCCTGGGCCGCGGTACCAAGATTGTGCTGTACATCAAGGAGGATCAGACCGACTACCTCGAGGAGAGCAAGATCAAGGAGATCGTCAACAAGCACTCCCAGTTCATCGGCTACCCCATCAAGCTGCTTGTCGAGAAGGAGCGCGAGAAGGAGGTCAGCGACGATGAGGCTGAGGATGAGACGAAGGAGGATGTGAAGAAGGATATGGACACTGATGAGCCCAAAATCGAAGATGTTGGCGAGGATGAGGATGCCGACAAGAAGGACAAGGATGCCAAGAAGAAGAAGACCATCAAGGAGAAGTACACCGAGGATGAGGAGCTGAACAAGACCAAGCCCATCTGGACACGCAACCCCGATGATATCTCCCAGGAGGAGTACGGCGAGTTCTACAAGTCCCTGACCAACGACTGGGAGGACCATCTAGCTGTCAAGCACTTCTCCGTTGAGGGTCAGCTGGAGTTCCGCGCCCTGCTCTTCATCCCCCGTCGCACGCCCTTCGATCTGTTCGAGAACCAGAAGAAGCGCAACAACATCAAGCTGTACGTGCGCCGTGTCTTCATCATGGACAACTGCGAGGATCTCATCCCCGAGTACTTAAACTTCATGAAGGGTGTGGTCGATTCCGAGGATCTGCCTCTGAACATCTCCCGTGAGATGCTGCAGCAGAACAAGGTTCTGAAGGTCATCCGCAAGAACCTGGTGAAGAAAACCATGGAGTTGATTGAGGAGCTCACCGAAGACAAGGAGAACTACAAGAAGTTCTACGACCAGTTCAGCAAGAACCTGAAGCTGGGTGTCCACGAGGACAGCAACAACCGCGCCAAGCTGGCCGACTTCCTCCGCTTCCACACCTCCGCCTCCGGCGACGACTACTGCTCCCTCTCCGACTACGTGTCGCGCATGAAGGAGAACCAGAAGCATGTCTACTTCATCACCGGCGAGTCCAAGGACCAGGTCAGCAACTCTGCCTTCGTGGAGCGCGTCAAGGCCCGCGGCTTCGAGGTGGTCTACATGACCGAGCCCATCGACGAGTACGTCATCCAGCACCTGAAGGAATACAAGGGCAAGCAGCTCGTGTCCGTCACCAAGGAGGGTCTGGAGCTGCCCGAGGATGAGGATGAGAAGAAGAAGCGCGAGGAAGATAAGGCCAAGTTCGAGAACCTGTGCAAGCTGATGAAGTCCATCCTGGACAACAAGGTCGAGAAGGTTGTGGTGTCGAACCGTTTGGTGGACTCGCCCTGCTGCATTGTCACCTCCCAGTTCGGCTGGTCCGCTAACATGGAGCGCATCATGAAGGCCCAGGCTCTGCGTGATACCGCCACTATGGGCTACATGGCCGGCAAGAAGCAGCTGGAGATCAACCCCGATCACCCGATTGTCGATACCCTGCGCCAGAAGGCCGATGCCGACAAGAACGACAAGGCTGTGAAGGATCTGGTCATCCTGCTTTTCGAGACCTCTCTGCTCTCGTCTGGATTCTCTCTGGACAGCCCCCAGGTGCACGCCAGCCGCATCTACCGCATGATCAAGTTGGGTCTGGGAATCGACGAGGACGAGCCAATGACCACCGAGGAGGCCCAGAGCGGTGGCGATGCCCCCACGCTGGTTGAGGACACCGAGGACGCTTCCCACATGGAGGAGGTCGATTAAGCACTCAAACTTGGCCAACCTTCAACCAAATTCATCCAAACTCACATTCAGATACACAATTTACTTGCGTTTCGACCATTTCTAACTTTGTTGACAACACACTTAAATTTGTACTTTCTCATCAATCATTTTGCCGCGTTGTAAGCGACAAACATACGCTTAACTCATTTAAAAACAAACAAACATGTAGCAACTCCGAGGAGTTACATAGGTTCAGGTTCCCGAGAATCATTCAAGAGCAGTTGTCGTTTTAAGAATTTCTAATTTAGAATCCAAGTAATTTATGTAAAGATACACTAAAGACTACATACAAGCTCTAGTTAGTAGCTATATAAAGAATGGAGTAACAGTAAAATTAAGGTTTGATGACCCGATCGATGACAAATACACTCAAAACCAAATAAACAAGCAAATGTGTTTAAAAATCTATTTCATTTATTTACTTTTAATGGGGAAAAGGGAGTTGATTCATTCCTCGGATTCTTTGCGTAGTAGCTGCTCGACGGCTTCTGTTGTGGTCACTCCTTTGCTGATGAGTATTATCTTGTGGCGGGATCGAGATCCTTTGTCCAAGGTGACGTCGCTTTTCCGCAGGCCCAGCACTTTGGATAGGAATTTCACCAGCTCCGCGTTGGCTTCTCCTTCGCTGGGCGGAGCGGCTATTTGAACGCCCACGCCCTCTATGCTAATGCCTGTGATTCCATTGTGCTTGGCACCGGGTTTGGCCAGTATCTGGATACATATATTTCCATTTTTGTCCAGGCTGATCGGAATAATTTCTTTGGCCGGCGTGGATTTGTTACCGGCACTATCGGTGGCAGCTTTCCCTTTTCCTTTGTTCTTCGACATTATTTGGGCGTTGACCGATGTGAACAAGCGGCGCATTGACTTATGACAACTGTATTATTTAAAATTTAGACTTAAATACATTTTAATCGGCGTTTTAACTAAATTCACTTATGCCAAAAGCGTCAAACAGCTGTTACCAGGTGTGCAATAAATTAGAGATGGGTGCTAGTCGTTCGAGAGCCAACCGATAGTTTCTAAAACAAATATTTAATAAGCATTATTTCCACATCTTTGCATCCCCAATAATTTATAATCGGTAAATTAAAAGACATGACCTTAGGTAAAAAATTATCATATATTATATTCTTCATTGTTATGTTCTCATAGTTACTTCTCTACTCGTCTGCATTAGAAAACAACGCATAAACATTTTGCACTATTTAAAACTGCGTCGAGAAGCATCTTAAAAATGCATTATCGCCTATAAAATGATGTGTCGCCGGCTTGATCCAGCACAAAACATTCAGTTATTTTTTTGAGTGTATGTAGGAGAGAATTACAGGAATGCACATAACGATCAGTATCAGTTGGCTGGATAGCGCTTACAATTAAAGCAAAATGCGTAAAAATGGACTTAAATTTTGTATGTTTGCGTTTAGAAATACATATTGCAGACACAAAAGGATCTGAAAAGCCGAGTTATTTGGGGTCATCCTCAACGGACGTTGCACATGTTGCCGGTTATTAGGATATAGTTCAATTCAGCTACAGAAAGGTGTTGTTTGTTGTTTGGGAAGGCTACAGAAGTTGCTTGTGGAGCTCCGGAAAGAAATTGCCTCCACTTGACGTTAATTTTAGTTGCTGTTGTGCGAGGTTTTCCTTACGCAGCGCGTATCGACTGAATGATCTGGAAAATAGCCGAGCCGCAGACCACAAAGATAAACAGCGCCAGAAGCCATGGTCCGACGGGGTACTGTCCCTCTTTCGTTTTCTGTGGAAAAAGGAAGTTTGTATTATATATTTGAAATAACATTAAATTCACCCTAATTTGATTGGGTGGTTTATACCAACGAAAATAATTTGTAGTAAGAGACAAACAAATCATCTAAGTTATATTTAGAAAGGAAATATAATGCAAATACTAAGAAAAAAAATATAAATATCTCTAAATATTAGGGTTTAGAGATAGCTTTATCAATTTCCAAGATCCTGGTAGAAGATATGATAAATCATGAAGTACAGTGTGCTATATATGCTCTACAGGTCTTAGTATTTTACGGAATCCACCCATATATTAGGGAACTGCATGAGTATGTTGTTTCTAAGTACAGCTTTTACTTTAGCTTGACACCTGACTTAGTTAATGCACTGGAGATTAGGGGAATTGTCGATGGGACCACCTAATCATACTTCCAGAAGAGGCGATAACGTTCTCACACACACCAGCTTCCCCGCCACACACACATGCACGGCACGCATCAGCAATAATAAAATCAATGACGGCGTGGCACTTTTCGCGATTGATTTCATCGCCCTCAAGCCGCAGCCACCCTCTTTTGCTGTTGCTATTTTTCACTTGCACTTTCTGGAGGCAAGCATATACAATGATTTAAGCGCAACACTCACCGAGGATTTGGGTACATTGCCACGCATTGTCACATATTTGCTGGCCTTCTCGTTGGCGACGCGCATTCTCTGTGGTGGAGCCATCTTTTGTGTTGTTGTTGCAAAGCACTCGTCGCACTGTAAAACACAAAGATGGGCATTATGTTGATGGCCAATTAATTGTTGCTTTGGCTTCCGTGCAAGTGTTTAAAATGATTGAAACATTGTCCGATTTAAGGAAAATTTTGACAAACCGCAAAAACCTTACCTCTCAGCCCAAAAATAACAATACGAATGAGAAAGCAGACGACACGTATACTGCCAGGGCTGCAAGCACAGGGTTGTAGTGCTGGTAATCGACCAGGGCTGACGAGCAGAGTTTTTTCTGTTGAATTTGGCATTTCTATATAGGGTATTTCTAATGTATTGCATATATTGAAGTCTTTTTATAATTTACCTAATTGTTTATCAAGTAATGTCATTTAATACTCTAATACTCTAATAAAATAGTTTGGAATATAAATAGTACCCAAAGTTTTAACGAAATAGTTTTTAAATTCATTTAGCTTGCCTTGGCAACCCATACTATCGATAGTTCATTCGAATGCTTGTCATCTCTAGTTCTGGGATCTGCTGATGTCGGTCATCTGCTCTGTCGACGCTGACGTTCTGCCGTATCCTGGGTGCGAAACGCGTAGATCGCAACAACCTGAGAGCAGGAGAGGATTAGGGGCAGGCGAGCAACTGGACACCATGACGATGGATGCCTCCGCCCTGCCGTCGGAGCTACTCGTGAGCCCGCAGCCGCTGGTGGGCTTCTGCGGGCTGGACACCGTCCGGCTGGGCGTGCACAAGGCGGTGTGGGAGGCGTTCAGCGGGAGTCTCCAGCGCAAGGCCGCCGAGCGGGCGGCGGTTCAGTACAAATTACTGCCCCCCAATTATGAGTTTCCCGTAACCAAGCCCAAGCGGGCCTCCTACGAGTGGTACCACCCGAAAGGCATACTCAAGCGAAACTGGATGCTGAAGCACCTGCATGTACTGCCCTCGGTAGTGGTGCTCTTCCAGGACATAGAGTGGAACGATGCCCAGTGGTCGGAAAAGCAGGTGCAGTGCGCTGGAATTGTCCAGGCTCTGAAGAACGCACTGCAGGAGCGTAACACTCGCCTGTGCCTGGTGCTCCTCCAGAAGGCGGCGCCTCTGCCGCCTGGTGAGGATCTCTTGGCCGCAGAGCGAGCTGCCAGTCTTACCACAGCTTGTGGCATAACCAGCAAGATGCTCTTTATCCTACCCCACACGGAACACCTCATGGGGTATGCTTTGCGATTGGAGTCTGCCTTCCTAGACATGTCGCAATCATACTACGCCCTCATGTCGAAGAGGATACGCAACCATCGGGATCAGCTGACGGCTGCGCATACCCCTCTAAAGATTCGCCACCAGTTCAAGCTGGGATTCGTGGCAGAAATGCGTCAGGACTTTAGCACGGCTCAGAAGTAGGACTTCCATAAATATTTCTTGAAATAATATCCTAATGCATTTACCACCCTAGACACTACTTCCAGGCCTATGCCAACCTGGACGAGATTCGGATCAATGATGGAAACTGTTTGGAGATTAAAACGCTGGCTGGGTTTTTAAACTACAAGATCTGTCGCTTAATGTTCAAGTTGAAAACTCCTCGGGATGCCATCAACCAATTCATCATACACGTGGAAAAGTACAAGACCAGGGTCGGATTTAAGGATCTGGCATTTGAGCACCATGCCTGGATGAGCACTCAGTGAGTTGTAGTTTATCAAGATCTTATTTATCTCCAGGTAACCCCTTTAAATTTTAAGACATTCTGTGTTTGCGGAGCTATTTTGCGAAGCCATCAAGAACGGACTACCCGCGTTGCAGACCCAGCATCCGGGCATCTACTACCATAAGGCAGCGGAGTATGTGATGAAGCGACGGGATGAGGCCAAGCAAGCCTACGAAGCACTTGTACTAATCCAAGCCGAGGGCACGCCCTCAGCTAATCCAAATCCTTTGTCCCTGTACACCGAGTTCTTTGGCATCCGAGCGGTCAAGACTGGGGATCCGGTGGCGGAGCAGCAGGCCAATATGCAGCTCTGCGAACTGGAGCGCGGCTTTAACCACTCATCGGGAATTATAGCCCTGTTAAGCCAGGCCATGGCACAGTTCAAAATCTACAAGTGCCTCAGGTTTCGCAAGAAACTGGCTGTCGACATGGCCGAAGAATATCTAAAAAGCGGGGATCATGCAAAGGCCTTAACGTGAGTTAATAGCTTCCATCATTTGAAATATCTACTTAATTATTCGTTGTCTCTACAACAGTTTGTACTCGCTAATGCTGCCCGACTATCGCCAGGAGAAGTGGTCGTCGATATTTTCCGATGTTCTGCTGAAGACCCTGCGATGTGCACTGCTTTCCGGATCCGTGGCGGACTACATTGCATGCAGCGTTGAAGCTCTATCTCTGCGTCATCTTGGTAATCAAGAGGACCGGATACTGCTGCTGGAGAACCTTCAGCAGGTGTTCCAGGGCATACCGCCAATGCCCAAGGCTCAGCTGACACCAGAAGCCCAAGGACTGTGGACCAATGCGTTGGCCAGCGTGAAAACACCCATTCAAATCGATTTAGATAAAGTCAGCGATGTGGTGGAAATGTGCGCCACCTTCGAACGAGTGCAGTTGAACAACGACGACGTGCTCCAATTGCAGCTCATTGTACGGTGTGTAAAGATATAACCTATCACTATTTTAGGTGGCTTTAATTATTATAAATACTTTTTCAGTGTGCTAACGGATGTTCCGTTGAATGTGCGCAACTTCCATGTCATCTTGGCCGATGCCGCCAATCCTCAGAACAGCTATAAGCTGGAGGCCCTCAAGTATTTCTGCTTTCCCAGTCTCCCTCAGCTGCGAGCCCAGCAGCAGGAGCGGGAAAAGTTGGCAAAGCCGCCAGAGGATCCAAAACCCTACGAGAGGAATATGAGATTGGAGCCTGGCTCATACTATCAGCTGCTGTGTACCACAGAGGCTCAGCAGTTCCACGAGAACACCCAGCTGCGCATCGTTAGGTTGGAGGCCCACATGGGCACCGATCAGGTGGCCGCTCTGCTCACCAGCAGCTCCAACTATTCACGTAACCCCTTTCGGCATCACACGCGCAGTCGCGATCTCGATGACAACGTGACGATCAATCCAATTTGCTATATCGCACCCACGTAGGTCGAAGCGATTCGTACCGGAAATGTTGATTGATTTCCGGACAATTGCATGCATCCGCCGCATTAAATGGCCCACTGAACACTGACTACCGCTTTCCCGTTTCAGGTTTCATCTGGGCACGCAAACGAACCTCGGTCACGGTCACGGGCATGGATCGGATGAGGAAGGAACGGTAGTGGCGTCGAGGATGTTGGTCAACGAGTATTATCCTGTAGTGACCACCGTCAGCAATCCTTACAACGTTTATCTGCAGAATGTCGGCGTGCACATCAGTGTACCCACTGCCTTAAGAAGTAGTGGTGAGTGATGATTCAGAGAGGAATTTGGGAGATTCTTTTATATATTTCCGAACAGCCAAGGCAGCTTACGACTACCATCTAAATTCATGATTCCGATTCCCCTACATATTCAATGCCTTATCGATAAAGCTCCTAACAGTCTTGACATTCGTATAGACACCGGGTGAGTTTTTACGGGCACAACCAATGCCCCAGGAAACAATGCCGCAAAGCTCATTTTGATAGACGGCCGGTCCGCCGGAGTCTCCCTCACAGGAGTCCTTCAGACCCGGTACCGAGGCGCAAAACATGGTGCTGGTGATGGTGGCTCGCAGCTTGTACTGGCTCATGCAGGTCTTCCTGGGGATCAGAGCCACATCCGCACTGCGCACCTGCATTGAGACAGCCTTGTTGCGCTCCGTGACCAGCCCCCAGCCGGAGACCTTGATCAGTTCTCCTGCCTTCATGGTGGAGTTGCACAGCTCAATGGTGGATATTTTGGGGCCACTTATGGGCGTCTTTAGCTTCAGTACGGCTACGTCGGTGCTCAGAGTGCGGGTGTTGTAAGCTTTTGGGGTGTATACCTTTTCCACGCCACTTCGCACGCCCTGCTCGGTGAGTTTAGTGGCCCCAGCCACGACCAGGACGCGGGATGCTCCCACTCCTTTGACACAGTGCGCTGCTGTAACCACATGTTGGGGTGTGACCAGTGAACCTCCGCAAATAAAGCGACCCGAGATGCGCAGGTTCACCAAATATGGAACGCTGCCAATGTCCACTGGGACGCCGCCAACAATCCGGCTGTTGGCCTCGTTTCCGGTCGCCCAGCAGAGCGGGAACAGGTGAAGCAGGTGAATCCACATCAGCTCACTCCATCCCTCGATGCTTTGCTCTAACTATCTGCTAGCTTCAACTCCCAGTTTCCGAGTCTCCGATCCGCCAAACAGCCAGCTGAGTAAACAGCTTCGCGCGACTCGTTGCTCCGATTTATATGCCCAATCGGGTCGGGGGCTTGCTTTCGAGGAAATAATCGTTACAGGGCATTATTTTATTGTGCAAATAATAATTACTTTAATAAACCATTTTGTGGGATTTATCGCGCAACCCAATCGGCAGAGTTAGAATTCGAAATTGAAACCACATTGAATGCTGTGTAATGGGGCTTTATATTGATGCTCACAAAACTTTTGATGACCTTGTTGGGGGAATATACAAAATAGATTGCATTGATTGATTAATTGGTCCATAGATTCCATTTTTATTCAAAGTTATTAATTTTTTAACGCCAAATTTGATTAATTTGTGATTTAATACATTCATACATAACAACATTGAAACAAATCCTAATTCTTAATTCTGCTCAGCGTTTGCTGGATAAAAGCGTGAACCCTTCCGCTGGCCACGTTGGTGTAGACACCCGGGTATTGTAGCCTTGCGCAACCAAATCCCCAGGAGACAATGCCGCAAACCTGACCGCGATATACCAAGGGCCCACCCGAGTCTCCGGAGCAGGAGTCCCTCAGCCCTCGAACGGCAGCACAGATCATGGATTCGCTTAGTTGCGCCTGTCCGGCATATGCCAACTGGCACTCCGTGTGCGGAAGGACTCTCACCAAGGCCGTACGAACCTGTTCCGCAGGCTGACGGTTGTTTTCACTCGTCACTCCCCAGCCACTTATTCTGGCGTAAGCATTGCTCTCCGGCGAATTGCGGCAAGAAGCAATTATGGAGATCTTACCCGGAATCGCGGAAATAGATTCCTGGAGTTGCAGCAAAGCCACGTCCATGTCGAAATTAGTGGGCGAGTAGTTCGGTGGAGTATGGAACCTGGTCACTTTTCGCACCATCGGAGCATCTTCCTCCAAACGACTGGCGCCGGCATGGACCGTATAATCCTCCGGTTGGGAACCATATACACAATGGGCCGCACTCAGCACCACTCTGGAGGATATCAAGGATCCCCCGCAGATAAAGAACCCGTTCTGACGCAGGTAAACCAAGTACGGTACTTGAGCTATCGATATCTCATTTCCGCCCACAATGCGGGGTTTGCTGGCGAAGATTGGAATTATAAATGCTAACTGGCAGAGCCACCAGAGCAACCATTGCCAGATCATGGCGTGTCCAGACTGACAGATACTCTGCAGAGCACATAGCAATTTCAAAAGTGATAATGATACTTCTCATTCCATTGAATAGCGCATTGAATAGGAAATTTATTTCCACACGATCTGACTATTATTTGGTATTCCGGAAGATATTCTCACTTGAATAGAACAGTATTATATACAGAAATATTGTCAATATTTAATCGGATTAGTTAAAACATCACTCTAGGAAAAATACATATCTTAGGAGCTTTCTGTAGGGATTTCCTGTTCTACATAACTTTTCCTGAAATAATAATTATTGTTCACCACCAACAATGTCGCTCCACGAAGGTCTTAAGCCAGTACGTGATCGTTGGACTACTAAGGCGGGTGTAGACACCAGGATAACCACTCCCACAACCGTAACCCCAGGACACGATGCCCACAGTTCGATCGTTATGAATTACCGGCCCTCCAGAGTCACCCTGACAGGCATCTGTGTCAATTTCACCCAACGCGCAGAACATGTTCCTCGTAACGCGTTGCTTCTCAGTGTCCATTTTCAGAACGCACTGCTTTTGAGGAATCTTGTGAACTTCGGCCACCTGTAGGCATTGGTTCCGGTCATGACCATGCTCTCTGGTCATGCCCCAGCCCAACACAGTGAAGTTTACACGCCGGGGGAGATCATTAAAGTCGATCCTGATGAGACTTGCATTGCCGGAAATGTCGAATGGGCGGGTTAACCGGATCACAGCCACATCGGAGTCCAGGCCACTATGGGGGGAATAGTAGGGAGATACTCCCGTATACCAGGCCCGGCGCTCATGCTCCGGCGATGACTCCTCCCCTAGGCACTGTTGCTGGGCGTGCACAGTCAAGTCCCGGACTTCATGATGCCTCCACTCCAAACAATGGGCCGCCGTGAGCACGCAACTGGGCGAGATAAGGGCACCACCACAACGGAAGTCACCTCCGCGCCGCAGATTGACCAGAAAGGAAAAGTTTTCTACATCCTTCGTTTGTCCACCGAAGATTTTCGGTTCTCGAGGTTTGGAGAAACAGTTGGGCTCCAGTTGAAGAAACAGGGCTAATCCAAAGAGGTATTCTAGCATTGTCTACGGAAACTGAACTTTGGCAGCAAGACTATATATAGTCCCCAATATCTTGCCGCATTCCTCACTTAATTAGGCGAAGATAAGTTTTTATAATTTATTGTCCCTTAAAGTTACGACTTTAGATTACGATACCGAATGCACCTTCATCTGGCGCAAGAACCAATCCCGGATCTCGGGCACACTCGTATAGACACCTGGGAGAGAGGAGGCGCACCCATAACCGTACGACACAATCCCCGCCAGCTGGCCCTTGTAAACCAATGGACCGCCGGAGTCGCCGTCGCAGGAGTCCTTCTTGTACAGCTTGGAGGCGCAGATCATGGAGCGAGTGATGCGTTTTATTCCCCGAAAGGCGGCCACACAATTCGAACGTGACCACATGGGCACAATAACACTGTGCACCCGCTTTGATGTCTCCGTGGCATCGGCAGTGGTGAATCCCCAGCCCGAAACTTTGACCAAAGCACGTGGAGGAACTGTCTGGGAGGCCAAGGCTATTGTTTCTATATTAGGTCCAACCATATCGGCAGTGAGACGGAGTGCGGCCACATCCATGTTGAGGGTTTTCGGATTAAAATCCGGTCGCACCAATACCAAGTCCACCTGGCGAACGGTGGCATGGGGACCCCCTTGGTCAGAGGCTCCGCCATAAATCTTAAACTCATCCCTGTTCTTTTTGTAAACACAATGGGCAGCTGTGATGACCCATCGTGGTTTGATCAGGGATCCGCCGCACAACTCCGTGGATGTGGTGACCTGGAGGAGGTACTTCTCATCCTTGATTTTGGACACTTGGCCTCCAATGATGCGGGGTTGAACCTCCATGCTGTCACCGTAAACGCTGGGCAGGATCGAGAGGGGGAGCAGCAAAAGCAGCGAAGGCAGGCACCGGGCAATCATTGTGGTAAATACAACTAAATCACATTAAAGCCGGTTAATTCTTTTATATCGAGTAAATCGGGGCGGAAAACGATAACCAACATTTGCACAATTGTTTAAGCAATCATCTTTGTCGGGAAGTGGAACTCCGAATCGGAGATTTAAGAGCGGAAATTGTTACTTTGCTTTGCCCAGATTGCTTTAAATTCTTTATTCCGACTTATTTATTTGAAGAAAAAAAATAGTAGTCAAGTTTTAAATTCCGGTTATATATTGTTGGATTAGTTTGTGATTTCCTATATTCCTTCTCGGGTACTATAGAAGGTCCATTTTTATTTTATGTGAACCTTCAAACCTAAATTCATGCAGATCAAATTATTGCTATCCAATAATTTGATAAAACACGATTTCATCAATTCGTTTGTCGTTTATTCGTTTATATAGTTGATTATTTAGAAACGGTTATCTGTGGTTGGTGTTTCATATTCCCCTGGCAGAAAAATATACTTTTAATTACCGGTATTGTTCAAATAGAGAATTCAAAGAGCAACTTTATCTGTAAAATGTGCCTTCGAAATCATTTTAAACAGCCTGCGTGGGTGAAACAGTTTTTGTTATATCCAAGAATGTAGAAAACAGGCGTCTATAGTATTGTTTATTTATCTTGTTGATAATATTTCAAAGCCTTAAGATGACATATTTTAATACATTTATTTACTCTCCCTGCGTCAATATCGCAATTTAACCTGTTCCATGTCATGTGGTTTTTGGATATTCTTTGCCCATCGAACGAGGAAAATGTTTGCCTTTCTTTGGTGATGATATCTATTTTTAATGCCACAATGCCAATGAATACTGCTGTTTGAAGATCGTGTTTGGTTTAAAAATATTTATTTAATCGCTCATAGCAACTGCTGACCTTAAGAGCTAGTTCAGTGAGTTGGTTTCCCGCCCCTCAGACTTACTATCCCGAATTGTTATTCTGGACTCTATTGGCCCATTTCCGGATGGCGGACACGGCGGTGTAGACGCCGGGATATCCTGTGCGGGCACAGCCGTAGCCAAAGGATACGATACCCACTAGAGTGTTATTTCTGACCACTGGACCACCAGAGTCACCGCTGCAGGTGTCCTTTCCGGCGGCGCGTGCGCAGAACATGAACTTGGTGATGGTGGCCCTGCCGCGATATTCCCTCTTGCACCGCGCCTTCTTGACCACATTGACTTGGGTGGCCCTCAGGGTATTGGAGGCCGTGGAGCCGCCCTCCTGCGTTACCCCCCATCCCGCAATCCGCACTCTGGCACCCGCCTTGGGCATAGTGGTGGCCATGGTGATGGTTCCAATATTAGTGCCCGTCATTGATTGATTCAGCTTCAACAGCGCTGCGTCCATGTTCATTCTGGTGGTGGTAAATTTGGGAGCCACGTGCAGAGAGGACACGGAGCGGGTGACGCCATCACTGCCATCGAGAGTGGTGCTTCCGCCGCGAACCACGAAGTCAGAGGCACTGTATCCCTGTACACAGTGGGCGGCGGTGAGGACCCATTGATTGGTGATCAGGGATCCAGCGCAGAGATTCGAACCACGGCGAACTTGAACGATATAGGGAGCAGTGCTAACAGAGGTGGTTGTTCCCCCCACAATTTTGGACTGGATTTTGGTCGGTGTCGTGGCCGCTTTTGATGTCTTCTTAGTTTGCTGGTTCAGCTTTCTTGCGGTGGTTCTCTTGGCCAATGTGCGATTTGGATTATTGGCCAACCTGCGTCCCTTTACGGCTGCCAAACGTTTCCTCGTCCTTTGATTCCCAGTCGCCACCGCTTCGCCCAGTTGGCTGAGCTCGGCCAGGAACAGCATGCTCAAGATTAGATAGTCCCAGCGCCAAAGCATCTTACCGAGAACTAATCCGTGGGTGACCTTGTCCCGGCTTTTATGGCCGGATATCAGCGAAATATCCAAAAACAACAACCAGCTGAGCAAACAGCTCACGGGTCACAAAGCGAGGCGCAGTGGAGCTTCAATGGCATTCTTTCCGTGACGTCAATGATCAGGGTTAACTCTCTAATACTGATACTGATGAAAGAGCCCCAATTAGGAGCTAGCAGTACCTTTGCATATTGTCCGCTATCCAGTCGGACAAGTAGCTCACATCGGAATAGACCCCGGGGCTGTCCTCCTTGGCGCAACGCAGAGCCCGGCCCCAGGATACGACGCCCACGAGGAAGCCATGGGAGTTAACCACCGGCCCGCCGGAATCGGCGGCACAGGCATCCTTAAAGCCCGGCACGGAGGCACAGAACATGCTGGAGGTAATATTCCGATAGCCACGATACAGATCCCGGCACTGCCGCTGCGGCATCACCCTCACATGGACGCTGTGCAGCTGGTTGGGCAGCGCAGATGAATTGTCGTCCGTCAAACCCCAGCCGGAAACTCGGACATAGGAACCCGGTCGAGGGGAGTTAATGGCGAGAGAGATTGGTTTGGCAATTGGTGACAAGATTGGTTGCTGCAGCTGCAGGAGTGCTACATCTTTATCCAAGGTGGTGCGACTGTAGGCCGATGGGAGCAGTATCTGTCTCACAAATCGAGAATTCTTCATATCGTTCAGATAGGTTACTCCACCTCGCACCACAAAATCCGAGGGCTGTCCATCTTTTAAACAATGAGCAGCTGTCAGGACGCAGTAAGGAGTGACCAGTGACCCACCGCACTCGAAGTTCCCTCGTCGCCGGATGTTGACCATATGCGGATGATTCCTCACCTCACTGGGATGACCTCCTACCACGCGGGGACTGCGACGCGATTCCACCTCCGCCTGCTCAGCCGGAATCTCCACCAGGCACATCATCATCGCCAGCAGCAGCAGCTCAACTTGCATTTCGACGTTGGATCAGTGGACTGAAGCTACAAGATCCCAAACGCTTTTATTTATAGAGCGCAGCGGCACTGACCTTACCCAAAGAAAAGCGAGTTACACAGAAACACCTGTGCCGGTGTTTACACACGGCATTGAACTTCAGACCTCAGGTGGAGGCTATGAGGTAGTAAAGGGTCCAAACTGTTCCCACTCCCAACATTGCCCGAAATAATGTTTGTTTGGGGTTCTTGAAAAAGATATGATTAGAATGCAGAATGGGAAAACAATCAATCGTGCTTTAAAGGAATTATATCTCTAAGATATGAATTGGTATAATTGAGACTACAATAAGTTTCACATATAATTAGGATGTAAACTGCACTGAGAGAATATTTTGTTTAACAATTTGTTTTATATACCTGGTTATAACGTAATTTTTCTCCATTTCAGTATTCCTCACCACGGATATTTCGCCGGGCCGGCAAAAACTGCACTCTCAAATCCAGATCGACGTGGGCGAGCTGTCCGCCCATGGCAGCAACACGGCCACTTTCTACATCTTCAGCCTGACGGAGGCGGAGATCAAGCTGCAGCAGAGGCTAAGCTACACACTGGATGTGGATCGCAGTGGGTCCAGCGGAGGCGGAGTGGGTGGAGGCGGTGCAGCCCGGATTAACACAGCCCCGAATAGTTCGGAGTCCACGCCCGATCACGAGGTCAAAAGTGTGGCACACAGCCTGTCTGCAATTTCCCCGGTGCAAATCGAGTACCTGGACGAGACCCGGTTGCGTAAATCGCGGGAGGACACCGTGGTGGTGCTCTGTTATGAGGACTTTAAGTTTAGTGCCCGCTTCTATACGCTGGACAGAAAGCCCCTGGAACAGGTTTATCGCGGGGAGAACTTCCTGCTTAGGGCCAACACCGAGGTGGCGGCGTTGGATGATGTTGAGATACTGGACAGCTTCTTTATATGTGTAAGTGGGGGAGTCTCATAGCTTTGTAGGGATTCTAATAGCTCTTTCCAATCCAGGATCACAACTTAGTGCAATCGAACTACAGCTTTAAGCGGAAGAAATACACAAACAAGTACCGAGCCGGAGACAAACTGGAAAGCGTGATAGTGCTCCGAACAAACGCGGCATTGCGGGATTGGACGACAGCCCGAGATCTGGACCATCGCAGCAAGCTGGAGGGCAAGTCAAAAACCAGCAAGTTCATCCGACCAGCAGTGGCCAAGCCTGCCAGCGGGGAGACCTCCGCCCCAACACCGCCTGCCGGGATGAGTGCCTACATGGGCAAGAGTCTGGTGGCCAAGATACCTACCACCATGACCATCATCAACAGCAACTCGGCGGTGTCTAATGCCCTGCAGGCGGCGAATGCGGGCGTGATGATCAGCTCCCTGCAGGCGGAGGAAGCCCATCCAGGCGATGAGCCAGTTACTCCTGCCAATCAGGACGGTGTCAAAACCACGCGACTCGTGTACAATAAAGCTCTGGAGGCGGTGCAAGGAACCGGTCATTGTCGTGGCTTCATCAAGGGCATTTATACGCTGGAGGAGAGCACTTCCCCAGTCCCCATTTTCGGCGTTTTCTGCATCCGCTGGCGCCGCGTTAACGGGAAGGAGGAGAACGAGTCCAAATTTGTGATTAGCGGACTGGACATTGCGGAGCCGCCCTTGAATATCTACTGCAACATTGAGGAAAAGATGTTTGTGAAGATGCCCATGGGATTCAAGGTGGTGCTAAAGAATCCCACAACGCATGTGCTCCACTTGATAGCCAACCTGAGCATCAGCAAGACGGATAACTTTATATGTTCCGGTCACAAGCAGGTGGGCAATGGTTATTAGCATAGTTTTTGAGTAGAGTCTTGAAAGTGTTTGCTTTCCATTCTAGCTGGACATCTCCATAATGGCCTATGAGGAGAAGGAGCTGGTCTATAACCTATATCCCCTGCAGGTCGGTTGGCAGGAGTTGCCAGTGCTCAGCCTGGAGTACAACACCAAGGCGGATCCGCAAAAGAATGACAGCCAGAATGCCTTGCTCGATGAACTGGTGCAGCGGGCGCTGCCCAAACGAGTCTTTGTGCTGGTGAGTCATCATTATCTTTCTCTACTGATTGTATCTGGTTTATAATTCGGATTTTCTATATCCTCAGCCACCTCTGAAGCAGCAGAACAAATAGGATCAGATGGGCGATGCAATTAGTCTAAGTGTTTTAAAGTTTTGCCTATATCACTGTGGTGTGTAAACTACGCATACTCTTCTTTATTGCTAACAACAAACAAACATACATAAATAGCTATATTTAGAGAGTTACATAGCTTAATACTTGAGTGTGTGTGTGATTGATTGATTGATCTGAATCGGATTGTAATGTATTAATGATGTATTGTTAAAACGGGCAAATATGCACTCTCGAAACATTCTTGTTGGTTGATTACAACATTTTAAGATAGGCAGAGTAGAGCAGAGCTAAGTCCTGGCCAGTACCGCAGTTGCACATATTTTCGTACATCCTTTGAACGTACCGTAATAAATATAAAGCATACAAATATCGTTGAAAACAGCACTAAGACTCTACAGCATTTGGGGAGGATGGGGGATTCACTTTCCGCTTGACGAGAACTTGAAGACGCCGCCTTTTTTATGGCTCTTGTTGTCACTCTAAAAGAAAAATAATGAACAATTATTATATAAGCTATATGAAATCTCTCTGAGAACTTACCATCAGTCGGTTGCCGAACAGCATGATGGCCTTGTCCTCCTCCTGTGGCGTAGCCCGCTCTCCGGCGGACAGGATCGGCGTTCGCTGGTGTATGTGCAGCTTCTGCTTGATGGCCTGCGAGAAGATCACCCGCCTGCTCACCGACTTCATCGCTAGCAGCAGATCCAGCCATGTCCAGGTCACGTTGTGGTACTCCAGCGTTGGTATAACTAAAGAGTAGTCCGTGATATCCTCCAGGTTCTTCTCCTTGTTGCCCTTGTAGCTGACGCGCACTGGCACTTCCGGTATCTTGATGTAGATGAAGAGCTTGTTCTTCTCTGCTCGCTCCTTCATCTTCTCCACGTCATCCTTCTCGATCTTTACATAGAACTCCGAGTCCTTGGGACTCTTCTTGTTCTTACCCGAGCGCTTGGTCGACGCAGAAGTTGATGGCTTGGCCTGTAAATTCGTGGTGGACGCTGAGCTGGTAGAGGCATTGTCATCCAGTTCATCGATGACCTCCGTTTCGGAGGCGTCGCGATCCGGGAAGCAGAACTTCAGCATCGTGCTGTAGAACTTCTTGGTAATGGCTATTGTAATGGGCGCCACATTAATTTCGAAGTGTTCCTTGACGGAGATACCTCCCACGGGTGCCTTCTCACGACAGAAGATCCGCAGGACTCTCTTGTGGGTATCTACAGGCATATCCTTTTGGATTTCGGTGGCCAACAAAACATCCCGATAGATTTCCCTGGGCAGGAGATTCTCCATGCGTATGTTTCCCAATTCCAGAAGATGCTCCACAGAATCGTCACTCTTGGATTTTTTGGTATAGAGAAAAGCGCTCAGGACCAGATCAGCTATTCCAATTTGGCCATCAGTTTCCGTCAGACGCCATTGGGCACGTTTGAAGCAGATCTCGTTCGTTCGCACCATCGTCACAGATTCGTCCGATCTCACGTTGGATATCTTGCTGAGCTGCGACAGCTGCGTCTCCTTGTAGCAGAGCAGCATCATGTCCAGATCCTCGCTGTACGTGTTCAGCTCCTCCTTGCTCTCGCGAATCTGCTGTTGGACTTTATCGAACTCCATAAGGATTTCCTGGCTATCCCCATCCTCCATCCGGTCCCTGCTGATCATGTGAATGTCCTTTTCAAGGGATCGGATTTTCATCAACAGGCTTCGGATCAAAGTCTGCTTCTGCTGGATGGGCCGCTTCTGATCCTCCGTGGAGTGCAGTTGTAGTTGGAACCGCATCCGCGTGAGCTTCTCCGCTGCCTGCTTCCTTTGCGGCTCTACATACAGTAGTAGATTGTTGACTATGTCCAGGATCATGGCATACTGCAAGGAGTTGGTGCACACATCCAGATCGTGATGCATTAACGTGAAGGCATCAACGGGTTCATCCTGTTTCTCCCAGGGGGACTGTAGCTCCTCCGAAGGCGGCGGCGGCACTTCGTAGATGCTATTTGGATCGATGGCATCACCGTAGCTCACATAAAAGAACTCGCACTTGCACTTCGACACGATGCGCTGCAGTTGAACCGGCTGTGCCCCGCCGGAATTGTCGCTGAGAAAGGCGCCCACTGTTTCGGAGACCACACCGCCCACGCTGCGTCCACTGCCCACCAAATGGGAGATGTCGTCCGGCATGTCGTTGATCACGGTCTCATCCTTGTCCTGGATGTTGTCCACTGTCAGCCACATGATCTCCCTCTCCAGCAGGGAGCTATTATCCCCGGCGCTAACCGTTGCATAGTATTGCATGCACTCGAGCAATCCCTTCCAGGTGGTCTTCGAAATGAGTGAGCGCTCCCGCCAAACCGGGCGGTGTTCCCTTTGCAGAATCTCCGCCTTGGCAGCGCTGATGATCACATAGCCGGATGTCTCGCAGCCCTTGAGCAAAACCTGACTGTTCACAAGACTGATGGACCAGTTCTCGTGTATCACATCCTGCGCAGAGCAGGCCTGCAGTCCCTGAAGCTGCAGTTCCCTGGACTGGGTACTGTGGTCGTCGCTGTACACATTAAACTTGTGATCCGCCTCCGCGATGAGTTGCTGCAGCATTGCTGTGGCGTGAATCTGAGCTGGCAGTTTCTTTAAGGATGCGTTCGGGTTGGCAACTGGAAATGCAAGATAGATAATTTGAACTAAAGAAGTACTTAAACAAAGAAACGCACTCACTTGGCAAGACCTCGCCACTGGTGCTGGAGAGGGTAATAGTGCTGTCGCTCCTCTTGTGCTTGAGTACAGCTGAATTGCCGCCCTCCTTGCGATAGCTTTTCACAGCCTCCGTGGACAGATTGTTCTTCAATTTCTGCGACTTCATGAAGGAATCAAATAAGGCGAAGGCCACATCCCGATTGCTCTTCGTCCAGGCTCCCTTGAGGTCATAAACCACCAACTTATGCGTGGGCGAATTAGACTTTGTTTTACCATCATCATCTGCGCTATTAGCTGAAGCGGGAATTAGAGCTTCTCGGCCATAGGATACCTTGGCTACGCTGAGAAAGTAAAACCGAACGATCTTAAAGGCATCCGCTGCACTGGCGGCTAGGTTTTCGGAACTACTGTCCATCTTCTCCGTCACAATACTCTTCAGCCAGATCTCCGCATCGTTGAGCTCACAGTTCATATAGATTGTTGACCAATCTGCACGGGGTCTATGGATTAAACCATCATCTATGGGGTTAAGGGTGAGGCAGTACTCCGAACTGAAGGACACCCGTCGCCCGTTCAACTGGAAACCCTTCTGCAGGGCGTGCGACATCCAGTAGAGCACCTGGAACTTGTGCAGGCACATCTGCAAATTGGCCTTTTTGTAGTGCCGGCTGAGGGGTTTCTTTTTTGGCCTGACATTATTAAAAACAGACCCACGTCTGGTAGGCCTCGTTACTCCAGAGAGAATCAACTGGAGGCTCTCGAACCACCTCAAAGTACTTCCGTATAGCACCAGACTGGGTATATCGATTTCCACATCATCTCCCGCCTTCGGTTTTGTTTCGAACGATATCCAAATGTTAAGATTTAGGGATCGGAAGGCCCGGAAAGAGTCGTGGACTTGGTTGCTGGAATACTCAGGCAGCTTATCCGGGGCACAAGGCATCACAGCGTGGTGATCATTGGGATTGGCCAGACACACCCAGTTCAGCTTGACCGTGAGCTTCAGATTGGGAAAGTGAAGCAAACGACAATCGTCGTAGCGAGATGCTGTTCGAACCGTGACCTGTAAAAGGAATCCTATTAATATTGTAAACAGATTTGGGGGTTTTAAGTTTAAACTCACATTCAGCTCTCCTTTGAACATAATCTTGGCATTCGTCAGCACAATTCCGCAGTTGTTCCAGGTCAGCTCCATCTCCTCGGTGGTGTTGTAGGGATCCAGAGAGGCATGGAGCAGAATGGTAAACCGTTTGGCAATAAGCGTTAAACGACCATGAAGGAGCAACCTTAGCTTATCCCAGAACGGCAGAGGTGGTGAAGGATCCTTCGATGGAGCCGAGATCTTCTCAAAGCTCAGATTGCACTGGGCCATCACGGGCTCCCAGCACGCACCGAAAGCGTAGCTGCAGCTTTCCAGCTCGCAGTCAAAGTCATGGTAGAACTTCAGGGAGGGCATACTCCGCTCCACCACATTGGTGCCAAATGGTTCACCTACCTCGATGAAGACATCGCGCTTGGCCCTCTTAGAGCCCATCTGCTCCGCACCACAGAGATTTCCATATAAACGCATGCTCTTTACAGAGAACATAGGCTGCGGGAAGTCCCTGTAAATAAAAGGTATTATGATAAGTAATAAAAATAAAGTAATGCATTTTAAAACCCTCAGTCAGGGTATAAAAAGAAATTCCTCACCCACCTCAGCATGAATTTCCACTCGGAGCAGCTGATGTTGACACCCCGACACCAGAGCGTGGAGAACTCCAGACCCTCCTCAGGCCAGGGACTCTCGTGATCAATCTCCCGCATAATGCGTGTCACGTTCTCGTAGCCATGAATGGAGGTGTCTGCCATGGCCATGATCTCCACATCCGTCATTATCCAAGCCAGCAAGCGAGTTCGCACTGGACCACTCTCCCGGATCTTCTTCGAGCGCTGTATGTAGATCTCCGAGTTCTTCTTTACCAGATTGGCATACAAACTCTCGATGGTGCCAGCTGGATACAGGAGGCGTTCAAAGCAGAGCTCGGCAATTTTCTTGTCGAACAATGCCTTTCGCTTTAAACTCTCTAGATACTCATCCACCAACAGTACATAGTTATCCCTTAGCTTCACCTCGAAGGGATCGTCGCTGATCTCTAAGAGGAACTCCTTGATCTTAATAACCAAATCGCAGGGCAGCGGGGAGTCCACCGTAAAAGGTTTCTTTTTATAGTTATGAACCAATTTCAGCCACTTGAAGTGAGAGACGCACTCACTGTTGATGGCATTGTAAAAGTCATGGTCGTATGGAAATATGGCTTTAAAGGAACCAATAGTGGTGACCCAAACCTTGTTCGTGGGCAGCTGAAAGCCCGGAAAGTTCTGACGTTCTAGGGCCAGTATCTGCAGTCGGGGCACTGACTGCATGTCCAGTTCCTTAACAGTAAAAATATGCTGCCCATCGATCTTCACAAACACGTTCTCCGCATAGATCATGTCTCGCTCCTTGTGGCTAAAGAACAGGCTCTCCACAAAGATCTGTATTGAGTGACGCTCAGAGAGCTTTATCTCAAATATGGTGCTCCTTTCGGCGGATAGCTCCACCACTAAGCCACCTTTGGGTACGGTCTTCTTCACCGGCGATTCTGGCAATGCCAGCTCACGCTTTAAATCAAGCATATCCCTCACTAAAGTTAGCAGGTGCATGTGCAGATTGGAGTTCCAGATGGCCTCCGTGTTACCTGGAATATAAACGGACAGCTTGCCCAGCGATCCCTCCACCTGCTCATGCTCCAATCGGATCGTTTTGCAGGTGGCAAAGGCATCGGAGAAATCCGTGAGACAGAGGGACGACGCCATCATCGAACGCATGATGGCCAACTGGAACTCCTCCAGTTTTAGAGTGGTCACAAGCTGAGCTCGCGTTAAACTAACCTCGGAGAAACTCAGCAGCATGTAAACGTTATGGTGGTTAACAAAGTAGGCCGTAATATCCTTGATCTTAACAGACACCCTTAAAGAGGTAGATGAAGTTGAGGGCTTTGTTTTTAAAAGAAGTTTTGGGCTTGATTTGGTTCTCTTTGGTTCCATGCCCCTGTACTGCAGGTAGCATTGCATTGACTTGACCACAAACTCTGCCAGTTGCATGCTATACTCCGTGCGGAAAGTGTGCACGGAAATGTCCAATTTGGTGGTATTTGCATAGGAACAAAGCTTGACCAAACTCACTCCCAGGAAGAATGGTGAACCGGGCGAATGAGTCTTTTTCAGATTGTTGGTATCATTTATGGAGTTGCCCAGATTGGACCATAGGGTCTCCACCATCAGCTCCATGCTCCACTGACGTTGATTCAAGAGCAAATTAAGGAACTTGTTATCGTACAGAGAGCTCCTCTTCTCCTCGATTTGTTCCAGCAGGAACCTCGTGTGACTCACACTCATGGCTATGTGTTCATCCTCTAACTTCATCAGGAGTGAGACATTGAACAGCTCCGCACAGCCCTTGACCACAATCCGCTGCATAATCCATTCCAGAACGCCGCCCTCTCTTCGTTGATTCGGTTGCAGGAATTTATCTGCTGCCTCATCCATATGCAAGTGATCTGGCAGGGATTTCTGTTTGTAAATCAACTGCAGAGGCTGCGATCCGCTCGAGCGTTGTCTCGCCAGAAAATTGTTATTCACGAAGTCATAAATCTCGCTGTGGTTGTAGATAATTTGGAATGTCTTGAGTTTCACATACAGATTAAAGATGTCTTTTTCGAGCTGAAGAACAAAGGAGATTAAGTTTAATCAGAACTGTTTGAGTTCAGAAATTAGCCATACCACGGAGTCTATAGTAAATTGTTCCACAAACAATAGCTTCTCATATTTAGTATCAATGTCTAAATGTTGGAACACCAATTTGGCAAGCATTGAAGGCAGCAGTGTCTTTTCATCCGAGACTTTGGAGTTGAATTTCCCTGTGATCTAAAGGGAAACATTTGTAAATGAGGCTATAAAGCCGAAATAAAATATGTATCTTACCTGAAACAATTGCAATTTGGCACTGAAATCATTCTGCGAGTTCTCCTTCACCGCCGAAAATGTTGCCGCCTTGATGCTAAAGTTAAAGTTCTTTGGTATAATCGGCGCCAACTTCTCGTAGTTGTCGTTGTCGTAGGTATTCTTGGATGGAGCTAAAACCTGCTGCAACCTTCTCGACTGCTGACCAGTCTTCGTTGTCCTTCGCTTGGCCTCGCTGAGGAATTCATAAAGCCCGCCATGAATAACGGATTTGGCATTGTTGATCACAAGGCTCAGGGTCTGCAGGGGGGGCATATTAAAATAAATATCAAGAGTACAAAAATCCACAACTCTCACATCCATTAAGAGGGGCCCATGTGCAATGAGGGAGGCATCCAGGGTCACATCGAAGCTGACCTCGCCCAGACATGGTCGGATTTTGTTTAGGTTCTCCAACGACTGGCGTCGGGAGCTGCAGTGCCTCAGCATTTTGGCCTGGGCTTCGCTGAGAGCGGCATTGACCAGTAGCACCCCAGCATTCTGGACGATGCTCCCATCCAGATGGAGCTCCTTCGCCGTAGCATGAATGAACCAGCCCGGATCGAAGTCGTTGTTCATCAGAACCACCGATAGGTTGTTCACATGCACGGCCATAAACTGTGCAAATGTGATAATACTCGCCGGCACTTTGGTCTGCCGGAAGTCTGGAACGCCTTTCGACGCGCGATCTTTGCCCTCCGGGCTTTGAGCTCTGCGCAGCTCGTATACATCCTGGGTGTCATCCTGCCAGGTGTGTATGTCCTTGTTGATGCGAATATCGCGGATGTAAATTGATAAGAGCTTGGTCACCTCTGTGTTGAAGAAGCTGCTGCGGAGGCACACCTCTTCGATTTGCTATTGAAATGAGATCTCTTATTGTGGAAGTTTAGGGTTAAAGGTTAGGCTCTGATCTTACCACCGAGAATCCGCTCTTGCTGATATGGACATTCCTCAACGACAAATATGGCAAAGAAATCCGTCCGATGCGTACTTTGACCCGAAACCGCTTCACCAGATACCAACTGATGCAGGTGGGCCAGATCCTGGGAGCATCAGAGGAAATAAAAAGGAAATCAATTATCAATCAATTATGAATTATGATTAAATTGGCATTGGAAAATTTCCCAATTGGACTTTAACGCACCAATAAACGGAGAC
Organism: Drosophila setifemur; assembly: GCA_021224005.1. Taxonomy (NCBI): domain Eukaryota; kingdom Metazoa; phylum Arthropoda; class Insecta; order Diptera; family Drosophilidae; genus Drosophila; species Drosophila setifemur. The sequence continues at coordinate 11,736,848 of JAJJHY010008789.1, forward strand.
GAACAGCAGCAGGCAGAAAATAAGGAGCTGGAACAACATATTCACGCCTTAAATACCATTGTCACCCTGTATTTATGTGGTGTTTACTGTTATTAATTGTTGATTACACTGAAATTTCGCTAGTCAAACATGATGCGGGAAATCTATTATTAACAGCTGTCAACCAGGGATGCACGATCGATAGGACGTTCGATGGTAACTCTAAAAAATAACCGTTAAATTTTTGCGATTTCCAGAAGATTTTTAAAATTACAACAAAAAATAATTTGATGCATCATCATTAATTTAAATTACAAAATTTGCTAATAAAACATACAGATTTAAGGTGTGACCAGATCTGGCTAGCTCTAAAGCAGTTCATGCCAAACACAATTATTTCTTGAGCTTTAGCAAACGGTCACACTACACATATATCATAAAAACAAATCAAAAACTTATCTTATCGCCGCTGCGCCCCCTCGAAATTGCTTTTTAAGCATGCGATCGTGAAACACAGTGCATAAAATACCCGCAATGCTGCTGCTAGAGCTGAACATTCTCACCCTGAACATTTGGTGAGCTGCCCTCCTTTTGTTAAGCGTCCGCACTCCGACCCTGACCACTGGAGATCAACAACAAATAACACCAAATATGTATGTGCATTTCAGGGGCATTCCATATGTGTCCAGCGATCGAGGACCGCGGATCGATGCCATTTGCAAGGAGCTGGGCAGCGGGAAATATGACATTGTATCGCTGCAGGAGGTGTGGGCGCAGCAGGACAGCCTGCGAATCCAAAAGGCGACGGAGGCTGCTCTGCCCTATGCCCATTACTTTCACAGCGGGGTAATGGGCGCTGGACTCTTGGTACTATCCAAGTACCCTATTCTGGGCACGTTGTTCCATGCGTGGTCCGTCAACGGGTACTTCCATCGCATCCAGCACGCAGACTGGTTCGGCGGCAAGGGAGTGGGGCTTTGCAGGATCCTCGTGGACGGGCAGATGGTGCACCTGTACAATGCCCACCTGCACGCCGAGTACGACAATGCCAACGATGAGTACAAAACGCATCGGGTGATCCAAGCCTTCGATACGGCTCAATTTATCGAGGCCACCAGGGGCAATTCTGTGTTACAGATTCTAGCCGGTGACCTCAATGCCCAGCCGCAGGACATCTCTTACAAGGTGCTGTTGTATACTTCGAAGATGCTGGACAGCTGCGCCTCGGACACATTTCGCACGAATGAGTGCGAGCACAACTCGTACACATCCGCTCGAGCGCTGGCCAGAAATCCACGGGGCATTCGCATCGATCACATTTTCGTGCGCGGCGGAGATCAGGTGAATGCGGAGATATTGGAGTACCAACTGCCCTTTCCGGAGAGAGTGCCGGGGGAGAAGTTTAGCTTCTCGGATCACGAAGCGGTACTGGCCAAGCTGAAGTTAACCAGGATATCCCCAGCAACTTCCGATGCCGAGGTGGCCACCATCGATGTCAACCTCACCGTTGATGATAATGAATCGTGTGCTGTTCAGCAGCAGCAAGGCGCCGGTGGCGATGGTAAGGATCAGAGGCAGTTTCCTGAGGAAATCACATGCAATGGTAGCTCTACTTCCCTGCATTCTCTACCAGCTGCAAGAACTGCCGCCCTCCATGAGGCCCTGGCCCTTTGTGATGCTTCCCTGCTGCAGCTGAATACGGATAGAATACTCTATTATAGTGCCGCCACCTTCCTGTTTGTCCTCCTCGTCCTGCTGGTGGAGTTCACGGCTCCAGTGGGCATGCGCACCATGTTCCTGCTTCTCAAGTTCATCGTGTTCGGGGTGATACTGTTCTGTGTATTTATGGCCTCCATCTGGAACTATATGGAGCGTAACGGGGTGCTGCAGGGCAAGAAGTCCATGGAGGTGATGTTGCATCACGCCCAGAAATACGAGTATTTTTATTGACCCTCTTTCCCGTCCCCAGTCTTGGTGTTTCGACTAGCTCAATGCGCATTTAAAGTCCATGTTTTTAGTCTTTTCTTTTAAGTAAATTTGACGAGGAGTTTTTATCTTCAATGTTCCAAAATCAAATAGTTCAATGCAATTTTAATGGTCTGTCTTTTTCACTGCAATGTCATCCACATCCCAGGAACTAGTTTAATAAAATTGACCAATGTAAGTTAAATTTGAAAAATTTGTGCTCAATATAAATTATTTCCATTCAAAATCTTTCAATTGCGAATAAGTAGATTAACCCACTCAGTTGTATTCAAAATTAATAGCTGTACCATCTCAATCATATCATGTTAAAAAAAAATATTCAAGACTTAAATAAATTTAATCTTATTCAGCAACAAAAATGTGTTGAAAACTGTTCCGAAAGTAAGATTTTTAGAAAACCTAAAGGTAGCCTTTCAAATTTAATAGAACTATCAAATTGTTGCCCAACAAATTACCCCTTAAAGTATGCTACTCTCGAACTCGAATACTTGGGTATATATTAAACAATCTCCCACGATTTGCGATAACAAAATCTAACAAATAACCTTTTAGGGTGTTTTTTCACATTTTTCTTTATTCTCGAGTAGAAAACAGCTCCGCATTATCCCATCTGGTACATTTTATTCGGGCTTCTTTCCCTTAGCAAGCTCAGCCTTCTTTCCCTTGACGGGGGCAGGCTTCTGGGAGCGCAGAAGAGCGGACGCACGACGGAGAGCAGCCTGAAAATGCAAGAATACAACCATTAAAATGCGGCACTCAAATAAATAATATATTAAAAATTAGCTTAGAGCCTCAGAAAGTTTTATCAACATGATCATTCTGCGATCTTGGTATGTAGCAGTTAAAAAGGATCATCATAACAATGGCAAATGTATTGATGTGAATCATCACAATAGTTACCTGTGTCAGATCCTTGCGGTATTTGGAGCCGATCAGCAGGTTCTTCAGCTTCTTCAGGGATCGGCGGGGACCGGCCTTGAAGTTCACACGCACGGTGTTCTTGGCGGGACGCTGGGCATATTTGCCCTTCTTCAGCACAGCGGTGAAGCCCTTCTTGTCGGCAGTGGGGACGACTCCAAGGGTCTTCTTGTGCACGATGCCGCTATAACGGTACGAGCTCACACTCGTAAGGTTGTTGGGCTCCTGAAAATGATATCGAAAATGAGTTCACTTGCTTTTTGGTTGATTCATGTCAGTGGTAAGGGTCAATGTTGTCAGAACAAAGCTACTATCACGTGGTAAATCAACTATCATTGTGAATGCTTGTTTGTGAAATCATCACTTGACCACGTTTTAACGCGGCTTTTGGTTTGGTTATACTTACTGTGCTGAAGGGCTTCTTAACATCGCGCTTCTTCAACAAGAAGGCGTTGTTGTTGCGAATGATCAACCAATTGAGTTGCGAAGAGGTTGCCATCTCACGTCTGCAAAGGGAAATATAGGGGACTAATTAGAATACATTCAATGGAATTTATGTACAAGATATTGTATTCAGAATTTCAGTCTTGGGTGATGAATATAGTCTTCAAGAACTCTTCTGCTAAATCATTCATCATGTAGTTAAAACTGAAATAATCAGGTTGTGTTTTTCATGCTTACCTTTATAATAAATATAATACGAATCCAGATAAGGAAGAAACATGAAATAAAGGAAATAAATTGGTTAGTTTCTGTATAGTAACATAATAACAGATACGAGTCCTTGTCTTTTATTCAGTCTTGGGTGATGAATATAGTCTTCAAGAACTCTTCTGCTCAATCATTCATCATTAAGAAATAAAAACGCTTTTCTGAAACAACGTGCTCTCACCTTAGGAATCAAGAAACAACATCACAAAGCAATCAGCAGCAGCCAAGTAGCATGAAACAAGGAGAAAACTATAGATTAACTGTTTGTAAAACACTAAGTTAAATTAAGATATAGCTAGTTTATAGTTCCGGCATGGCATCATCTTAGATCCGTCACTTCCAAGAGTCCCAGTTCTCAGACCTCTGAAACCTAAATCCCCATGTTGTGCTACACGTGTGGGTAAAATTTGATTTACCTCCAATAAATTGATTGCCGGCAGCTAGAATAACTGAAACACGTGGTGTGGTCATGGCGGATGCTCAATTCAGCTCTTCGGCACGCCGTGGGCAGCTATAACTTAACCAAATCGAGACGAAATGCAAAATGCCTACCTTTTCTCGTTGAAAGACAAGCAGGAAAGAAATATGGCAGCCGCGGCAGAAAGTGAAGTTGGCTGCGATTACACGCGCAGGGTTGCATTTCCCTACGATAACACGATAGTCGAACCAGTTGGCATGCCCGAAAAGCATTCAGTTATCGGCTTGTTTGCATGGTCACACTGTGTACCCGATTCAGAGCGATGTTTACCCGCTTAACTTTAACAGCAACATTTACATTAACAGAGAAAACTTTGAAACCATACGTTAACATCGATATCAGGGTGGCCGTCTGATAACTTTTAGTTTACTTCGATAAGCAACCACTGTGGTCGTCTGCCAACCTTGCGTTAACGTCGATAACATAAGGTGATTGCCTGATAATTTTTCTCTAACATCGATCAAAACCAGTGTGGCCATCTGATACGTTGCCATAAAACCCAAAATACCAGTTAGTGGTATTTTTACATTCAAACCGAGTTGGTCGCTCTTAAAAAAACACATTTCCGAAAACTCACTTCGTAAAACGTTAAATTAAAAGTTCAGATATCAACAAATCATTTCAAAAAGTTTTTGTTTTAGGCTGTGGTTTGTTTTTATTGTCGTATGTCCATCCAGAATTTAAACACTCGTGGTAAGTGGCTGCGGAAAAGCAGCGAAAGGGCAAATCCGTTCTTCGTCGCACATTTACACATGTACACCAAAATGGCTGACTCACACGCACACACACACACATATACACACACCTACGAAAAGAAATTGTGAACTGAATCTAGCGAAGCACGCTGCAGGGGTGTGATTACATTACATTTCATTACAATAAATCTGACTGACTCCTCTTCGATCTGTTCCTTGCAGACCCCTTTGCTGATGCAATCAAGGGCAATGATGATGACATTCAAGACGGGCTTGTGCACATAAGAATCCAGCAGAGGAACGGCCGCAAGACACTAACCACTGTGCAGGGCCTCTCCGCGGAGTATGACTTGAAGAAGATAGTCCGCTCCTGCAAAAAGGTGGGTTAACCATTGAGTCTAATATATTCCTGCCGGCTGTCATGGATACAAAAAAAGAAAATCGCCTTCTAAGGTTTCCTTAAAGCTGCTGTCAAAGTAATGGCACCGATATCGATCTAATATCTGCCAATCAACTTTTGTTATACGTGTTTAATATAGTCGACAATTTTCTACCTGTTAAATTCAGTGTAATTCAACTAATTATCTACCATTTTTTATTTTATTTATCCAAATTTAATATTTCCCATTAACGGCCTAAATATCCTGTTATACCTATCGGAAATGATTATCTGTTTCGCATTTGTTTATTATTTCTAAAGCTAATTTTATTTTTTTTTTGTTTTAAATGAAATTCAAGAATTAATAAAATTCACAATTTCGCAGCTAAGTAACCATAAACAATGAATAAATATCTGAACTACAAAAAAAGAATATATAAAATGACAGTGCAACTGCTGATAATGATCTTATTTAATCTTGAATAATAAAAGTGAGCAGAATATTCATCAAGCTTTAACAGCCCTTTTTATTTAATAAATCATGTCTGAATAATAAACTTTTTTCCCAACTTCTACAGGAATTCGCTTGCAATGGCACTGTAATCGAGCATCCAGAGTATGGTGAGGTTCTCCAGCTGCAGGGCGACCAGCGTGAGAACATCTGTCAATGGTTGACGAAGGTGGGACTAGCTAAGCCGGACCAGCTCAAGGTTCACGGATTCTAGGCTTCCAGGCGGACGAACCGAACAAAACAACAACAACAAAAACGGTGTGAATTCTCATGCCACTATTTCATTCTTAAGCTCTACCATAACCAACAACCAACACCCCCGAAGCTTGAAAAGTTCTTTGTTCAGATTAATTCAAAAACACACACTGGATAGAACATTTACATGAAGACCGAAGCAATAGACCATTAACTGAGAACAATGTTATAAATAAAATTAAATGTTCAATTTAAATAAACGATTGTGTGCGGGTGCTACTGGCATAGCATTATGAAACGGAAATGGACCTTGTCAATGTATTCTTTTGCATTTATTAGGGAGTGGGATTGCTCAGTACTGGTGTTAATGCAGTTTATTTTTATACTTTTTATGTTCAATTATTAAATGACTGCTTTCAAAACTTTTTCTTATAAATTTTCTTTAAGAGAAGTCATGGATATTCGCACTATTGACAATATATATTTTTAATGAATACCATTTGTTTACAAACAAACCGCGTAGTTATATGATAAAGGCTCTCAAAGTTGTTTATTTATAGGGGAAATACAATAGATTTCTGCTTCTTCCATGGTGCCATTTTTAATGTCAACTATTTTAATCTTAATGCTCAAGATTACGATGGCTTTCACGGCGTAATTTCTGTTGATTAAATCGAAATATTTTATCCAACCACTCCCTAATCCTAAAAAGCTGGTGCATTGTTTCAGCTGATGTAATATTACAAAAAATCCTAAATGTTTAAATTTCCCTCCGATATGTAATCGATAAATCGATACCCTACTACGCGTTAGCACATTCCGCACTGCCGTCAAATTCTCGCATCTATCGGGGAAAAAAATACAAGCATAAATAGAGCTGCAGTTGTGAGCGCGAATTTTTTGCTTGTGTTGCGTCTTGTTGCTCGAAAACAAAAAAACAAAAAAACGAAACGTTCGGTGCAAATTCAGCGAGCTCGATTTCCGCCGGCATCCTGCCAAATTTGATCCAATTAAGCGAAGAGTTTGCAAAACGTGGAGTGTACGTGGACGCGCGTGGAACGCTTGGTGTTTCTCGTTTCGTTCGGGAATTTAACAAGTGGTTTTGCCCATCGCGACGTTGCAGCTGCACGAGACTAACCATTAAAGGCGGACTTAGCTGGGATTTCTTTCAATCTGCGGGGTAAGTTTTGTGTTAAGGCAATCATGATTGTGCGTGTTGGGAGGGGAGTGGTGG